>JAUMJL010000039.1:615742-1231485 GCA_033558185.1 Dromococcyx pavoninus | reverse complement strand
CCTCCTCCGGGGCCATTGCGCATGCGCCCAGCGCCGCCCCGCCCACCGCGCACCCCCATGCTCCTCTCCCCGCCTCCGGGGAGGGGCATTGCGCATGCGCACAGCGCTGCGCGCACCCGTGCCCCGCCCCCGGGCGGACAGCGAGCCCCAGAGGTTGAGGGTGGGTGGAGGATTTCGGGGTCTTTGTGTGGGGCTGTCGTTCCGCCGCTCGTTGCTTCTGATGAGAAAGTGCCTGGCGCTGTCATTAGACCTCAGTGCAGCCGTCAGCCCAACCCCACCGTGCCTGCTAAATCATGTCCCAAAGTACCGCGGCTGAATCGTTTTTGAACCCCTCCAGGAATGGAGACTCCACCACTGCCCTGGGCAGCCTCTGCCAGGGCTTCTCCACTCCATTAGTAAAGAATTTTTTCCCAATATCCAATCTGAACCTCCCCATTTCTGCTTATCCTGTGGCTCGGTGCCTGGGAAAAGAGACCCAACACCCACCTCACCACAACCTCCCTGCGATGGGCAGGGACAGCTCTCACTGGATCAGGGAGCTCAAAGCCCCATCCAACCTGGCCCTGAACACCTACACCACCCCCAAAGCTCTGTGTAAGATCAGCTCTAGACCCCTACAAATAGTACAGCATTGTCATTGCTACCCAAAATAGCACAGACACAGCCCTGTTATAACCAAAGCAATTAACAAGTAGATTACACTGATGTGATATTTATCTTTATTAAGACAAGCTGGGCTTGGACCTTCTGAAAGGTTATCAAACTTCTGATAAAATTATTCACAGCTCATTCAAAAACCCAGAGCAGCATCATTCTTAAAAACAGGAAAGACCGAAAATTCTTCTATTTAAAAACAAAGTAGATGGAATCATGGGATGGTTTGAGTGAGAAGGGACCTTAAAGCCAAGCCAGTTCCACCCCTCTGCCATGGGCAGGGACACTTCCCACTGGATCAGGGGGCTCAAAGCCCCATCCAACCTGGCCTTGAACATCTCCAGGGATGGGGCAGCCACACCTTCTAGGGGAGACCTGTGCCAGGGCTTCCCCACACTCACAGGAAAACATTTCTCCCTAAGATCTCATCTCAATCTCCCCTCTTTCAGCTTCAGACTGTTCACTCTTGTCCTATCCCTGCACTTCCCAATAAAGCTGTAGTTCACACACTCTTTGCTCACACCCAGCTACCCTGCAAACACTGCCATGAACTTTTACCTTAATCTTTCCTTAGATCATCAGGTAAACACTCTTAATGATGTAAAATTCCTGTTTGAGAACACATACCACTGGAATCGCTCTTATCTCAACTACAGACAGAAGCTCCTGAAATGCAGGAAACCTTTTTCCAGTCTGTTCATCTGAAACCAAAGTCTGAGCAAGGGTGAAAAAATAAAAGGGCATTTGGATTCAGTGTGCCTGCTGTCTTGAAATCATCAGGAACTTTGCCACAGACTTCAACAGAGGTAGTCAGGCCCCTTCATAGATGCCAGCAAAAAAACAATCCTTCACCATTTCCAAAAACAACTGAGTTTTCTTAGTTTCTAAATCGTGTTTCCAATCAATACTTCTTTCAGGAGATCATAGACTCATAGATGCAGCTCACTGGACTGTATATAAATTCACAAAGTGGGAACGAGTTACATCATTTGAGAATGTGGTAATTTGTGGGTTTTTTTCTTCTTTATGCAGAAATGTATGTTTTCGGGAAACTGGGGAGCTACAGAGAAGTAACAGTCAATAACTGATGAGAGAAACTTGAAAAAGAGGAAGCAGTTGTTACATATGGGGGAATACCATAGGCAGTGTTACAGCACTTTCTAAAAAGAGCAGTATTTTGAGTCATAGATGGTCTTTAATTCTCTTTTCAGACAATGTCTGAGGCCAGTCTGTGAGGAATCAAGGAAACAATACACTTTGCTATGAATTTAATTATATCCTGGAGACTCAATTGTCTTTTAAGTGCTGAAAAAAATGTTCAGACTGTAAAGGGACATCACAACATGACACCAGGAAGGAATATAGCACCACATTTAAAAGAGGCAAAGCATTTGTTTGAAAAGCTGCAGTAAAACAACATTCCACCAGAGAGGAACCATGCTTGGACCCACTGCCTTCATTAACCTTGCCTGTCCATACCCAATTACTGACTACAAAAGCTAACCAAGGCATAAATTTTCATTTCATTTGGCTCTTGGGATGAATTTTTCCAAATTCATTAAGGTGAAAGAGGTAAAACACCACCAGAACCATTTCCTACAAGGATACATTGGCTGTTAAAAAATTAACATTTCAAAATGGCAGTTTTTTTCCCCCCCACACAGTAACTTCATGCAGTTGCTTAACATTTTGCAAGAGGCATGAACTCTGTGACGTGATGAACGCTGATCCTTATTAATTGGAGGAGATAAGACTGCTAATCACCTAGGCCTATCCTATTTATAAAAGGGCTACAGTTAGAACAGCAGCTCTGAGCTGCCCAGGTTCAGCAGCGACCTTGGAAGCTCTGCTTGCTGGTCTGGATGAATATAACAGACAGACAGGGAGCACCTCTTCTCTCTTCTGCAGACTGATGTGCCCTGAGAAGCAGAAGTGTCTTTTGAGCAAACCTTCCCTAACTCCATGACCAGAACAGTGTAGCCCTGCACTCTAACCCAGGTCGTGCTTCCTTTCTCCCAGGGAAGACGCTGGCGAAAAATGAGGAGAAACTGCTTTTTTTCTACTGAGCCTCTCAGTACTGTGAAAGATAATTTGACTGGATTTTGATTAACAAAGGAGATGTTAACAAAAATGCTATTGCTTAACTAATTGCTTGGAAGATGTGCCTGCTGTGGAGAGGCTCTGTTCAGTCTCCATCAACAACCCAAACCCACCTTCAGCAGGAGGTGTTTCCACCAAACAGGAAACAATTAACAAATTGTCTCTATTACCACCTAATAGAGTATAAAAACATGGTTCTTACCTCTCAAACTTCATTTCAGTCTCTGGTGACTCGGAATTCTTGAGAAAACATGAAAAGTAAAAATGTAACAAAGTTTAAATTCTGATGAAAATGGTGGCACGTGAGTGTGACAAATAACCTGTTTATTAGTAGTCACAAAGTACAAAGCCACTGGCATAAAGACAGAGAAATGTATGCCACAGCATTGCATTCATTATTCAGGCTGATTACAGACACCTCCAATCATTACGTAAATGTCATTATCCCGATTTTAAAGGCTGAACTAGATTAATTGACTTGCATAAGGGTTAAAAAATCTGTGGCACAGCTGAGATAAGCGATCAGGAATGTTGGCATGCAGCCCCACGCTCAATCCACTTGACAATACAGATCGTCTTGGATAATGTCAGGATAGGATTGAGAGCTGTTGGCAGCCAGTAAAGAAAACTTAGGTAACAGGGAGTGGAGAGGTTCTGGAGAAATCTAACACGTGGAATAGTACCAAAAGTGCACCCAGAACTTGCCTTCTGTCTCACAGAACGAGAGATGCCTGTGGAGAATGGCTTGGGATACAGCTTGGGGTGTTTGGGGAGGTGTTCCTGTGCCCTTCCCTGCGAGGAAGTCTCTTTTTCTGCCTTCATAGAATCATAGAATCATCTGGTTGGAAAAGACCTTGGAGATCACCGAGTCCAACTGCACCCATCTTCTCCTAAACCATGTCCTTCAAAAACTCATCTGCCCGTTTTTTGAACACCTCCAGGGATGGTGACTCCACCATCTCCCTGGGCAGCTGTGCCAGTGCCTGACACCCTTTCAGTAAAGAAATTCTTCCTAATATCCAATCTGAACCTCTCCTGGCGCAACTTATGGCCATTTCCCCTTGTCCTATCACCTGTCACTTGTGAGAAGAGATCAACACTCAAACAATTCCCTCTTTATCAAACTTGTCAAGACTGTATTCTCTCTGGAAACACCTCTTTGCACGTGCCCGAGAAGCACACAGTCTGTATTTCATGGATTTCCAGTTGTTATCCTAATACAAATAATAAATAAAACCCAGCTGTACTTATGACAACATTTTACTGTTTGCAGGATTCTGGCTATTCTATTTAGGAGAGTTCTTGATTCACAGGACACCTTGATGCTTTTTAGGGAAGCAACTTGATTAACTGGAAAATTCAAAGCTTTGATTTGCTTTGGTTTCCCTGGAGAAGACAGAATAAGGTGCTGGATAAGCAAGTGCACTGGTGCTGCATTGAATTCCAAGCCCAGGTACCACCTAGGTGTGCAGCCCAGAGGAATTAATTCTGTTTTCTGCAGGATCCTTCTAAAATCAGACAATCCTTAAACCTTTACTAGGCCAAACTTTCACATTGTTGAAGCCAACATAGACCATAAGACCCACTGTCATAGGAAAATGGGACAGACCCCAGAATCCAGCCTAATGAAATTCTAGTGCTCTCCCAGTACTTGAAGGAAACTGGGTGATTTGTGTCACCCAGGCTATCATCAGAACACACCTCATCGCCATAAGAAACAGCTAAAACATATCAAAGTTCCAACCTCAAATAGTAGTTGGCTTTTGATAGCTGGTTGTTCTGGATCTTTTACTTGCTAGAAACCACCCAAGGCAAATGAGAAAGATTAACTCCTTATTGTAATAACAGAGGAAGCTGGGTCACAAGCTTTCATAACTGCCCAAACAATTTGGTGAGAAACAGAGTAAGATTGTTCCTTTGCATGCAATTCCTCTTGGTTGTCATGTGTTATCAGTCACACTGATGTCTAGAGGCCGTTAGGATGACTTTAAATAGCAAGAGGCACGAATTCAACAAGTACCATGAGAAGTGAAATGGCCAAACTGTTCTTGGCACTAGCAGGGTTAGCAAGTCAAAGCCCTGTCACCTCAGGCTTTTCTTGCCTAAGTGCTGCACAGGTATTAAATAGGATGTTCTTGTTCCAAACAGAATGTAGATGGAAGACTCATTGTTGTGCCTAGGTTACCACAATAAACTCTTATCACAGAGATGATTACAGTAAGTACCAAGGGGTCAGACCATGCCCTGCAAACAAGCACGTTCATTAGCGCAATGCAGCTGATTCTTGTTAACTCATTATGACTTAACACTTACATTTTGGCTCTGAAAGTCAGTAGGAGCCATTTGCAGCTTGGTCATTAACAAAAATTTCCTTGTAAGACACTGCAGTTCTAAGTCCAAGAGCTTTGTTGTCCACGATCAGCAAAGTTATTGGTACCTTCTTCCTATGTGGTTCTAAAGTCCTCGGAAGCGCGCACTTCTTTGCAGGGTTGGCTTATCAGACAGAGTGTGCTCTTGTATTAAACACTGCTAAAAAACCCAACCAAACAACAGTCCAGTTTAAATCCAGTCCCTGGACTTAAAAAGTTACTCTTCCTCTGTTATTTTTTCTTGCAAAAGAGGCTCTTTGTTCCTCTGACCTTTTGGTTTGTGCTGATCCATGGGGTTGGGAAGGGCATGGTCAGAAGTGATAGAAGACACTTCTGCTTCTCATGAGAGAAGATCAGTTATCTAACAGCACAAGGAAGAATTCTAACCAGTGACACTTTACTTGTTTGTTAGTTTTGTTGATAAACCTCAAATCTTGATGGAAGAAATTCAAAAGTAAGTGTCTGAATCCTGATTTGCTGCTTTTCACTGAGAGGTGAACCAAACTAAGGCCAATGCCAACACAGGAGGGATTTGAAGGGACAGAATTAATGCTTGGAAAAATCTATGTGAAGAGAAAACAAATATAATTCTGAAAACAGAAACATATGAAACCAGTTGATGTGATCAGTACAACAGAAATGCAGAGGAAACCAGTCTGGAATTCGAAAGCTTCAATGTAAGATCGGATTAATTCTGAATATAAGCCTTACAACACACCCTTCTGTCAAAAACAGAAATGAAAAGAGGCCGGTCTGTGCCAACCCCTGGCTCATTTGCATTAGAATTCGCTGTACCCCAGCATTATTAAAATTCTTCTTTTCATGTATTCAGCTCTCTTGTACTTTGCAGATGCTCAGATCACAGATGCATTTGAAAACCTTCCCATTCAAAACCTTTGTTCTAGCTCTCAGAAAGCCACAGAAAGGTGATGAAGATATCCTCTTCCTTTGCCAAAAGAAAATATACCTACCAAACACCCCATATTGAAAGAACAGCTTGCTCTGTAGTTAAATAATCCTTTTCTTCATAGAAAAGAGCAAGGTGATTTTTCAGATTAAAGAGTGTCACACTCAAGGGATCTGCACCTGCATTGACAATAACCTGGGTGAAATTACTGGTCCTACTACCTCAGACAGAAGGCTTTGAGTGACTGTGGACCACAGTGAAACCTATCCTTTCCCTAAGACATCTGCACTAGGAAAAGTACCAGAATGAGGTGCTGGTCTGTTCATGTAGGATGGACTTGTTCTGATTGCTAACTAGCTGCACTTAGGCACCCGTTTACCTTCCCTCTCCATTCAGATGATTTTCCTAATTCGACAATCAGGCAGCTATTTGAAAAAAATAGTAATTAAAATATCACCCAAAATAACATGCATGGATATTGCCATCTCCTACCAGAATTATGTCTCCGCCTCATTCCCCCAGGTAACCCTCTACTCCTTGAATACTGCATATTCCTTAAATTCTTTCTAAGCCTAACAGTTTATTTTCCTGTGTTTGCTGATTTCCTCCTCTGCTGCTGGAGAGCAAAGTTTCCAGCGTTTCCAGTTCTGGCAGTGTTCCCCACCAGCCCTCAGAGTTACCCAGCAGGCACGGCTGATCCCGAGTCACGCTTTCCCTTCCTGTTTTGTCTCCATGTGCTCTTCTGTTGTGAGACAGAGGGGTAGTTATTCAGAAAAAATTTTGGTAACCAGGTCAGAAACGCAATGTTTGTAACTCTATGATTGAACAACACCTAATCATAGGGAAGTAGGGCTGGGTAACACCTCAAGAGCTCAAACAAATCTCTGCCCCGAGGCAGGGTCACTTTTATCCATGTCTCAGCTAGCAGACATCTACCAAAACTGGTCTTAAGGTTTGCTAATGGAAGAAACACTACAGCAACCTAAGGCTACATGTTCCAGTGTTACTCATAACTATTGCATTAATAAGATTTTTCTAGTGCAAAACTTCCTTGATACATTCTGAACTGCCTTTACTTTTTGCTCTATTCATCAGAGACAAGGAATAAAAATACATATATGCTGTTAATTCCTGCAGCCTTTTGCTCAGAAACTTAACATTTCTTCTCAGTGTTCTTTCCTTTAGGTTGCAATGCTTCTATTGATTAAACAGACCTGGGATATCCACAGCTCTGAAATTTTCATTGCTGCCTTCTGAACATTTTCCGATTTATTCATGTTTTCTTGCAGAGCAGCACCTGAAACTGCAACCATTGCAATTTCTGAGGTCTGAGGAACCACAACTGCATCAGAAAAGGAAGTTACTCTACAAAGTTGCAGCTGCTCCTATCGCACCATCCTCCTGGGCAGGGAGCGCTGAGCCCTGGGAAGGAGGGAAGAGCTGCTGTTACAATTGCACCAGTGCCCTCTAGCGTGGATGGGATGGTGGAAAGGTCTAATTGAGCTTTGCGATTAAACTCAGCCTCTGTGACAGCAGACTATAAAGAAATGGAGCTCATTTTTTGTCTCTTGCCCAGAGATAAGGGCTGGCTTTGCTATTCCTTTATACATTTGACCATAAAGATAAAGACCGAGAGTGCAGTTCTTGTCCATAGATGAATGTAGAAGATTCTGGAAAACAGCATGTTTTGCCATGGCATCCAAGAGAGACAGAAGAATACAGGATGCTTGTAGGATTTACAAAAGAGTGTTGTCTGTAGCCCTATTCCTTAACAATCGCAGTTGCACATCCTCAAACTACTATGAAATACGAGAGCCTCTGGAAACACGCAGCAGGACATATTTCCTGGGATAAATCATGTATTGGAGGGTTCTTACAGGGTTAATGCAACAATGAAGACCACGCTGTGGTGTTGAGAATCATCCAGAGCTGGAACACCCAAGTGCAGCAACGCAGCCATAACAAGGGAACGGCAGCTCCTGTTCCCGTCTTTTGGTGCCTCATTTGCCCTTGGGCACTGAGAAAGACCCTTACTGGTGCAAAGCATTGTGGATCACTCTGGGACAAGTGCCCAGGCTAAACTGGGCATCAACACCAGCTGGCAGTGGAAGCTGCAGCCTGGTGCTTTCAAGCCAGCAGATGCATGGGATTCAGTGCAAAGTCAATTTTTTCTCCCATTGCACAGCACCCCAGGTACAGCAGACTTAGTGTGGTTTTCATGCTCTTTGTGGGAAGATATCTTGCAAAAGATGAATAATGGCAAATACATCAATTATATCAGTTTGCAAGTCAGTGCCCCACTATATTCTGTGTGCGTGAAGTGTGCCAGTACCTGGGTCTCTGTACACCTTACCAAGCAACTTGCAGAACTCAGAGCCTCATGGTACCCCTATCCAAACTGTTAATATCTCCACATTTTAAACATATTCTCCTAAAACGGTCAATTACATGAATTCAAATCACAAGAGCATAATCTTTTTTGTAGATAACAGTTTAAGTCTTAACTCTGTTCTAATACATGCCCATAAAATTAAGAAATGCCCTCCACTAATCTTCACCTATAGCAAGACAGTGTGTTTAAATACTCCCTACTTTGGCAATTACAGGGTGAAGCTGCAGGGGAATCAAGATTTAATTGTAGGGTTCTGCCTACAAAGTAATAGGAATCAAAATTCATAGCTAAAAATCTTCGGATGAACTTCAGGGTCTTGTTCTCATACGTCTCTTAGGTTTCTTTCCTCTCATAAAATACATCAGCAAATTCATGCACTTTCTGTCAAACATCACATTGAAACTAGAATTCCAAATTTCAACATGAGTGACCAGAAATCAAATAACTGAGATACAGTTAACATGATAGTTAATTATACAATTATGAGTACAAGGTCAGAAATCAGACCCCAGATGCTGGACAAGCCTAGGAAAAGCAGTATTTGATGTTCACTCATGGCATAATCTTCAATTCCCAGCAGCTGAGAGTCTATACTTGACCACTCATGCAAGCAAAGCTCCTAAATAATGCACAAAACCATTATGAATTCCTTCTTAAAGCACATGCTTGCTGTCAGGATCACAAGTCCTTTGATTCCCACCAGCAATAGTGCAGGGAGCCACCCTGAAAAGGGTAGGATACAAATCAGAATCGCTTGCAGACCATTTCACCAATGGATCCTAAATAGCACTGGACTAACAATGAAAGTTGCTGGCTTTGTGACATGGAAAAGGGAGGGGAGAGGGAGGGGGAAGGAAAGATCCAAGTATTTTTCAGATGTGATGCAGCTGCCCTATTTTATAACTTTTCAAAGAGCCCAAACAATTATTTTATGGTCTGGTATTCCTCCACAGAGCTGAATTTCCACACTGCAAAGCATTAAAGCCTCTCAAACAATACCAAGAAAAACAGGGCTATCATCCAAGTAGGAGGAATAGGCTCATAAATCCCCTGGATGGAACTGCAGAGGATGTCCTGTGAAGAACTCAGCCAAACACAACTCCTAAGATTCCCTCTTGGACTACAATAAACTGTAATATTAAGAATATTCGTGCTGTTTCTGGCTGACACCCAAATGTATTACAGTCAAGACTTCCTCCAACGAGAATACCGTGCTCATCCCACCCCAATCCTGGGCCATCATCATCTTTTGCTGCTCACTGGAGTGATTCTGCTTGGCAGAAAACGATGGCAGCTGCCAAGATTCATCACCTGAGCAAGCGGATGCTGGGCAGGAAGAGCAAACGCCGAGCGCTGCTCTTCTCGCCGGACACGGATCCGCAGGCCGGGCAGCCGGTCTGTGCTCCAGCTGGGCCATCACAAGGGTAAATCCCAGGCCTCTCCGTGCCACAGGATCCCTGCACACAAAATGGAGGAGTCCTCCCTCATGGGAGCGTGATGGAATCTGCTGAGACTCACCTGCAGGACACATACAGGTTTAGGAAGGAATTTCTTACCTGGTTTCTTAAAAAGGCATTGAAAATGGTTCAGATAAAGAGGTTTCTTTGCAAACATTGTGATATTGCAATACAGCTGCAAAAAGAAGTCAAACTGCCTGATATTGCCAGTGCTGCCTCTCACAATTCAAAATCATAGCATGGTTTTGGTCAGAAGGGACCATAAAGATCATCCAGTTCCAACCCCCCTACCACGGGCAGGGACACCTCCCAGTAGACCCGGCTGCTCAAGACTCCATCCAACCTGGCCTTGCATACCTAGAAATAGCACATTAATAAGTTAAACCTATGAGGACAGAGAAGCTGAGAAGTTCTTAGCAGTTGTACTGCTGACTTAACTGCACATTTTCCATCCAGTGGGCACTAATGGAGGATGCTGGTTGAAGTGCAAAGAACTGACAATAATTTGGACTCTAAGGGCAAGGAGGACAGAGCTGCCACACTGTACAACAAGCCCAAGAGTTTTAATTTCTGCTTTCAGTACAGAACGAGAAGTTAGCCCTGTTAATTTAAGCTGTACAACCTGGTGAGGAGCTTTCACTTTTGCCAAGATCAGAGCTGAGGTCAGAAGGCTGCCTGGCTCCCATGTGGTATTTCTGGTTAAGTTACTCAGTGCATACAGAGCTGACAAGCTTCAAAGAACAAGAATGATCCTTCTGCTTATGAAAGTTTAACCTTCAGCTCTGATAAGCCATTCCTTGAAGTCTATCTGTAATTGCTCCATTTCCTGTCATCGTGTCTGATGCTATCACTTGGTTGAAATAAGCCATGGCAGGAGAAAGAGAGAACTGCTCGACAGAATCGGTTTTTAATTCCAACATCACTTTTTAGAACTGCCACTGCCACCAGCCTGGCCAATGCAGCTCACTCGTTTTCTTCCACAGTGAATGTTCCCAGCTCTTTGGCCCTGCTTTTTAATTCCATAATACCTCATAAGCTGGGCAACTCTCCCACATTACTTGACAGCACAAACCTGGGACACGATCGGACAAGCTTCTCAGACTGCAGTGGGTTCAGCACACATCTGATGCAAGTGGCAGATGAAATATAGAATTGTTCAATTAAGTGATGCAGTCATCCTTGGAAAAGCTCCCAGACCTCTCATTAGTGCAAACTGGTGTCCATCACTCCCAGAGCTGTCATCCCTTGAATACTTATTGTTGGTTCAAGAGCTCAGATCCCCACTAGGCAGAGAACAGCAGCTGTTGAACAGTTAAACAGCTCCTATGCTCTACAAGAGAGCTTGGAGGGAAGAGGGAGGGTGGAACCGGGTGCTCCTGAGGCAGGGGCAATGTCTCACCTTATGACTCCTCCCTTTGCCTTGCTTTCAGAAAGAAGAAACCAGGGTGAAATGAGTTGTTAAATGCCTAAACACGAGAAAAATACAAATCAGTATAAGGTCGAAATTCCATTGACTCAATGGAATGGAGCAGAGATGTTTTATGTCAACATGTGAGACTTCTGCTTGTGACTGGTACCATTTGATTGTTCTGGGGATTAGAGCCTCTTAGAAACGTTTCTGATAGTTTTCAGTACATATCTGCACCTACAGGCTGAGGGAGGTGTAACAAACACCCACGTTTGTCTGTGTTACCTACAAAGTTCAGCCCATGTCACTGGTGGTGCCGATGCTGAAGTTCTCTACTTCTGTGAAATAGGATTGTTTAGAAACTCCCACAGTTTTTTGTATACTTGACTTAAATACAGTCAATGCCACTAAACATAGAGTTAAATAAAGGTATTCCCCTATTTAACTGCAGGAAGGGGACTCCTGTAGTTGGTTCCGAAAATATAGGGAAGTCCCCAGTTATCTGATTTCTGGTGTACTGAGGGACAACTGAGACAGCACCTTGAGCTAAAGCTCCAATTCAACAGCCAGACTTCAAGGTAAGTACCCAGGATATCAAAGCAGTTAAAATGCAGAAGCTCAGTAACTTTTCTAATTTCATTATGTGGGTTTGTAAAACTTGCGTAGGTCTGCAGTCAATCTTAGAGCAAAGCGTATTCCAAACATTTTTTTTGGTGTAAGGAGGCTGAAATAACCTCCCATGAAGTGAACTGTGAACTGTGCCTAGACTACTTCATCCACTATTTAATGTCCTCTGGGTACTAGCATGGTGTTTCAAGCCCCTTCACTGTGAAAGAGAGCACAATGCAAAAAACCTTGCAGATATAAAGACTGAGTAATTTTAAGTGTCAGATGTTGTCTACCACTCACTCAAAATCTCCTCTTGTTATTCCCATTGGATTAAGCACCAGCATCAAGGAGCCAAGAAACAAGCATGATTATGCCCATTGGACCTTGTTTTGGTTTTGTTTATAATATCACGGAGAGTAAATCACTAAAAAAATAAGGAACTATGGTGAAAAATCAATGTAAGTTTAGGTAAATATATACAGTTCCATATTATTACAGCATGACTCACCCTGTCAAGCACCAGCCAGCGTAGGAAAGGATCTGCTGCTGCCTACTTGCTCTTCATTCAACACGAAACCTTATTTTGCAAAAAAGACAAAACCTAAATATTAGAATTCTGTAGATGTTTGTATTTTTAACTAAGGACTTGGAATTAATATGATGGTTCTATCAGATACAAGAGTAGTGTCTATCACAGCAACACTCACTTCCACTGCAGGAAGGTACTTTACTACCCTGCTAGATGTTATACAAGTGGACATCAGAGTCTGATCTGAGCAAGGGTACCTTGTCAATCCAAATATCTTAATTAGAAACTCAAGATCCCAGCTGCTACTTAAAGCAGAGTAGGAAGGCTGAGAAGAGCCAGCACTTGGGATTATAGCTGTGGTGTGTCAGAAATTCCGAGAGGGAGTTCAGAAATACTGGGGGCGGAAGGGCAGAGAGCAGTGCAGGGGATTGCTGAGGCTCTTCCTCATCTCCATCCACTATTTTCTACGTAAAAGTTAGAGTTCAAGTTGTCTAAGAGGCCCTGCTCCTGTTAACACTGGCTGATTTTAACCTCTTCAACCTCTGCTGTCAGAATTTTCTACATAAAAAATTAGAATATCCCTATAAAATTAAACATTAGGAAAAGCTCTCTGTGCTGTAAGTTTTTATGGAAAAATCAGAATCTCTTCAGTGGCTTCTGAAAATATACAAAGGGGGAGGGATTGCCTGCACTCGAACAGCTATTGCAGCCAAATCCAGCACAGGCTTCTCTCTCCTGTACACTTTCTCTACACTGACCATCCCTCTTCTTTCTATTTTACACCACCAGATGGAGCTGCACTGTTTGTGTCTAGATACAGTTTTCATAGCAACTCAGCATTTTACCATCTTGAATAGTTCCTCCTTTTTACCGGACTTTTCCCTCCTTTATCTATTTTGCCATTTAAAAATCTGCTACACCAAATACACTTTCATTTCCCGCTTCCAGCTCCACAGACAGTTGCCTCTCGGGGTCAATCCCATCTCACTGCACTGAGGAAATGACTTAGGAACAGCTGAAGAAGGAAAAAAAGACTCTTATATTTGATGATAAAATTGGTTTGGTTTTAGCCTAGAATTATTTGATTATTTCTCAGGACCTGTGTTTCTAAAGGGTGAGTTTTTAGCAGCCAGCTCTAAGCAATGAGAAGCTCATCCAGATTTATTCCCATTCCTATGTCTCCTATTTTCCCCATGGAAGTGACACACGGGGCAGTCTTACAAATACAGTCCGTGTTACTGTCCATACACACTTTTAAAATACTCCTTGGACACTTTGCAGCGTTGACATTTGAAGAAAGAGCTGAGTAAACAGTTTCAGAATGATTCAACTTTGCCTTCCTTTACTTGATTGATTTAATTTTAATTGCCTTGATTCTAACGAGCATGGTTGGAATGGGCCCAGATAATTGAAGGCAAGGTGCTCTGGAACACCAGCTCCTGACCTGGGACCCCATAATTTGTCAATATTCCAGCAAGAGTTTAGGAGTCACCACGGGAAGGGTGAGCTCAAGCTTTCCTGCTTCCCCAGAACAGATTTAAACCATGGAACAGGCGCTACATGAGGAAACTTCTCCCTGGTTTGCATTTCAACACTAAAATACACATGGGTTACAAACGAGCAGGCAGCAAACACAGATCCAGAGGTGAGGCCCCGCGGTCAGGGGGCCAGGAATCTGCCAGGCACATCCCGTCTCCTGTCAGGAAACGGGAACTGCAGATTGTCTGAACAGTGTTTCCTGGAGAGATGGTTTAACACAAGCAGCAAAGCCTGGAACAACATCCAGCCACGTCAGAATCCAGGCCTTTGTTTGCTCAGCCCAAGTGACTGATGGAGCAGGTCCATGGATTTGATTTACCAGCGGATCAGGTTTCACAAGAACAATAAGAAAAGGACAGCATCCAGAAATGTTTAAGAAAAGGCCAGAAGGAGACACAGCAGGAATTTTTTAACTCATCAGGTACATTGGACCAAAATCAGCAGCTTGCACTGCACATCTGGCAGGATGCAAGCAGACGATTCGGGATACAGGAGGGCTGCTCCAGCCCAGAGCATACAATGCCAGAGCCATTCAAGGGAAGAGGCGAAGCATCCCTGTTCTCCAACAATGGAAATCAAGTCTACTGTTTAATCTTTCCCAGCTTTCTCCAGCTCTTCTTCCTCCCTCTCTCGTACAACCTTTAACCAGAAAAAACTCTGCTTTTCCCACACTTTAGGAGAATTATTACACATTGGAGTGACCAATTCAGCTTAGATCCACCGAGCAGCCCATGTTCAAAGCAAAACCTGGCTCTCTAAAGATTATACGAAGAGAACAAAACAGAGCATCTCTATGCAAAACCACCCAACTGCTGTTCAACTTGCTCATCTGTTGGTTCTTTTATTTTTTCCCCTCAAATCTGAATTCAAGGTTACACCTACACTAAAAGTGATGTTAATCACAATACCACACAGGATCATGATTTATTTCAGACCAAGTTTCGCAGAACTTAGCAGAGGTGACAGGGTTTATTCCTCTTTATTTACTCTGCCACTTCCCAGAAACCAGATTCTTCTATTTTTAGCTCTCACAGGCATGACCCGATCAGTAATTTTAAGTATGCTTCACAGCTGATTTAAAACATACACTTCAGGGCATTTAATGGTCAAAACTTCCGATGCCCAACTCAGACCTTTTCTTCTCCTAGCAGTAGAGCCTCAGATCTTCCAAAAAACCCATTTAATTCACTAAAAAAATTAAAGGCCATGAGGGGCACAGAAAACAGAATCAAAAGTATTAACTCTAGATATTGAGATTGAGAAATCTGTCCTCTTTTCCTCACTCGACTCCTTCCCCCCAGCTCCAGATATGATACCAGCCCCATGGGAGTCCATTCTATTACACACTTCCCAAGCCAGGAGAGACAACTGAAACTCCTTTTCCCACCTCCACAGCCCCTCATTATCCAAGTACCTCAGATCCATCAGTCTCGTCCATCTTCATCATCTAACAAGCCTCATAAACAGGTGAAGTTTTACTCCATCCTCCTTTGCAAAGGCACCACTCCTCATCCCTTCATATTTCTAATAAACTCAGGAGCCCACGAGTAAGAAACTGCAAGCGCTGCCACTAAGACCAAGCAGAGACAAACTGTTCTCACATATTATTGTCCTCAGTTTGTGAGACTTTGCTCTAGAAATTTGCCAGGCACTAGGTGAGGCTGCTTTTTGGAACCACATCCTAGAATTACCTTTAAGTCAGGATCTTTTCCAAGCCCACAGGAGGAGCTACTCTGTTCCTGTCATTGCTATAGACAACATTTCACAAATTACTTTGATTTGGGTACTGATCTAAGCCCACCCTAAAATTAAAGGCATATGAAAATCAAAGACTTGGCCCAAAGTCAAAGACACACAAGACTTCAAGGCTACTCCTTTCCATTCCCATTTTTCTTCAATTATAGCTCTCTGAATAACAAAGCACACAAAGACAGACAAATATTTAAATAATATAGTTTAAAGCTTCATATTTAACAGAATAGGAATAAAAAGCATTTGCAACTGTGCATTTCAAACAAATTGCACTACACGTTACTCTTGACACAAGAAGCTGCTGCCTTGGCAGGTGTTTCATTGCCAGCAAAGCATTCTCAGCATGAGTGGGAAGAACTAATTCAACATATGGGTAGAGATTAAGGAAGGTAAGACAGATCATGTCGGTATCGATTTCATTATAGACTAGACAAACTCACATAAGAAACATCCATTGGAATAAACATATACCACGTGAGTGGAAAAAACAGCTGGAATTTGGAATTGGAAAAGACTTAATTTGAGTTCCCAAATTTAAGCATTTCCAGCCACGAGTACTTACCAGTATTCCGCAGTCCAAAAACCCAAGGCTCACAGTTAACAGCTGTTAGTTAAGTAATGCCACCATCATATTTTCCATACTCGTAGCTTTAAAAAACTTCTCCATTGAGGCTGAGAATTTCCATGTTTGGTATCAAACCAAGGCATGGCACTGGAACTTCTCTTGGTTGATGTGAAAAGAGGGAAAATCCACTTTTGTTTCAGGTCAGAACAAGAGAATAGACTTTACCCACTAAAAATATCAAACAAAACCCTCAAGTGGACCAGTACCAAGTTGTTAAACCAATTGACTTTCTGCACCTCATGTTTTAGGAATTCGTTTCTGTGGGTATAAAATCCATTTGCATTTTTCTAGACATAATTGTGCCTTGTGGAGACTTTGTTCTTACTGAGCATTAAAATGACAACTACTTACCCTTCTCAATACCTACAGCAAGGACAGCTAACAATGACAACAGAGCTTATTTGCCAGATCCTCAAATGGCACAACACAAGAAGTTCCACTCAATTCTTTTCCTATTAAAGGACACAAAAGTTTTAAAAGAAGTTACTAAACATTTTGCTCTGATTTCCTGCCTCATGTCTTACATTCTTGTATTCCACAAAGCATTTTTGTGATGTATCATAGTAGCTTTTTCATTTGGAGTTTGAGCCAAGAGAACTACCAGCAATTTTTGATGAAGCTCTTGAGTAGCTCAAGCAATCACACCAAGAAATGTCCATCTTAAATAGTTAAGAATGGAGGAAGGAAAATGCCTGCAGCCATGCAGTGTTAGCTTTACACAGACATTTTCAGATGCTGCTGACAACCCTTTCCAATAACAAAAATCATGAGGGTTTTCATTCATCTCGCAACTTTGTTTTTAGCTTTAAAACAAAACCCACATCCCTTCACATGAATGCATACTTTCTAACACACTGCATTTTCTGCCCAGTTAACCATTAAAAGTCTGAGCCATTTTAAAATACTGACCAATTCTGGGGGCAGCACACACTTCCCTCGTGTTTATTTCATAACTCAGCTCTTGCCAGAAGCAGTTTTGCGGGTTGAACAATAAGATCAGTCAAAACTCATGTCAAACTGCTTTATTACATCTTAAATAACATTACATTTTAATATAGTATCTATCTTGCATCCAGCTTTCTTGAAGTACACTGACTTTAAAATTAAATACAAAAGGTGAAGAGGGATACAGGGCGTGGAGAAAGCTCTACAGAGTAGTTTCATGAAAGAGAGTAAGAGGGAATTCATCTTTTATGCCAAATCCAGGCCTAACGCACAATTACAGCACATTTTTGTACAGAATGTTGCAGAAAAAACAAAATGGAGAAAAGCTACTACTGCTGCTAGGAAGGAGCATTTCTGGATACAGTGAGAAGATAGGAAAGTTTAACAGAACAATCTGCTGTCCAAACACTGCTGCTTTTAACATTTTATTTGAAAAGAAAGCCAGGAAAACCTGCTCATTACAAAAATGACTCTGATCAGATGCAAAGGACTCATCCTACAAGAGGAACTGGCTGTGAGGAACTGATTTATAAAGAAGATGGTCTAGGTTCCCTCCTCCCACACCCCAGAATCTTTGACAGCGATTGTTTGAACAGGCTGTTTCTTTAAAAAAAAAGTGACTTATCACGCTACTCCAAAACGTGCATAGCTTTTACTCGAGTTCTTCATAGATTATGCACAGAGTAGCAACAATAAATGAATACAGCGACAATGGTTACAGTTGTTAAACAGGTTATTTCTTCAAAGAAAAAACATCTAAGGACTTAGTCCAATATGCACTTTTTAGCATTTCTACAGCATGCGATTCTAAGAGTAAACCCACCCAATATGGCAAACAATCAAAAAAGGTTTGTTTTTTTTTTAACTTAGAAAGTTCAAGATCATTATTTTCAAAACATTGATTTGTACATCATTTCATACACAAAGAATTGACTCAATACCCAAGTGTAGGATAGGTCTCTTTTGAAAACAGAGATTCCTGGTTGTTGAGACTTATAGGATAGTGTTAGGATATATAAACTGCCCTTTCAAGTGGACAAAACCAAAACAGATTAAAAAAATCAGTGTGGTGAAAAGGGGGCCGGGGGGGCAGGAGGGACCAAGGATTGCATTTGTTATCCATAAAAGGTGAAAGGATTCTTTAAACAAGCATTCATTACCTTTTACAGCATGTGCTTGGTTACCTTACTGCTTAACATTATCCTATATATGCCAAGTTTTGTGCAACAATTATCTGTGATACTAGAAAATAAAATAAAAAAAATTAGGGACTAAATTTACAGCGTTAACGACCCCCAGATGCTCTGGGCTAGGACTCCCTTGTTTTGCTCAATTAAATACATAAAGAAATGTATTTAAAAAGGAAACTTGAAAAAAATCCTGCTACAAACATGACTTTAAAATTTGCAAGTGTGTGAGACAAAGTCCTTAACCTCGACTTGGAAACTACAGTGAAAGCTAACTGTTTCACAATTATGCTCAAGTTTATTTTCTGGTCATGCTTTTATGATAGTGTTTCATTTTTAAATTCTCAAGACAAAAAAAAAATGGTCCCAAAAGGAATGCACAATTTCATTTTGCTTACAACACAGAAATTCTTCTTGGAAAGGTAATTGTGCTCTTCATTTCAGCAACAGGAGACGGAAAAGATCTTGCCCTTTGAAGTTGGGGAGGATGGGGGTCCAAGTTAGTATGGTTGGATTGGATATGCTATCATTTTTAATTTTCAACCGTTGGAGACTTCTTCCAGTCATGGAGTCCGACGTTCTTCTGACACACAGAAAGATTTATTAAGAGTTGCACTTCAAACCATAATCAACTTCCAAGCTTTGGCTCTCACTGCCCACTGACGCAGTCAGCCATTATCTCACCATTTTCAACAACATCGTTTATTTACCAACCCAGATTCAAAAGACCGTACACTCATCTCTACCACGAAAATAGAGTATGCCAAAAATAGTTCATTGCAAAAATGTCATGCATACATTAAACAAATACCCCTTCAGAACAACAAACTGATTTTTTTTTGTTTTCTCAGTGCCATTGCTAATCTGAACTATGAGCCTCCAACATCAGTCAAACAGCACTGCTTGGACCTGGAGAAAAATATTCTGAATGCCAAACAAGGACAGTCTTAATGAATGAGATACCTACCTACTTCAGTTCCAGATCTTGAGGAAGCTGTCCCATGATCCTGTTGCCACTGCCATGCCATCATCAGTCACTCCTAAGCAACTGACACGGTTATCGTGACCAGCAAGGACACCTGTAAATAAGAACATGTTACGTTACTGTGATGATTTCGTAATTCAGTTCAAGCAACACTGAGGCACGGATGTTCGGATCAGTCAGCCTCTGTGTTCAAAAACCCTTAACTGTCATGACTGGATGGGGCTTTGAGCCCCCTGATCCAGTGGGACAGGGGGGTGCAACTGGATGAACCTTAAGGTTCCATCCAACCCAACCCATTATGTGATTCTACGAATTTTTAAGTGCTTTTGGCTTTATAAGCAAAAATTTAATATAACTGGGTGGGTTCACAAATTGAATAAATTCATTAGTCAAAAATCTTCCTTCTCTATTGCCAACATTGTGACCTTTATTGATTTCTTGCAAACTGTCAAATCACAGACCCCAAAATCCTGCTGACACTGCCATACCAAGAAATACAGCATAACCATACATTGTGTGGCTCTTGGTATTTCCTCTCTGTAGTCATACAGATCAGTCAGATTCTACAAAATTTTGTAATGTGTAAAACCAGAATTTAAGCTGAATTATGTTATGAACACTAAAGCATTTTTCATCTAATTTTATCTTACTATGCTTGCAAGCACAAGACTTAAACTCCTACATACAGTCTATTTGTCAATATGGAGATTGGCTACAACTCAATTATAGCACCATTAAAAAAGCATTGAGACACTAAACAAAAAAATGAAGGGAGCCAACATTATCCACTATCCTCTTTAATTTAAAAGTTTGAAGGAGGTCAAAAGAAAACCTAATTACGTTCAAACTCTTTCCGGTTCACAGCACTAAGTTAAGATATCCTTGATAGGCTTAAAATTAATCTTTGTACATCAATTCCACTGCTCGTAGGACTCTCCTCATTCATACTGTGGGTTTTCCCCCTCCATTTACTATTCTCTAATACAGAAAGTGAATTAAGTCAGTTTTAGTCCTTATACAAACTGATACATTTAAAAAGATCAGTATTTTAAACTGTTAACTCAGTGTAAAAATGGCTATTTCATATGCAAGGGTTCTTGATGTTTGAAGAAGTGATGTTTCTGATATACTTTCTAAAAGCAGTAACGCTGTGTAACACCATTAATCTCCAGGTCCCGTTAAACCCATGCAAGTGTCTAAGCCTCAGCACAGAAATCCTCAGTTCTACAGCAGAAGTCAAATTTTAAGTGCTGAAGCAAACAATACAACCTTCAGGAACTCAAACGGCTGCCAGAGCTATCAGAGTCACCTAGGAGTTACCCAGAATTTACTGTGGAAATAGCATTAATGTATGAAAATTCAGGCTACCACCAAGTGATGCAATTTGGTAAAGTAGAGAGCACCAAGAAGTCTTACACAATCTGAGCTGAATGCATAACCACAAAGGTGTTTAATATAGAATCAGGCACCACAGAAGTGTCAAATCTGCTCAGTGATCAAGTCTCGGAACATTTCAATCAGCAGAATATTTGACAAAGTAGAGGTTTAAATCAGTTCTAGAAGTTGGCAATGAAGAACTGCACTTCATGAGCGCATGGATCGTAAACCCAGATCAGTATAAAGAATTGTTTCTCATTCCTACAGGTCAGCAAGATCACCACCACCTTTGATTCTTTCTCTTATTGAAGGTCTTTCAAAGAAGAAAAACAAAACAAAACAAAAAACAAAACCAAAAAAAACAAACAAAAAAACACCAGGAAAAAACACTGACTGTTTTTATGGTACTTAACTACAGCAAATTGTAACCTAAACTGCCTTTAATCAAGAGACATTCCTCAGTTTGATCTCCATACAGGCTTACACACACATTTATTGTCTCAATAATCAAAGTACAAGAACCTGAAGTTGCAAATCTCAACATAGGGATAAGGCCAATTCATAAAATGCACTTCAGCACTGAATAATTGGATTAACTTGCAAACAGAACCAAATGCTACTTCACAATCTTTATTTTGGTATAGCTCAGGATTATGAGTTTGTTTATCTTTTATCTTTCCCACCTGCAGTATATCCTCCCCTCAAAGCAATGAGTCAGTTTGCACCAAACAATGTACTTGCAATGAAGCCTTTCAGCTGCACAGGGAAGAATATTTCGCTTGGCTGGGGGGTTTTGTTTACTTTTAAAACGCACCTAGGATTATTTTAAAAGTCTAGACCACTTCATTTGGTAACAGAGTAGGTCCTTGTTCTCATCCCCTGTTGAGATGAGAATAAAAAAACATTTGTGGTCTAATTTATATTTTCACCTTTTTTCTTATAGAAGTTTTCATTTTAAAGAACTGAAGTTAAATTATTGTAATCTTTGGACCATAAATTTCATATTTGTTTCCTTAAAAGATAATCTCCATGGTGTTTGTTGTTTCTCTGGTTGTCTCTATAGCTACAAATACCAGAAAAGTTTCTTTTCTCTAATTAGCAGCATTAATGTTGAATTGCTTTGACCAGTTCCTACAAAAACAATGACAGAAAGCCTAAAAAATATAGCCCTCCATCCCCAAAACCTCATTTTTAATGGAGTCTTCCTTTTGTTAAGCATCCATTGCTCCCTTCTATCTTTCAGAAGTATTCTAATTTATTCATTAACATCGTTACGCTTCTTTCATCAGTGGTCATCCTTAAAACTCTGTGATGACCCGTTTTAAGTTGAGACAGGGAAAGTGAACAGGTCTGTGCACGTGACAACTCACACATTCCATACGTCACGCTGCATTTATGATACTCGACCCCACGAACATTTACCTGCTCTATCAGCTTTCAGCGTGTCCCAGACGTTGCAGTTGAAGTCATCATAACCAGCTAAGAGGAGACGTCCGCTCTTGGAAAATGCTACAGAGGTGATGCCACAGATGATGTTATCGTGTGAATAAACCATAAGTTCCTGATCAGCCCGAAGATCAAAGAGCCTGCACGTAGCATCATCCGAGCCTGTGGCAAATGCGTTGCCATTTGGGAAGAACTTGAATGGGAGAGGGGAAGGAAAAAAAGACATGATTTCAGACTTTGATTCCTTTGCCTCACTCAATGCAACATTTTGTACAGACCAAGTGAGAAAAGAGAGGAGAGAAGAAGAGTATCAACCACTCCACCACTGTGAAATGGGCAAAAACAGGGAAGTGATTAAAACAGTGTTTCTCCACGTGCTCTTAACAGCCACTATTTTCATTTACCACAATGGATCTGAAGTTGCACAAATTTCAGGTACTTTCCCCAGCTACAAAGCTATTAATTAAAGAAAAGATGCCACAATCCTACATCATAGAGTACATGAGACCAGAGAAATATGAAAATATAAATGTAAATCCCACGTCCTCTGCTCAGGTCGATACGTACACAGATGGCATTGATGTCCGACTCATGGCCAGTGAAGGTTTGTCGACACATTCCTTCTCTAACATCCCACAGTTTGGCAGAGGCATCACAGGCACCAGAAACAAAACACCGGGCATCAGGAGCAAGAGACAAACTCATGACATCTCCAGTGTGCCCAGTAAATGTAGTTGTCTGCTGACCAGTTTCTATGTCCCAGAGAGCACTTGAAAGAATAATTAAAAAGGCAAAAATCAACACAGATTAGAAGGTCTAGACAGAAATTCTTGTCTAAACAGGTTCATTCAAACTTTTATTCATAAAAAAATACAATGAGAGTAGAAAAAGCCAGCATTCCTTGTTGAACCCTATGTTAGAGGATAATTGTGTATAGAGATTTTAAAAGCCATCTCCAATTTTAAAATATTGGGGGTATTAAATTGAAAACCAGTGGAAAATCCTAATGACTGGCACTCACGGCTGCCTTACGCACAGCTCTCGTGCCGTGCCGATGGCTACTGTCCAGTACTACTACAAGGCTGATTTAAAGCAGCAGAGGCAAGGCTACAGCAAAGGCTGAGTCGGCATTTCTCATTTTTAAAACCTCATTGAAGATGTGTAGCTTTGTGAATTATGTCTTATCTTAAAGCTGCACCGCTTTCCCAACACAGCAAAATCACTAATACAGTGACAATCAAAGAGTATCCAAGGATGAAAGCACACTATCACCTCCCTAACAAGAGGTCTAAACATTTAAGGAAGATTCAGGATTTTTCATTTCTGTAATTTCTCAGTAAACTAGACCCAGTTAAGAGACGGCTGCACTTTGAAGCCTGGCAGAACTGAAGCGATGTCAAGGACAAACCGTGATCCAGACAACTGTAGAGTTACTACAATCTCTCCTGAAGCAGCCATGTTCGCTTGTCAAGAGCATAATTTTAACTAATTCTGGGTGTTTTTCTTTTTGTTTGTGTCTATTTGTTTTTAGAAAACCCACAAACACTTATTTAGAAACATTTCTGTTATAAAACAAACATATGTATTCAATATCTGGTCTGAGTTGGTGGACAAGTAGGTAGGCATTCAGAGACTGACACTGTGCAGAAGAGGTATTTATTAGACAACCTTTGCTGTAAGAACTGCTGCCTGGCAGAGCTGCAATGCTTTTAAGAATTAGATATAATAATCTATGAAAAAAGAGCGAGGTCTTTTTTGGTTCAGAAGCTGGTATATATTAAGACGCACACCTACATTCTCCTCAAAAAACCCATCTGCTGTCACTGCAGAATATTTTCTAGGAGCTCTTCTGAATAGCAACAAAACTAAATTCTGTATTGGAAAAATCCAAATGTGACTCTAAGTGATAAATACTGAATACTAAACAACTTGGCGAAAAGTCATTAGCTTAACACACATATCTGAAAGTCAAAGAGTTATGTCAAAAACAATTTCCCATTCCATCTTAACAGAGAGAACTGGGCCAGGCTCTTCAGAACATGGGCATACCTAAACAGCCAAAGCTAAGCAACTTGGAAGACCAAGTTTTCCATTAGTGGCAAAAATGTGACACATGAACAATAATTAACCACATTTAGTCTTCTGGATAGCTATTAGGTTTACAAATAATATTAATTCCTTCAATACTAGAGTATAGCTGTAAAAGTCATCACGTCCCAATTTCACTGCTTACCAAGTGGTGTCACCAGAGCTGGTAACGATTTGATTATCATCCAAGAAACGACAGCATGACAAGTATCCTGAAAACAAAATTAAAAGTTGATGAGTAAGACCAGAGATTACTCCTCACGTGGCATACTGGCTTGCTTAGACGTGGCTTCCTCCTCTCCTGAGGATGAAGCAAGAGCTACTATAATAAGCCTAAAATACAACACAGTTTTATATAGGAACCTCCAAGGTTTTGGACAAAATGTATGTTGGCTCTTTACAGAGCATGAACTGAGCTGTGGTGCTAACACAGCGATGCACGTGTACCCCAGCAATGCGACCTAAACAATGTCTGTGACACAGAACCAAGTAAACCAGCTTAAGCAAGCAGGGTAGACGGTGCTTTGGAAATACCTGGTGGAGATTTGAGAGAGGACAGGGAAAAGAAAGAGGGAGTAGTGAGGCAAAAGCATGGAATCCACTGGCCAAGCTGGAGAGAAGCATAGGTAACCCTGCAAGATACACACTAAACTTGCTTAGAAAGTGGTTCTGCACGTCACTGCATCCAGGAGCCACAAACACTCACGGCCTCAGGCGTACAATACACCTATTGAGAATTAATGAACTGCATTCTTGGTCAGTACAAAGACCAGAGCATGTACATGGGATGTTCCCCAACATTGCCATCAAAACCCTTCATCTGAATGCTCTGAAGAATCTTCCTGCTGAAGCACCACATGCAAACCATCAGCATAACTCCAATTACAAAATGAGTCTCTCCTGACAGCCACATCTTTTTTACAAAGCACAAACATGTGAAAATTCAAACTACAGCAAAATAAGAAAACCTGTGAACATCAGCCCCCGCCTATAGGCTTTGTTCAGTTCTGCAGCAGCAAAGCAGCTCGTTAACACTATTCCTTCGAGAAGATTCCACCTCAACTTGTCAGGTCTCAGAAGTATTCCTTTGCTGTTCCTTGCATTAAAGCAAAATTCTGCCTCATGTTATGTAAAAATCCGTGTTTTCCCAGCTACGCAGTTTATAGCCATAAAGGCCAGTAAGCAGCTAGAATATCACTGAAATAATGCTCCTTTATTGCTAAAGTATTTTTCACTATTTTTATACACCCACACACAAGGCCACATACTGAAAGCCAAAGTTCTCGGTGTTCAAACATTATTCCATTTTTCCCTGTGTCCTGAAGGGCAGGAGGGAGGGGAGGTGAAGAGGAGAAAAGTGCCCTCATATAAGTCACTTCACCGGTCACATCACCACCACTGCATTTTCACACCCGTAACTACACTTTACACAATTTAGGTGCACAATTGCCCTAAAATACATAAACCATACTGTTAAAGAAAAACAGCTGAAAGAAAATTAAATAGCATTAAGAAAACTTGAATTCACATTTAACTTTTTTTTGTATAAAAACCTCGTTAATGTTTAACTTTATTTCTGAGTAACCTCATTCTCCTTCAATAAACAGTCTTTTTATGATTTTCTGTACTCTACAGACTGAGGCCCAATCAGGCAGAAAACCAGCAAGACACAGAGCCCCCTCACATCTTCTCTACAGAACTGTTAGGGGTTTTCTCCAAAGCTGAGCTGACAGCCTCCAGAGCTGTCTGTATGTGTTTTGCTGTTTGGGGTTACACACCCTGTGGAAAAAGAGGCCATAAAGCCAACCTGCAGCTTCAGAGATGCAGCTTTAGGAAAAATGTGTCATTACAGTGCATTCCCTTTATCGGGTTGCTGGAGGTATTACTGATTCCACAAGAATGCGGAAGATTCCTGATGTGCTTGCCAGGCTCAACACTACGCTGGGGCTTTACAGGATGCCAGAGTGCCTACTAAATAGCCAGTGTTTACATTTTCAAAGGAGTTCAAGAAACCACCCACCCAGCTTTCCTGTGAAAAAATTCCAGTCCCATTCACAAAAATAAAAATACAACCTGCCCATTATCAGACAATGTACAAAAGCAGTTCAAGTTTTCTAGGTTAGTACTGCTTGTAAGGTGCTCATCTCCATTAACTGTACATTCTTTAGGAAGTGAGAGTATCTTCAATCACTGAATTTGCTGTTAAAGGTACTTTGTGACACTGCATCTCTTTGTTTGTTCAGAAAGAAAATTTTCAACTCATCCCCCACGTTTAAAACATCAGGGACTTCCTTACTTGAAGAATTCTAACACTTGTCTTCTACAGTCCTTCTTACCTAACAAGATGAATTTTGCTCTGTCTGTCCTGAAGAGAACTTTGCAGCTACAGTTTACATCCTAATTCACCAGGCAAAGCCTACAAGTCTGCCTGTCTCTTCTCACTCACAAGACAGTCCACCTTTGAAACAGAAACTGAAGGCAAAAATTAAGCTACTGTATTTTGGGAAGAAGAGGGAAACAGAAGGGGAAGCAATGAGAGCTGAAACCTCTGCAACTAAAGAATAGCTCCATTGGAAGGCAGCTATTTTGCTTATAAATTAAAACTCTTTCTCATTACACTTCTTTGGTTCATCATCTTTAAAATTTAAAAACGAGGGAAAAAAAGCCATTTAAAAACAAGTTAGTATGCAGGTAAGGTCTCCCCCCTCCTGAGAAACAGAGGTGCACAATGAAGTATATTTCTTTTTAAATAGGAAATTATATTTAAAAGCTTTAAAGAAAAGAAATCATCACCATGTGCTGCGGTAAGTTGGACCACTCAGAACAGGCACTCACCTGTGTGACCAGCGAGTTCACGGCTGACACGTACATTCCCTTCACGAGTTTTCAAGTTATAAATGGAACAGATGTTATCGAGACCACCACAAGCCACGTAGTTTCCAGAAGGAGCATATGCACAAGTCATGACCCAAGATGAGCGCAGGGGAATAGCATGCACCTGAAACCGATACAGTAGAGGTTTTCATCTGCACAGCAACTGAGTCAATCATTTATCATGACATGCAGCATTTCCTTCATTCATATTTACGACCGAATTACATCACCACCTATCGGTTAGTCTTACCTTGTTTGTAGTATAGCTGTCCCAAATTATAAGCTTGCCATCCTGGGAGGCACTAACTAGAAGCCTAGAGGAAACAGCAGGTAAACACAATCATTGCAGGAAGACAGGAAGGAACATCTTTCTGATGAACATCTTGGTGATGGCATTTGGCTGCACTATCACGGTACTTGAAACCACTGAAGCACAGTGGGCATTACCCAGTGCAGTTATTAGCACTACCTGCTTTTAGTGCATTTAAAGATAGATGAGGTATACTGACATGAAAAATCTGTATTGTCTCCATGTTTTTTAAGTAATATGGGATAAAACACTCCAAATACAGTATTCGAATTTGCTCTGTGCATATTCTGACCATTGCCCAGCTGAACAATACAGTGCAGTCAAAGCACTCCAGTTGCTTTGCATTTTTTTAGATTTTAGATTATATTTAGAGCTGTCTTGAAACACTTTTGCCAAACAAGAAATTAAATCCCCATCCTTTAAATAAGATACGTGCCAAAGAGATGCTTGAAGCAATGAATCCTATAATATCTGTGAGAAATTAGCTTCTTTCACGGGCATAGAAGACTGAGGTTCAAAACACTGGCGTTTAAGTCAAAGTAACATTCTCTCTTCATTCTGATTTTTAAGTGCTGAGCAATTCAGAAACTAAAAGTATAACACATCATGAATTATTTCTCATGTTCATGATGCATATTTTTGTCTTTGTTAATCACTTGACTACTTTGCTTTGGTGTATTTACTGCATTCATACACACAAGTGCATCCAGTGCCTCCAAAAAGCACAGGTAGTATAAAAAAATTTGGTAAGAAGGTAATTAAGCTTCCTTTGACAACCTCTACTCAACAGAAAGAGGTTAGGTATGACTTAAAAATTCCTAAAGGAATTTCTTTTTAATCTGTTCCAGCAAAGAACCAGCAACATATTCTTTTAACTGAAGTTTGAAAATTTGCTGCCTTCAGTGTGCCTTAAAATTCTTGTAACAAAAAGAGAAAGAAAGTAGCTGATAGTAGTATAATTTCACTTCTCTCTAACTGAACATCAGTAGTTAACAGGAAGCATTTAAAGAAAGAAGACAACTGATAATGAAATCTACTCTATCTACACAGTTCCTCTGAATTCACGTGGTACCACAAATATATGTTGCAGGCACATAGATGAAGACTGGGTATTTTGGCACCAAATTTAGGTTTAGATTACAAAAACATAGACATTAGGAAGAAAACAGTGCCTCTAAATTCTCTTGGTTGTCTGAGTTCCTTTGGAATTGGTTCCTAGTGGAAGGAACAGGAAAAATCAAGTGAGTCCTATGCACTCGACTTTCCAAAGAACACTGAAGCCAAGTGATGGGATTTTGTATCACGAGCACCCACCTGGAATCGGTCCCCCAGTGCATTGCATAAATTTTAGCCAGGTGTCCCCGGAGTGTTCTTCTAGTGCGCATTTGGATTCTGCCCACTGGGTCAATGTTGGCTGTGATCTGAAACACGAATGGAGTCAGACATTGACTTTTTCACTTCGTAGCTCCAAAATTAACACATCCTACACAACTGCATCTTGGTTTGCATTGGAATGCTCACTTAAGTTCCACATTTTGAATATTGACTGAGTTTTTAAAAATTGCCTGATCACAAGTTACATCACTTTATGTAGCACTTCTTTATCAAATGAAGAAAGCAGTCTCTCTATTGTATTTATAAAAAAACTCAGAAATTATTTTCTTTAGGTAATACCTTCTTAGACTTCTAGGATTTCACACCTTTGATCTGGGTTTTCTATCCTGTATAGATAAATGTGGTACACTAACTTTTTTCCCCAGCAGGGTGGGTATGGGGAGGTGTGTCAGGCTTTAAACATGTCTCCACTTTTAAAGGATGAATCAACTCTTTCAGATCGAGGCGACCTTCCCTTCCAAGTATAGGATTATTAAATTCATAGTATTCCAAATTTATTTCACTTTTGGAAAATGAAAAGAGGAGACAAGTTTTCATAACTCAAGTTGAACTCTCAGATGCTTACCTGAGCCAGGGTGGCATCCGCACATGCTTTCCTGGCATCCTGCAACACAAGAAAGTTAGAGAAATCGGATGAAGATCTTTACACGTCTTTATCTCTGGTTTGTCAAGTTAATCAAGCATCCTCAAAGCAAGATTCAGCAAGCATTTCTGCTTGTCGTGCAGAGAGGACCCATCCTAACTGCAGTATGAACATAACATGCTGGCTGCTGTCAAAACACATTGAGCATATCGAGCATTTAACTTCAAAACTCTTCTTCTTTTGACAGTGAGATAACATGATTTTCACTGCAAAGACAGTCAAGCAATAGAACTGCTTATCCAGACAGGCTGGGCAATCTCCATCCTTGGAGGTTTTCAAGACCTAACTGGACAGAGCCCAGAATTACCTCATAAATGAGCTTATTTTAAGCAAAAATTTGCTTATTATTGGCTATGGTCTGGCTCAGAAAAACTTCAGTAAACATTCATCTTTATCTAATCCATGTTTTGCATTATTTGTGCAACTATTATTTTCTAAGCACCATTAGAGGCCAAAAGTAATTTTGTAAAGCAGTCACATGTGCTTTCCTTTTCTAAACAACCTTGACATGGTGAAAACCTTTAACTGAATGCACCATTTCTGTCCATCTCTGGTCTACTCAGGTCACACAAATGACCATTCATCTGTACTGCGGGTTCAAGGTCCACTGATGCAATACTCACTCTGATTTGGTTTTTCAGTTGCTCAGCCTCCTGGCGTAACTGGTCGAGCTCGCTCATTTTCCTGTGCTAAAGGTGTGCTTCACTGCCACCTCTGAAACAACCAGAAATCTGAAAGACAGGTTGATGATAATGAGAATTAGTAGAAGTCATAAGAAGGAGGTAACATGAACGTGCTTAGCTTTTTTCCAGTCACAGTAAAGAAAATATAATCTGGACTTATTCCTTTCCTTCAGGCCTCTCTCTGCATTTTTTTCATTAGTGTTTCCTTTGATTCAGTGCTGTATAAATTCAAATTTCCTGAGAGTGAACCAGCAGATAACACTAATGCTGGACATGAAAGTCAGAACTTCCTTGTAGGTCTTAAGAACAGAGTAAGGAATTCTCCTATCAAAGCATAAGCACCTTAAGTATTTACAGATAGACACAAGCACTTGCAAAATTCTGTAAAAAGGCCCATTATGAACTGAACACTATCTGTAACAGAGCAGTTGTGAGAAATGTTGTTCTGGAGATCTGGATAAAAAGAGATGACTCATAGACACTGTTCATATTTTAACTTGTTAATTGCTGAAGTCTCCCTGAGATTTCCAGAATGGATTCGGACATTAACATGTTGTCCAAATGCAGACAGTGTTTTCTGAATGTTAGGTTGAAGGGAAGTGTTGGAGAAACAACCGCCAACAGATATTTTCCCCCTCTAAACTCTATTTTCCTACATCAATAAGCACTGAGCTACCAACACACATCCCTCTCTGCTGTACTCTGTACCCAGCAAAAGAGAGGCTCAATAAAACATAACTCTTACTGAACACCCTCCACTATTGCCTAGAGTTCCTCAACTATTGGACTGCTTTCCAATATAATAAACATTTTCATTAAGCATACAATCTATGTTTAAAAGTCACTGTTCCAGAGAGATACTGTTGCCATTTTCACTAGCACCTCTGAACCTAAAACACAGCTGTTCTTAAACCTTTGTTTTAAATTCTATGCAGCTTGATGCCCGTACAAGATGCTGAAGAAACATGCTGGTGAAGTTTATCAGTCATTGCAGAACAGGACAATCAGTTCCATTTTCAAATGCTACATAGAACACCCGAAACTTGTAAATAAAACACTGGTAGTATGTTTTTAGAACATTTTATTAGCTAGAATTGACCCTTAACTATTAAATAAAGCGAATGCTTTGCTAGCAGCTTTACATATTATTCTGTTAAGATTTAATCAGCTTATTTATCTTTGCAAGTATGCGGGTTTTGTTTAGTTCCTAAAGCTCTTCCCAAGGAGAATGATGAGGATAACTTTCAGCTATTTATCCAGGCACAGTAACAGAGACCGTATTGTGAAAGCAAGTTAAAGCAGTAGAGCAAACAAAAGAAGGAAGAAGAAAAGAAGTTTCAGAAGAGTTAAGACTACCATTCCCTAAATATTGCTATTCCACATAACCAGACTTATCTTGGAGCCCTCTTCGTAGCAGCTGCTATTCCAAACTGAGGACCTCAAGGAACAAACGTCAGATCTTATCCTCTCATCATTTAGAAAAAGAGTTTTAGTTCGCCTCTGTCTAAAAACCTCCATTCACACAGATTCAAAGCCCTTTCACTTTGTTATAAAACTGGGTCTCCTCTCTCTTCTCATTCCAGGGTCATCTTTAAGCACCTTTAAGATTGCTTGTTCAGCTTAGTCCAAAATCCAGTTAAGACAAAACCCATCAAGAGTTTTATTGCCCTATATCCACCTTCTTTCTTTCAAATGCATTTCTTTTTCTCAATATGTTTTGTTCATTCTGCATTTAAAACAAAACATGGAGTGGCTGGGTCTTCCTGCAATTTTCAGCATGCAGTCATCACTGGCTACTGCTCCTGCGCAGTTCACCCACATCATGAGAGCATGCAATACTCTTGTCAGAAAGGCCTTAACAAACTCTTTTCTTAAGAACAGTCTTTAAAGTGTGATTTTTCTCATCTTTTAGCTTTTTGATACCCAGTTCTATTTCTGTCATTCCCTTGGTTAATATATAAGCCCATTTCCCGCTAAGCAAATACCAGCCTCTCCAGGCAGACTACAAAGAATTTAGAGATGTTATCATTCGTATTGCAGAGAATGAAATTACAATCCAAAACTTAAGCATTCTGCTCAAGGTCACATCAACTCAATGACAAGATTAAGATAAGGATTTAGGACACCAGAATTCCAGCTGCAGAGTTACAGGTAACTACACTGAAGATTTACATGCAGCTTTATTAATAGGATAAATAATCTAATGTCAGTCAAGGCAGAGATGTTCTCCTGTACCATACAGTTTAAAACAGTGCCAGTGTGGTTCTGCCAGTATCTGTATGCTGTGCAATGAAACTCTACATGAAACAAAACTTCTTTGTACGGCACAGGAAGAGGCCCAAGGAGATGAACACTAATCCTAGGGAAGGTCACATGGAGAAAGTATGCTTCACAGAAACTGAACCCTGTAATTTCATTCTGGATTATTTGCATACATGGGGTTTAAAACAAATCATACAAGTTTATTTCATGCATGTGCCTCATCGCTTACCATAGCATGAGTGGAAAGGTGCTACTGCAAATGACAGTGCCAGAGGAAGCAGCCCAGTAGTGCCAAGTCCTCTGCGGTAACACCGATGCAGCCACAGAAGCAGCTGGAAGGACCTAAGCCACACGCCCCGGGTGATGGGACATCACATTTTAACCAGCACATACACACTGGGCTTCACACAAATAAAACCTCCACTAGGCCTCGCACAGTACCTGCTGTAAACACGTCCTTCTGTTACAGAAGAGACTCACACCGAACTCAGCGCTGTGTTCTGCCTTGGCCTCCATTCTCCTCCACGTCCCACTTTATGCATGGGCAGAACGACCCAAATGCCTTCCCAATCTGTAAGAATTAACTAAACACACTAACGAACCCGGCCTTCAGAGTCATTTCATAAGTGCACTTTATCATAGGGTCAGGCAGGCAGCACATACACAACCTGCCCTACCTGCCAAGCTCCTAAAACACTTTTTGTGAGCCCCACATCAAGGCACTTACTCCCCAACTCTTTAAGGAAAGCTTCCTTTTAACCAACAACTTCAAAATGGTTTACCAACACTAAAGAAACCTTTACCCTACGTGCAAGATACCACCTCCATTATCACAGGCAGCAAGGAGTTCTAGCAACTGAACTGCTATGGTTTAAGCAGCCTCTAGCAATCTTGACCTTCAGTCACTTGCTAGGCAGGATTCCTATTCAATATTCACTGCATGGTAAGTAGTAGCTGGATGCATACAGTCCTTGATGTCCTCCCCATCCCCAATATCCCATATCCACATGATAGGTTCACATCTTGAAGTCAGATACACATTGAGTTACAAGTTAGTCCATATGAATTCCAAGCAGCTCCAGACCCTGAGCTGCATTTCTGACAGCATCCATAGGAGTTGTTTAAAACAGATTTCCACATTCCCTGTACAGTCTTTGTTGTTTCAACATCAACAGGAAGTTCCAATTCCTGCCAACATGACTGGACTCACTAACACTCAGGAAACAAAAATCCTCTTGAAGCCAAGGGCATTAAAACATAGGAGTTCTCTGAAGCAGACTGTGAAATTTACAGGACAGCCAGCCAACCAACTTGGCTATTCCTCTATTTCTTTTACGCTAAGACTTAGGCAACTAAATTTATGGCAGAAATATGAGATCCAAGGGGGAAAAAAGGTTCCATTCTCTTATATACTTCTCAGCTGTACTATAAATCAGAGCATACTAGTATCTAGCATTTAAAAAAAAAACCCTTTATAAGAGCAAGAACAACACGTAATGTCAGGAAAATGTATGGGAAAACAAGTATTTTTATCTGTTCTCACTTTTGACACATGGGAAATTTTTATAAAGATTTATTCCTATTACAGACGCAGAAGTAGCAAGCAGAGACTGTTCAATATATGATCTATGCTTATCACAAAGTAGCACAGCTGAATATTGTGAAATAATGTATTTTTATTTCTCAGCATGTTCTAAAGGCATTTAACCCCATTTTAAAGCAGGTTTCTAGAAGAAACTGCAAGCTTGATATGGATGATGCTTCTACTTTGGAGGTTTAGAAAGAAGTTACTAAACTTCTAAATCAAGCAAACTTCATGCAAAAAGCCACTATTCAAGTCCCACTCTCCTTTTTTTTTCCAAATTACCACCACAGCTGTGAAGGAATAGGTAGCAGCCAAACTCATGCTTACCTCACTTTCTTTTGAATGCGTTACTGTGCTCTTGAAGGCAGACTTCTCAAGAGTAGCACATTCACTTTGCTGAACTCACTCAAGACCTTTCCAGAGACTGAAGTGCTTAAGTGTCTCTGCTCTAAGCCTAATTCCCTCTAATCTTGTTGACAAGCATACCTGGTAGATAATTCTCCTCTTGCTAGGGACAACAATACACGTATTTGCAAGGTAGTTTACTGTTCTTCACTACTCCCAACTCTCTAATCTCTTCTTACAAGTTACTCATAGACTTTGTTCCTCTGTTTCCCACAAATGAAAAAAAAATCAAGTGTTGACTTCATCTGAGCTGTTACTTTCCATATATGATAAAATTTCACAATTCAACAGTGTCAAAAGGATTTATCAAGGCAGTTACCTCTAAGTAACAACTTCTGCTTTTTCTCCCTCTAAGGTATACAAGCTATAATATTCCTATGTAAGAGAAAAGCTCTGTATGTCCAGACAGTCAATTATATGTTGAAGGACTCTGCACAGAATCCTTGAACTCACCAGGAAGCCTTATGGAATTGGCAAAACTTCCACATACAGCCTGCAAATGGAGACAGACTTAGGGTTCCCGTATAATAATTACAATTTAAAGGTAAATCTCACTTCTCAGAAAACAGTGACAGAACAATTTGAAGGCTAAGAACTCAAATTCACTCATTTTTTTTGTTACAGCTTTAATGTCCTTTCCAGAGCTCAAGCTGTTGATCCAATTAAGTCCAGGTACTGAAACCAAGGTATCATTAATGCCATCACATTTATACGTAGATTGATGCTTGCCTACATGATAAGAGAAATGGGAAGACTGAATACAACTCATCCAAACATATATTCTTGGGGAAAATACGATTCTTCTCTAAAACTACCTGCTAACAGCAATGAGATGATTCTTACTAAACACTTCACTGCTTCATTTTCTCACACCAAAGAACAAAAAAGGACAGAGTATTACAACCTCTCCTAAATAGCCTGTTCTATGATTAATCCCCAGAGTTTAAAAGAAGAGAACACAGATTTGAAATCACGGCTATCATTTAGTCAAATATTTGGAACTTTTATCCCTCAATGGTCAAACTTCCTTCACTACAAGGTCTTTTTACTACACATTATTACTACCAAAAAGTAAAATAATCCCACCAAGCCATTGTTGATGCAAAGTCTGATAACACAGAGGGTTTCAATTTGTATTGTAGAATATTACCCAGGTACAAGTTAGCCAAAATAACCTTCTTCCAAATGAATAGGCTGTCTGATACCATTCCTCCAACACCTTTCCTGCTAATAAGCATCACTTACGAAACACTCGGGAGAAAAGCAAAGCACATCATTTGCAAAACCAGAGCCAAAACCTTACAGCCTTAACAACGAGTTCATGTTATGCCTACCAGACAGTCTCATAGCGGGTCATCTGATTAAATGAAGCCTTGCTAATCTATTAGATACCATAAATCCTATTAGCAGCATGCACAGCAGCTTGTACATTTTCACAATGACAAAGGAATTATACACAATCCACTACTAGTTTCAATATTTTGACATCCTATTTGCTCCAAAAAGCTGAGGGTAGTTTTGTTATTGAATCGGAAGTAGACATTGATTCTTATTTGACTTTTAGTCAATAGACAACACAGTAAGAAAGAGCACAATTGCTTGTGGAACAAATTTGAGGTGTTCTCTCTCCCATTTACATGGTCCAAAACAGATGACAAAAAAAATTCAGGGGTGCCTTATGACCCTGAAGTACACACATTTTTGATATGAAGAAGGTACAGATAATTTCACAAGTTAGAAATCACAGAAAAAATACACAGGAAGACAACATGAGAAATGTACAGAATCACATGAGGTTCTGTGATACAAACTTTATTTGAAGGGGAAAAAAATCCTGTAGAACATGCACTGAATAGCTCAAAGACATTGGCTTAATACTCAGCACTGGTTAAAACAGAAGGGTATATAGAAAATAGGACAGAAAATACTGAAAATATCATAATGCCACCGAGTAAAAGCAATGGTTTGCCTACACTAGGAACACTCTGTCCAGTTTCACATTCTGCTTCTCCAAAAAAGAACACTGGAAGTGCCTAGGGTTGACAAGGTAACTGATTGAAGAGCACTTTGGAAAACAGGTTCGAAGAAAGAGAAGGGGCTGCTGGATTGTTGCTTGCTTTCTGAAAAGTCAGTCAATACCTAGTTGTTGAAATTAACCAATTTAACTGGGGAAATACTTTCTACACAACAGATGGCTGACTGGTGGTGTTCCTCACAGCCTAAGGGGCTGCACAAGAAGCAGAAACATCTGAAATTATAGTTTGGAAGGTAATGAAGGTTTCACTTTTCCAAGAATATTAATGATAATTAAGATTACACAGAATATAAACTCTAAAATTTTTAGGTTCTGTTTAAACAATACTGACAACACCAAAAAGAACATTCTGACAAGAGCCACTTTGCTCAAAAGAAATTTGGCCTTCTTTTGTCAAACGTGGCAGATCAGTAATTTTTCATTCATGAGAGAAGAACTATTCTCATCATTTTGTTTATTACAGCTCCCTGCCCCACTGAGATGAAACAGTTTCATCTGTGGTCTCCCTCTGTTTCGCCTGTTCCATTTCTGAAAGAAGGCAGGCACTAACATCTATTATTTAGCAGGTTTCCTGGCCATTTTAAAATCCTTCCTGTTGACGTAAGAATACACATGCTAAAGGAGAAAACAGGTACTTCAGGCTTGCACAGATTAACAGCTAAAAATGTTGTTAGCCACTTTTTAAAAATAGTATCAGTTTCTCAAGCACTAGAAAAAAAGAAATTACTGTATTTACTTACATTTTCTCTCACTACAGTAGAAAGCCAACTTCTGCTGTCAAACATGTAAATTCTAGGAAAAAAAACACAAGACCAGAATTAGTACAGTTATCAAGAAATAACACCAATTTCTTAAAAAATATAGCATAAATTAAATTACTACCAAAGCAGACTTTCTTGTTAGCAAACTTAAACAGTCGGCTTGTCTTCACAAAAGAAACGAGCACTGCTTTAACAGCAATTTCATAACCCCAGGACTTGCTATTGTCAAGAAGCTTTTAACATTCTTTTTCCAAGAAAACTCTTGCCACCCTCAGATCATTAATTCTCCTCCCTTAGTGATACAGAAGTCCATACTATCAGAGAGTTTAGGATTGTAACAAAACATTGTTTCACTCACTCAAGACTTAATTTTCATTGCAGTACAAAGCACACACCCCAAATCCGCATTGTCAAAGCACTGACATTATTTCTGCCCAATACTATTCCTGAGTTACAATCACTTTCTAAGTACATTTAAATATCAAGATATCTATTTCATCAAAAGATTTTACATAACCCTCCTACTAATGAGCTTGAGAGCACAACACTCTTCTAGAAGGGTTACAAGTTCTCATTACTAAAGATATTTTTAAAAGTTTAAAAAGTAAGAATTTACACACTAAGCAACACACACTTGCAGTCTGGAATACTCTTCGGAGCAAGGTAAGGCAGATTCTTGTGAGAAATTTCAGAACATTTTTTTTCTCTGGCAGCAATAACTATAGGTCATCCCCAAGATCTGAAACTTTGACAACCGCTTCTACATCCCAAACACACACATCCCTGTCACACAGCAAGACAAGGGCTATGGGTGATGCCTATGGACACCCAAGAGGACAACTTCGAGGCTGCTGCATCCGGACAGTGGAAGATTATTCTAAGCACAAAGCAAGAATGTACTGAAGCAAAATTATCTTAAATCAGAAAGCCAGCCTACAGCTTCCTACAGTTTAAACAAATGCCCACATGTAATACGTCTTTCTGATTTTACAGTTCACTATTAGCTGGAAAATTTACAAACCTCTTCAGTGTTGGGTATGGAGGTTAAGCTACTTAGGATATGGGTCATCCTCAGCCAAGCTCATTTATAGATGAACAGTTTAATGCTGTGATTATGAAACCATCCCAGTGTAAGCAGTTTTGCTGGTCACTGGCAGAACACCACACTTGTAGACATAAAACAGTAACTCACACTGAGATGCCAAACTCCATCCCTCCAGAAACAAACATATGACGTGACCACTGAAAGGTCTGAAAAAGGACTAACTATATTCAGCTTTCAGAAGTCTTGACAGAACAATTTGCCTACACAGAAGAGAAAAAGAAATCTAATGAAAATCTGAAAGAATTACCAGAAATGTAAACCAGTAAAATTATGCTGGACCACTAAGAGCATACAGACTACACAACAGCAAAGGCCAAACCACACACCACTGTTGTCCTGTGCTGCACCCTCATTAGTGCAGGAGAGGTGTTGCAGATTTCATATGCCTTCTGCAAAAAAAGAAGAAAAAAAAAGAAAACAACAAAAAAGCTACTTTAACCAGCCTGCAAGGAGAATAAGGAAGCATAACAGCAAACTTTTCCGTGTTTAGTTTATTTTTCAAACCAGGTGAAGTTTTTGGCTGGGTATGAGAAAGCATCCTGGGACGCTTGCAGAACACAGCTGTGGTAACCAAGGTATTTTTGATTCTACAGTAAAGATGGATCTCATTTAAGAACAAAAGTAAAGAAGCTACTTAAGAAAAAAGATTTGCCTTGCTACAAACTTCCACTCTTTTACTAAAATGTAGCCCAGCAAAAGCTACATGAAAATTACAGGCCAGCTCCTTCCTGGCTCCACAGTGCTGGTTCAGCAACAAAACAGTTCTTCTAACCAGCTTCATTCACTCTGCCCTCATCAGGCCTCATAACTCTGCGCTGCTGTGTGCTTGAGGTTCTCGGTATCAAGGACTGGGGTTTGTGGAGGAGGTATCAAGGACTGGAGAGAACAAAAAGTACCCCAGATGAGTGTTTCACTGGAGAAACTACAACATTTTACACAAGGTTGGGAAAGCAGGGACGAAAGGAAGAAGAGGGTCTTTGAAGAGTAGTGAAAGCATTTAGAAGTATTTTACTTTAACATCCTAGCAAATTTCAACGCCCCTCTAAGCAAGAAGATGATTAAACACATTCTCTGGAGGCCTCTCCAAAGCCATTAGCTGTGTAAACACATTTTTCTTCTTGTACTATGGATTCGATGAGAGACATAAACCCCAATTACTCTGGATGCTAATTCCACCTGCCCACCTTCTCAAGGCTGCTTTATCCATACACCAATTAGATGCCAAAGGCCAATATTTGAACTGCAGCAAAACCATTCCAGCTTTTCACACACACACCACCAGGTCATCTATAACCTGACGCAAGGCCAGGCACAGCACAGCGCATTGGAGAGAACACCTGCCCACTGGGGGATTGGCTCAGCCCCCTGGACAAGGTCTCACCAGGCAGCTGGCTCTGCTGTAGGGACATGGGCAGGACAGAGGCACCACCAGTTCCTCTTCAGCAGGCAGAGTTCCAGCACAGCTGCAGGAGGGATGCCACCCCAAGCCAGCCCCCAAGAGAGAGGGTTCTGTTTGCCTGCAAACTGAACATGAGCCAGCAATGCTCCCTAATGGCAAAGACAGAAGCCAACAGCATCCAGGGCTGTGCTGGGAAGAGCACTGCCAGCAGAACAAGGGAGGGGATCCTTTACCCCTACTCAGCACTGGTGAGGCCACACCCGAGTACTATTGTCCAATTCTAACTCCTCAGTAAAATAAAGACCTGGAGATACAGGAGAGAGTCCAGTGCAGGGCCATGAAGGTCCTTGAGAGACTGGAGCATCTCATATGAGGAGAGGCCGAGACGTGTCCAGCCTGAAGAAGGCTCAGGGAGACTCTGTTAATGTGTGCAGTCTTCCGTGTAGACACATATTTTGAGTGGCTTTATCAACGTAGTTTAAAGCAGATCTCAATCAACACTAGTAAAAACTAGTTTCCATGGCCATTCCACCACTTGAATTTTAAAGATCTCCTGTAAAACACATCCTCCTGCAAACGTGGCACAGAAGGCTGTCTCATCCAAGGAATTCAACCAGAGATGATTCACTGGAGGGGAAAAAAACCACAAACACAAAACCAGAAGCCTACTAGCAAACATCAATATTAGTATTAAAGTGAAAAAACAATTTCAAGTGAAGTTATTTTGCTGTGCTGGTGTATCTTCCTTACCAACACACACTCACATGAACAGGATGCATCCTACACCAAGCAAGGACATGTCTAGGTAGGCACAGTCACTAATTTAGCAGGCAGACGCTTCTGTTCAGGTACCCAACACTTATCGCCACTCAAACCTATCAACCACCTGGTAGAGGTAATGTCTGTGAAACTGGGAATTGCAAGTTAGTTTATTAAAATTATTTCTTACAGTCTATGTAGCTGGTTATTATCACAGAAGTACATCTTGATGCCCGAGAGATTACATGACCTTTCCAAATCACTGCCAACAACGTGAAATTCCAATTATGCCACCAGGCAACAGTAATTAGAAGCTTGAAATTTAAAGCTATATTTCAAGACTGTTCTGTACACTAAAAAAAATAAAAAACAAACCCTGTCCTGTCTGATGGCTTTCTCCTGACTACCAACAAAAACAGCTCTATCAGACAGCTGGAAGCTTGAAGGATGTTTTGGTATCTGCATTAACTCCTCCAAGAGTTAATTCTGGTTCAGACTTTCCTTGTTGAGTACAGATCTGAATCCCAAAAAGCTCAATCTTTGCTGTCACCTCCCACAACAGCAGTTTTGAAGGACAGCCTGTAGAAGCATAAAATAATTACAAATTCATAAATCTAAATACGCTCAAGTGAATGGATACAACAACTTCTCATTTATTTGTTGTCTTCTTTCTGGTCTCATCTGCTGCGTCTATAATTTCCAAGCACATAAGCTTTGAAAAGCAAGCAATACCTCACCAGCAGGTTTGCAAAGCAGATTACCCTACTAGGGACAATGCCAGATTGTACAACTCCTTCGAAATGTTACAGCAAACACTCCTGTAGTCAAAGGCCAGCTCAGCTGGACCTTCTGTGGGAGGTATTGGCTGCTTCTGGTGTTGAAGAATTACCTGGTTCCCAGCTGAAGCAGTCCCTGTGCTCAGTAGGCATTTTCCCACATAGGTGTGAAGTACACACAAAACAAGAGAATAACTGGTCACTAAGTGTTAATGCTCATTATGCAACAGTTGCATTAGCTGGTTAAAGAGCTAACAAATTTTCATTTTCAATATAGTATGCAGTACAAAATAATAATTACACAAGCTAAAAGCACCTGTAACTAAATGAACTGATTTCACTAATGCGTCATTATTACATGTACCTCAATTCTTGAATTCCAGGTCCCATTTTAACCAGATTAGCCTAGATTTTCCCCAACACCTGAGGTCTCATCACTCCCTGTGTTAATTAACTCTTTTGGATAGTTTACTGCTTTCTCTAAGCAGAAAACTAACCAGCAGACAACGCTTAAGATCATGGCAGGGACAGACGCTTGCAATCGCCAGCTCTGCAGGGCAGTGGCCTGTCTCCTGCTGCCACCAACAGTGAACAAACTCAAGCTGTCTTCATGGCAGACAGCAGCCCTATGTTGCCAAAATACTCACATTTCCTGATGCTAATCCCATGACCTACATCTAAAAAACATCATACTGATGCAGTGTTTAAGCATAAAAATCTGGCCTCTCACAGGTCACTCATTAATCCTTTCTAAATGCATCTGCGAGCTATGTGCACTATTAAAAAAATCTTAATTCTAGGTACAGCAGAGAATTTATGTAAAAAAAAAAGATCTGATTATTACAAGTTTAACAGGTGCCTAAAGCCAAATGCCTAAAATCGCACTTTAAGAAGAGGGGTCTTAAGAGATCTTTGAAGTAGTTAATGAATATTAATGACTATTGCTACTTTAGTGACCCAAGCCAAAAGATTTCCTAACTGCATCTCTTCTTTTCTGCCTTGCTCTGCAAGAAACTCACATTTAAGAGCATTCTAACGTTTCCTAATAAGTGGTAGGCATAGGAAGCAAACTTTTTTCAAGAACAAAAATTACTGATACTTGGCATCAGTTTTCAACAAACTTTTATTTATGAAGAATGCAAAAAACCACTACTTCAGGTGTTATTCCTTTGTTCAAAATTATCTATATGCCATTACTCCTTCTGAGAGCAACACATCTATCGATAAACTACATCAGCTCGATCAAACTGGACAGTGATGGTTTTGGCTGCTCCTTTCCTGATTCTACAACTAAAATAAAAGCACCCCATGGTAAGTCAGGAGAACTCAGAACCTGCTTGTGCATATATTTGTGGCTATATTTATCAGAAAAATAAGTAACTGAAATTTGTCACTTAAAGTATCCCCTTACACAAACCCAAGCAATTTTGCTGTCCCATACTGCTATACATCTCCCTTCAGACTTAAAAACAAAACCCAGGCAGCACTGAAGGAGTACACGTTGCTATTAATTAACCAACACAGAAATGACTAAGCATTTATTACTCGATGCTTCTATCTGCAGAGCCTTACAGTAACTGAGCAGTTGCTTCTTACCTCAACTGTCATCTTATATTGCTTCCTTCAATGCTTATCATTAACTGAACAGTTTTTACCAGAATTTTCACTTCATTTGTGAAGCAGAATCCCGGTTTACCTAAACCAGGCAGAGCACATGGACAGCAGGGATATCACAGCCCTACTTTGAAACTGACACACACCATACTTCTCACTATTTAGAAAATAGCGAAGTAGCTACAAAGGTAAGAATATGTAACCAAATATTGTCAGACCCAAACACCTTCTTGGTAACACAAAACTAACTGTTCACAAGCTGCAGGGACAAAAACTAGGTCTTACTACACTGAAAAAAAACAACCAAACACTTTGCACTTTACTAGAGACAAATCAAAAAGGTTTTAGTTACCTTCTCAATATGAATCAACCACGCTTTGTGTCATCTGTTCAGGTACCACTGTTACTTCCAAATTTAAAAAACCCCTCATGTTAAAACTCATGCAAAAGAGGAAAAAAAACCAAGGGTAAAACTTATAGGACAAATAAGTCAGATGTAGGAAGGCTGCCTGGTGCATGAAGTGTTCTCGGCAATGTGTTTGCAGGGAAGCTGAACAAAATAATGCAAACCCAGAAGCAGACCAAGAAATCCATTATTTCTTCTCCAGGGGTCCTAAAGTAATGCCACAGTATCAGAACATCATCTTTTCAGAAAACAGGTAATCCCTCCTCTAGATCAGCTGAGTCTACAGGTGGGAAGTTTTGGGTGGCTCAGAATGCCAGCTATAAATATCACATTTTCTCCTAGAAGCTAGAAATGGAAGCAATCTGTTGCAGGGCCAGTCCACACATCATCCCTGTGTGACAAATCAGCGCCAGAATCATAGCAGAGTAAATGAAAACACATTACACACCTAAATATGTGTTCTGGTTTCTTTTTAGTAAAAGTCAACATTAAAACGCATTTATTCAGGCATCAAAGCAGTCCATAATTTAAGAGAGTGCCTATAGGACATTGTGATCCTATCAGGAAACACAATTCTTGTCAAATCGCATGGAGTTGATTGTTTTTCAAACGTCTCTTCTGGCTCTACCAATTTCCCAGCAGGTCTTCAGCCACTTTCCATAATTTAAACAGGCCCAAGAAGCCCTCACGCTGATGGATGTGTTTCTCCATCATGATGACGTTCTGCTCAAGCTCTCTCTCCCCACCCAACTCCCAGGAGGTGCTGAGGAGAGCACAGCGTGGCAGGATCGGATCGTGTAGCACGGAATGCACAAGGAAATGAATGGTGAGATGCAAAACCTGGTGCAGAGGTAGGTGATTACACCATCTGCTGTTACCAAAATCCTGAAGATTACAATGAAATCCAGCAGGTGGATCACCTGAACCTGACTGAAGATAAAAGCATAAGAGAAGAACAAGTATTGTCCATAAGTCTGAATGATATTTCCCTCAACTTTGTTTGCTGACACATCTATATTGACACGATCTTAACCCTGTTCAAAATCCCATATTGTTTCAGATCTTACCGTTACAGTGACATCAGTAGGTGCATTATGATCTTCACTACAATATTCATTATATTAGAGAAGGAAATGGACTATGTGATCACTTCTTTACAACACAAAAATCAGAAACAAAAATAGCAAAATTAGATGTGAAAATACCAATTAAAAAGATCAGCACAACTCTGTATATGCATAAGGACAGAAAATTACTAGAAATTCCTCTTACTGTATATTATATTTCCATAAATTTCAGCCCTACTATTTTATCAACAGAAGCTGAATCATCCATTTCGTTCTACATGTGCCAGCTAGCAAAGAGTCAACCAGGTCAAAGAAGAATCAGCTGCTTCCTATTTACACTCTTAAAAAAATACAACTAACTTGCAGAATGCCACATTTAGCAGCAATACTTTCTACATCCTTTATAGTCACATCATTTAAAACTAGAAGAAACAGCCAATCAAATTAACATGCCCTTATTCTTGAGCTAAGGGAGACAGTTACAGACATAGGGTGGACTTCTATGGACAATTTTGCTTCTGAAAAGCATCCCCTTCATCCATGCATGCAGGCACAGACTTTGAGGTACTCACGTGCTTGCATGTCTCACTACACTAAGGCCCTCAAAACACTAATGAAAAACAAATTATGCTTCCAGAAGCAGCAAGATAACTGATATTCTATCAAACCTTAATTCTGCTTAACCATACAGATCAAGAGCTCCATCCAAAATGCCTTTCATTTTAGGACTGAATTCTGAAAAAGTACTTCAGTAACATGGTTTCTTGTTTCTGTTCTTAGAGTGACTCTGAGAAAGAAAGCAAGCTTTACTGTAGCAAGCTTTTACAAAAATAATAATAATAATAATAATGAAAAACTCCAATAGAAGCAACAGAGGTACCCCTTCTTAGAGATAGGCTGGGCAAGTCTTGATAACCACCTGCTGACCATAACTGCTGTCACATCCTGCCTCAAAAAAACTATGGTATTTAAGACATTTGAACAAACGATCTGCTCTGTACCTCTGCTACACAGCCTGTACAAAACAGCGTCAGAGATCATCTAAAAGATGACCACAGATCTTATCCGAGGTTCAGCTAATTAGTAAAAAGAATACATATATTTCATCAAAATAAGAATTAGGTGTTCAGACAGCACACTGACTTTCAGTAAGAGATCAACAGAGCTCTGTTAGAAATAAGTTAAGCTGTACCACTTTCCAGCACCATCCTGAAGATAAAAAGTATTTTAGTGGACCTTAAAACTCAACAAAATATTACATGCATATAGCAGATAAAAGAATACTCAGTAGAGATTAAAACATGGCATGACTTCTCTAGTCTTTTTACCCAAAATAGACTGAGCAATACTTTGTTCTCTAGTCCTGCAATCAACATAACCCATCTTTAATCAATGTGCAAGCCGTTCCACTAGTTTTGATAGCAATGATTTATACCCCCAGTAGCTCACTGATCTCTTCCAGCAATTGCTGTATTTTGATATGTACTGCTGATACAAAGTAAGTTAAGGGACAGAAGAACAGGAACAAGAAAAGCAAGGTTGATAGACTGAAAAGTGTGTTTTGGGAACAGACAATGCAACAATGCTTAATGCTGATACAAAAGGTAAACTTCAAGTACAAGCCAGGGACAGTATCGGAACAGAGAGCACAAAGGTACAACAGGAAATACTTGCTTTCACCCTTGGATGTTCCTCTTTCCATAGTACTGCATTAAGCCTCTTAGAACTCCTGGCATTAGTCTTTAAGTAGCAGTTGTATTCCTCTAGATAGTGTGCATCTGACTAGGTGATCAAAACACAAGAGGAAAACATAATAAAAAGAAAACAAGTACTATTGGGTTAGGATCCAGGGTGGGAATTAACTAGGGAAAACCCAAAAACATTCAAAACCAATTTGATCTATTTTAGCAAGAAAAAAAAAGTGAAAAGGGAAGTCTGAAAAAAACCAAGTCCATTTAACAAATGCAGCAGCTGGTAATGTTAGGTGAAATCTGTAACTCTTAAGGTTCTGCACCGATTTCCTTGATCCTCTGCACACCCCATGTATACCAGCACTGCCTCACGTTCACTTGGAGCTCCCCGACACTATTGTTGTGCAAAACTATGTAGGGTTTGAAGGAAAGGTGGTTTTGAGTTTGTTTTTAGAACAGAAACACCCGAAATGCAGTAAACAATAAATCAATTCGGTCCTTTTGAATAGAAAGGGATCGAGCTTTGAAGAGAAGCCGCTTCCGCCCTGCCCTGAATAGTAAGGATTCTGACTTGGAAAAAACACAGTTGTTTCCAACTCCAGCTTCCACTCAGCTTGCTTTTATAAGTTCCCTCACCTTCCCTAAGAGCTGAGCTGCTCATTAACCAGAAGCTGAGCTGTCACAGCTGTGCAGCACAGTGCATGGCAATAAACTCTGTGCCCATTTGGTTCCCTCAGCGCGCTGCACTGGGAAGCAGCGAGGCAGCTGCACAACAGTGATGTCTCTGCCACGATTTGTGACAGAGGGCAGCAATAACTGGCTTCCCCTGAGCAAGCCTTCCGAGTTCAATTCACAACAGCAAGGATATGGAACAAAAAATAAACTACTGGATAAATTAGACTGAGAAATCAAAACCAAATGAATTGAGTCTTGAATACTCCATCCAGGTAAACAGGTAGTCACTGCTAGCTAGGTGATACCACTTAACATCCCATCTTGTCTCAAGAAAACCTGTTCCAATGCTTTACATTTGATCCACAGGGTAACAAAAAGTGGAATTTCCAATGCCTGATTTAGCATGAGTTCTGTCTTCTAATATGAATTAAAGGAAAGAGAAAAGAGTCAGATTGGAAGCAAACATGAAGATTACTGGGCATCCTCACATCTAAGGACTTGCGCCTAAAGTTTAAAAAATATTTGGAAGAAAATGTTATTTTCCAAGTTTCTCTGTTTATAATGGTTTTAAGATGTTTTCTCCTTTTCTGCAAGATGCATACTCCATTTCATTACAAGGATATAGATCTTCCTTTTTGAAATCATTAAATAGTTTAACCTTTGGTATCCTGATTTTACAGGATGTCATATTCAAGACCAATGAGAGACTTGGAATAATCAGATACCTACATACTGCCACCTGTGAACTATGGGCCCAGATATTAAAGCTCCAAATGCAGGTTATGCACAAGTTCCACCTCCCCCATATAGCAGCCATGAATCTTTTTGTATTTCCCAAAACACCGAAGCTTCACTTATTGTGTACAGGCACAGGAATAAAATAAGAAAGTAATTTGAATTAACCAATTTGACTTCCTGGTCTAAAGTTTCTATGATATTTGGGTTTTCATTCATGAAAAACCCACTTCCCCAACTTCCCAAGTGTCTATTAAATACACAGTATTTGTCAAGATTTCAAATCTGTTAAACGATTCCTGCTCAATGTTGTCGCATTTTATTTAAGTATTATTTAGTCTTTTACCCAAAGTACTGGATATTAACTTTTACAGTAAGTTTCCAGGCACCAGCCAGATAATATCTGACAACTTGCAGTGAAATTCAGGACTTGGTAACCTGAAGCACAATTAAATTGCCATAAGCACCAAGCGAACCGTTCTTGATCTTTGCACAGACAACACCTTTGTTAAACAGACAGCAGTGTATCTTCAGTATTTTACCACTTCACAAAGAATGTGCCACAGGAATATCAAACATATGTTCCAACAAAGAGAGCTCTTTAATTAGCACAGCACAATCTTATTTTGAGTACCAAAGGTTTCAACAGACTATCACATCTACTTTGTTTTTCTAGACAAACAGAAAAACCTACCACCACCACTCTCCAAACACGTTTGTCAGGCTGGCTGAAGAAAACAGTTCTGGGAACTAAACAGGAAAAATCCAAGAGGACCACAAACGGATTTCTTCACAGCATCCTGAAGCATGTGTAGGCCTGCTTTGCTGAGCACTATTATCATTTACTGGAAACAAAATATATACTAAGTTTTGGGTTATGCAGCAATAAATAATGGTATTTTATATACCGAAAGATAAGTTTACTTCTTTTTATTTTGAGATTCAAGCATTGCTATGTTCAACACATTCCTTGAACCACTTGTGTTAACTAAGATGTACCAGCTCAACAATTTAAATAAACTTAAATGAAACAGGATCTTTCCTATATGGCAAAACCAGCTTTACAGTACTAGTTCTCACCACAAAGATCTCACTAGAAAATATTACTATAGAGCACATATCAAACTAAGAAAGAAGTCTGGGGACTTCTAGTCAATGCCATCTATACAGAGTGAACATTTCTGCCTGGCTTTACAAATTTCACTGTAAAGTGAAAGGGAGTGAAGTTAATTAGATAGTTATCTTTAGTGAAGATAACTAAGCATTAACTTTTAAGATCTCTGCATATCATCTTCTGTACACTTTTAACCTTGGAGCTTTGACCGACCTCCCATCCCTCAATTGTTTCAGTAAATCCCTCAAAAGCCCAAATGGTTGGACTGACTACAAAGCGTTCCAATTTGAAAAGAGAGTATGCCAGGGCAGTTTTATTTCTCCAAATCCAGAAGCAAAGCCATTACCCACCCCATTTCAAATAGGCAGTGAGACATCAGGCAGTAGCTTGCAAGACACATCTGGACAGATATAAGCACACCACACAGTCTCCAAAAACATTTGTATGCTCAACAGCCTGCTCAGTAACTCTCAGCAAGAGAAGTCTAGTGAAATCTGCTACCACGGATGGCCCAGTGAGAAAGCCCTTACAGGAAAGCATCCACCATTCATACTGGGTGGGGGTATTTCAGTTTCCGCTCAAGTTAAACTGCAATTTTGCAGTGCACAATTAAAAATTCTTCCATCAGAAGTGTTAGAATTTTGCTTCAACATTTCACAAAGATGAAACAAAACCCACTCAGCTCATCAAATAACTTCCTGCTGTTGCAAATAATTTTAGATAACCTCTGTTTATTGACAGTCTTTGGTAAATCCTAAAACATCAGGATGAAACAGAAAGCACAAGTTACTGAGCAGCCCTCTAAGACGGTTCCCTAGATCTTGTCCAAGATAGGCAAGAAGGCCAGAAAAGCAGTAAGAAAATAAAGATATTGAGTATTAACATCTTAGACTATTAACAGTTTAGTAGAACTTCTTTCCTTATAAAGAAAGAAAAGAACTGGCGTCATACATTGTAACTCAGCCTACTGTAACAGAAGAAAGGCTTTGCTTTTCTGTCAGTGATGTCGAGTCTACGTCTTTGTCTTTCTGAAAGGCATGTAGAAAAGCCTTGCAAAATTTCTTATTTAGTCCCCCATACTCAATACAGTTTGATATTTTCATAAGGATGAGAAAAATTACCACTGATGCCTCAGCTCATAAAATATTCACCAACACTTCGACTGACAGCATGCAGGAGATGCCAGACAGAAGTATTTTGTTTTCGCTTTCCTTCCCCTTTGCTAGGGGGAAAAAAAAAAAAAGACAGAGCTGAAAATAGCGACAAAAATCTTAACATAGTTTTTAATCTAGGACCGTATTATATAAAAAAAATTATCTAATCCATCTAATTACAGATAATTAATATTTTCTTTTTTGGGAGTGCTGGCAGGCATTACTGCAGTTTTCAAGAAGACATCAAAAATACTCTCATCTGAGAAAAATATGATAAACATAACTGGCAATAAATTTTAGGCAAACCTTCCTGTTTTTCAGACCAGTGTAGAAACACAGAAAAAAATATGTTTAGCAATCTACAATTCAATCCTTAACACATATAGAAAGTATTTCTTTTTGACACATAGAACCTTTAGAAATTGCAGTGATTTGACAGGGTGAATTTCTACTTAATCTAATCAAAATATTAATTTATAATGAAGCAGTTTCATGCAAACTAACAGAAATTACCTACATTTCACATCAAATTGGCAACTAGATTTTTAATTGCTCTTTTACTCTTCACTTTATTATCTGCTAGTAATATTTCCCCTCATCAAGTTCTAAGGGCTATCTATGAAAATAATTTGAAGATTCAGCCTATATTTACCACCATCAATTACAGAGCTACCTTATATCTTGCCTCCTCACATCAGGTGTCTGGCCTCATTTTCACTCACCCATTGTTAGGATTCCAAAGCAGACACAGCATAGGAAGATCAAATTTTAACCCTTCAGTCAAATAGAAACTAACTATAGCTCTTCTCTTCACAAGTCTGTGACAAGTGACAAAAATACCTTGTTTTCAACAATTCTTAAGGCAAAAATATTTTTAAAAAAATAATTTTAAAATAAGTCTACCAGAGTATTTAAGTCAGTAAGAATCTTGGAGATCTTGATATTAACCTACAAATTCTCCTTGCCCACAAGCCAAATGGGGCTCAGATTCCTGAGTGAGTTGCCAACATGAGCTGGCCCACAGGATTCACCTTTTCAGCCTACACAGAGTTCGAGATACTGGGATTCATTTGGTCCTCCAAGAAAAGGGACTGTGTTTGTTTGAATAACCTTGCACTTATCTTAAGAGTGCAGGTTTGGATAATTCCCATGGAAGAGCTGACAGAGGGTAACCTATTCATTAATCCAAGGCCAGGTCTGCTGAACATCTGCAACATCTTCCAAAGCATCCCTATTTTAAACCTGCCATAGTTTATTTGCATTGGATTTCAACAAGACTCAAATCCGGCAGCACTTAAACAAATGAAATATTTGCTTCATAACCACTTTCTCAAGCACTTATTCCTGTGTCCTGTCATTCCCCACCTCCCCCTCAATGAACTAAAATGTCAATAACCAATTCAATGTGTAACATTTTGAATAGGATCCTTATTCTCTGCTACTTTAAAATTTTTAAAACAAATTAACTGTTTGGGCCATTGCTGAAAATCCTGGATGCAATTTAAAATTATGATTTCTGAGGCTCCCTACAAATCGCATTTCCATGATGTCCCCAAAAAATTTTTTTTGGCTTACACTTGCAAATTACCAAGTAGGTATCTACTTACAGCATCCCAGCAACACCGAGTGCAAGAGATACACAGCAAGCAACACTGTGCCTTAGCTGTTCCCAGACACGTGCATGAACACTGTCATGTCATTGCTCCCTAGCTGGGTTCAAGAAAGAAGATTCCTGGGTCTCTAAGAATATACTGGGCAACTATATTCTAGTACCTAGTACACTCAAGGTTCCAACTGCAGGCTTCCAGACAAGCAGAAATATTTCATTATATTTCAAGGCACTAACAAACCGTAACACATTCCATACCACTCTGATAAATGCGATGGACACAAGCAATTAATACAAATTAATACAGTCGTACAAGGTATTAATTGTAAAGAACACATTGTAGAAGGTCAGCTGGCAAGAAAACAGGCCAAGAACATCTGATCTTCATGTTCCCCAAAATTCTTTTAAATGTGTATTTTTATTCAAATGTGCTGACCACCCCCTTTCTCTCTAGTTAGAATTCTTCAAGTGTTTTAATAAAAATTCAGTGTTCTGCTTCAAAACCTATTTCGGAGTGTCCATATTTTTGTACTAGGAAGTCTTCCACAGTAATTTACATTGATTATTTTGGCATCTCAAGTAAAGGTACTGTTCATAGCCAGCTCAAAGCTTTTAAAAACCTCTTAACGTTCTGCTGAACTACCAGTTGGCTCAAGTATCTATGGATTCTGCATACATTTCTGTTTGCTGAAAAACAAATCCATGCACACAAAATCCCTAGCACACTGGACACCCTGTGAAGAAATAATAAATGGAGATACTATGTTAAATAGAAACATAGGGGTTTGGAGGTATTTTTGTTTTTTATCTCGACCTTGGCTGATACAAGTTCCAACATTATCAGTGGGGAGAAAAAAAACATTTTGAATGGGTTATGTATTCTTTTCATTTTGAGTTTGCACTTTGTACAATCAAGAGCCTCACTTAAAAAAATTCTATTTTATCTTCAATCACATGCTAAGAAACATTTTATTAACACAAACCAGTTGCTTTCAAGGTTATAGATTTTTTCCCAACATAATCAGTAAAATAAAGTAAAAAATTACTCAAAGTATTGGCTTGAACATAGGCATTAGAGACTCCAAAGACAACTCACCTAAGTATAATCCAGCCACTGGAATGCACAGTTCCTCATTTCAGCTTGCTGGTAACAAGCTAGCACTAAATGCAATCCTTGAAACAATACGGTATGCCATATGGCTAAAACTGGATATTAAAATTGAGAATATCAATTACCAATCCACTAACGCTGAGAGCCAAAATCCATGGACGGTAAGAATTTAATCCAATTCACTGACTAAAACAGGAGCTGAGCCTGACATGCAGAAGACAAATCTACTGCTGGCTTCGCAGACAGGGAGCAATTCTGATATTTTTATTGCAATAACTACAGAACTGGCTAAATGTAACACTTCATGAACACCCTCAGCTATAGCAATAGGTATCACTCCGACCTGCAAAAGCAGCACCAGTTTCAAGTGAATTGCCATCTTGTTTCAGGGGATTGAGAAACCATAACTAAAGTAACCACGTCAGAAGAAACAGTTACAGCTGTTTTCCACATGACCAAAGGAGGCCTCCAAAGCACCAGGAAGTTATTGCACCCTGCAGCCAACAGCAGCTCGCTCAATTTCAGGAAAAGGCATCCTACAAACACAAAAGACAGATATTTCTACTAAAATTAAAGGATCCTGAAAGTAACTGTACTAATTGCAGGATTTTCTTATTCTATTAATTTAATTGTTCTAGGTTTAAAAATTGTAATAGCTGGAGAGTGTTTATTCTTTGATGATGTTCGGAATAATACCATACAAAATTCTACACACTTCCTAATTATAGAAAACTTTATTGGTTACTCACATAAGAGGAATTCTCATGAAGTCTAAATACAACATTTTCGGATTTCCATGAGATACAGAGGACATTTAAAAACTCTTCTGCTAGGATTTACTGTGGAGTTCTATCTTTACACATTGTCGAAGATTTCATGGTAGTATACTTGCTACAGACTGAGCCAGCAGCTGCAAGGACTAAACAAGGATAAATACAATTTATCTCACCCAAAACAGAATCCCACTTCACCACACTGCTTTCTGATCCTGTGCTGAAAGGCCAAAGTCGTAGTATCAAAACCACTGCACAATCAGTTTCAAGTCCAACAGCACGCTAAAAGTACCATCAAATGGAACTAATAGTTTATTGGACAAGTATTCTTGATTAAAAATTGTTCTTGACAAACTAGAGAAGTAATTTTTTTTTTTGCTTTAAAAAAAATCAAAACAAGCCTCAACTGCAAATTAGCTCTTCTGTTTCCTAGCTTCCTTCTGCATGAACTACAGCTGGACTATTACAGTAAACTAACAAACAACAGATTATACATTAAGTCATAGATAAACAGCACTAAAAAGGTTGATATTGCCAAAGGTTTGGAGGTCATTTGAATACAGGAGACACAACAAGCATTTCTTATTTTTCTTGCTGGGGAGTGTATGATTTTAAGCCTGTGTCCAGGATATCAAATATTAACCAAGCTATTTCATTTAGTTAAGAAGCTTGGCACTACAGCAAAATATCATTAAAGTTACAAACTGAAAGTCCATTTTAATTCAAAGATACAAAAACTTGCACATAAGCTTTAGAAAATTGTAATTTCAGTTTAAAATAAAATACTTCACAGGCACAGAACTGTTTTAATATCCTCAAAACCTTTTTATTCTTTCCCTTAAAAAGAAGAGTTACGTAGAGCACAACAATAATTCTGGGTCCAAAGCTGTTTTAAAAGCCTCCACAAACTGCGAGCATGCTGAGGCAGATGGGAGACTCTTCTGTATCACAAAAAGAGAACTTTCTGCCCAGGGTCTGATGATTACCTGGCCAGCAGAGAGCCAGCAGCAGAACCCAGCCCCAAGCAGCCTCTTTAGATACCTGTGCTCCAGCTTTAAAGCACTGCTTGTCAGCAACAGGCTTAATAAAAACCAAGAACATCGAGATGGTGCTAAGCAGGCGCTGCAAGGTGAAAAAGGAAATCATGTCACCCCTTTATCCAGCAAGAGCCTATGTGAACATTTCAATAAAACTCTTTACTCCTCCCACCCAGTTCCTATCTGGAGGAGCTCACAAAAAATGAAGGAAAAAACCCCACAGATTCCTTGCAAGGATCTTCCAAAATGCTCCTCCTCCCCCCACCCCGAAGAAAGGGGAAAGCAAAGAGAACGAGAAAGTAAATCTACGATACAATTACGAAATAAGATCCAGTTTGGCAAAGCTGTGGTGAGGAGGAGTTGAAAAATGAGAGCTGCCTTGCTGCAAACGCCATCTTGTTGCAGCTACTGGGCCCAGGCACAGAGGGATCCATTCATTCACAGCAAAAAGAAAATCAAACACACACCCTGCCTAATCTGCAGCCACCAAAACAACTACTCTATTATCACCCCTTCTCTTTCTCCTCTCCTAAAGCACGCCAGGGAAAAAAAATAAACTCCGATATCTTACGCTTAGAACAAATTTAGATCTTCATGTCACATCTTCGTTTTCTCACATATTCCACATAAACATCGACAGCGTTTTGTCTTGATCCACATCCTCGTGTTTAGCAGATCAGCTTAAAATATGAGATTAATCTCTCACGATTAGGTGCGGATATTTTACAGCACCAAAATGTTCAATTTTTCAGTCTTAAATCACCTCTCCAAGTTGAGCCAACTGTTCTCAAAAGCTGTTTCAGTAATCACTTAAGCCTTACGATTTACAGCCCTTTCCTCCTATTTTCTGCTGTAGAGACAATACAAAATAACGTGGCAGCCGGCATCCTAGGAAGGATGCCCGATTTAAAAGAACGAATCCCAACCATGACTTTGTTGGAGAATAATGAAATATCACATTCGTTAAAATTTCAGTTCATCTTCAGGAATGATAAATTGACATCTTACAACAACCTCTACATCATTCTGATTTTATTCTAGACATGATTTTTTTAATAAAACGCCTTACCTCTTTCATATTTATGTATCAGGCACACCTCTTTGTTTCCAATGAATTAAAATTATGCCTTGTATGGATTAAAGAAATACAATACCGAAATCCTTTTAATAACAAGCTAGGAAATGAAATAATATTTTAATCACATTTCCGAGGAAGAAAGCTCCATTTTTCTATTGTAGCAAACACCCTCCATGATCCTCACTACTGCACATAAAAATATGCAGCACCGTAATACACAGGGGAGCAACAAAAATGCGGTTTAAACCCATCCTTGGGTCTGATTCCAAAGGGAAGAGACCCCTCCCTGCCCCAGCACCCCCAGCTCGGGCCCCGACGGCGCTGCTGGCACCAGTCTTACCCTGTTTGTCTCACCCCCGTCTCCTCTTAATTTTCCACCATTACAGCAGCCACACCATTGCTCCTTTTCCTGGAATCTCTCTCCAGATCTCCCCTCCGCGTGCTGGGTCTCGCCTTTTGTGCCTCAACGCGGTCGAGAAAACCCCCCAAAACCGGCTCACAGAGCCCACCACGGGGTGGTTGTAATTAAAAATGGAACCCCGCAAGATCCCAGGTCTCCTCCCTTTTCGCCTCAAAGCCTTCAAGAGGGAATCAGTCCCACCCCCACCTTTTTTTTTCCTCCTCCTCCAGCTACAAACACACTTCTTTTTTAGGGGAAGCCGGAGCAGCGAGGAGGTGGGGAGGCGCGGGGGAGGGGGCGATTTCCAACACCGCCGTGCACAGAGAGGGGCAAACACCGAACTGGGGTGGGCGAGGAGGGCCCAAGCCCCGCTGGCCCGGGCGACGCGAGAGGCGAGGGAGCGGCGGAAGGGGAGGACGGAGGGGAAAAAGGAGAAGCGCGGCGAGGAGGAGGAGGAGGAAGAGCGGGGGAGGGGAGCGGGGGGGAGAAGGGACGGGGAAAGAGGGGGTGGAAGGGACTGGGGATGAGACGGAAGAAAAAGGAGGGAGATGGAAGAAACTGAGCATGAGAGGGAAGGAGGAGGGAGGTGGAGGGAACCGGGGAAAAGGAGGGATGGAGGGAACCGGGGATGAGAGGGAAGAAGAGGGAGGGTGATAGAAGGAAGAGTGGGTGGAAGAAACCGGGGAGAAAGGGGATGGAAGAGAAGCAAAGAGGGGATGCTAGGAACCGGGGAGGAAGGGGTGCAAGGAAGGAACCGTGGAGAAGGAGGGGGATGGAAGGAAAGATGGATGGAGGCAACTAGGGATGAAAGGGAAGAAGGAACCAGGGAGAAGGGGGATGGAAGGGAAGCGAAGAGGGGGATGCAAGAAACAAGGGAGGAAAGGGGGGATGGGAGGAACCGGGGAGGAAGGGGGGGGGGGGAGTGGAAGGAAGGAGGGATGAAGGAAGGGGAGATGCGAGGAAAGAAGGAACGGAGGAGAAGAGGAATGGAAGGGAAGCGAGGAGGGGAGTGCAAACAAGGGGGAGAAAAGGATCCGGGGAGGAAAAGGAGAATGGAAGGAACCGGGAAGGAGGGGGTGCCGGGGCCGTCGGCGGCGGGAAGATGGCCCCGGGGTGGGGCCGGGGGATCGGGAGGCGGCGGGAAGGGGACGAAGCTTTAGTGCAGACCCCCCACACCCCCTCTGTCTCCCCCCCAGGGGCTGTTACCTGTCCTCCCGGCCGCTGCTCATTAACCGGCCCGGTTCGTCCAGTCGCCCGCGGCTGCCGCCCGCGTCCCGGGGAGGGGGAGAGGGGGAGGCGGAGGAGCAGACGGAGGAGGGGGCGGAGGAGCAGGGGAGCCGCCCGGCTGGTCCCGGGAGGGGGGGAAGGTGCTGGGTCCCGGCTCCTCCTCGCGCTCAGGGTGCCCGCTCAGCTCCCCGCGGCCATCGGGAAGCGAGAGCCTGGGCGCGGTCCGACCCCCCCCTTCCTTCCCCCCGCCCCGCCCGTGCGGCCCGGCCGGGAAACCCCGGCTGCGCTCCGCCCCGGGCACGGGCACAGCCTCAGCGCCGCCTCCGGGGGAGGTTGGGGAGGGGGGGGGGCCACGGGGCGCGCTCCCGTCGGGCGCGCGCGGGCAACGCCCTGGCGGCCGGGAACTGGGGGCGAGGGAGCGCGCACGGGAGGGGCTGAGCCCTGCCAGCCCGGCGGGAAGCGGGACCGTGCCCCGAGAACGAGCGCGCGCGTGGCGGGCTGAGCCCCTCCGTCAGGCAGCCCGGCAGGAACGGGGGCGCGCACGGGAGGGAACAGTCCTTCCAGTCAGGCAGAGAACGGGAGCGAGCCCGCCCTTCCTTCCAGCCAGGCAGCTCGGCAGGAACGGGGCTGTGCCCTTCCAGGCAGGGAGCCCGCCGGGAAGAGGGGCCGTTCCCCCCCAGCGCGCAGTACCAGGGCCCTCTGCCCGCTCCCCGCGCGGAACAAAGGCCGCGGGAGGAGGGAGGCGGGTGAAGGGGCGTTGGGTTCTGCCCCGCTGCGCCCGGGCAGAGCGAAACCGAGCGCCCAGAAGCGAACAAAAGGGAAACAGGACCCGCGAGCGACGTCAGCGAACAGAACGGGGGAGGAGCCGCGGCCCGGGGCTCCCAGCGCCTCTTGCCCAGGGCTGCCAAGCCCCGAATGCCTTTGTTTCACCATCATTACCTCCGGAGCGAGGCTTCGAGTGCCAGAGCAGCGGCCTTGGAACGGGCCATTACCGGCGGGATAAAGGAGTGGCTATCCCGCTCTGCTCAGCGCTTCTCAGGCCGCACCTGGAACGCTGCGCCCGGTTGCGGTCCCTGATGTACAAAAGCCTCGAGTTGTGTGAGGGTAGGTTCAGATTAAACATCAGGGAAAAACTTCTTCGCTGAAAGGTTGTCAGGCACTGGCACAGCTGCCCAGGGAGGTGGTGGAGTCCCCATCCCTGGGAGGGATTTAAAGGACGGACAGATGATGTGCTTAGGGATAGTTTAGTAGTGGACAGGTGCAGTTGGACTTGATCTCCAAGATCTTTTCCAACCAAACGATTCTATGATTCTATAAGAGAAAAATGCACATAGGCTGGAGAGAGGCCAGAAGGGTCACTAAGAGGAGAGGAGGACTAGGGAACCATTCAAATTAAGGCTGAGAGAACTGGGTTTATTCAGCCCTGAGAGGACAAGGCTGAAGGGAGGCCTTATCACCATGTACCAGTGCATAAAAGGTGTCTGCCAAGAGGATGGAGACTCCCTTTTTACAAGGAGTCACATGGAAAAGATAAGGGGTAATGGATATATGTTGTTCCTGGGGAGATCCTGATTGGATTCCAGAAGAAAATGTTTCACCATGAGAACAGTTAAACATTGGAATAATCTCCCCAGGGAAGCAGTAGATTCCTCTACAATAGACACTTCTAAGGCTCAGCTTGACAGGGTGCTGAGCCATCTCCTTTAAACTATATATCACCCAAGAAGGTTGGACCAGGTGATCCTTGAGGTCCCTTCCAACCTGGCATTCTGTGATTCTTTTTTCGCTTAAAAGGGTACTTGCATGGCCAGTTTCCAGAGCCTTCATTTTTGTGTAATTTTTAAAGGATAAGCATCATTCTCGGCTCTGGAAGGCAGTGCAGAAAAGCGCTAGTCAAAAGGGGAAGTAAGAGAACTTTAAAAAAAGCACTTTCTGTCTTACAGACTGGGCCTCACTTCAGCCAGGCAGGGCAGATGTTACCAACACGGAACCATTTCCCACCAGCCTCCCACACTAAAACATTGTTACTGAGTGATGGAAAGTAAGTATACAGATAGCATTTCATCACTTTCTTCTACCAACAGGTCTAAATATGAGGTTTTCCCCCTCCCCATTTGTTTATATTTTGTTAAAAGATGAGGTGACCTTACTGCCCAAGAAGGTTTACAATAAAAAGTAAAAAAACCCCACATAATGTAACAAATTTTTAATTAGAAGAATATGTTGTAATAAATTTTGCCCCCCAAACAAGCAAACAAACCACACACAAAAAAAAAAACAAAACCCAAACAAAACAAAAAATGTTAAGCTAACAATACTTTTTCTGCAAACCTTCCCCATAGATGTTCCTTGCTTCTCCAGAATTTAAAACAAATTACTTGCCATCATAATTTCTGGGAAGGCAGGCGAGGTTACCTGTAATTAGTAAGAGAAAGAATAGGTTTGGCAATTAAACTGTAGGAAAGTGGGTTGGCTATTATTTGGGTTGTCTGTTACACATAACGATTAGATCCATGTATAGTTAAGCCTTTGTTTTGTAATAATCAAGTGTTTTTAAATAACTGGTATGCTTCACTAAAGCCTTAATTCTTTGCCCCAAGATTTACAAATAAAAACAACAACAAAAAATTAACTGAAATTGGAGTAAAGGATTCTCAAACTGTAGTCCCAAATTGCTTACAATGTGTTCAGTAACCATGGGGAAATAATTTCTGTCCAGCCCCTGAAGGGGATCTGCATGCACATACATTATAGAGAGGAATTACCGTATTAAAATCTTTGGAACCATATGTACGCAGGTTGGTGATGTATGTCAGTGTTTTTCATGCTGGGGCTAGCAATCATCTAGCATTCCTATCTGCAAAATACTGATTAAATGTGTTTAAGAAACACCACAAGTTTATTAGGTTTTTGGAAGGTGTTCCTACCCATAGCAACAGGTTTGGAACTGGATGACCTTTAAGGTCCCTTCCAACCCAAACCATTCTATGATTCTCTAATTCTAAAACCTGAGGCTTACACACACATGCTAGGACTAGGTCAGCAGAAGTAGGAAGTTTTCTCCTGAAGCTTGGTTTAGCTAAAGAAAACCTCTCCTGTAAGCAGGTTGCTCCATAGTTCTGAGTTGAAAAACTTCTTGTACCTTTTTCTCAATCAGCCGATATTAACCCCTTTATAGAGAGCACAATGAATTAGATAAACCTGTAGGCAGTTTCTTTAGTTTGTGTGTCTCTTCAGCCGTTTGAAACATGATGACAAAACTAGCCAGAATCTGTCATACCTGATGCTACAAGAACACCTGGTTTTGCAGGCTGCTCTGCCACCAAACATGTGTGTTACAGCACCACTACAGCACGTTGGTGGTGAGGCCGTGAAAAAGCATTGTTTCAAGCCTTTGTGGACTACAAAGTTGGTTGTTAAAATGAAAAAGGGCTGTTTCGGTGTTACTGGGAAGATTTTTAAAGGGGGAACAATCATGCCATGCATACTTTTATCCTTTGAGGAACTCCTGATTAATAGGCCACCTGATTAAACAGATCCAATGATTGCATATACATCAAATGTTATTTTCCAGCTCTCAGCCTCCAGGCTCCGCTTTCACTCTCGCATATGTGTGGCTGCCATCAACAGGTAAAAATGAGGCTACTGAGAGGCTTTAAAATATTTGTGAAACACAGACTTGGGAACCTTGACAACCAAAAATGCCATTTTACTTCCCTCACCTGCAAGGGTCTTGCGCTGCATAAGAGAGAGGGATTACTTCCAGGGAGTAGAAGTCTTGGAATGTTTCCTACATTGTTTGAACATCCCACTCCCTTTGGTCCCAAAAGCAATCCTTGTTTCTACTGTCTTTCTACCAAAATTAAATGAAGCTTATGCAATGTCTCAGCCATGTTTTCATCTCCAGTGTATTCAGAATATTAGGAATACATTTTAAATTATTATTATTTTATTTTTTAAAAACTGATTCAGAACTGTTCCAACTCACTGTTATTTACCAGTTCTTTAACAACTGAATGAAAATCATGGCTGCTACTTTCAGAGAAAAAAGTAGGAGTAACTCAGTCTCCTTAGTTACATTCTGCATTCTCACAGTTTCTTTCAGTTTGCCTATTACTATGGAACAAAAGAGTTATTTTAAACAAATTCTGAGGACAAAGTATAAAATTAGCATAACTGTTATTCTCAGTTGATGATATATAGATTTCTTACTTATGGTATGGAATAGAATGGTTTATCTGTGAAATGGATTCAAGAACAGTTAATTGGGGACTGTTCAGAGACTTTGCAAGTTGTCTTTGTCTATCTTATTCTTGACAGAGGCAGAATAAACTACACAGGGACAGTGTACGCTGGTCTTCGTGTCCTAAAGGGCATTATATGTTATCTTGTTTTCTCAGTTCCTAGCTGAGGTAATTTTATTTACAGGGAAAAACTTTGTTCTTTCTGACCTGCCCTTGTGACCACTTAAAAATCAATGACATATTCATCTCTGACTTCAACAATCAAAAAAAAATTATTGCCTAGTTCCTGAGTGAGATTGTCACATTTAGTGTAACTTGAAGCATTTTCCAAAGCCAAAATATATCACTGCGCTCGTCTGAGACATAGGAAACTGATGAACAATGTGTGAAGTTATTTAGCCACCACAACCCAGCAATTTATGGAAAGGAATGAGGTGAAATGTCAGGGTTGCTTGAACCTGGATTTCTTATTCCTTGCAGTCAGTGCATGGCTTCACACTGTGATACAATCTTGCCGTGCGATACAAAAGCGTCATTTTGTAATCTGCATTTATACATGTTCAACAAAATAACAGGACTTCTCTGCTGGGAGCAAACTGTTCTGAATTTTTCTGTATGTTCATCTTCCAACCTTGAAACATATATGAGTGTCTTAAGGCTGGTCCAAAGCTGTTTGTACACTTACCAATCATTTTTTTTTAGTTCTATTCATACAATCCCATTTTGAGAAGGCTGGAAAAGAGAGTTTTGGTGCTTTTTTCCTACAATCAGAATTGTATTAGAACTCTTTTCCACATGCTGTGGATTGTACAAGGTCTTATTCTGTTTATCATTCATATTCAAGTTACTTATTTACATGTTCTGCTGTCCCTTCAAACCCGGCAGCCCACAGTTTGGCTTCTGAAAATCCTTTGGTGCTCCTGGCAGAGAGGCTGCCCTATGTGGGTCAATGGGTCTTTTCTTAACGTGGTGAAATCCCTTAGTGGCATGGAGCAAGCATAGCTGGCTTTGCAGTGGCTTGAATCACAGCAAGCACTGCTAGGAACAGGGGAGAATATAAAATAGGGCACAAACATCTCTTTCAGAATCTCATATCCTGTACTGAGCACAGATCATTTAGAGCTGAGGCAGAACTGAAAGAGTAAGTGTACAGGTATTTCAAAGTAAATGGAAATACGTTTTCCTGTATGGACACCTATCCTACAGCTGTAATAGCAAGAAAGGGCATTGTTATAATAATCTGGGAGATCAGATTCTACGGTCTGTACACATATATATACACACGCATGCACACCTGTAGGTCTTCCTTTCAGTAAGTAATCTTTTAAGTAGCATTTTGGTGGCACAGATGCTGATTAGGCAGTTTGAGTAAAAACTTAGAGCTCAATATTTCCCCATTTAAAAGAGACTTTCCTCAAGGGAATCATTGTCTTATTGAGCAACTAACAGAAAAACAACTAGCACTCTGGAGACAGAATTTAGAATCCACATTGAGAATTCAGCCTCATTACTAAACTTCCGACTATGTCAGATACATCAGAACTGCAGAGAAGTTTGTCTGTGAGAAATACCTCCAAATACAGGGAAGAACTTGCTTACCTAGCTAGGTGTCAGATTCCTGTACAGCGTTCTTCCATCCTTGACACAGCAGTTACAGAAAGCAGGCACGAGTGGGTCCTAGTGAAGCAGCTTCCAGACTCTGAAATTACTGATGAGAGCCCTGTTCTTTCAAAGAGCCTTACCTTGTTTCATTGCTGCAGCTGCAGGAAAGCTTCAGTGCTGCTGCAGATTCCAGAATCCAGCAAACAAAACCTGCATTCAAAAATCAGAAATATTTGGAGTAGGGGCACTTGTACTGCTGACCTTGGAGTGTCTATGTTTAGTCAGACAAAGCCTGCTCATGATAGAGGAGAGGAACAAAGCACGCTTAGAAATTTAAATAGTCAATTTAATCACCATAGGTACTAAAATGAGTAGAATCTATAATGGTTACACCCTGTACTTCAAAAGTAAGCGTTTATTTGGGAAAGTGCACTGGGACTGAGCAAAATACAGTGATGAAAAATAGCCTGAAAAATTGGTGGACTTCCATCATCCACATCAAGCAGAACTGGTTACTGAATTCAGCCAATTACTCTGCTCTCTGTTTGTAAAGAACAAAAAATGCATGCTGATCTTATTATTTCAGGAGCAGTTTCAGAAAAATCTGAGTGACTGTTAAAAAGGACATAGAGGCTATGGACGGACTGGATGGCAACGGCAGCTGTTGGTTAAGTGGCCCCAAGAGCTTTAGGGACTGAATATATGAAACGGTTAATGACAAGGCTGGGCTTGAAGCTGTGGGAGAACAAATGAGAATCACCAGTTATCAGGTCCCATGGTGCATTGGTCTAGCCACATGTACTCCCTGCTGTGCTGGTCTTGGACAGGGAAACACTGCATGGAAAACTTGGAAGAGAAAATTGGTTCTAATGATAAATTAAACCACAACCTGAGCAGGGAAAGTGATACAGTGATTCCGAGAAAGACCTGCATATTCCATTTCCTTACTCACTGGAGCAGAAGGAATTATGAGAAATTCATGAAGATCATGGGAGGAAGTTTCTTTACAGAGTTGAGCTGCAAAAGACCAAACTAAGGGAATCAGGGTGAGTATTCAGGACCCGCATGTACATTGCTCTTCTGTTCAGAATGAAAGAACTTGCAGCAAAGGTCTACACTTCTATAAGAATTCATGTCCTTCAAACAAGAGAGTGGGGTGAATCTTCTAATTTACAAATAGAGGACTTTATTGTGACCTCTGGGATTCTGTTACAGCAAATATTTCAAATCTCAAACCACTTGTCAAAGACCCCTATTCTGCAAAATCCTTTCTTGTGAGCACCTGGTAGAAAAAAGTACTTACAAAATTCGTGTTTCCAAGCAACAAAACAAAACATACATAATATGAAACATCTCTGAAGCCACTACCCCAAGGGAACTGACAGAAGTGGTTGCCTAGTTAGAAGAGTGATTTTCAGAGGCCAAGCAATACTATTTCAGGAGTTCAGATGAGATTTTGTATTAAATGAACACACGATACGCAGTTTTACCCATCTTTACAGACAGAATCTCACTGTGCATGCTCCAATACTTAAGCTTGTTGTAAAAAAAAAAATACAAGACCAGGCACTGTCTCGAGAGAACCATATGCTCTAGCCTCACTTCCCATCAGCTGGGGAGCTTCAATTACTCAGCACTGGATAAGAAGACACATGCCTAATTTCTCATAGATTTATTTTAAAATTTATAAAATGGTCCCTTAACTTTCTCATTTCATTCGACCTTTTCCCAGAAATATCCAGAAATTGGTGTGGTAGAAAATTGTGTTTAAATACATCAAGTGTACTTCTGTTTTTTAGGTGCTGCCTTGTATTTCTTAGGGAAATAACTCCCCTTGACAACATGGAAACAAGATGTGGGCACTACTGGTTTTATATACAATATAAAAGTTTCTGTACTGTGCATTTCAAATGCTGTATCTCAGCATATCCTTGGCACTAGCTATGGTTTGTGTATGTTGTCATTTAATTTAAAGGAAATCTGACTTCAGTCTTTTGCTTGTCTCTGCTTCCACTATCTTTATAATTCTTTGACTCCTTCCAGGGGTGTCAATACATGGTTTGCTGTCTTAGTTGGCTTCCTTATTTAAAGAAAAATCCATTTGCAGTTTATCCTGCCTGCAGAACAGTCTTGTTGATAGTTCCCCCATATAGCGCAAAAGAACTGTGTTATCGTTGTTTTATGAAGAAGGGCTTGAAATTCCAGAGTGAGACTATAATCTTTTGCATTTTATTCTTGACTTTGCTGTGGAAGCTGATTTTGAATGAATTCTTCAGCTCCTTTTTTTTCATATGTGCCAGTGGGGAATGGACGTAGTAATGCACAATGGTGTTGCAAACTTAATCCAGTAATGCTTTCGAAGTACTTTGATATTCTTGGGTTGGAAGAGATGGAGAAATTGTAACCGTTGTTGCTGCTGTTACTGAATTCTTTCTCAGCTCTGGAAATAGGATTCAAATTTCATTGAAAGGAATATGGGATAAGAAAAGCTACAATTCTTCTCCTGTAGTCTGTGGAATTTGCCCAAGGAATTACCTGTGTGTGTTTGAGGCAGTAGGAAGTTTCTCTTTTGGGAAGAATTAACATTTTAGCAAATAAACAGCAAGCAAATCTGAGGTTTTATACAAAGACAATTACATGTAATTGGAAAAAAATAAGCCCCTCTACATGTATATTTTTGCTTAGCCAAGCCAAAATATTTATTGAAGAAATAATTTTGATAGGAAATATTTTCATAAACCTTAAAACACAAACAGGTTTGGACTAAGAAGCTCTAAAGGGTCAAGGAACACATTAAAAAAATAGGTAGTCAAAATAATATATGCCACCCTTTCCCCAATGGTAATGGGTCTCCATGAACAAACACAAAACTAGGAGGAAAACCAATACAGAAACAGCATTCTCCAAAACCCTTTAACTTTTGATGAACTGAACAAACTACTTTCAGAACTGATAAATTCCATTCATAGATGATTATTGTGCGTTGAGTTTTGATGCTTGATTAAAGACATTTTTACTGGGAACTGCAATAGCTATAAACCAGGTTTTATACTATAAAGTGAACAACATGCTGGCAAATTCCTCACCAACAAAAGCTCAGCAACAGCTATAATATTGCCTGTGTGTGTTTAGGCTGAGTTATGCCGTTATATTACTGATGTGTATTACACTAATCCAACAAAACATAAAGACCATTGTAGGTTTGTGACTTCTACCACACTGGTACCAGTAGGGATTTGCATTGGTAATACAACAGCAGCAGAACAATCTAAAGAATTGTTGATGCATCCTATTTTGAGGTTATGGATCCCAGCGTGCAATAAGTAAAATTCCTCACTAACTTCAGTGACTCCTGAAAGCTTTAGAACATCCCAGAAAAGATTCAGCATTACATTAACCAATTAGAATTAGTGGTGTCTTAGGCCTTGACTTGATCCAGGCCTGGTTTTCCATAGTTTTTCTTACGCTGCACTTGAGGTAGATTTACATTATGGCTAAACTCCCTGCTATCATCAATAAAGTTTTGCCTCATTTGCTGTGGAAGTGGGATTGAATGTCAATAAGTCACATTTATCACCTCACTTTCTTCAGGGATGAGGTGCAGTTTCGTGCATGTGTACAGAATGCAACTCAATGGTTCAGGATGTTTGGGGATTGGGTCTTGGCATTAAGAACCACTGTCTTCTGTGCTGCCTGTCTCGAACACTTCAGCTGAAGGCACTGGGTACAAATGCAAGATGCTCCACAGTTGTAAGAGTTTTCACTCAGCACAGGCAAGACTTAAACATGCTCCCTGCTATTCTGCCTCTAAGAAGGTGGAGGAAGGAAATCTGGAGAGGAAGCTGAACTTCCTGTGCCAGAGATTTTATACTGGAGCCTTCCCTGAGTTCAAGACAATGTAGCAACAGCTTAAGACATGAATCACTAGAAATGCAGACACACAGCATTTGAAGAAAGACCCTTCTGCATCCACACCTGTGATTAGGAATTCATGTATTTCTGGTAAATTCATGAAGAATCATCTGACTAATTTTTAGACCTAGCAGTTGCCCCTCCCACCACCTACCCCATCTCCAGACTGATAAGAAACTCCCTCTTTTTTTACTTTCATTTCTCTGAATGTTGTTTCAGACTAGTGCAGTACCCAGTGGGGGCATCTGGATTAATCATGGGTAAATGACTGCAAACTGAGATACAAAAGAAACAAGCACCAAATGGCCATCTTGAAGGACTCAGTCTAATCAGACAAACGGGAGGTAAAAAGTAAGGGCTGCAATAGAGCTATCAACTAATCAGACACATGTACACTCGCAGCTTTATGTTTTATAATTATAAATAGATGAAGAAATCTCCAAACTAATCCCACTGATGCTCAAATTATCCTTATCGTGATTTTTTATGTTGTTTAATTGTGTTAACATGCATTACCTAGCATCTCGTACATCGATTAAAGGATTAAAGCTTAGAGATTTAGGGGTGTAAGTTTTTATAATAGCAGGTTATGTTAGGAAATAGAGGTAGGAATTAATAAAGAAAAATCAAAGTTTCTGATCATTGAGCAGCAGGTTTATGGTATCACTGGCTACAATTCACGTAAGAAAACAAGGGCAAATATTTTTTATCAATAACCAATCATTTTGATTGAAGCCTGTGGAGTAAGGGCTTTCTTTGATGAATTATGGTTCTCCTGTTGGTGAGAATGAGATAAACTAGAGAAAGCAAAGGAAATATCTCTTCCTTCTCTGCCCTGGAAGAGCATTATTCCTTATGTTATTTTTTAATCCATGAAATTTCCTGCACTTCTCAAGCATTATCTCCCACAGGAGGGGTATTTATATAGCATCTTCTACCCTAAAGCACCATGCGAAGCAGAGGAACATTGCATTTATTTTTCCTGCTTTCAAGCAGCTTATCACCTACTGATTAAATGATTCAGGTAGATGCACCTCCTCTCTCTCCTCTGCTCATAGTCTGATTTCATCTTGCCAGTTTTCCTACCATTGGGACACAAAGCAGCAGCACACTGAGCTGACCACTGTAATCACGAGCCTGTGCTGAACTCTCACTGTATGAGATGATGCAATGTCAGTCTAAGTAGTGCAACAAAAACATAGCATAGGTAACATCAGCAAAGCTTGCAGCCTGCCAGCACAGTACAAGGAGGTAAACAGAGTGATTAGGTATCCAGTGGCACCTCCATCCCTTGAGAATTCCAAGCCAGAGCAGACAAGACCCAGAGCAAGCTGCTCCAGTTGACACCCTGGTGAGAGGGAGGGTTGGAGTAGGTCATGTCCAAAGGCCCCTTCCAACCTCATTTTAGAAATGTTTACCAACGGAAAATAGAGGCAAAGAAAGTGGTATGTGTGTATATTCTCAGGATATCTGTGGTAGAGCAGGAATCAGTCACACTCCAGGAGGCTTTTTTGACTGCAAGATAGCCCTTCCCATCACCACAGATTTTTTTTTGCTGGAATATTACAGTGAAAATAACAGAACCTATGCTTTGCAACTTCTCATACGGCCTGAGTCAGTTGAGTTTTAGTATTTTACAGCAGCTGGGGGGACCTTTTATCACATGAAAAAGCCTATTGCATACATGCAATGTCGAAGTCGGGAATAAAAATGTATAACCTTTTTTCCTACAAATAATCTTCACACAAAAATGAATTGACTTTGTATGGTGTGACCTGCCAGCACGGTCTCTGCCAAACCCACCCTCACACAGGCCACTGAGGCCATCTTGTGCTGTCTCGTGGAAGAAGGCAGCATAGCTGGAATAACAGCAAGTTCTACAACACACAGTGTGTTCAGCTCACTAACATGAGGCCTTGAGAATAATATAATTGTATTGCCTTCAACAAGAGCTGACACGACCTTACACGCACTGCAGAGCAGCTTCCTTCTCCACAGAGAGATGCAGCCACTCGGCCAGAGCTCTTCAGGGGGTTGGAAGGATGGCATTTCTTGCCCCATGGAGCTGGCACAACTTCTTGATATGTTTGACCTGATGAGTGTGGGGAGGGTGGAAAGCAGACTATGGACCTCTGAGCTAGACCAAAAGATTACAGAACAATGGCTGGGTTTCAGCAAGAGAGAAATCAAAGTTTTAAAAATTAAGTGCTTGTACAAACTGACAAAGAAGTCACATTCTTTCTCATGTTTACACCTGGGGTGGTATCTCTCAGGACATTTGATCCCCAAGAGGTCAGCAATCTCACAAGATAAGCTGCTGTCACAGGACTCCAACCATCATCTCAGCAGGCATCTCACACTGATCCTGAGCCTGTCTTAAATTTCTCTCCCCTCAGCTTCTTCATCTGGTTAGGAATGTTGTAATGATGCCTGGCTTAGGCACCTGAAGTCCAGAGGCTATTTCTAAATCTCAAATTTTTTTACCCTAGTTTCTTCTCTAGATTCCCTCCCTTAAGAGGGGGAGGGAGCAGGGAGGTTTTTTGTGTGGGACATGAAGCTCAGGAAAAGTTCATTGTGCTCTGTATTTCATTATGACAGTGCAGCCCACGCTCAATATATTCCTCCTCACAATTCTTTACAAGATAAGGTAGTGCTGCAGTCCCTGTTCTACAGACCAGCAACAGCGGCCAGCAGAGACCAAGTGACTTTCCCAGTGTCACACGGGAAGCCTGTGGCAAACCAAGCAGTGGTGACCTGGGAAACCCAGCTTGGCTTCAACCTCGGGACTGTTCTTCCTTTCTTGTGGGAAGGAAGTGGCTTGGGCCATAAACTGTTAGCACGGACAGAGAAAAAAATGCACACATCAGCTCACCATCAGGCTCTTCTTTTTTGTTTCCTTTTTGAGCTACTTGGGAAAGCAGGGTAAAAAGTGAATAAAGATTAAACATAAAGTGAGTAAAGAATAAGTGTTTTAATGCAGATTCAGGCATTTCTTGATTCGAAATAGAAATTGATTTCCTTCTTTCTCCAAGTGTCTAAAGTGAGCTTTGTTATTCTAAAAAGGTGTGAAATATCTTTGAAAGTGTGCACTTTTTCCTACAGCCCCCTCTTCTCCCCAGTAAAGTAAAAAGAGCCTGGTATTTTATATTCTAAATTTTGACTGACCAAAAGAAAATGTTTTCCCAGTGATGTGGGTTTGCACCTAAGCTTTTGTGTGCATTCAATTTAACCTTAGGATGCAATATTTCATTAAAAATTTATTGTCTTCTCCATTTTTATAGAGCACAATTCCCCTATGATACTTTGTTTTCATCATCTGCTCTGAATGTGATTCAAAGGCTTCTCTCTCAGTTTGAATTTTAGTTGTGGGTAAAGAACCTCTGCTTTTACTCTGACTTCTATAGCATCCAGACCCTATTGATGCTTCACTGTGGATGCTGCAGGTTTACCACTTAATACTCTCCAAAAATTAGAATGTATCTGTTATAAAAGCCATTACAGACTTACCACTTATATTGTGAACGAGCTTGGCTATAAAGGGATTTGCAACCTGAATTTCATGACAGAGCCAGGGTATAAATTGCTCTGGGTTATAAAGCCTATGAATTATTGAGGCAATTTACTTCCAAGTCTGCATTTTCCTTCTGAGCACAAGTGCTCATGATGAGTGTATGTGTGTGCGAGAGGAGAGAGACAGAACTGCAAGCTGACAGTGATGTAAGCACCAGCTTCTCCAGCAGTTCATCTCTCCAGCACAGCCAGCAAGTGACAACAGAAAAGAACTGGCAAAACAATCATTTTAGACAAATGAGAGAAGAAAAATTGCATGCTGAACAGTGCCAAATGAGCACCAAATCCAAATCACAATTCAAAATGCACTTTGGGTAATTACAGAGAGGGGTCTTTTCCTTAGAGATGTCACAAAGCTTCTGTGGGTATAATCAGACTCGAGAAGATCCAGGGATAGTGGAAAGCGCTGGACTGAAATTAGAATTCTTAACTCCTCCATCCAGCTGAACTTAGAACCTGCTGGGGGCCGAGCCTCCCTCTTGATGTTCTTCTTAAGCCTGGTTTCTTATGGAATTGAGGCTTTGTAATCACCATCAAATCTGTGTCCTGTCTCCCCTCCTTCTACTCTCCACTAATAATGTCTGAATCCACTGACCAATTTCAAGCAAGGTGATAGAGAACTGGAGGTTTCAAAGACACAAAGCTTCTAAATGTTTCACGAAAACAGGAGCTCAGTAGAGAAGCAGGATCTTTTAATACACAGGAGTGCACGTATGAAGGATTATGCACATTCTAATTATAAGAAAAGCTTCCACTAAAGGTTATATTCTTATCTGTGAAGGAACTTGGTTGTAATATTTGGAAATCTAGAAAACCAGGCTCCATTACTTCCACTGCTCAAGGAATTTAAGGGTGTTCTGGAGGGATCCGTTTGTGGGTTTCAGGTTTTTTTCCCTTCCCCAACAGTCATTATTTGAATTTGGAGAGAATTCCTCTACGAACAGATTTCCATTATGGTGGCACTGGGGGAGAATTTCCTGCACTGGAGAAGGTGGGTCTTAAGCACTGGACCAACCACAGGCTGGGAAAATAAATGGAGATGCAAGAGAGGAAGTGAGCTGATGGAGGTCACTTAACAGACTTCTAAACAGAACCCATCTCAACAGCACAAGCAGATTTCCTACCCAGGGAGCAGAAGCCTTTAGCATTATAGAGGAGAATTGAACAGGAGTTCACACTTCCCAGTGCCTTCCTACAACAGGTGAGAGTCACCTGATAAAACCAACAGTAAAACACGAGCACTTAAATCTTTGCTCTCCATACTGTGACACCTGCAGCTTCCTCACATGCATGTAATATTGCATCTTTTACACAAATGACATGAGACTTGTATGAAAAAGGGGCTGTGATGCACACCTGCCAAGAAGAATGATTGCAGAATAACCCTGAGCAGATCTAACAATGAGCAAAGTCCTGGTTTTTTAATTGCCTAATTTAAAGTTATTTATACATTCATTTAGAATTATTTAGGCACACATGAATAGCCACCTTATTAGAAAGCAATTGATTTTTTTTTTCAATCTGTCCATTTAAAGTCACTTCTCTGTTCTGAAAAGCTTTTTTTTTTTAAACCTGTTTAATTATTTAAGCCTTTTTAAGGAGGAAGATTGTATAGATTAATTGTTTATGAATGGAAACATGCTTATCTTGGATCTTCCTGAGAGACTATTGTATACTACCAGCAGGGATAGCACAGTTCTCATGGAAGGCTTTTGGTTTAGACACTCACAGTTTAGATGCCTATAGCACTAATATTTACTATTAGTTGTTGTGTCTTGTTTTGAAATATCAGAGTTCTTAAAAAAACTGGCTGTAAGAAATACATCCATGGAGATCACTTCATTTCTCATGGATACACATCCACCTCTAGATACCATTTGATAGCAACACTGCACAAGGTTTCTGACCAGAAATTGAAACGTCATACCTGCTTGGAAATGCAGGAGGAAACGTATACGTGCCTAAGAGGAATAAACCTGAAGGAAAACCAGGCTCATTTTCTGCAGCAGAGTCTCATTTTGTTTCCTCTGACTTCAATAGAGCAGAATCCAAACCTAAAGGCAAACCAAACACTTACAGTTCAAATACTTTCACTGACAAACCAGGGAGCCAGTCATCGTACCCAGTAAGAACAAGTGAAGTTTAAGAATAGTCCTTTCCCTTTTACATGCTCAGTAGAATAAACACAAAGGAACCCTACGTCTACCTAGGCTGGGAGCTTTTGAAAATATCCCACTTGCTGTTTGAGCCTCATTAAGAGCATCAACAACAAAACAGTTTTCTAGGGCTATAAAGTCAAATCCCACACTGGGAGGCAAACGGAGCTTTGCAGAACACAAAACAAAAGTCAGAAGAAAAACTTTTATGGAAAAACAGCAATAGAAATGAAGGCAGAGCATTAATCTTTGGGTTTGGTTAGTGAGTTTTAAAACATCAGGCAAAACAAAGAAGTTCATTTTGACTTACCACACAGTGAGACCAGGAGCTCACAGTGTCCTTTCCCCAACCATACTGCAAAAACACGCATTGAGGGGAAGCTGCCCTCCCCAAGCCCATTGATGTAGACACTAAGGAGAGACTCTGTTTTCTTCTGACTTGCCCAATTAAATAGAGAAGACCCAGGTGATCAAGGGACATTCTTTTCCATTGCCTTCCTGCTATTTAGGGTTATGTAAGGCACCTGGGAGCAACACTTTCAAGCTGTTGGTCTTGTAGACCAGGATTCAGGACAACACCCTTTTCATTCTAGTGTCTGACATCAGTTCATTAAGGGGTCATTTTCTCTCCCTGTGTTCCCGCAGCCAACAGTGATTCTGCTTGAGGAACTAACTGGTCTTTCTACACAAATATGAACTGTTCTCACGCTGGAAAGTGAGGTCTTTGCTGCAGGAATTTAAAAGGAATTTGTAAATCCCCTAGTCATGATCTTTCTCTCTGGAGGGATAGAACCATTGAGCTGAAGAAACCTGAACAGTGGAGATGTAAATAACAAATGGTTGTAGAGGTAAATTGCCTCCTCAGAGACAGAGGCCAAGGACATCTTTGATCATCAGCTTTCTGTGAGGAGTCAGATGATGTTGATAAAGCTGAGACATCACTGTTGAAAACATTGTGAGGAGAAAACTGAGCTGTTTCGGATGTACAAAAAAAATTTCATGTTCCTGCAGGCTGATGAGGTCAGTGGTTTATGTTAACAGATAGTTTGTTTGAATTAATGAACCATCCTGTAAGGCAAGAGTCTGGGCAAAGCACAAACCTTTTCAATTAGGTGTTAGAAAGAAAAGACCAGATTATGCCCTTCTTCCTAAGAAGTCAGGGAGAAAGCAAAGTGCTGTAATCACGATGCTGTGTTAAACAACACTTGTTTCCTACAAGCACACATGGAAACTTAGCTGCTTTAGTGTTACCCCCTCTTTGTCCACTCTTTGTACTTTCATAAAGAATAGGCAAGTCCAATTGGTTTCTGTTGGTCAGAATAATGACTTGTGGCAGTGTGCAATTAGTGACAGATCGCTGCAGGGCTGGGGACAGAAGTGCCCCTGAGGGAGACAGGCTTTTCTACTAATCCAGGTGGTAATGGTGTCAGATTAGATTTGTAAGTGCTCCACAGGCATTTGGGGTCTTGCAATTAGAAGTATCATCTCCATAACTGAACGGAAACAGATCTCCCTGCAGTTTGGTCGATAAGGCTGCCAGGTGCTGCTGACAACTCACCAGACAGAAGCCTTGTGCATGCAAAAGCAGGAAGGGATGGGAAATCAAACCGTTGCTATTATTCCCCCTTCCTCCCCAAGCAAGCTTAGTCCTTCCACTGCAGAGGAATCTCCGAAGAACTGACCCTTAGAGGCGCCCTCGTCTCTTTGCAACCCCAAGAGCTGTCTCGGAGGTGTTCTCAGCGGTGACAGCACGCAACACGCTGACAGTGAAGGGCTGCCCTCTTGTGTCAGTCGCTGCTCTTTCATTTCCCTGCTGTTACATTCCTCTTTCTGTTAGTGAGAGAGCACTCAGCCACTTCCCTCCAACAGATATTTCTTCTTTAGAAAGGCAAAGGATTTGTTCCTCAGTACTATCCTGATGGAAAAGTTCAACAAATAAAAATACATCCGCTGTATTTGTGACTTGGAGACGCCCAGGACCAGGCATTTACTGCCCTTCCAGCTAGAGACACCCGAACAGCTACGCTGGGCCATACCTTGTCTCCACCTTGACACAGAAAAAGAAGGCAGAGGAGAGAATAAAACAGAAGTCTAATTAAGAATGGCAGAGAAGAGACAGAAGAGAAGCAGATTTGTTAAACCCATCTTTCCCTGCAGTCTTCAAAGTAAGCTTTATGCAAGTTAAATATAGAACCAACACTTCTCTAGGGAGCGGGACTCAGGAACAGCTCACACACCGTGAATGTGTAACAGCGATTCCAGTCTGAGTGCTGCTGGCTGGCAGAGAGATCTGCAGTTCTAAATCATTAGTGCTCACTTCCAGCGTAGTCCTTGCAGTAACACTTGTCAGGGAAGAGTCTTCTAAAAGCTCTGCAACATTTTGTGTCCACCACTGCTACTGCTTAGTAATGTCAGACACCTAAATATTGGCAGAAGTAGCCCCTTTCAGGGCTACCAAAGCTCCTTCAGCAAAAACGAAGCACATCAATCGTATTCCAGTTAGTAGGGCAGTCAACGCTGATCTAGTGCTCCACACTCCAGGTTACATTTGCTAACAGCACCTGGTGTTCATCCTTTCTTTCCTTCTCTTATCCCATAGATAATCCCAACACAAAGAGATAGCAATCTACAAATTGCTCACGTTCTTAAAGGCAGCCAAATTAGCACCTTGCTAAAGTCGATTCAAAGAAAATCACTATTCAGGAATGGACAAAATTCATATTATTTGGAACATGGGAGAGGCAAGAAAGGGAAAGAGCGGTCATTTAAAAAAAGGCCTCTCAGCCCACATTTCTGTCTGGGCTGAGGCTGCTGCAATCTACTCCAGGCTCCCAGTTCTGAAATGATGCTTAGCAGTTATCCTTGCTATCAGTACTTAATGAAGAATCGTCCCTAAAGAGTAATTTCTTTGGACCCAGCGTGTGCTGTGGTATCTTGTATTTGTAACTTACTCTAGATGGCACAGCTAGAGCGTGCTCTGTATCATCCTGCACTTCATTGAGCTCATCTATGTATCAAATCAATTAATGTGATTTTTCTTTTCTGTCCCAACTGAGACCCTGACACCTGAGCAGATAACAAGGTATAAAGGCATCTCTGAAATATTCAATGAATATTTGAGACACATTAGTAATACTTAACCACGTGTGCAAGCGTCTCTTTGAGACAAATTTATACTTCAACTCACAAAAATAAGTAGTAAAAGGATCCCATCCACAAGCCAGTCTATTGTGAAAATGGAAGTTTAAAGATTTAAAAACCCTCAAAACCAATTCCTTCAGTTCTCATGACCAACAAACCAAAAGTATCTTTTCTCATCTGCCTCATTCCTTGTCTCTAGTGGTGAAACATAGCAGTGTGTTTCCCTCCACACGCTCTCCTGTCCTTGTTTGCCACCTTCCTGCTGTTCGGGGAGCGTGTGCCAGTACGGAGCAATTCACACTCCAGCGATTTTCTGGACAGTTAATGTTCTCAAAAGAGAAACGACAGTGGCAATTCAGTGTGACTTGCTAGGATTCCCCTTTCAAATCCAGCTTAGGAAGCTTCTGTTCCGGAACACCAGCCTGCTGCCAGTACTGTTCTGACTCTTCGTGTGTGTTCCCAAGACGGTGAAGTTCCCCCGACCTTTTTATTGCCGTATGCTGGACACAAGGAACACTTTTTTTAATTGGAAGATGAACAAGCAGTCATGTCCCACTTGTACAGGCATTTTTAAACTGCTGCCCTTTCACTTCATTCCATATCCTTGAAGCAGCTTTCCCAGGAGATTTTAACAGCCACAGAAAACATCTCTTTTAAGAGATGATGACAGATCATGACAAGGGCATGAGAGGAAACATCTTTCCATTGCAACCTGTTTATAAAATCAACTCTTCCATGTCTTCTTTAACTCTCACAGTCCTTCCCTTCCTTTACTACCCATCAGAAATGAGTCAGAGCTGTCACTGTTCTTGTGTTGCATCTTCCGAATTTTCTGACTTTGCCTGTGTTGCTGGATCTCCGTTGGCTGTATCAGCTGAACACTGGGTGGGATCCAGCACACCTGGTGTCCCCTGCTCAGGGATGTCATTGAGTTTCTGGTTTATCCGTGCTACTTCAACATATTGTTTACCCATTTGGACAGCTTCCTCATAAGAAGGTGGCAACTCCATTGCATAGAGACTGTAAGCTGGAGGGGACACAGTGTTCTTATCCATATCCACAAATATTGAAGGAATAGGGGCACGCAGAGGGTACTGGAATGAGCTATATGCTGCAAAGAAAAGGAGTGAAAAATAATTAAACACCTGCATGGAATGCTGATACATAAAGGGCTAATCCTACTTTTCTCACAGAAATTATGGACTCTTTTTTGTGGTGCCAGAACATAAATGCTAAATACTAGAAGCTATCAGTGCAGAATTAAACATAGTGGGACCTATGCTTTCTCCAACAGAAAGCAGTTAGAAGAAAAAACATCTCTGCCTCCTGTCGCCATCAGTGATTCTTGTGAGACCCCTGACACTGCACACGTGTTGTTGTAACAGAGGCAGTGCCAGGCAGGTTCGTACATGAACAGCTGTGAACGATTCCTTGCATCACAGAGAACTCTGGCTGGACAGTGAGGTGGGCAGAATAGTTAAAACAAGGAGGGAATGGCTATAACAACAGACGTGGGAGTCAACATGTAAGAGGTTACCCCATCGTGGACTTTATTTTAACCTTGACAGCCTTCAATCCTACTTGGCTGCTTCACTCACTCACTGTGTTGCCCTGATGACCATCTTTTACCTCTCTTGCCCACCCTGAAAACCATTCTGGGAGTACAGCAGAGAGTCCCTGTTACTGCAAGGGCCAGGCACAGAATTCTAGGCAGAGGTTCAACAGCAAAGCACCATTGAACAGCTGGCTCCCAGAGGCTACTCACAGGTCACTGTGCTGTGGGCAGTGCTGTCGCTGTCAATGGCAGTAACTGTCACATCGTGAGGGGCCCTTGGGAAAGGCTCAACCTGGGGCCTCTTCTTCCGGCAGCAACATCTGATGCAGCTTCCTGCGATTCCACAGAGCAGGAGCAGGAACACAATCAGCAAGATTAACCTTAGAGAAGGAGGAACAACACCATCATTTCACTGCTTATGTTTTACTTCTTCCAGAGCTGAACACAATTCACCCTAAGTGGGCGAAAGATAGGCCAGACCTCCTGGATTTAGTTCTGAATGGGTGCTGGATCCTGAATGACAAAGTTGGATCACCAACACTTAATCACAAGTTGAAGTACTGCTGACCACGGGTACAATTTCTTCTAGTTCACAGATGCCGTCGTGTTAATTACCTGGGGTTGATTTGAAGGCCTCAAACGTCCACAAATTTCATGCATTTTCTTGCAATTATTGTTTCAGAAAAATGCTCTCAGGTAACTTAAAACCACGTGTGAGAAGAATGTGCAGCTCTGCTGAAGCTTTGCAATGAAACATTCCTCCAGAGCAGAGTGTTCCCTCATCGCCAGCCAACCTGTATTTCCTGACACTCCGTGAGCTGCATGTGTGTCCTGTGAAATCCCCCCGCCCTCAGAGGCTGCTGCGCTCTGGTGAAGGCAGCGATCACCCAGGTAAAGGTGTCTCAGCAGTGCATCCCTCAGCACTAGCTCATTTGCTTTCATGATTTCAATGCTGCCTAACTACAGAAGCCTTCTTAAAATAATTCATGTGCCGATGTATTTTTAAACTGTTCTGTGCATCAGCACGTTCTGAGAAAGCCAAGAGTATCACCCCAAATTAGCCCAGACTGAATGACAGCTCAAAGTAGCCAACTCACTCTGTGTGGCTGCCATCAGGGTTTAAATACTGACAGAATGCAAATATTAACATATTTTTAGGATACCTATAATGTGTGCATTAGGCAAAAAAAAGAATCTGCTTGTAACAAGAGTTTACCCTTTTACTTATCGCTCTTTCCTGCCTTTGAGTGACTCAAACAGCCAGTAAACAGGTCAGTAACCAGTCTGAGCTCAACACAGATGCACACTGTAAGCCAATGATCTCTTGTCCCGTAAAAGGGAGGGAGCTGAGGACTGGGCATCAGGCAAGGCGGGCCGAGCCCCAGCGCGTCCCTGCTGCGTGGTGCCACTGTGGTCAGCAAAGTTCTCTATTTAGGAAGAACAAACAAGCCCCACAGCTACTCTGCAGCGCACTGAGAAAGGAAAGATGACACATCCCTAGATGAATGCCATGCCCTGCCTGACACCTTATCTCCCCCATGGTCTCATCTGTAAGATAGTCACGGGTAGCTTTCGTAACACCGAGGAGACACCCTTTCTTCCACCCTGCCCAAGAGGAGAATGTTTGTGTTACCTTACTGTTCTTAATAACTTTCACATTACTCTGGGTTAGTAAGATTAATAATAAACGTACCAGGCGTACCACAGGCTGGTCCAACTAGACATGTTCTGGGAGCATCTGCGGAGGAAGCAGAGGATTCACTGATTTCAGTATGTACGGACAGGGAATGCAGGACAGGGAGTAAATGTCACACAATTTCTGAGGTGAAAAAGGGAAAGCAATCTATAAGAGTATGGAGCAAACCTCCTCCAGATATAGTTTCAGACAACTGTTCTTCATTGCTGTAGAATTTCTCCAGCTGAGAACATGCAAATAATCCACTGTAGAAGCTGGCTTCTGAGTCAGTAAATGGTTTTACAAAGTGGCACTTTACTGTTGCTGAGGAGATGGAACTGCACATGCTGGGTTCTCCAGCAACGACTCAAAGAGTTACTTAAAGTTAACAGAGAGGAGGTACCCAATACCACAGGCCTGTCTGGAAGTGCCAGCCCAACCTCACTGCCTGCTTCCCCTAATTATTTTTAAATTACTTTTTTCTAGCTCCAATGCAAGCAGAAATTTTTTTTTCCAGATCTACTTACGGTACAAAAAAAAAAGAACAACTTCTATCAGTTATGCATTCAGGGGTGCAGCCACCACGGCAGCACTGTAGGCAGTGGATTTCATGGAACACAACAGCTTTTGGCCACGGGAGAGAATCCCCAAACCGGCTTCTCCCCGGGTGACTCAAAAGAGAGGATCGTTCCCCTCTGTGCAGAGCAAGGACAGCCCAGAGAAATGTGAAAGCTGGAAACGGCCTTTGAGATATGAAAATATCGGGAGCGGAGGGCTGGTGAGGGCTCACCGCAATCCGGGCACGCCTCGCGATCCCGGTGGGAACAGCTTTGGAACAGCCATGTGAAAGGTTATTACTCACTGACCAGAGCTCCTGCAGTTCTTCTGCGAGAGGTAGAGCGGTGCCCGGGAGAGAGGAAGGAAAGGATCAGCCCAGCGGGTGAGCAGACGAGCCCCTGGTTGAGCTGACGGAGAGCCCCGCGGGAGGAGCGCCGGGACAGCCCCCGGTGCCCGCGCTGCGGCGGGGGGAGCTCCGCACGCTCAGGGAGGTCCTCGGGCGGGGGACGAGGAGCCCTCGCGGTGCCCGAGCAATAAATGCCCGGGGGTCACGCGGTGCCGCCCCCCGCCAGCGCTGCCACTGCGGGGGGGCTGGGACACAGGCGCGGCCCCTTCCCAGCCCGCACGGAGAGGTCGGGAGCGGAGCCGGCGGGGGGATTCCCGCTGCCAGGGGTCCCCCGCAGCCGTTCGGGGCTGTTCCCGAGGGAAGAAATGAAGAGAGGGGAGAATCTAGATATGAAAATACTGGGGAGAAGCAAAGGCTTGGAAAAGCGGATCGTTTCCCTTCCAGTGTTGAACACAGGGAACGTGAACGGGAAGGTGCTGACGGCTCCCTGCGGATCGGTTTGCGCCAGAATGATTTCCCTGTGTCCAGCGTTTCAAAGGCAGAAATGCAGTTAAAGCATCCACGTGTCGGTTTGTGCTTATCCGGCACAGCGCTGGGGTTGGTTACTCCTTGGTAGGAATTCCGTGGAGCAAAGTTTCACTGCTGTGATTACACCGATCGCTGCAGCAGTTTGGCCCATCCCCAAATAACGGCTTTCCTGCAGTTCTTAGGGTGAAGTCCAGGACCCGCTATGAGTTACAGAAGTTTTACCATCACCAGGGAAGAACAAAACGCGACGCAGGCCAACCATACCCACCATTGGGATGAGCACGGGTTATTTCTGCTTCACAGGAGAACGTGACTCGAAGGTCAGGCACCTGTGGAGCAGTAATATAGCAGAGGTCAGGTACACGGCAGAACCAGATGTTAGTCCACCCAAGAGATGGTCAAAACCAGGGTGATGATACATGGCTGGGTAAGCAAGAAAAGGAAGGACATCTAGATCTGAAAAGCAGGGGAGATAATTAATGGAGTATCAAGGTTTCAACAGGAGTAGAAAGGGGAACAGCAACTAAAAGAATGCCATTTTGACATGTTTGTTGATGTCCTCCAGGGTGTGCAGGTGGAGATGTACATAACTCCTCCAGTAATGAGAAAAGACAAAACACAAATGTTTGGGATTTTTTTTAGATTTTAATGAAACAGGAGGAGAATATATTTGGACTTGGGCTGCCAGAGGTGTCTTCTATAAGAAGCTCCCATTCAGCATGTGCAATCATGCCATTGGGAGCAACGCTGGACACAACCACATGGTTGGTTCACTACACCATTCTCCAGATGACAGTCACTGCTTTGGCTCTGCAAGGCTTAAACCAGTGTTTCAAGCTCAGTGATGGCATGTGGCACCCTGACTAAAGTGTTTTCCTACGGGGTCATGGGACCATTGCTCATTTAGGAAAAGCTGTGTTCATAAGCGTGAAGAAATCTCTGAAGTCACTGGCTGAGCAGAATGTGTCTTCATAAGATGTGTGTGACACCAGTGCTGATCGCTCACTTCCTTTCTGTTCTAGAAATGAGCTAGGTAGAGCTTTTGAGGATTTTGAAGACCATACAGGGTTATGAATTGTTGTCTTATTCAACTAGAGCTGCATCAGAACCAAAAAGTACACATTTGCATTTCAATCCAGATCTGAAAGCACAAGAGTTTACGTCCAGTGGTCCAAGAGTAACCACAACTGTGAAACTCAGTCTCAAAGTATAACATACAGAAATGCAGGCAGAGGGGCAGAAACCTTAAGCTTCTGGGAAACTTAGATACATTTCTGAGGTTACATTTTCCGTATTATCCTCACAATAAGAGCTCCATCTCTCTTGGTGAATTATACGTAAATGGAAACACTGGCTACATGTTTAGAATCTCCTGGCTATTTTAATACTAAACATGCTATGACTGTTCATCACCTGCTTTGGAAGCACATTATTGAATGGGACTTCTTGCTTCTTCAAGAGATCAACATGCATGAAAGGTGGAGCTGCTGTTGAGCTGTGAAGTGCTCTCGGCTATATCCTTGAGGAATTACCTACAAGCTCACCATTTCTCATTCAGCCTGGTATGTCTAAGAGAGTGGAACTGTTCCCAATAGTCAGTCTTTTCAGTAGTGCTATTTCATGTCCCTTTATTGCCCTTGCAGCCCCCAGAGAACCCGCACACAAACGGAATTGTCCGCAGCCCCAGCGCCTGCCCAGCTGTGCCGGCAGCACCACCCCGTGCCTCTCTCCCGAGGGCAGAGCTGTCTCTGGTTGGCACTGCCACCTGCTCCCAGCTCCTGCCCCCTCCCACAGCGCCTGTTCATTGCTTCGCATCCAGAGTGCTTCAGACTGGAGAGTTAAGTGACTGCGCAGCCACTCGATCCATTATTGCATGAGAACGGATCTGAATGGATCAAACACTGCCTCTGGGAAAACAAGGAATCCTCTTCATCAGCTACACAAGCTTCCTCTATAAACTAGTAAAAATATTGATCGTGAAAATGCTGTACAGCTTTCTCCTGCAGCCCAGCCAGCCTTGCATACTTCTTGAACTTACTGTAATTCAAGAAAGAATGGGATATAAGATTCAAAGGATGATCCATGTTTCTAGATTCCTGCTAACTTCCTGGCCCCCTCCTTCTCCGTAGCTTAGTGCCCTGTACTTCCCTTCCCTGAATGAGCTCCTGCTCCCTGACAGTCACCTGCAGGGCACTCCAGCTCCCCCAATAACCAGCAGGAATCTACTTTGAGTGACAATTTAGAGAAAAGCAAATGTAGAAGTACAAAGTTCCTGGACAGCCATGATCCAGGGCAGGCATCCAACAACATCCAGGACTTCAGTGAACGGCACGGCCACTATTCCTTCATTCACCACCAGGAAGATTTGAGGAAAAGATCATAAAAATGACAGCTCAAAAAACATGGAGGAGACCTGAAAGGGAAGCTTTATTCTGGTTTTAACAGTGAAAGAGTCAAGGATTTTCCAAATACTTTAAAATGCATCTGAAGTTGGCAACAGATACATTGTTTGAAACTTACCCACGTAGCTGCAAAAAAAGACACTGCTCCTGAGGGAATGCTCACCTTCAGAAGAGACTCTGATGAACAGCAGCTGTAGCTACTCAGGCCTCACATTAATTCATTCTACTGAAGGTTTTTCTCACAGACTCAGCTTGAAAATAAAACTGATGGAACCAGAGTTTACATCGAATTTTGTGGGGAAAGAAGGCAGAAATATCACATCTGCTCCCCTTCTGCTCCCTGCTCCCCTCACACATTGGCAACAATCTCAAAAGCTTCAAGTGTTTCAGTTGGGATCCAGAGATTTCCCAGTATGTCAGCCCCACCTTCCTTTCCATCCATCTCAGTTTTCTCACTCAGTGGGAGCATTTGCAGATACAACTTTTGCCATGAAGAGGATTCGGTAAGATTCCTTAACGTCACCTTTTAAGGTCAGGAGGGCTGTCACAAGCAGGGGTTCATCGGCCTACAAAAAATCCACACATAAAACCAACCTAATTTTTTGAACATAGAACAGAGCAGCTGATCAGGTTCTAACCTATATATTTTACTTCTCAGCTGTAAGATGTACCAGTTTCAGCCACAGATGACCCCTCTGCCCACCGTGTGGCTCTGGTGTATTTCCATGTAATGCTCCTCCTGCAGTAAGCAAAGCAGCAGGACTGAGCATTCTGCCTCCAGAGGGCTGCAGATCCCCTCAGCACGTTACAGCCATGACAAGTGGGCACAGCAGCACAGCACACTGCAGTGAGGGCTGGGAAGGAAATGCATCCTGTTAGCCACTAGTTAGTGTTAAATCTTGTGAAACAACCAGTGGTGACCAAGAGGCACGATGTCAACCTGCTTCATCATGCCAGGAACTCTATTGCCTTCTTTCTGCACATGATAATAGCAATGTTTTAATTTTGGAACAAGCCACTCATTCTGCCATCCCACACACAGCTCACAACAAAAAGCAGGGGAGTAAATTCTTTTGGTCTCCATGAATGCCCAGGAAGATGAATCAGGAAGGGCAATCACAGCCCCACAGAGACTTTTGAGCCTCACACTTAGATTCTGCAACAACAAAAGGCAGAAGCAGACAGGGAAACAGGGATCATATGGCGGTTCAGAGTGGAAAACCTGAAAGGCCCCATTGACTTTCAGGAATGGACCAAAGGAAAGGCAGGTAAAAGAAATATGAGCTCTGTAGCAGAATGATCCATGTAAACTTAGCTCTGCATCAGCGGGACTGCAGGTTTTCTTGTACAGAAAGCATTAAAAAGAGAAGAGAGGCTCTGGAGAGACCTCAGAGCAGCCTTCGAGCCTACAGGAAAGCTGAGAAAGGGCTCTTTTTCAGGGAGTGCATGGATAGGAATGGTTTTAAGCTGAAAGAGGGGAGGATTGAGATGAGGTCTTAGGAAAAAATGTTTTCCTGTGAGGGTGGGAAGGCCCTGGCACAGGTTGCCCAGAGAAGCTGTGGCATCCCTGGAGGTGTTCAAGGCCAGGTTGGATGGGGCTTTGAGCCCCCTGATCCAGTGGGAGGCATCCCTGCCCATAGCAGGGGGTTGGAACTGGATGGGCTTTAAGGTCCCTTCCAACCCAAACCATGACGCTGTGATCCTATGAAAATTCTCATTTCAGTGTGACCAGCGCTGTCCCAGTTAGCAGCAGCACCACCAGTCTGGCTGTTTGCTGCCCTGCAGTGCAGTGACTGGTAAGAAGTTGTTCCAGGTTCTGTGAGATGCCAGTGACTGATGCTTGTCCTTTATGTCACACAGCTGAATGGCAGCCTGGGGTGAGCAGGCCTCTGACCCATACCTGTTGCTCCTGGCCTTGTTCTCAGCTCTGTGTTTGTACCAGCCTATCTCCCGTTGGCAACCACGGGTGTTCCACCCCCCATGTGTCAGAGCAGGCTGCGCCGCTGGCATCTCCAGCCCGGCTGCCACACCCTCCCATCCGGGCTGCATCCCGCTGCAGGAGCAGAACTTACATGGAAGTCAGCAGGTGGCACCCAAGAAACGCTGATGAGTTTGACCTGACCACGCTCAACCGTTCCCTTCCCAGCTCCAAGAGTGAATCCCTTCTGCTGCAGGAGCTGGAGGCTGTCAAAACTGAACTCCACGTTCTAGGAGAGACGCAAACACCAGACCTCGTCACAGCCAGCTCGGACACAACGACTGCTCATTAAAGGCTGCCTTGCCCAGATGCAAATCGCTTCTGCCCTTCGAAACTGCAGGTACCCATCTTGTTCATTGTGTCACAAAATACTACACTAAAACAACCAGATCAGACCTGTAAGGCAGTTCTGTACTCAAACACCTGTGTTCCAGAATTAGGGAAGCAAACTGCTACTTAATTTTGTTGCTGACTTAATATGATAAGACTAATTCCTCATATTAGCCCCTGGAAAATAACATTTTCTTTTCAAATAATGATGCTTTTACAATGTAAAGATTATTAGAAAGCCTGAAAGCTGTATTTTTTAATTTATAGATTGATTTTTTGACAGAAAGAAGCCATAGCCATGTGTACACTGTCAGTATTCCTTACAGCATTTGACTTAAAACTATACTTTTGATTTTCTTCACCTTCTTAGATGTAAGCTGAGTTGTCTTTATGGCTCCAACCCTCAGTTCTGTCATTGCTGGTACTGTGGAACTCTCGCTCTCGATGTACTCCAGGACAAGGAGAATGGACTTCACTGGTTCTGGTAGCTCTAAGCAAATATGAACCAAGTAAACCTTAAGACACTACAAAACTGACCAAGCATAAAACACAGCGGGATGGTTCAAAATCAAGTGATGTTGTGGCACATCCCTGAGTTTGCACAGCTGAGGAGATCCTTCTTTCAGATTTAGTGAGGAACTAAGCAAAAGGAGGTGATGCAAAATTTGCAATTGTAACCTGTAATTGTTAATTGTTTATCAGGTTTCATGCTTGTTTTTTACCCTCGTGGCACATACATTGTGTGTGCTGTATTCCTACTGTGTACAGTCTGTGCTTGGGTTTATTTATAGCTCAGGAGCTAAGGGTTGCTTACAGACTGTCTATGAAGATAGACTCTGTCCAAAGAAATTACAGATAAATCCAAACCGTGAAAGTGTGTCTGTTTCATAACAGCACAATGGGGAGAGTCCTGGATACATTATTATATATGGAATAATTTTATGAACATTTAATACAAGTCAGAGAAGTGGCAGAAAACGAACAGATCTTAATAATCTTTTGCAAGGTAAGTTGCAAAGATAGAAGATTGCCATTAAGATATAACTGTATCAAAATTGAGAAAATGTTTCCTTAAAAAAAAAAATCTTCCTGGCTGTTCCAGGACACTTATTTGTTCTGATACTGGAAAAGTTATCTTTAACTGGAAAAGTTATCTTTAATGTACTTTTTGTTAAAGGATGAGGAACATGCCCGTGTCCTGTCACTCACTGTAATGAAGTGTCAGTGGTAGCACGTTACCTCCTGTTAGTGCTTCCTGTGATGATGCAGGCAGGGTTACAGCCAAGGACTCGATGGGCACATCCAGTGGGACTCCCCCTTCCACAAACATGGGGTGATCTCTGGCTGCACCCTTTAGGTGGATCACGTGGGCTGTTTTCTAGATAGGACAAGAATGCCCCGATTGCAGGTTACAGCGTAAGCACCGATGTCACTCGAACACTGACACAACAGCTCCAGTTGCATTAAATTATTACATCCTCTGCCTACAGAAATACCAAGAGGCCGAATGCTCTAATGCAGCATTGCTGCACCTTCCCCGTGTCATGGCCACTTCTGTTTCAAACCACCTTTAATTCATGGGCAATGGCCCCTGGAGGGGACTGGACAAACTGTTCGTACTAAAGCCACTAAAAGAGGCAAAACTTATCTGCCACCAAACTTGGCTGAAGTTTGTGACCAGTCTCCATTCACCTTATCCCGATTTGCATTCTTAACCACAATTCCAAAGACAATCTGGAGACAGCACTTGGAAGGAGAGGCGCAGTCTATGTGCTCGCTGCCGGTTCCTGCTCTGTTTGCAGTGCCCGCTGACGGTCGTTAGCGGGCACTCTTCATTAATTTTTGGTCAGTCTCTCTTGGAAGGGGAGTAAAGCCACCCGCTGCGCTGCCAGCCTGTACATCCTGCCCTGGGCTCCGTCTCAGCCCAACTGCTGCTCTGCAGATGGGAACCTCCTTCCTCACGCTGAGCTGCAGCAGCACCTCCCCGGCACCCAGCGCACCCGCAGCCCGCACCGCGCTCGCCGCCGCCAGCAAACGCTACAAGCAGGGGACGCTCGGAGCTGTGCTCAGCGGTGGCAGCAACCCCCCTCCCACCACCTCCCGTTTGTACAGTGTGGGAGACACGACTGAATCCCAAGTCATTATTGTTATGAATTAATAACTGAATATTCTAAACCCGAGAAAAAGTCAGTGGGCCCCAAACCTTCCACCTCCTACCTATGTCAGTCAAGCTAACAAAGGTAACATTTCTGCCTATAAATGCTGTCCACGGGATATAATTATTTGAAACTTGTACTAAGAGCCATGCTGATAAAAACCACTGGATGTTGTATATTTAGACTTTGATTTCACAATCCAGGTATTGATTGTCTCACCTTGCCGAAGAGCACAACCTTGAGACGGTCAGAATAGTACAGACTTTCATGGTCAGGACTGAAAGTAACTACAAAATTCTGACTCTTCCCAGCAATAATCTCCCCTTCCATTGGAAAGATGCTGAACACACTTAAGCCATTATAGTTCTGAGTTCCTGGTACATAAAAATGAGGATACAAATAAGAAGAGAGGACAGCTCCTTTTTACTGCTTCATATTCTTTAAAATTTAATTTTTGTTGGAAGACCAAATAAATAAGACCCGATGGTTTTGCAGTAAAACAGGCTATTGGAAATACCACATAAATCCATCTATCAATTTAATGCTTTCATCTCTAGAGGAACTGAAGAAGCATCACCAAACCCTTCCTGTATTCTAAGGTGTTTTTACAGAGATGGACATCCCTAAATACAACCTTTAATGTGCCACTCCTGTGTGGGTTTATCTAGATTACACACTAGTGTCTCCTTACATGCGGATATTTGCTCAGTCTGTGTAAATTTACAGCCACCCAAACTGAGAGAATTAGTACAGCTCTAGTGGGCACACAAAACTGCCTTTAATTTCAGTGATGTGATGCCCCAGCTTTTGACAGCTGTGTAGATCAAACAGGACGAAGTGCTGCTGCTTTTACTTATCAGTCTTAAAAAATGAAAGAAGAAAGGAAAAACAAATTTACCAACAAACTCTGTTCTTTGTGAAGAGGAGGTAATAAAGGACGGCAGCCTCTGCTGATCCTTGTCCCTTGTTGGTGAGAGCGAATCCAGTTGAATGGAGTATTGCAGGGTCAGCGTGGACGTGTTCTGTACCTGAGGACATGAATTTATGCAACAGCATATTCATTAAGACAAATTATTCTCAAGCCTGTGTTCTCTTGGCCTGTTTGAGTCAGTGGGAAATTGCAGTATGTGAACGAGTGAATCAGTTGAACCTCCCTAGACCGGCAAACCCATATGGACCTTTGCAGGACCAGTTTTGTATTTCACCCATGCACCTCTACCACTGCTTTCTGTGGACACAAAGCAGCCTCGACTGAGAGAGCAGTAACGGACAGGATAAAGAAAGAGAGCAAATATGTCTAACACCAGTAAAAGCAAAGCCATTTCTGACTTCACCTCCCTCTGCATACTGGCGAGATCGATGCGCAAGATCACTCAGGCCATTTCTTTTTCATTTACAGAAAGTACTGGATCTCTATTTTTTCATGCAGGCTGCAGGCAGGACAGAAGCAGCTGATGAGATCCTCCCCTCACAGCTTTGTTACCTTTGGCCTGAAACTGTCTCAGCATCAAACGGCTCTGCCAGACAGGCCTTTAAAGCTATGTTCTGCTGCCTGCAGTCTGCCACTCAGCCTAACATTCTGCCAGACTAGAAACTACAGAACACCCCGCCCTCCTTACAAAAACTGCTGATGTGCTTTCTGGTTCAGCACAGAGGGATTTACCTGGAATGTGGAAGTCGCTTTCTCTCTGGCTATGACATATCCCATATCGAGTACCTCTCCCCCAGAGCACACAGTCGATGGCATCACCCCGCGACCAGTGATATTTAGGGTCAGGTTGGTTTTTGGTGTCCTGATATCCAGCATTTCAAAAAACTGCCAAGCAGATGCTGTGTTAGCCCATGTGCTGAAGGAAAGCACCCCCACCCCCCAGGTGACCTCCTCCCACAAACAGGCCATGACTGCAGCACTTCTGGAGTCAGTGCACAAAGATCCGACTGTTGGGAGCGGCACAGGCAGTGAAGTTTTCCTTATTGTTATACAGACTCATCAGTCAGCAAAATGTGTAAATCATAACACACAGCCTATGTCATCTTTCTGTCTCCTCTTTTTCCCTGTTACTGTTGTACTCACCAATTTTTCCTCATCTGGACAAAAAGAGATGGTGAGGGTTTTATTTTCACCCGGCTCAAGCATTCTGACTGGTCTGACCAACAGGAAGGGACCATTGGGATGCAGAACTGAGAATCCTAGCTAAAACAGTGCAACTCAAGGAAAAAAGGTTTATAAACAAAGATCACAGAAACAAAAAATAAGAACAGATTCTAAATATTGTTCAGCTCAAAGATGTATAAACCAACCAGCTGTAAGTTTTTCAGAGATCAGTTACTAACTAAGGAAAGAAGAGTAATCTCATTTTTTCCCCCAGAATTCAAATATCTGCCAGAACCTTTGCCAGTTCAAAACATCTCTGTTTAACTCTGTTTTCAGATTTTGTTTGGAATGGGTCATTAACACCCTAAGATCTGGGACGCACCCTCTTCTGTATCATCCCACGCAGCTTAACCCAGACCAGCCAGTGTCGTAGCCCCTCCTGACAAAGCACTGCGAAATTCAGAGCAGCACTGTGCAAAAACTGAGTTGTTGGTTCTGTTTCACACGTACGTCACAAGGCACTGAAATGAGCTGTGTCATCAGTACCTTATACTCTTTACAAAGTTGTTGGTGCTTCTCAAGCCTGGCTCTATACAGAATTATTTCCAGTTAAAAGGGGACAGTGGAATTAACTTTCCAGCAGGTCACCCTGGCTCGCCCAATGTATTCTTCACATCACTCCTGCCTCGCTCTGAAAGATGTGTATTAAGGTGAAGTCTGCTACCCCCTCCTTGCTCTGGCATCAAACAGTTCCTACAGGTAAAGACTCCAATTGAACAGAAGCTGGATGCCAGATTAACTTACACGTTCCAAACAAGGATACTTCCAGCTTCTCTGGGGAGATGTTTTGTATCGTAATTCTCTTCATCACTCTGTGGCCTGAAAGGAAGGAAAACACTTAAAAAAATGATGCTGCTCCTTTGTGCACCACCGTTCCTCCTTTTCATTTGTGCTTCCACCTGGGCCAAATATTCATTCCATTTCTAGGGTGAATATATTAGTCAAAGCCTACCAAAATACTCTCAAATTTGGACAGTCACTTATAGCTCCCAATTTCACATACAGGGATCAAGTCTGCCTTTTACATGTCTCAGCTGGCCAGACATCTCCTCAATTGCTACCTAAGTACTTATTACAGGGATAATTTCTATATTGACTTTTGAAAATCAACTGAACAATGCAAAAGAAAATGCAAAATCATGCTGAGAAAAAAATTAATATCAGAAAAATTTCAAAACTTGAATTAAAATTTCATACCTACTGCAACAGCATCAAAATTCACTGTGGTTTTTCCATTATCTGAAGTGACCACAACAGCTGGTGCCACAGCTGGGCAGTGCAGCTCCAAATACAACGTGTTGTAAGGGCTGGAGGGACAGTAAAAAGATGTTTGCTCTTGGATCATAGAGAAATAAAAAACTATTGTCAGAAATCTGTTATTCTGTCCATATCACAGGATATCACTACATTGGCATTACAAACCATGCTTAAGTTTCGGAGGCTGAATTTTTGTGTCTGCAGAAACATGAACTGGCTTAAACCTTTCATACAGTTCTCCTCTAAGCTGCTTTGATATCCATGTGTTTGATTCTTCATCAAATAGTGGGCTGTAAGCACGAGTTTCTACCACTGACCGATGAAGTAATAAACATCAGAAAACAGATTTCCTCCCCAAAAGAATAAATAACCACGCTCACCGTTTGCCCCTCAAGTTTCTGAACCATTATGAACGGCAAATACCTGCAGTTTAGGTTTTGAGAACCTTTCTTTTCATCTATATGGCCATTTGCAACAAAGCATGGTATGATGTATTTTTCAAATCTCCCACTGAAATTCCTCATCAGGAAAGCCTGGGCTGCCAGATAAGCATCAGAACTAGAAAATTCAGAAACGAGAATCATCCTAGTAAGTGAAAGAGCAAGGAAAGAAAAAAATCTACTGAGGTATTAATGTTTACTGTTTCTTAGTAATAAATTCAAAACTGAACATAACAGTGAAACCAAGCATCTGCCTTCATGCACTGGAAGGGACCCACCCTATCAGTGGTTTGCTTTTCCTGCCAAACAAGAATAAAAATTATAACCCCAGATAACAGATGTTATAATAAAGACTGCACAGTCCTCAACATAATTTTCTTAGGCTGAATATATTAAGTATTCCAGTGTCTTCCAGTACTTTAATTTCAGTGATAGGTACATACACACGATCACATTTCTGCCATGCACTCTGCCCAGCAACACTTCAAAACTGGGGTTTTCAAATGTAAGTTTTATTTTATGACCTGTACTGAAAGTACTTAAAAATGGGAATTAATAGATTGCAATGAACATGGGATTTTAGTCAGAAATAGCTAACACCCAGTAGAGCCAAATGCCTGGTGTTTAAGCACATGTTTAATTCCAAACACTTCTAAATTCCTCAGATTAGACAGAAGCGTTGTTCCAAAAAGTTGAATTATATGCTAAACAAAGGAGTTCAGGTACCAGATTTTGCACCTAAGTATCCAAATCTCTACATAGCACCACACTACCAATTAACTCTCACCGAGGTACACATACTGAAAAATGACTACTGAAACCACACGTGCTACAGCAATATTGAACTTCCAGGACTGAGGATGACTATGATGAATACGAAGGACTATGTAAGCACTTAAACCAAATTCACCCAACCCCACAGATATGGCCCATCAGATGGTTTCCATCTGGGCTGAATGTATTCAGCTCCGCTAAAGCTGTTCAGAAAAGGTCTGTCAGTAGCAGTTCCTTTTGGTAACCAAGTCCAGCTCTTTAGCTGCCCTTTAAAATAATACCCTTGTTGGTTCAGCCAAATTCACCCACACAGCCACAGCTCACGCTTTCTGATACATTCTTTGAAGTCTTCAATCCCTCTGATACATAAAGGGATTCTTTGCTGTACATGAGAGGGTACAGCTGCGTGGCTTAAAAGCAGCACTAATTTTGGAAACAGCCTTTGCAGCATAGCCAACACTATTTCTTCTCTACAGTTTGCTTTCTTGACTACCTATAGGTTTTAGCAGATTTACTAAATTACTTATAAAGAGAGTTGTCTGTGTAGTACCAGATGGTTTTGTTGACTTACTCAGGGTTTAACTCTTCAGCTTTTGGTTGTTCAGAGCCAGACGGAGCAGTCAGGTATTTACTGCCTCTGTCCCTCAAGAGCTGCTGGGAAGACTGTTGTGTGGAAATGCTTAATTTCTTTCCCTTTCTCTTGTCATCTTTCTTCATTTTCTGCAAATACAGAGAGCCATTACACGCTGCAGGTGATCATTGGTAATCTGGTCAAGATACCAGTTCACAAACAGTCTCTGGCCCAAGGATACAGAACTGAAGAGCTGACAGAGCGCACGGAACAGGTAACAGCAGCTGGGTTACGGTTCCAAGGCACAGACACAGGAGTCAATTACACACACTTCTAGCAATGTACAATTATGTTGAAATGGACGTATTTTACCCCATCTGAAAAACAGAGTTTCCCTATTGGAGCAGATGAGAAACTGGCTGTGTATCTCAGGGGGCTTTTACCTACTCATCTCATAATTAAAGGCAACCGTAGGTGCTCACATGAATTAACTGACACACAGCACTGCCTATAAAGTCCAGAAATGCTGTAAATACATAAGAAGTGTAGAAACTTTTTTTTTTTAAGAGAACTTGCAGTCAGCATTTGCAGGAAAATCCTCTAGGAATGCTTTTGAAATTGTTTTCATGAAATTAAATGATTGCTCAGTGAACAGACGAGACACGAAGTGCAACAGTACAGTCACATTCTTGTCCTTTACAGGCAGATCTTGCATAGATCATGAGCTTGGGCTTCATTAATATGCAAATAATTCTATGATAAAAATACCATCCAAGGAAACAAATATGTGGAAGTAGAGAGACCAACAGCACGTGCTAATTCTTAGCATTCCTTACTTGTATTTCTGCCCCTGCCGCAGCTGCTCTGCCAAGCCTCCGAACTGCCTCTTCTCTGATTAGCTGATCCGACAGTGTTGGTCTGAAGGACACTTGAATCAAGCTTTTCTGGGAATGTGAGAGTGTACACAAGGATAGGCAAAATTCAGCCCACATGGATGGGTTATACCTAAACAGCTCAATAGGAGCATATACATGACAGCAGAAAATTAACAAATAAAACACAATTTTTTCCAATTAATAAGATGATCCTAAGGATAAGGTCAGTTGTGGCTTTTCTGACGTCCACTATGGCACAGGGGGTTGGTTTTACATGAACTATTTTTTTGATATTCAAACATTCTTCGAATAAATCATAATGACAACACTGGGAAAAGAACATTTGGGGTGAAAACTCCCATGAAGCATTAGCCAGATTTGATAGTTAACCCCTCATGTCTGATTTAAACCATTATTTTAAACAATACAAAATATTCCAACTATTCAGATAATAATTTATGTTTTGAGCTTCATTTGCAAGTGCCAGCATTTGTAGGAATGTAGATGATTAAAAGATTTGGCAGAACACTTGAAGTTTAAGGTGAATGTACCTTCCCAGGCCACACAGTTCCAACAGAAGGTGCAACTGTCACTGGACAGCCTTCTGGCACACAGAATTCGAACGAAGTGGGTCCAACAGGGGCAATGTCCCCACTGCCAATTCTTGGGACAGCTTGAGTGAAGTGGTTGTTGCTCACGTGGGAGTTCATCACGGACAGGGTTGCTGTAGACACAGCGTTCAAAGCCGTTGCAGCAAACTGAACTACGGAATGAGACAATTCCAGAGGTGGGTGGACTCCAACTGCTTTGCATGACAGCTTGAATTGTCTAAAAATAAACACATGATAAATTGTCTCAGCATAAAACAGTCTCTTAATCAGCCTGGAAAATAGGGAACTAATCCTGTAGTCCCTATTTAAGCAGAATTTCAAGCTTGCAATGGGAATTTTGCCTAAAGATGAACAATAATAAAATCTATTTTTAATGCACAATTGGCAAGAGTCCCTACTTGAATTCTTCCTCTCTGAACTTCTGGAAATACATCCAGTCAAATCAACGCTTATGCCATCATTATTTTAGTAGCATTAGCTTAACGTACGAAGCACTTTTACAAAAAAAGATGCTTCAGTTATTCTGCTGAAAAAGAGAGCAGAACATTGCAGGTTATGGTGACCTGGGGCAAATGTGCAGCACAGATATGTGACAAGGATAAGTTTCAGGTAGGATAGCAAAACTCATCTCAGTAAAGACAAATGTGTAAATGAAGGATGAAACGAAGAGGTGCTGAGCCACTCTCGTCACCCAGAGAATTTCTACCTGTCTCACATTTTTATCCTAGCTGTACCTCTTCAAAGTAGGCAGGGATTTAATTTCTGAACCAGCTTAAGGTTGGAAATCCAGTGCGATTTAGACTTCTAGATTACCTACTGCTCAATCAGTTTCTTAACGTACCTATTAATCTCTGACTTGCAGGTTAGTTCAAAGCTGTACTCTTTTGCCTTGTTAGCTTTAAAGATTATGTCCAATGTCAGGCTTTCAAGGGGAAGAAGAATTCCAAGTCCATCATTGGGTTGAATTTCAACAAACTTCAAGATGGCAGGATAAGAAATTATTGTTATTAAAATAAGAAATTATTAGTTAACTTACCAAATTATTAAATAAATGCAAATAAGACATTTCTGGCAAGATAAGACAATTTTTTTACTAAATGTACAAATGTCAGGAAAACAGAAGCCTTCTAGAGAGAAGCCTTCATGTGAGTTAGGACTGACAGGTACTTTTCTAATCTCAAAGTAACTTGAAAGGCTTGAAATCCAGTAACTCAGACTTCAGTGGAATGTCCTCCCCAACTTCTTACCATCTATGGCAATCACCTTTCTCTAATGATGTTTATTTACTCTGCATAGACAACTGAATGGAATGTGATAAATATCTCAACAGTTCCTCTTGTATCTTTGAAGAGGGATTCTGGTATGATGTGCAGATACCATAGTGACAAGTACCAGCTTAGTATCTACAAATGTATATTGGTTTGTTTTCATGAGTTGATGATGATTCAAGAATGTCTTCCCATCACATTTAAGCTAATCATTAAACACATGCTGTGAAGTGAAGCTTTAATGAAGCTGAAGATTCTGAATTCTTTTAGCTAACTCCTTGATTTTAATCCCCAAGACAGCAGAGAAAGGGAGAATGTCTAATTAAATGTCAGGTTCCTCTAGCTCTGATTCCAATATGCCAAACTGTTTCACTCTGTGATCATGCTATTATGAAGGAATAGCTAACTTCTTGCAAAAAAAATAATTCAGTAGACCCAGCCCACACGAAACTGGCAGCTCCTGTGATTAATTTAGCTTCCACATCAACTTACAGTCAGCCAGAAATACCCAGGCATGGCCCAGGGGATGACTCCCAATAAGCAGTTTGGACATGGGCATCCTGCTTTACAAAGTGTTGAGGCATTTGGATGCAAACTGTGCCACATTCCCCAGCCTCAACCCAAAGGAACATCCCTGAGCCTGTTTTATTTAGTTGTACAAGTGACCTCTGAGTCTGAAAGAAAAGGGCACCAGGTACTCCGTTATAGATTTCTTGATGTAAAAAATAGGCATTATATTAGGCTAACTTTATCCTATTAGTGCTGTGTGGGTGAGAAGAGTAAAATCTCCTTGAAGATATTTGTACTGCCTGGAAAATGCTTAGGGTATAATGAGATGAAATTTACCAAACCAGCACCAGAATGAATCCGTGTGTTTCCACAGTGCTGCAGGCAGAAGTATTTCCATGGGTTTGCATGATTTATTTACATCCACAGAGAAACACATTTTCATCACAATTAGACATCTTCTGATACAAGAAGGGATGTGTGTGGGATAACTACATACCTCTGGAAGTGCCACAAACCCAAACTCTTGAGGCAAGAGGGATTTGTTTGTTAGTGTGACATTTGCCTGCACAGCTTCATAGATTGTGCAGTATCCCAAATCGATTTGTGCTGGACTGATTTCCAAATCAGAAGTGGTAACAATTGCATGGACTGTAAAATTGACTTTTTTAGTCTGAAAAAAAAGAGCACAAGAGAAAAACCTCCATCTGTAGCATTGTAAGGACAGGATTTAAGTGAAATGTCATCCAAAAAGATTACTGCAAAGTTGTTATCCTGCTCTATTCCTTGACAGTTACATATGTAAATGAAACTTATCTGTCTTGAACTTCAGCCTCATCGCTCTCCAAAAATAAGCAGCAGAACATGTCTTTCGATAAGCAAAATTTTATAAAATAACGTCTGTATCTCAGAGTCTGTGTGCTAGAACAGAATCACACCTGCATCAGCAGGAAATGTAAGCTCTAAGAATACAGTACATCTGCAGTACAGACCAGAATAAAAAGATTGTGCTGCAGTACCTGATAACTCCGTAAAACCACCAGTTTTAGCAGGTGAGCACTAACTAGAAAGGGTTTAACTTTCCGTATTAGCATTTGAAGCATCTTTTACTGTTATAACAGGGCTTCAACCAGTAAAGAACTAATCTAAGATTAGGTATCAGTAAGAGAACATTCACTAAAATAATTTACACCTATTGTCAGTGTGATAACCAGCATAATAAAAGTCACTAACCTTATCCACAATCACTATTGCCACTGGGGCTTCCAGAACTCCTGTCTCTTCATTAAAGTAGCTCCCTGCATCTTGAGGAAGAGAGTGCCTAAAAATAAAAAAGTACATTCAGTGTCATACATATATTTTTACTATTTTCTAGCTAAAGGGAATAATAAACTTTGGATGGATGTATTTCAGAATTAGAAAACAAACCCAAATAAAACAAAACTCCACTTTACTTAAGGTCTACAAGTTTTAGTGTTCACAACAGAAGGATTCACGTGTATGATTGGTTAAGGATCAAATCCAGGGCTTCACTGAGATCAAGTCTGACTAAAGTCTTGTGTGACGGATACGTAAAGGAAAACGGTGGAGGAAAATACCAATGAAAAATTAATGATCTATAAAGTGTCACCCCTGACCAATAAAAAGAAGATGCAGTCGGATCAGAAAGGATGGACTCCTCACAGATCTCCTACAGAAGCACACACCTCCAGATAACCTGCTCTGTGCAGGCACGCGCGGATTGCGAGGGTATCGAGCAATGATGTTGGAATCATTGACCCTGCAGGCTAATGTTGGATACTTTTATTCCTATGTTTTAAAGACATTTGGACAGATAGGAGTTTAAGGGATTTATTCACACAGGTTTGTATCCATTCATCCTTTTTAAAAAAAAATGTTATTTGGTCATTTTAAAAGCTTTCTTTATAAGCAGGATATAAGCTTCTGCATCTTCGCTGCAGCCACAGCGCGTAACCAACCCAACCTTGGCAATCGTTTCCTTTTGACACTGATGTTAATTACCAGCCAGTCTGAGGCAGAACCAATGCCACCACAACACACAGAGACAGAAATACAGTGAAACACACTTGGAGACCAGCAGTGCTGATTGTGTACCAGACTAGGGATTTGTAAGAAATATGTGTGTTTTCTGTGGCTGAAGCTTCTTGCAATCACAAGCCCAATTTCAGAGCTTCATGCCAAGACAATACAAGAGCTCCAGCATTTTTAGCTCTGCTGGTCTATTTCTGGTGTCTTACAACACCAGAGCGAAGCGCTTCCTGCTCTTAGGTCTCCACAGTACTAATGTTCCTACTACTACTACTGGAATTACGTGCCGCTTTTTAATGTATTGTTACAGAATAGTTTGTGAATAAATAGCACCCACTCAGTCACCATGGTGATCTGAAACCTTGCTGGCTGTTATTTTGCAAGTCTGAAATGTGACTTTAGAAGGTGATCTTCAAAGGTATTGCCAACTTGTTTAAAGATAGGAACTGGAGTTAAATACAAAGTTGGAATAAAGTGTCCACTTTTGCTTTGTCACAGGACACTAAAATAGCAGAAGAAATTAATATGTTACAAAATAATCCAGAGGGAAACAAAATAATTGTAACTGTACAGCACAGTGGACTCTAAATTAGCTGTTAAGCCTTGGGGAAAAGACAGAGAGATCCTTCAGATAGTTCTCTGATAGTGGCATCTTCATGCTTAAAGCAATTAAAAGAGGACTATAAAACCAAAACAGATTTCGATCACCAACATCTGCAGGACTAGCTCAAACCCAGAAAGCCAAAAAAATGTGGTATTTGGGAATTCTGGGCATCAGCAGATTAGAAAGCTTACTTTCAAATACCCAGAAAGTAATGGGTATTGTAATATCTGACCAAGCCTTTCAGTGCACACAGAAAACTCGGGAGAGCTTCCCAAGCCTTCAGTCACCCCTCTCTTCACTCCGTATTGCTGAACAAGTGCTTCTTTGTACTTTTGTGTTACTTTTTCTATTTTCTCTTCTATTATCTATTTTCTCTTCTGAGAAAACCACACTCACAATACTAAGTCACAGACGAGGCACGTACAGAAATATGTCACTAGCTCAGTACTTCACATCAGCTCATAGCAAGCTCATCTTTCCCTGCCACACACGCACTCCCCATGTGCTGTCTTTTAAAACCAATCTGTATACTGAACAGCCAGATACTTGCATGTCAGAAATGCCTTAATCTCATCAAATCTCCTTTCTGAAGCCTCCCTGTTTTTCAAAGGAAGATTAATGTCCTAAATCCAAGCAATGTTTCTATCCACTCAGTAAACGTAACAGCGCTTTACAGCATCGGAAGTTTAGGAACTGAAAAATGCCATAATAATGGTCACTGCTGTTGTAATCTGATTGGATTTGAGATGTTGGAAGAAATGTAAATGTTGAAATCGGTGATTATACTCTCAGTTTAGAAGCCAGAGATGCTGAGCACATCTGTGAAAACCCCCATACACTTACATCAATGGGACCAGATCACCTGCCTGAAGAAAGCAGCAGGTTTGCAGCAGCAATGAAGGCAAAAGCCACTGAAGTGTTCAGCTGAACACCAGAATTAAGATCTATATAACTAACCCTGTATTTGAAAAGAAACGTCCTGCTGAATTCTTCAGGATGGCAATGACGAGGTAAATAAAATTAACAATGGTCAACAAAAGCCCTTGAATTTAAATTTTTAAGAACCAGAATTCTTTGTTTCCTCTAACTGAGTTATGTCTGTATATGTAGACACGTCTGCAATGGAGAAGAGAAGCTGGCTGGGGTAAGACTCCGAGCATCTTGGAAGATGTTATATAAAAAGTCACATGAAATTAAAGATCAAATGTACATGGGTAGGAGAGATGAACAGGAAGCCCAACCATTCTTACCTTAATTAGCAAGCCCAGGAGTTGTTGTCCAGAAATTATTTAATCACTGATCCGTGAAGTAGCCACCTGCCTAGACAACCTCTCTCTTGTATAAGAATAGCTTCCCCCCAGAAATGGGAGCAGCCTACGAGGAGCGCGAGTGGTCAGGTTTGCACAGAACTGCTCTCACCACAGGAACAGCATTTCCTCACAGGTATGCGATCCAAGTTAATTTCCTCCTTGAGCATCTGGTGACGTTTACAGGGGAGAGAGAGGGGAGAGTAGGACTGCACGGTCACCAGCAGCATGAAGGAAATAAAAATTGTGACCTGCTCTGGTTTCCCACTGACAGCTTCCTACAAATATTGTCTTAAAACCCGGAAGTATTACTGTTGTTCAGTTACCTGGGCAGAAACTTCAACTGCACGCTGAAGGATGACCGAGCTTGAATGTAACCTGTTTTTGGAAGCAGCTCCATGTGCTTGCTCAATTCTTTGCATACTTGAAACTTCAGACACAGCGTGGTTTTTGCTCTGCAAACAGATCAGACACGCTTAGGTGGCTTTGAGGCTGCCCGTACCACCACCTCAGCAACATTTGCTCTTGGAGTTTCATCCCCCTGAACCTTGCATCTCTACTCTACATTACAATGACCTCTATTCCTCTGAAAATGATGGGCCTGTAAAACTGCTACAGGAAAATCACACAGTTGTATTCTGATTTAAGATAAGTATGGAAAACAGATTTTGGAAGTACTCTAAGTAAACCCAGCTGTATTTCAAGCAATGCACACAGCTGATTGGAATGTAATTATCAAAGTGCAGCACAGTGGTAAATCAGGTCAGGGGAAAGTCAAAGCCAAATTATTCTGAAGTATCAGCTAATTATTTGCTCCCAACACACATTCTGTCTATCTGAATCAATAGGAATGACTCATGGAATGTTTGAGGCTGCTAACTGGTCCTAGCTGCAGCACAGAACCCACTCAAGATGGAAAAGAAGCGGTCGTCGTGAAATGTTGGGTCTAAGTTATGTAACAATTGGTGGTGGGTGGGATGCAGCAAATAGAAATCTCTTATTCTGTCCAAGAAACACAAAATTGAAGAGCAGTGACCCCCATGTCAAATGAACCAAAAGAATGAAACTGAAAGAGCATAATGCACCTAAACATCAGTTTGTACCCAGTTTGTGAATTCCATTAATCATCATCATCATATTCATCTCAAAACCTTCAATACCAAAAATTAAGCCTGTATTAGGCAGGAAAAAAACTCAAACTTGGAGCAAGGGGCAGCTAACTTATGCCAGAAATGCACTGAACGTGCTGCTGCTTTTGATTTTTCTCCCCAAAACTACAGTCACTTCTTTTAAACAGATGTGAATTCAGTGATCTGTTGTAACTTCTCCTCTAACAGCAGAGATTCTACAGGGCCAGAAAGTCACGGTGTGGCTGAGCTGGTACTGCCAGTTCCCCTGCTAAAGCCCTATGGCATACTGGAAGCTAGGAAACATCTCACTGTTTACTGAATCCTGGCCATATTACAATACAGTGCTAGCCACGAGACCTGACCCTGCTTTGGAATTTTATCCCTATGTGCAAAATTGCCAAGCAATTTACAAACATTTCATCTTGTCATTTGCCTTCTCCTGGACTGGCTTACAAGCTGTCAGCCCAGATGGTCTCTCTCCATTAACAGCTACAGCATGTGGTACTGGGAGCCTGGAATGCTTTCTGACTGTTGAAAATCTTAGAGAACTATACACTCCTTCATTAAACCAGTGCAGATTATAACCTGCCACAGAAATTACTTTTCAAAGTGATTTATACTGGACAGGATTCTGATAAGACACTTTCACCTTTTATGTCTCCTGATTACGGTATTCCATGTGACCAGAAAAAACCCAACCCAACCCCAAACCAACATTAACTAACATTTTGCAGTTCTACAGAGCTTGCTGGGGCACTTCAGTGCCAGAGTTATGTAAGTAACTTGCAAACTCGATCCACTCATGCTACAGACTGCAATGTCATAGATTGCAGCAGCAACACGGTACAGTCAGGTTCTTTCTGCTCTGCTTGTCAGATGTTGTGTGTACTGTGGCAAATGAAAAGCCTGGGGTAGATTTTGCCCTGAAAAGCCAAAGAATTCTCTCACTACAAATTTTAGGCGTTTTTTTCTATAACAGAAATTTGTAAGAATATTCCTGAATTGACTATCTAATTAACATGTATTTAAGGAATCTATGTTCTAGAAATTATGCTAGTTAAGATTTCCCATGTACTGGATCTGAGCTTTAGTTCTCTCTAGCTAAGGCACTTCAGCAGTTTCAGACAAGCAGCCCTTTCAGCTGGGCTGGGGGACCCTTAGCAAGTGTTGGTAAGAGCATGAGTTCAGAGACAGCTCCATAGTCAACTCTTTAGCTGATAAAAGTTCACACGTAACAAACCATTACCTTAGTTTGTATGTTGGCAGCAGTTTGGACACTTCTTTGCTATCCTGATAATTGTCCTTGGCTGTGGAGCCTTCGTCTGTGCACAGTTTCAGACCACAGACCTCAGCAAAACTGCCTTTCCCTGGGTTTTCACTTTTGCAATTGAAACACAGTGACTTCCTCCTCTAACCTAAGAAACTGCTCTTGACTGAGAGTGATTTACAGCTATTTTCAGCAGTTCATTCTATTTGGGAAGTGGTTTGACACGTGCCATGTAACAATGAGGAATCCTCTTTCTGACACATGCTACAAAAAACTTCAGTAGCTACCGGAGGAAGAAACTTCCCAGGCACCACATCAAAATGAATGAGGGAACCTATCTACTTTTGCAGGATAAAAAACTGAGACATGATATTCCTGCACATGAAATACTTTGAATTTCAGTCCAAATGACTATATAAGAAAGACAATTATTCCTAACTCTGCAGTGATGGATGATAAAGCAAAGGCTTGCTTTGCCAAGGTGCCAAGGACAGTACACTACATACTAAGCGCTCTTAATTTAGTGAAACTTGGCAAAGAATCAGCAGAATTTTTCCCTCAGTTAAGGAGTTTTGCCCTAAGCAATTTGACAGTTTCTATCTTTGGGATCCCATTGAAATCTTAAGTTTTCATTAGGAGAGTTATTCTGCTTCTATACTTATAAGTTTTATCCCTGGGTTATCTAGACCAAGTAAAATCACTTACATAACAACTTGTGCTTGTCATATCTGTAAGCTGAATTTCTGAGATAACAGCTTTACCCATTTCTTTCCAACTGTGAAGAATCTCTGCAGTCAGTAATTCTGGTAAGAGGTTTAGAACGGATGCCTTCCACAAAACCAATCTCTCCCCCACCCTCCCACAAACCCACCCCAATCCTATTTAAATAGAAGCTAAGAAATGGAAGTTAAAATAAGCATTCAGTAGTGACTGCATTAGGTAGAGGGAAGATACCCAGCACCTGAAGACAATTAAAAGAGTAAAAGTTCATGTAACCACTCTCTAATAGCATGAAATCTCTGGGCTCCAATGAGCTGAAATATATTTACAGTACAGTGCAAATAGAACCAGTTTTCAGACATCCCTGATATGAACTACAGAAACATCCAGATAGTTTTTTTCCCCTCTAAATTGGTATTTGATTACTATCTGAGAACTTACAAAACATCTGCCACTGCAGGGTAGTGCTTAATGCCTGTAAGGGTTAGGAAAAGTTGTACCCTTCCCATTTCACAGCAAATACAAAAGGACTGCCATGGTTTTTCCAGCATCATATCCCATGTCTGCAAGGCCTGGTGATTGACCTTCTCAATAAAGAACAGCTGGCATGAGGCTGTCTCTCAGACTTTAATGAAAGGTAAAATAGCTGAGAAATACCAAAATATTCTTTCCTAAAATTTCCTGGCTGAATCAACTGTACCCAATGTGCACTTAATTTTAGACACATTTATCTCCCTAACATTCAGTGTGCAAATTCCACATGATGAAACTCTGTGGGGTTTCTATTCCCCAGGGACTTTACAGTTGCACCACACAACAGGTGCACCATGGGGAACCTTGTAAGAGTGGAAAGGCCTGTATTAACCCAGATACCTGATAGCTACGACTGGTCTTGGGAATCTGGGATAACAGGGTACCCAAGTCCAGCTTCCACAGAAGCATGGAACTTAGAGGTCTGTAATCAGGATGTCCTCCTGAAACACCAAGGGGAAAAAACAAACTGTCCTTCAGCTTCCTATGATGACAAGATGTGTCTGTAACAACAGAACCTGAAGATATCACCTGGTGACTTCAGATCTCATTATCTGGCTGTAGAGGGCAGCTGATAAAGAAAGGGCAGCTCACCTGCTGTGAATGACAATGCAATCCTGATAAAGTCGGTCATACATACAGATCTTTAAATCAATGTTGGGGTTTGGCAACCAAACTGGCACATCAATAGAAACTCCGATGGCACTAAAGCACAGCTGTTAACACATAAATCAAGAGTGTAATTATTTTTGCTAATTATTTTTGCTTATTGATCTAGACAGAGGGAGAATTTCTGCTATAAACTACAGCTGAGTAAAATATTTCATTATTCATATCACAACAGGTTCTTTAATTAGGCAAAGGTATGAAAATAATTTGTAAAATAAAATCTAGGTTTTACGGTGTCCCAGAAGAAAAATAATTATATCTGGTTTGGATTCTTTGACAGAGATCATGAAATAATAGCATGCTGCCCACGACATTGAAAAGAAATATTTAAAGTGCATCTTGTTTAAGTGCATGTGCCATTACTCAGAAACCGAAGAGACTGCAGCTTCTTTAGCAGGCAGAGACACACAGTAATGGCCACAGGGCTGTGCTTCCTGTAATGACCTGAGGTCTGACATCAGTGACCACAGAGCTCAGACTTGGATAAATTGCTCCTGAAAGACAGGGTACCCCCAGGAGCTGTCAGTGTGCACCTGCAGCTCCTTTGTAGGCTGCTCCATCTGTAGATGTAGGGAGAGCCAAGAGCGGCACTGAGCTTCTTGGAAGTTTTTCTTTAATTTTTTGGCAAGCGCCTGTGAACTGTTCCCAGGCAGAACTTGGCTTCCAACATCGTGTGGAATCAAAATATGCTGAAGTGGTAACTGAAGTTGTCATCCCTTCCAGCTCTCACACATCAGTTTCACTACTGCATGCTTAAATAATTCCAATTCTGATGTGTCAGAAAGCAAATAAGCTACGTAAGCTGAGAATACAGAGGAACACTTTCACATTTATTTCCTGCATGTTAGATGTTTTCCAGGATGATGTCTGATAAGATGGGAATATCAGGATTATTGCACAGGAGCTGAGGAGAATCAAGATATTTAATAAGCATAAAGCATCAGAAGAAAGGGCTAGGATTTACAAAGCTACCTCCCATCAGACCACATCATACACAGCCATATGGTATCTCATTGTTATTTCTCATAATGTTCATAAACTTATCTTCCACTACCTCCTTTTCCTGTTTCTAATATAGAATTCTGAGCAATTTTGATTCTTGGGAAAAGCAGAAGTAGGAGGATTTTGAAGTCTTTTTCTATGGTGTTTTGAAGCAAGTCTTGCACAAAATCACTCACTGGTTTGCAGTCTGAGTTGTCAAAAGTGATCATAAACTCTGCTTTCACATCCCCAGGGATAGCTGGGACAAACATGACCTGAAGTTTGACTGAGCTGAAGGGTCCAATTTCACCTCCAGTGACCTAAACAAGAAGTAACATATTTTTAATGAAAATCTGTAGTTGGCTATAAACTGTATTGAAATAAAGAGGCAGTATATACTCATACTATACAAACACCATTACACCTAGTTTGTAACTAGATTGAATGTGCTCTGCAAGGGGAAAATCAGTATCAGTAGCTCCTGAGGAGGTTTAGTGTGGGGAAAAGATTTTGCATGACACATGGTTTCACAGCAAGGCACGGTCAGAATCTTACCGAGAGTCTCCTTTTACTGCGAGACTCTGTATGACAACGAGATAACACAGTTCACCAAAGTGTCCCCATCATATGCTGCTGAATATGTAACCAAAGCATGGAGAAGCTGTCTTGTGCTACCATTTAAAGAATGGCTCTTCTGATTCCAGCCCCATCTTTTGCATTGTCACCAGACTTTGTAGAACCACAGAACAACACAGCATAAGAATCAGTGTGACAAAAAAAAAAATGTTAAATTATGAGAAATGCAAATCTCACAGAATCTTTCAGCTCAAACAAGTCTTTATAGAATAAAAAAATGGCAAATTTGTCATACTATTTCAATTTAAGAATTAACTGAGAAACAGTCAAGTCCAGTGGGTTTGAAACTGATCCTGTATTTAGGCTTTTCCCACCAGAGCCAAAGCAATTCATTTGATGTAGACTTAGCCTACTGAAAATCTTGTCTGTACCTCAAGGTGTTTCTTACCTTTCCAAGAATAATTTCGACAGGAGTTTCATCAGGAAAAAGTTCCACTGCATTGTCTGGGTCTAGATTTGATCTGGAATTTAATATCTCTTGATCTAGTTGTTCTGGGGATAAAAAAACCACAATCAAAACCCCATAGAATGCTGGATCAATTGACTGAACAAAGCTATCAAACAGAGCAGAAGTGCATTGATATTGGTCAGTATTACCTATCTGATAATGCACACTACTGATGTGGAAATACAAATGTCTAGAAGTAAACTGGTGTTTGCCCTAGTCCAGAAGTCTGCCAGCCTCAGGCACCTGAGCCTTCTGCTACAGAATAACACCACCACGTTCCAGTAGGATAAAGCACATATCGGAGACTGTTACAGCAAGGAATGCAAACTCAGTGGAAGAGGAGATGGGCTTTAAGAACAATTCCAGTGGGACAAAGCCATGCAGTCAGGAGAACCTGCAAAGCGAGTGAAAGTGCTGCTTCCCTTTATTTTCAAAACAACTGCAATAATAAGTACCTTCTAATTAAACAATCTCGCACCAGGGCTACGAAGTGTCTTAAACTAACGCATCACTTGAGAGACAAGGCTAATTCTGAAGACCAACTGGCAGCCATATGCTTCACCATGCCCAGGAAAAGCTCAGGGTGTCATGAGATATGTCAGTGTGCCAAAGCACCGGGGGTTTTTCTTTCTTTTTCATTTAAGATCTGAAAACATCTTGAAAGGTCTGTGTTCTGTGGACACAGCTATCATGATTTATGGAATCAGTCCATTTCAAAATACAGACCCTAGATTTAAAAAGAAAATTCACCCACAACCTTTCCATGGAACTTCTAGATTCCTGCAATTGGAATGATCCATAACCAGAAGAAATATTGAAGAATATAGATAATAAAGAAATTAAGGAAGTCTTTCTACAAGACTAGATTTCATTAAGCACATAGTAAACATTCAGAATGAGATGGAAAATGTCTGAGGAGGTTCATCTTTCTGCTTCCTCGTTCCTAGAATTACAGACTACAAAAATAAACCTGTCATGTGGATTTCTATTCTGAGAAGTGGGTATTCAGTTGCTGAGACAAGAACGATAACAGTTTTTGCAGTTTCTGTAAGCTGGTTGGTTTCTGCATTCTTCTGAGACTGCATTGTTGATCGCTAATGAGAAGTGAGATTCTCTGCTGCTTTTGATATAATGGTGTCAGTACATTATTTTTAGTCATTTTTTTGAGGTGGCACAAAAAGTAATATAAAGTTACTACTAAAATGATGAACTACTTAATTTACTGAGTAACTTTGCAAATTGAATTCCACAGTTCATTACAGGAAATGCTACAAATGGCTAATGCTTAGCCTGGCAAACTGCATTGTCACCTCTCTAAAACAGACACCTCACCTATGGAACCACTGCTCCAGCTCGTCCCAGTCCTCTGCTGCTCCCCCCTGGCTACACAGTTGGTCAGTTCTTCGTTACAGTCAGGACAAATTTGTTCCTTCTTTTCATCTCCAGACATCATAGGACTATTGCTGGCTTTCTCTTCAAGGACATGGTCATTAAAATGTTGAGTAACCTATTAGAAAACACAGAAAAAACATTTTCTGCTGTGACTATTCTTCTAGCTTGCACCAGCTGCAATTTTATCCAGCAGTTGCAAATCAGACTTGTTTTCTAGCAGCTGTTCCGTGTTATAAACAGAGAAATGTGTTGCACTTTATAAAAACTAGACATTCTACCAGGCCTTTATCAATGAGCAGATTGAATTTTTGCTGTCTGCCCCAGACACACTGGGAGCAATGCAAGATAGTGTCAATTATTTTATAATTAACCAAACTAACACTTTTCTAGTGGCAACACAGGCAGTTCTAGGCCAAAACTAACTCTGCTAAACCTAGACTTCTGTTTATTACACACCTACAAAAGAGAGAATACAGAAGGAAAACCATGGATACAGTCAGTGTTATTTCACCAATTCTTTATTTGAACCACACTTTTAATGTAAGGGCAGTGTGAAAACTGCAAACCAGGGCAAACAGCTCAGCAGTATCACTGCAGATACCATTTAATGTAGCGTTTCCAAAGTGGGGTCAGCCCTATTCTTGGTGCTTAAAACTGGGTTAGATTATCACATAGAGAATTTCGAAAACCATCTGAGACAATTGCTCTTCAACAATGAAAGAAACTAAAGCCCACACCGATGGAACAAAGATGAAGTGTCTGCACTGTGTTTGTAAGACCATGTAGGCACTTCAAAACAAAGATATGCAGCCTTGTAGAGAGATTCTCTGTGGTCAAGGATTTGTGAAATCTATCTATTTATGAGTACTTCCTATGCAACATTTGAGGAAAAAGGAACGTTCATGATGACATTCATCAACACAGGAATTACAAAGCATTTTATTGCTAGTTTCATGACAGTTGGTATTTTTCTGAAGTCCAGGAGCTGGGATTTTAAATAATCTGACAGAATCTCCTCTTTTAACTAAAGTATTTTTTCTTAATTTTCATGGATGTGGGTAAAATAAGAAAAATGACATAAATGACTAAAATATTAAAAAAAAATATCATTGTTGGTTTTACCCCTCCCTCTAAAACATCTGGGACTCGAACAGATGACAGTAAGGTGTCAAACAGAAACAAATTACTCTACAGTCAGACCAGGTGATCTTCCCAAATCCCTTGCCGAGCTGGGCTGTTCTATGATTCTGTCTGATTCTACCAAAAGCAGAACATTTCTATCAAATTAGGGAAATGCTTTTGAACCTACCATTCTTCCAGGAGAAGACTTTGCTGTTGCTCTGTATGTACGACTGTCTCCTGCTGACCTCTGAACTTTGAATCTTGTTCCCAAAGCTCCACTGTTTATCAAGGTGATGGTCTGTGAAATTGTCTCTCCCACCACGTGGCTGCCAAAGTCAATGAGCTCTTTATCTAGTGTCAGCTGTAAGAAGATAAACCATTAATTACTACTGTTCCTACATAGCCAGTAATGTCAGTTGAATGAGCATCCACATTTTCAAGAATGGGACTTGAAGTTCTCATTATCATTTCAAAGATGGTATCAAATAACCATAGGAAAAGTGGGTATCCTTCTGCCTTTCTGTAGAAGCCGATTCATTAGCACAACGTCCTTTTTCAACTGAGCCACTTCCTTTTCAGTCCACTATACAACAATGGAAAAGCAAATTCTGTTGACAGCAGTAACTTGCCTAAGTCTTAATCATTTGCCTGCCTTAATTTGATACTATATCCTGGCATCATCTTTTTCCTCTAGCATTGTATATCTTCACCTATAATTTCTTCTGGCCTGTAAAGCCAAAGCTGCTTTTAGCTGTGAAGGCAGTAATTTAAAAACAAAGTTGTTGCTTTCATTGAATTCTTTCTTCAAGCTAGCTCATGGAAGTTAAGGCATCTAAAAAGCATTAGTCCTGTCTGTAATCCCATCTCTTAACAGCAAGAAAATTATGTTCTTTACTTAAAATTCAGTATGGAATGCTCAAAAGATTTTAAGATGCTGAAAGAAAGGCAAGATTAAATGCTTTTTAAAAATGTCAGAAAAGATAGAAAAATATTGTGATATTCTGATTTTTGTCTACACAGAAAACTAAAGTTGAGAATAAGCTACTGCAGGACTGGGATGAAATTTGCAAAAATTACAAGGAGAAAATGATAGCTCATTTCCAGCCACCAGCTCTTCCCTCCATTCACATCGTGTCACCAATTTCTAAACAGAACTACTTCAGTTAATTCCACTCTGAAATTAAAGTTACAGCTCGTGGTTAAGTAATACCATTAAGATAATTTTGTACAAATCTCAGTGTAATCTGGGAAGGTAAGGAATGAACAATTTTCTGGAAAGAGACTCTCCACTTCAAAGGAAAAATAATGTAATCTCTTGCTAAGTATTTTCTATAATGTTTATGCTATCTCATATTTCCTATGACAGTTGTTACACCTGAACATAGTTTAAAAAAGTCACTTACAATGCACCTCTTGGGTGTACATTTCAACGGAACAGAAAAAGAACCTGTCTGGGCCTTAAACATGACTTCTCCTTCCAGAGATTCATTTACCTAGAAAATAATAGAAAAAAAATAAAAGCAGCCCCCCAAACAAGTAATTTGTGAAGATTTAGCCTGTGTGGTCTGATGAAAAGTATCTTTACTTTTTCCTTGAGTAACATATTAAAACATATCCCTACAGACTCCACATTTCTGCTCCGAAACAGTCTTTGGGAACTGCCTGGATCTTCTCGTTTGGAGCAAGTTTCAAAACAGACCCCAGGATTACTGAATGACAGGCATTTTTCTGAAGCATGCCCTTAAAATGTGCCTTATTACAGTTTAACAGAGCTTGAACATGCACACAGTTGTCCAAGGGCAACGGTACCTTTTCTAGGAACATAGTTTGTTACTTTGCTAACAGATAAGAAATCAAACTAAGGACATTCTTAATCAGACTCGTGGACTGCACTAGGATTCTCATCATTGTGTAATTTAGCAATCAGGTGCACTCACCATTGGCTTAAAAGTCACCACTGCTTCACAGGACATCCCAGCAGACATTTTGCCAGGAGGGTCAAACCTATTGACATAATTAACATAAAACTGCAAATTAAAACTATGCATGAAGCATTCAGCTCCTGATGTATTTTTTTCCCTCAACTGGATTAAGTACTGAGAGAAGTCAGAATGAATGAGAGATTAACACAAAGCTACAGAACACAAGAACAAAATATACTTAGTTAAAACTATTTAATTTGCTACAGAATTTGGTTATTTCTACTGTTGTGGTACAAATGTGAAACAAGCAATGAGTCCACAGTTAAATTACTTACTGAACACTGAGGAAGTCCTTCAGCCATTCACTGATTCCCACCAGTCTGCAGAAATTAACACTGTAGGATGCATTTATCAAAACTATCTTCTTTTTGTAGGTTTGGCCAACATCAAAATCCTTAGAACCAAACACATCAGGTGGTGTGAATGACAGGAAACAGCATTTACATTTACTTTTACCACAGTTGTGCCCACAGTCCCTACTGGGATCACAGGCCTCTGTGCCAAGCGTTGTATAAACCCAGAAAGCGTTGCCTTTCTCCAAACAGACTCTTCTAAAACATACAGCCTATAAAGCCAGAACTCAGGCTTCAGGAATGAGGAAGGATTCATGGCCTAAGAGAGCATGTAGCAAGGATTTTTGAACACAGAGCTAGGTGCCACTGACTTCCAGTGGAGGTCTGTGGAATTTTGATCAAGACATTGGAATCCACATCTAGTAGATACGTGCATCATCTTTATAGAGCCTGTGCAGAATGGCCACTAACCTTGAAATGAATGCAGCTTGGTTTGCTATAGAAAGTAAATCTCTTACTTTCACAATCAGACACCATTTGCTTCTGAAAAATTCCAGTTTGGAATTCCTTCATTTTTTTATTAAAAATTTCTTTTCTCTCCATGCTTGCAGCCAGCTGCTTTGGATCCATTTCTCCTTTGGATATCTAGGAGGGAACATCAGTAGAAGACACCATGACTGTGAGTGTGATCACAGAATCTGTAGCTCAAAGTAGAAAAGTCTGCAACTGGAATCTTCCAGTATCTGCCCAGCCTTTGTCTGCTTCTCTCCAGAACAAACTCAGCCTCCCTGTTTCTATTCAAAGAATGTAATTTATTCTCAGATGTCTGTTTGGTGCCTTATCATCATCCCACACTACCACATAACGTTTCTAATGGCAGTATTAGCTCTTCTGCACTTAAAGAGTTTTTTCCACTTAACTTCTTAAACAAATATTCAGAAAAAAATCAGCTAACTTCACTGCAACATTCCAGTTATGGTCCAGTGCTTCTTTCATGCAAAAAGATGAATATGTACTGACATGATTTCTTTTTGATTGATTATAAGGTCTGTTCTTAAAGGTCTTATACATCTCAAAAAAGTAGTATATGCAAGCATTCTCTGGAATAGCACTTAAGACCTTAGCTACACAATTCCACTCTATGAGAGGGTATTGTTTACTTCTGATCAGAGCACTTTGCTGGAAGATGGGTTTTTCTTTGCCTAGTATGGTACTAAAAAGTGCTTTCCACATAAAGCAATCTGTGCTGCCAGCTCAGCACAAAATCATGTTTAGTTCTTTTTAAACTCAAACAAGTGAACACGATGTGATGTGTCTTCACGTAGCTCTGAACGACAATTGAATATTGTTTTCTCTTTAAGAGAACAAACACTACAAGAACAGTGTCAAATGGTAATTCCTCTGATGATACTCTTGCATCTGAATCTGTACATCTACACTTTAACTGCAAAATAGATAATTATTGTTTTTAAGCAAGGTTCCTAAAACAGCACGTGCCAGGGTCAGTATTTCAGATCTATACAACTACTAGAGAGGCAAATGAAACTTCTAATCCATTAAAATACTTTTATGGATACTGTCAAAATTTTGCAAAGGCAACTTCACAATGAGTCAATTATAAAATGATCTCATCCACATTTTTTTTGTTTTCTATTTCTAATAAGAGATATCACAACCTTTACCTTGTGCAAGGCACATTCCTGACTCCAAAGGCCTGGGAACTCTGGTTCTACCAGGGTCTTGTCTCCCTCTTTCTCATCTTCACTACTTTCATAGAGCACATCCTGGGGTATTTTCTCAGAACTCTCTCCTACAGAAGCAGTTCCTTCACCAGCTGAGGAACAAGTGGATGGAGAGCACCAAGACTTCTATGAAAGAACATAAATTATGAAGATATATGGGACAGTTATTTTAACAGTTTCTAAGATCTTTTAATGCACAAATGACAGGTCTATAAAGCTCAGAGACCAAAGATGACAACTTAGCTCAATCCCTTCTAAAGACACTGAATACTGATCTACTTGCTGTCAACTGTACATTACAGGAGGATCAACACTGGTCTTTGAGCATGGGAATGCTGACTGGAGTTTGGTATGTTTTGTGCATCACATGATGACCAAGGATTTTGTTGTTTTGTTGTAGTAGGACTATTTCTACCAACACCTCTGCCTCACCCTTTTTTTTTAAGGTCTAAAGACTGCACGAAGCCACAAGTTTCATCACAGAATTCAATTTATTGCACCTCCATTTTCCCACAATACTGTTTCGATAAAAAGCCAAAAACATCCAGGAAGTTTGTGCCTGGAGAGAACCACTGTCTCCTGTCTAATACAGCAGAAACCTTTCTCTTGTGCTCACAAACTGATCTGAATCCTCTCTCAGGGATGACGGTAATAAAACAGGAGGTGAGGGCACTTTCCATGGGTTTTGATGCCTGTTGCAATCCATGTGTTTGAAAACTCACCACTTCTTAGAAATAAAACCCACACCACACCAAACAGGACAATGTTTTTATTCATACAAGCAACAACAATTAAGAAAAGGGAGACTAACAGTCAACTAAGGGATCTAATGGAGAAATTAGTCTGCACTTGTCTGCACTATCTGGCATTTGGTTGTAGCCTGTGCCATTCACAGGCAAAAGAGTTCCCTGCCCTGCACCTCTGAGAAAACCCAAATCTCAAGACAGTTAATTCCCAGGCCTTTGTTTACCTCTGATACTGCTCCAGCTGAATTTTTGCAGGTCTTCTCAATATATTGCCATGCTTTCTTTCTCCACAGTAAAGAATCCTCAAGTTTACCACCACCTTTAATTGCCTTAGTACGGGACTGACGTTTTTTCTGCTTGTGAATAAAAGCTTTTTCTTGCAAAATTCGAGATACAATCTCAATTTTTCTTGATTTTTGCCGTTCTCTAAAAGCTCTGTAACCCAACGTTGTAAGAAATATTAAACCAACCATTGTTGTTTACTAATAACATTAACTACAGTCCAGTTTCTTCTGAGCCTTTAAGCTAAATAACAAGCCTTTAAATTGGGTGCAGTGGTAATTTCTATCAAAACACCAGGCGATTCAGAGGCTATTTATACACTTTTGCAGGCTAAATATACTTAATTATAGTGTTTTAGAAGTTGAGGAGTTGACAAAGCATACCAGTCATCGCTACTGAAAACAAAGTTCTTAAATAATTTTCCTTAATGTAGTTAGCTATTTAAAGAAAGCTGCCTACCTGAAACTCAGGGGATTCAGTAAAGGGATGAAGAAAGGTTAAAGGTAAGGACATAAGTACTGAACTAGGAGGATACGAATCGAAAGCCATGTATGACTACAAATTCCATGACACCCTGGACAGCGTGACACAAGTGACAGTAGATCATTTAATCTCAGATAGGAATACTTACTGTTTCTCTTTTTCATGCTCTAGTAGTTGTTTATGGAGAAAAAATTCCTTGGCAACATTGCCTCCTTTTGCCAGGATAGCTTCCCTCATTTTCACCTCCTGCTTCCGTGCTTCAAAGGCCTTTGCTTTGTTCCAAACCTGGAGAGTCTGGAGTTTTTCCTATGGAGCCATACAAACCACAGCCAGATATTTGCTTCACATATTAAAGAGCATAAAACAGAGAATCTAGTGTTGGTCCCCTTATCTAAGTATGAATTTGTGGAAGATTTCTCTGAAGTAGGACTGACTGTTTTTAATACACCAGCAGTCACAGTGTGCTGAGATGCAGAAAGCTCTGACTGGGCCAGGGCTGCCTCTTTAGCCTGCTCCTGAGATGCTGCTCAATGGAGCAATGTGAAACGATACAGTTCTAATCAAACTTGTAGTAAATTAAGATCATTCCTTCAGATTCTGCACAACTTAAGTAGAGAAGCAAAGCTGTATAGCTCAGAAATTCTTAGTTTACATTATTTAAATTCTTAAATAACTGTTTTTCTTCCATATGTTTTCTCTATATGAAGTATTTCTGCACTGGGATCCAAATAACTGGATGCACACCTGGCCAAATTTTCAGAAAATTGATTATGCATTATATGGTTAAACTCTCCCCAGTATCAAACCAGATTTGGTCTGTGATCTGACAGCATCACACAACAATTCTGCAATAAAAACTGAAATGAATTCCATTAAAACCCAGCAGTCTAACAAGTCAATGACATCATTCCTGTCTAAGCCACAGCAGCGGTACCCGATTGGAAGTTATGCTGTTCTTCAGGGAAAGCACAGCTTGTATCCTTCTCTCCATATGTTCCCGAGTTTTCTCTTCTTCTTTTGCATTTTTTTCACGAATTCTGTAAGCAAAGTAAAATCTTTGAGGCTCATATCCTGGAAAGCTTTTAGAATTAGAATGTTTAACCTGACATGTAGTAATTGTCAATGTCACCATTCTTCCTGGAAGCCTCTGTGTTTACTACAAACCTGGGTGTGGGTAAAGCGGAACAGTTGGGAGACTCTTCTGTATCCGGTACCACTCCAGCTAAAAGTGCCAACAGGCTTTCAACTAGTTTGCTCAACAACTTTCTTTTTGAAATTTTGAATACGAAGAACATGTTCTACACTGTAACACATGTCTAGGTATGAAATAAAGTAAGAATTCAGGTGTTGCTCACATAACCAATATCTAAACAATTAACTTTATACAAGTCAACCACTTGTACCCACATTAAAATAAACTCTAGAAACTCTAAAAGTGATAAATATGTGGGCATTAATTAAGTCTGAGAGTATTCCAGCTAAAATAATGGTAAACTGGAAAAAAAAATAATTAGATCAACATATTTCACATTTGTCTTAGAAAAAAAATCTTATTCTGGTGTTTATTTTTCTTTATTATTAAAAATTTGCACATGCCATCTAAAGAAAAATAAACCAACACAGAAACAGTATAATTATTTCAATCATTTTTTTCCATTAAGTCCTAAAATACAAGTAAAAGTAAGTAACAAATGTTCACACTTTCTTTAGTAGCAAAATAAGTCAACACCACAATAATCACATAAACATAAACCTATGAAGAGAACATTTAATTTATCATCACCCAGAAAAGAGGAGGAGTACAAAGACATGGCCTATCAACCAATTTTACCAGACAGCAAGAAAGTTTTTTACCACATTTTGGAGGGAACTGTCACATCTGCAACTCAATTACACTATTTCAAACTACTTCAGTTAATGACACAAACATACACAAAATGTTTCAAATCGTTATGAACAAGCAGTCAGACCCCTCTACATCTCATCAAAAAGACAGTCTCTTCAGCTACAGGGAAGGTGAAGACCACACTAGGGTAGTAAGCAGATTTTCTCCTTTCCAAGTTCTTCTGTGCCATGTTAGACTTAAAAGTCTCACAGCCCTGGGACTGTGGCAGATTTCCAGGTGTAACAGAAGATACACCGAGCAGAAAACCTATGATTTCTCACAGACTAAAGCATAGAGTACTGTACACCTGCAAATGTACAATGACAGAAAAGGAGTGAACAATAACCTTGCCATGCTTTTTCTCAGGAAGTAGACTGCTTTTTCATGATTCCTTTTGGCATCTTCAAGCATTTTTTTATACCTTTCTTCACGTTCTTTTAGGGCTTCCTCTTCTTTTCTACAAAACACAGGCAAACCAAGAGTTGCAGCAAGACTAAGAAAACCTTGATTCCAACATAATGACATCTAACGGTAGGGTTGGGGAGTTTACTAATATGTGCTGAAATGAGGGCATTAACCTTCCCATCCCCTGCTCTGTACAGTCTCTTGTTTTCACAAAACCTAGAGCCAAACTGATAAACTGGTGCCTTCATTCCCTGAAAGAACTCTTGATGAACTTGATTGTAAGTTTAGAAGGTCCTGGCATCTACGACGATGCAGACCCATGCAGTTAGTCTGATCTAATAAACTCCATTGCCTTAGACAAAAAGCATTCAGGGGTTTGTTTTCATCTATCAGAAATCTTTACCTACATAACTGCAACACTGTGGGCAATTCTTATTTTCATTCCATTTCCTCATAAAACATTCCTGAAGCAACACCCAGCTAAGAAACACAATACCACTGGTGTTTGAATTAGCTAATCTTCTCAACACCCAAAATAGAGAATGGGCTAAAAATAATATGGAGAAAGGAAGCAGAGTCTGACTGATAGGCGCTTACTTTTCTCTAGATCGCTGATTTTCTTCTGCTTGCAGTGCTGCTATTTTTTCCTTCTGAATCCGCTCCTTGGCTTGTTCTTGGTATTGCATCTCTAGCTCCTCCTTAGCCTTTTTAAGTTGTTCACCCAAGATTTCATATTTTCCCTGCTCAGTTTGTATCTGCCACATCTCAAGCCTTTAAAACAAAGTGTGACCTCACTCAAATGATGTAGTTCAGTATTTACAAGCAACTTCTGTACTAATTGACTTCTGAATCCATTAAACAGCACAATAAAGATTGACTCCCATCACACTGTTTTATCATTCCCTCACTCACATGTCTTCTTCTAGTGCCAAAGCAATTTTCAACTCAAAATCCTTCTCTTTCTCCAGCTCCATGCACAGTCGTCTGTGCTTTGCCTGAAGGTGGGACAAGGCTGCACTGTTAACATTAAAAAGAAAAGAAGCACAGAAAGAAAAGAAGCATCAGAAAGAAAGTGAAACTAATACAAATACCCCCACCCCAATAAAAAATAACTTTAAGGCTGAGATTTATGTGCTAGAATTCCACTAATTTATGCAGTCTCTTATTTAGCCTTCTAAGTGTCCATTCTCCATTCAAAGGCTTAGCTGGCTTTAAAGTATTACACATTGCTTGGAATTTACAGATCAGTATTTATTTCAAAAGCACTGACCAGTATCTTAATGTGACTATTCATTTCTGAACCCAATAAAAGGGGTATTATTAATGAAAATAAGCTTAGGTGAACTTAGAGAATCTAGACTGATTTTACTTTCAAAATGGCACTCCATGTACTTTGCCACACAGCTCTTCTCCACCCAGGAAAACTAGCAGACAGGATGCTACAGAATCCACAGACAGTGAACATAAACTCCCTTCCTCGAAATGAATATTGGAAATGGATCTTCCACCTGCACTTGCTATTCTAACTTCAAGATTTTTGGATTAGTATTGTCATTATTGCTAAAATATGATGCCTGTGAGCTTCATAAACCAGAAATTTATGAGGTCTTCTTACTCCACTTTTTACATTCTAAATATAATAGATTGTGAGAATTGATCTTTCTTCTTCATATCTAGGCCTTACATCTGACCTGTCATAAGCATAAAAACTTCTACAATGCTTTCCAGTCTTTGCTGGGTGTTGTTCCTGAGACTGTTTCTTTGAGATCTTGAATAGGGAGTGCTGGCACCCACCTCAGGAGTCTCATTAGCATTCAACTCATAGTTTTTGTTCACGCAGCTATTCCATTTTGGCAGTTAACCTACCTTTATCATTCTATCCTTCCTCAATTCACCAACTGGAAGATTAACACAGGTCATAAAATGCAGCTGCGAAGTTTGTTCACAATACACTGGTTCCTGGTACACAAGCCACCCACTTCTTTCTATTTAAACCAAATGTGAAGAGTACAGTAAATTGCCTCCCACTTTATGGCAAAAGTGTTTCAGAACAGCTCCTGTATGCAGGACTACTCTTGAAAGGCATTCATGCATTAAAATATATGCCTCTTCCCTATCCATTCCTAAGTTTCCACCTCCGCCTGCATGGATTTACCTAATAGAATATTACTTCTAGACCAGAAAGCTCAGAGATCAGTGGTTCCCAAGCCAAAGCACCATTATTCTTTATTTCAAAAGGAGAAATTATTGCTGAAAATATGTCAGTTGGAAGGTAACTGCAACATTAGTGTGCACCAATATGGGAATGAATGCACTGCTCTGCTCACCAGCTGAGAGTGCAATACCCTCATATCAGAGCAGCCTTCCAAGCTAATGCAGTTACATCTCAGCCTGCAAATGGCAATGGGTTTCATCACCAATCTATTATCATCTTTAATATTTAGGTTTAGAAATTCAACTGTTCAACAACATGAAGAGATGAAAACAGGAAAGTTTATCTCCTAAGTTACACCGAAAGTGAATGCCTGTGGATTTTTTTGCATCCAGAAATACCTACACATTGCCAGCCTCCTCCTCTTTCTCTATTTCTATGTCTACATACTCCAGCTGCTTTGCTAGCATCTTGATCTGCAGCTGACAGGTACTCAGCTTGCCTCTGCAAGAAACAAACAGATTATTTCTATTTTCTAAAAGTTCTTTACTCTTTCCCATGAAGCTCGTCCTTTTGGGGGCAGAATTCACAGCTAAGATTCTTTCAAACCCCCCCAACTCCCCACCATCATCCCACTTTTTCTTTTAAGATCTTATTTTGAAGTTCTTCAGAAGCTCAATTCAATTCCAATGTACCATTTCCATCACAGTTACGAGAATGTTCACAATGAATTTTGCACTTGATGTTTCTAACTGACTGCTGAAGCTGCAGGATTGTGCAGACATCACTGAAAGGAATTAGCATCCATTTCTCCCAGACCAAACACCTCTTCTTTAACATTCATGATTATGCTTCAGTTTTTCCAGTATGTAATTAATTTTATCCTTGATCGTTAATTCTTCACAAGGGTTTGAGCACATACTGAATATATTTTATTACATTGTATAAGTGTTTGCATCATGTAACTCATTAAAAAATTCTATAAACTCTAATATTTATAACAGAAACAGTATCCCAGTACTATCTGATGGCAATTTATGCTGGTGGATTATATTCACTTAAGCACTAACCTGGCTTTTTGGACCACAAGTTCCTTTTCTTTGGCTAGGTCATTGAGCTCTTTTAGGTTCCTCTGTAAGGTTAACATGCAAATTCTATCTGAATACTTCATAGGCTGAATATTATTAGTGGCACCCAAACATTGTTCCAAGCTTTCCCTTTGAATTGAAACATACAAGTAACAATGAAAACATGATGAGAAATTGAAAAGTTACGTGACGTTTGTAACATCCACTTATGCATTTGTGGGTCAATTGCCTTCTGTTTTACTCTTGTTCTACCAGACTGTTACAAATATGACCAGGAAAAATAAGGAACAAAAATGAACATAACCCATACAAGAAGTTTATGTGCATGCAGTTAAGCCAAGACTTTTAGACTCAGTAATCTAATGTTAAATGTTTATACCCACATTCAATGCACCAATGAGATGTCTTTGTTCTGAAATGCCTGTGGCTCCTCTTTATTATACCTACGGTTTGCAAATTCCATTTTTCCTAAACAATGGTTTAAAACCTAAAACGGAACATTTTAAACTAGTTTAAAACATATATATAGTTGACTGGTTCTCTTATCTCTCTTATCATTTTGGTTTGCTTAAACATAAGCAAGAAAAGGTCTGAAGGTTTGAGTTTTATTTTTTTAAATGATTTTGGTGTATTTTGAGTTTCTCTGTTGATAATGGTAACACTGTCAACATTTACTGGCAGTAGGCATATGTGCTATGCAACTTCCCACACACAGATATTAATAAACAGCATTTGAGCTTTTCATTGTGCCTTATAGCCCCATGTCAGGTCATGCCAGGGTGGAGATTAACAGCCTTGTCAGAGTACTCTGAACTGTGCTCTGAGCAGCAGCTCTGAGCAGCAGCTACTTAAGGCCACATTCAAACCACCAAATTCCTCTTCATACATGAGTTCTGCTACATGTAAATTAATTTCTTCAGGGATAAATCCACCGTACCGCCTACTTGTAAAATCAACATAGTACTCATCTACCATCACACCAATTCTCTGCTAATTGGCTTTACACAGTGCTACAAAACTCCGTGTACGTTAAAAAATGTACAACCCAACACCAATATTCTTCAGCAGACAAACTTCACTTTAACAACAGCTCCTGACGTTCTAGAAGCACAGAGGGAGATGAACACAACACTACATATCATTACAAAGAGCTGGCTGTGTTTGAGAAGTGTAGTTAGTGTAGTGCTCCTTTGAGGACAGCCAACTAGCCCAGGCTAATTGTTGTGTTATACGTTGTGTTGTGTTATACCTACAAGGGCTTCTGATTAAAATGTGTCCAAAGTCTGTCTTTATCTTGCTCAGCTCACTGCTTTAACAGTAGTAACCAATTCAGTTTGCTTTTCATAGAAAGGTCTATGAGTAATTTGACAAAAAAATGCATTGTCAAATTCATCAAATCTCCTCTAGAAAAGGTAAGTTAACACTATAAAGCAAATTACTGTTAGAACAAAACAAGTTATTTACATGCTAGAATCAGATTCGTCTTGAACTCTTTCAGAAGGATTGTTTCCCATCTTGCCATCACCAGCCAACTCTTCCTCAAGCCTGTAACCTAACAGATAGTAAAGCAACAGTTTTATACAGATTTTGAACTTTCAAATGCAAAGCTCTAGTACACTTGCTGTCAAGTCAAAATGTGAAGAATCAGAGATGACATTTTATGGTATTACTGCAGCATATAAAAAATACACATGGCAAAACACACAGGACTGCTATTGCACACCTGCACACCAAACCAGGAAAAGACTCTCTGCCTTCACTATGGAAGAGTCAACAAAATCCAAAGTATGTGGGAAAAACTTCAAAACCACAAGGGCAGGGGGAGGTTTGTGTATTGACAGATTTTGGCCAAGAATTTAATATTTAGCTTGCAACACCTCATCCTACTGTACTGTGATGATGGAAATTTTTTGTTCAGTATTTACACAGTCAAGAAAATGACAATGAGAAAAATAATACCCTAAGAACTCTTTTCAACATAAGGTCAGGATTCACACTAAACAATCCATGATAATCTCTAAAACGGTAGATCTGTTGCCTCATATAACATACTGAAACATACTTTTGAACACAATTAGAGAAAATGGCTACCTATTAAGAGGTATCTGCTGCCAGTTTAGATGTTTTAGAGTATCCAACACCTTCACACAGCTGAATCTGTGGGAGACCTATAGCATTCTGGAGCCAGATGAGAGAGCACTTCCAGTGGCACTAGATGCCAATGTATGAGCAACTGAACCAGTCAAATACTAGATTTTTACCATCGATAACTCTGAATAAAAATGCCTTACAGAGGTAAAAAGCAGAGAATTTACTGCTACAGAGATAATGGCTTAGATTCAGATTAGTTATAGCTGTGTAGTGTGATGCTAGAGAACACCTACTGGAACCACTGCATTTACTTGGAATATCACTCAATCCTAGAACTGTACCATTCCCATCTACTAAATCAGAAGGCACTTTAATGTCAGGTTTTTTGTGAGTTCTCAAAACAATTCATCATTTTCACCTTCCCAGTGATCTTCCACATTAGAGAACTGATCAGTTTTGTCTTCTTTTTCATCCTCTTCCAGAAAGGGTAGAAGAGATTTTTGCTCATCTTCCTCACTATAACTGATCTCACTGTCTTCCATATTGACAGCTTTTTCAAAATGAGCAGGCTAAGAAAGAGAAAAGGACACATTTTATACATATACATAACCTCCAAGAACTTGCAACAGCGGTGACTATATCTTGAAAAGAAATAATAGCATTCAGTAAATACTTAAAGCATGTGAAACAACTGGATACAATCACATACCTTTGTACTAGTCACACATTTTGGGTATCAACTTAGTAATTCTCTTAGGGAAAAGAAAGGACACTGCTATTTATTTTTTTTTAATAACAATCTGTTCCACAGTAAAGCAAGCCTTCTCAATATATTTTACCCACTTAGGCAAACACTTTACCCAGAATGATTAGGGAACAACTCCAACAAACATCATTTGCTCTTGTGTCTTATGCAGTTCTCAGTGTTAAGTAAACTGCTCTCAAATGTTGATACAATTTATTAGAATTCAGTAAATTCTATTTGTCATCTACGATGAGTTACTATCACATGGTTGAGTATTTCATCAAGATCTTACTCATACAGAGACTTGTACAGATGATTAATTTTGATGAAGGTGGTGGCTCAGAACTCAAAAACATCAACTACAAGAGAGTATTTTCTCTAGTTAAGGAACAGAGAAAATACACCCTGGAATGTGAAGTACGGAATAGACAAACTAAATTATACAAAACCCTTGAAAGCAAGACAGAATCCCTGCATTGGGCTGTGGTTGATTTAAGGGCATTATTGGCACTAAGTGACACAAACAGAACCCAGCTGCCAACACACCACCAGCAGTGTTCCAACCCCCTGCCATGGGCAGGGACACCTCCCACTGGATCAGGGGCTCAAAGTCTCATCCAACCTGGCCTTGAACATCTCCAGGGATGGGGCACCCACCACTGCTCTGGGCAACTTGGACCAGGGCCTCAACACCATCATTGTGAAGAATTTCTTCCCGATAACTCATCTCAATCTCCACTCTTTCAGCTGAAAACGGTTCCCCTCATCTTCTCCCTGCACTCCCTGATCAAGAGCCCCTCCCCAGCTTTCCTGGAGCCCCTTTCAGTAGTGGGAGGCTGCTCTAAGGTCTCCCTGGAGCCTCCTCTTCTCCAGGCTGAACAACTCTTAACTTTCTCAACCTGTCCTCATACAGGAGGTGCTCCAGCCCTTGGATCATCTCCGTGGCCTCCTCCGGACTCGCTCCAACAGATCCATATCCTTTTCTGTTGGGGATTCCAGACCTGGACACAGGACCCCAGGTGCGGTCTCACCAGACCCGAGCAGAGGGGCACAACCCCCTCCCTACCCCGCTGGCTGCAACCGCGGGCAGAAGGCGCAGGCCTCGGCCTCTCCTATGGGGGCTCGCAGGTCCCGCACCGAGGGCCGGGCTGCTCCCACGCCTCCTCACCTCAGGCAAATCGCCCCCGGGCCCGGCGGCCGCCTGCGGGCCGGCACCGCCGCGGGGAGCCCGACAGCGCCCCAGGGGCGGCCGGGGCAGCGCCGGCGAGGGGACGCTCCCGCCCCGCGGCAACGGCGCGAACCACCGCGCGGCGGGAGGGGGGTCGGGGGAGCGCGCCCCCGCGCGGCCGCTCAGGGAGGGCGGCGCTGCCGGCCGGCGCGGGGGCCTCCCCCCCCCCTCCTTCCCCGCGTGGTGCGCGCCGGGCGCGGGCGGGGCGGGACCCAGCCGTGGCACCATGGAATGGGTTGGGTTGGAAGGGACCTCAAAGAGCATCCAGTTCCACCCCCCCTGCGGTGAGCAGGGACACATCTCACTGGATCAAGGGGCTCAAAGCCCCGTCCAACCCAGCCTTGAACACCTCAATGGATGGGGCAGCCACCGCTGCTCTGGGCAACCTGGGCCAGGACCTCCACACCCTCACAGCAAAACATTTCTTCCTAAGATCTCATTTCAATCTTCCTTCTTTCAGATGATAATGATTATAATAATAATAATAATACAAAAAACTTTGTATTGAATTCACATGCGTTTCTGCACAGCAGAGGTCACAGATGTGACATTGGAGCACACGCATCTCGGAATACTGAAAATTTCCCAGAATGAAGCTGTCTTAAATGATCTTTCAGAAATAAGCCTGTATCATTCTGACAATAGGATTTTAGCATCAGTTACTAATTAAAGGTTATTACAGCAAAAATCCTGTGTACTGATGATGCTGCCCATTAATCGTGTCACACTCTGAATGCTTCCTCTGGCTTCAGCAGAAAACTGCAGGTTTTGAGGTTCCTTGGAACACTTCAATAATCATTACAAGGATGCACAAAATCACTAAATGAAACAGCATTTACATGATATTTCAGTAATTTACATAGTAAAGCTAAATGTCTGTGTTCATAAAATGTGTCTCAGCTGGAATAATCTGTTCTCCACAGGAATCTTCTGAAGCTGCATGTTTGCTACCATGCATCCAGTCAGCAGATTTTAGATCTTAATTGGTAATTAACAAGGTTTCCTTTCTATTCTACTCCAAGTATTACCTTGACAAAGTTAAGGAAGGGTGCAGTTCAGTTCACAGAAAAGCAGACTCTTGGCCCCTTATTCCTGGCACTGGCCCTGAATGACACGTGAGAGAAATCCAGCTATTCCAAGGGATTCAGTTACTAAAATACCGGGACATCATTCTTTAATCTTCTACACCAAAACACATGCTGATCTGCACTTAGAGATGTAAGGCATTCTCAGATTTATGTAACTGAAAATGTTCTTCACTTGAAAGTAATATTTCTGTAAATTTTATAGCTGCTATTGAAGTAAGGTTTGTTTTTTTAATACCATGCATACAAACACGTGCTGTTAATCTAAGTCTTTATTTCCATTGGCACTCACAGTAAAAAGTATATATTACAGTGACCAATTAATTTTCCCACACTTATGCTATGTGTCCTCATTCTTTAGAAATATACGGACATTCTTAGCTCTATAGATGGTGGAATCTTGATTTTATGGCATCTATTCATATTACATAAAACAAATTACATACAGACATTTGCAGGATTAAAGCTACAAGATGTAGGCTAAAAATATGCAGTGATTAACTGTATAGCTCTCTCTGCAGATCTAGAATAGATATAACTGTTGTTAACTCTGAACCTGCCAGTTCTCATGCTCCTATAGTCAAGATGTAAAAGATCCAAGCACGTTTTCTCCCCCCCCCCGCCCCCCCGAAAAGCCTTGTAAGAACACCTGGGAATATCACTGATTTCCATTTTCTTGTGGTATTTTTATTCAGGGTATTTATTTAGTTCCAGTTTACAACTGCTTGGACGATTCATACCAACAACAACAAAAAAAATGATGACTGTAATTTTAGCCATAAATAAATTAGAGTTTAACCTCTAAGTTTCCTCAAAATCCAACCAGCATTTGAGCCAAAAAAGAACAGCTGATTTGTAACTTTGCTGTAAACCATTATGGATTACAATCGCTTCTGCAGCCAGAGACATCACATTCAGAGGTGATCAGAAACTGAATTGTCATCCCGTGGGAAATGTTGACATAGTATTCACTCTGAACTGGAAGAGAGTTTGAATTGCGAATCCAACTCCATACAGAAATGCTAGATGTATTATTACAGTTTTAAAACAGCTCCCTTCCAGTCAGCACCAGTTACATCTAACTCATAATTTCATGGGCACTAGACAGGACTTCGTGTCAGGTGAATAATTTGTCACTAGGGAAAAGCAACCCAGATTTTAATCTTCCAAGTATATGTGAGAAGAGAGAAGGTGTCTGCAGTTCCTCCAAAGATGCTAAATTATGGTTCCCTAGAGAAGTTCATATCTCCCAATCCACGGTTTATGGCTATCAACTGTGAATCTATTCCAGCCCTAAGCTCCAGGAGATTTACAAGAAGGCACTGGTTGATGCTACTCTCCCAGATTTTGTAGGCACTGACCACCAGTGACCACATCTCAAGAGAAACTGGGCAGCAGAGTGAACATGCATAAATTGAAATCCTGCTGAGTTCTCACTGTGAAGCTAAATTTAGAGGTGTTTCAATGAAGTGACTTTGGTACCACCTCATGATCAATTGGAAAGTCAGCAGAACTGGACAGTTCACTTTGCTATACGGCTCCACACTGCGCTTCCACAGCCGGCTGGCATTTCTCTTCTGAACGTTTCCAAGGTGACAGTAGCTCATATATGGAGCTTTCTAGCTTTTAGGCAGGAAGACATGCCAATAATGGAATCTTAATTTTTGCAGTGTGGCTCCTATCAGGTTACATAAAACTTCTCCTCTGCCCCTTTTCTATGATACGGATCAATGTGGGAAAACATTGAGAAGCATCTTACCGATGCATCAGCCTTACAGATGTGGTGAGAAGAACGAGAGGGGCATTTGCCATCAGAGCACTCCACAGAAGAATGACTGGAATGGCATCAGCTGGGAGCAAACTGCTGAGAGCAACACATCTGGAAAAAGACAGTCATCTCCAGCCCTGGAACTGGCTCTGGCTCCAGGGCAAATTGGGGAATTTCATCCCCAAAAGGGCAGTGTCTGGCTGCACTGTGCTTCGGGATTATCAAAAAGATTTATGCAGACTGAGGGAGGAATGGGATGTTCTGCAGAACACTTGGAAACAGATTAAAACTAGATTTCTCATCCAGCGTTACAGGTGGAAGGAAAATGAACCTTGTGGTTACACTGATATTTATTAAATGCAGGCACATTTGTGTTTGGGCCACGGGGCAGTCATACAGTGCAAGTACAGCAGCACCTCTGAAATAAGCTATTTATTCCCACCATGCGATTGCTACTGATATTCCCAAATCTCATTTGTAAAAATAGGCATGTGTGTGTAATTTATATATCTTGAGACATTTGGCGACGTTGCCACAACAGTCTTTTATGAGCTGTTTATGTGGAATCGTGGGAGAGTGAAACTAATTATCCCTGTGGTATATTTTTTGCCTCTAAAATTATTTATAAATATGGCTTCTTTACTTTGCTGGCAGTAAATCCACCTGTCCTGTTTAGAAAATTATTTGGTAAAAATATCAGGTAATGCTGTGCAACTGTCAAATAAATATAAACGTTCTTTTGATATGCTCTCCAAATCCTGAGGTAATAAAGGGTTTTGAAAAGTTGTTATCTGGACCAAATCACTGAGCATGTTTCTCCTCAATCTCACCAAAGTGCGCTCTCCAATATTTTGGTTTATGGTAGCAGTTACAAAAGTATGGATCAGGGAAAAGTCACACCTCTTAGATATTCCAGAAGAAAAATACTTGACAGCAATCTGGAATGTGGTCTTCTGGTTTTAATTATAATAAATATTACTTCAGGATAAATACCTCAAAAATTAGTAATTGTTCATACACTAATAATAACAGCTAAATATTTAATAAATAATAATGTGCAAATGATATTTGCTTGCAAAATTGTCCAGGTGTGAGCAGAGCACATGAACATTTGACAGACTGACATGGCCAGATAAGATGGGAATGCTGACCTTGGTGTCCCCTTGGTCGTTACCCCATTGCTTGGCCAGGCTGACTGTAGCTTTGAGGGTGCCACAATGGAGAGGGAAGTTTGTTCCAGCTGGGTGACTCTGACCTGAACACCAGGTCGTGTTGGAGCGTGGTTTGATGCCATGCAGACTGATGATCCATCTGAGCTCCGTGTGCAAGGTCAGGTCACAGGAAGGGTGTTGTCATAAAGCTGCTGCCTGCAGCCAGAGGGATCAAGGAGAGAGAGTAATTTAGGAGAGTGACAAAAAGGCTTAAGGAATATTTAGTATCATGGCCCATCTTTTTAAGAATGTTTGACAGTTCCAAGCCAGCAGCTAAAGGAAAGCTTAATTATTTTCAAGAGGATTAGATGAAAAAGATTTGGGGAGCTCATCTATTTTGTTTTGTTTTGATGTTCTAATGGCATTTTTAATTGTTTTTTAATCTATCTCTTGAGCAATTTTAATCTGTTATTGACTGCAAAGAGTTCAGGATATTCTGGTAGAATTGTAGGAAATTAAATATATTGTTGATCTTTATTGTTTTATCCCCTCTCTTCCCTTTGGCTAATAGGAATCATTAATTTTGAGTGGGTCTGTACATAAATATATATGTGTATATATATGTACAGCCTCTTCTGCTTAAATATGTATTTGTATGCAAATCAACTAAAACCAAGGCTAGATGATCTAGCATTTGTCCTCATTCTATATAATATAGAGGATATAATTAAGCCCAATATACATTAAATGTAATTTGTTTTGGGATTTTGTGGTAATGGATGTTGGAACATCTCTTTTTCTGAAGTACAGACACAAAGTGGGAGCTAAATCAGTCCTGTGAAAATAACAGGAGATTTTGTTCAACCCAGGCACTGCTATGGTGGTGATGGAAGGCTCCCATATATATTTGTTTCATATATCCAAATCTATAGTATAAAATCTTAATCATTCAGGATGGTTTCAGCAGTTGGATAAATATCCATATGCAATTACCCATGAATGAATGGGACAGGGTATTTTTTTCCATGGATAATCAGAACCTCGATTGCTAAATCTTTCCAGATAAATTATGAAAATCCTGAAGCTGAACATACTCCCATCACAATTGCATTGATGATTTTGTGGGCAGTCACCTTACTATTTTGACTGTAGAGCTGCTGAAGAAGGAATAGAGTGGTAGAAGTAAGAAAGAAACCCAGCTTAATGAACTTAGAGAAAAATATAGGCGATGCTCTTCCACTTTCTCTTTTTTGCAGTATCAGAACCAGTGACAGCAAAGAACATTTTCATGGGTGAGTGCTGAAAGTGTGGTTGTAGAAATATGATTCTTTCAATAATGATTCTTTTAAAGGATTGCCATTGTGTTTTTACTTATTTTAATGGTCAAATTTGTACCAATGTCCTTAGAGCATATGATGCCATGATGCACTTACACCAACACAGGAACACACACATGTATGTGTGTTGCACATATGAAATCCACACCTACACCCACTCACTCTAAATGTATGGATTTCCTCGGCTGAGTTTTGCTGGTTGTACAGATATATGCTTAAGATAGAGAAAACTGTTCTTTTCCTCCAGTAAATTGGATGACAGCTGTCTAGCCAGATAAAAACAATACCAAGGAACTCTCGGAGTAGGTAGGTAGCTCACTGGAATGCCAGCCTTAAGAGTAGGAAAAATATGAAGAAATGTTAACTGAAAACATCCTGAAAGGTGTGAATCTGTTCTATTATACGGAGAGAAATAAAATCATGCTGTCCTGTATGTCATCCTGTACATTCTATTAGAAATCTTTTGTTTTCCTTCCACCAAAGATCCTGTTTTCATGCCACAATCCAACTACTTGAATTTAAATTTTGGACTTTTCCTCCTTTGTGAGCATTAGCTGCAGCAGGACTATTGGAATGTGTAGAAGAAGGAAAAGATCACAAAGAAAATACCCCCCATATGATTCTTGGATGCCTATGACAGAAGATGCTGTAAGTGTGTGTTTGTGTGTGCTGTGTGCATCTGTACACTCTCTGGAAATAATCTGTACATTTATTCTCCTCCTGGATCCCACGGGGCTCTTGCTCCCCTCACCCCTTAGTTGCCATTTGAGATATTGGTATTAATAATACACAACCAAGCATACAAGAAGACAAACTGACCACTGAACTCCAGGTCCATCCTTTTGTTTCATTAAGGTCTCTGCACGCTCATTTTTGCTTTCCGATAAAATTTCTTTAAGATGTCTCCTCCAGAGCATTCCCTTTGTGGGCTGGTTTCAGAATTGTCATTCTGGATTGAACAGCACCAAAAAAGCAGAGGAGGCGGAGGAGGAGAGAAGAAAAGAGCGAATATGGAGGAGAAAATCGAGTTTGACCTGCCGGGCAAGCTGGAAGCGAACTCGCGGGCTCCTGCGAGTCCCCGGGGGCGAGCGGGGGTCCCGGGGAGGAGCGAGGCACCGGCGGTGGGAAGGTGGCCAGTGCCAGTCCCCCGGTAGCCCCGGGGTTAGGGTTGCCCCGGCGGTTTCCGAGCTTTGGAGCATCCTGAAGCGTTTCACTCCAGAGCAGCCCCTTGGGAACGTGGCAGAAGTTTGGAAAGCCTCGGGGCTGCCGCTGTGGCTCCGGGACGGCGTTCCGAGAGCAGGGAGGCGCGGCTCCCCTCCACGCAGCCCCCCTCTTTCTGCTCCCGCTCCTCGGGAGCTGCCGGGCGAGCAGAGCCCGGGCTGTGCGCGGGGGGAGCCGGGGGCGGAGGGGGCAGCGCTCCCCGCTCCAGCCCAGCTCCAGCCCCGCCTCGACAGCCCCAGCGCTGCCTCTCGCTCCGGCCCCGATGGCTCCAGCTCCTTTGCCCCCGGCCCGGGCTGCATCCCCGCCGTGACCGCTCGCTCCGGACACGCCTGCTGCCTCCGCATCACTTTTCCTCCGCTCCCCGAGGGATTTAAGCTCTCCGTTTGGAGGTGGTTTTTGCCAGCCAGCCTTGCACCCGGGCAGAAGAAGCGCCCGGCGCTTCTGAAAGCGGCAGGGGGTGCGGAGCCCCCCGAGCCTGCCCCACCGGGAAGGGACTCCCCTCTCGGTGGGGACTGTGGGGGCTGCTGCTGCTGAGCAACAAGACATCGCTTGAAACTCAGCCTCAACTTATCCCAGCAAGCGAGGATGGCAACGCTACCGGAGCTTTGGAGGTGCCAAGAGAGCCGGGGAAGCTGGGTTTTGTTTGCCACGGTCTAATAAATGGGAGTAAAATGGAATTTCTTACCTGGGTGTTCCCTGCCTTGGTTCTACTGTGCACCCAGCAGCACAGGTGTATCAGGTAAGAAAACACCTTATCCTTCTTTCTTAGCCAGCCGTGCTTTCGGAGTGCAGGGTGGGAGATGCCAGCCCTGGCTCCAGCCCTTACTCTTTCCCCTGCCACTCTCCCACTTTTGCCTAGGGATGCCCTCTGATTAAGGGCTAAGACTGCTCAAGTGAGTGTTCAGCAGAAAAAGGGGTCTTGAATGAAGTTTATTAAGTGTGCTCAGCCTTTTTTTCCCTTTCTCCTTTTCCTAGCAGAGGATGCACTGCTGCCAATCGAGCAGCATTCGTCCGGGTTAATCAAGGGGTGTGTTTTTAACAGGATGCCGTAAGTCTTTTCCCGAGGGCATTTGCTCTACATTGAGGGCAATCACTGTTTGTAATGGCTCTTCACATCCCATCCCCTTCAACAGCTCTGTAGGGGCCTGCTGGAACACCAAACTCTTCCATAAAACCCAGCACAGCCAGTGGGGCACTAACTGAACATCTCTGCTTAGGGCCTCCATAGGCACAATAAAACCCCAGAATACAGACATTCCTCTCTAACAGGTTCATTAAGTCTCCTGAACTTGAGATAAGAGACTGGCAGAGATCTTAGAAAAAAACATTTGAAGAACACCAAGCATTTCTTAAAATACTAAATGGTAAAGATCTATGTCTGCAGTTCTCGGTTACATCGATTCCGAAGGTGTTAGCTAGGCAACCGACTATGCTCTCTATATATTCTCTGCCGATCTGGAGGCTGTACGTGGAGAAAGCTTGCCATGATTATGCAATGGAAATAGAAGGGGGAGTAAAAAAGAACTTGCTGCATGTGAAACCGTGCCTACATCATCCAGAGCAGAGATGGCTGTAGGATTAAAGGGGTCTTCCTACTTTATAGACCTTTTTTCACTGGGAAGCAAAAGGATCTTGCGCTTTAGAGGAAGTGGCAAGTCAACTGCTCTCATTCAGGATTGACAAAATTATTTATCCCATGACCTTGAATCTGTTACCCAGGGTCAAACCCTGACACCCTGATGCTCAGAAGCAATCCAATATTACAGTGAAGGCAGAGAAAATACTGCTGATGACCTAAGGGCATCAAGATCTTGTCCATAATTTCAGCGCCTCTGTTTCTCTTTCTGCACTTGGGCAAGTATCAAGTATTTTGGTTGAAAAGTGGTGTTTGAGTATAAAAGAAGAAAAAAAAGGAATTTGAAGGAAGAATCAGCCTTCTCAGCCCTTATGTTCAACGTCTGTTTCTAGGCACAGCAACTGCCAGGATATGTGCAACCTATAATTAGTTGGATAAATGATTTTATATTTGGATTAATTACCTAGTTACTTGACTTTCTTCCTCCAGTTACACAATAGTGATGAGTTGTTTGTTAGAAATACTCATGGCAGAAAGTAAGGCAAGGCAAATTGGGGCTTGTGAAATCCCAGCTGTTCAGTTGTTAGTGGGTTTCCAAATATGCCAGTGTAAGACATTCAAGGGTCACAGAAGGAGCTCTGTTTCATACAACCGTTTTCTGAAGATTCAGGATTTAGCGTGGCGATAGCAGAACATTGTTTAATCTTGTAAAAAGAGAGTAATCTTGCTTACGTGTGTACTTTTGATGAGTTAAACAGAACTGAACCGAGGTTTTATCCTTGCATCAGTAAAATTACTCACACAGAGATGACCTATGAAATAATTCCATTTGTAAGAAGCACATTAACTGCCTTATTCTTTCTTGGAGTTCTATAATGATATGACATATAACTTTTTGGAAAGAGATGCTTTTGTGAAGAGCAACATTTTATTAATACTGTGGTTTTATAATAATGGGCAGAACTGCCAATAGCCACCTCTTCTTGCTCTGATGTTTGTTCTCTAAATGCAGTGATCCCTGGTTGTGGTGACAGAGACCATCCAACAGCAGGAAGGTTTGCTGGGACTTCTCTGGGCTGTGTATTGACAGGTGTGAGCACAAACATGTTCAGAACAGGAAGACCCTGTCAGCGAGTTCTGAACTCGATGGTTTGACATCAGATTTCCCACAGGCAAAACCACCCATTAAAATCCTGTTAAGGTTTGACAGAGGAGGGCAGAGAGGAATATGCGCAGCCTGCTTCCTCTTAGCATTTTTGAACTTTTCAGGGTGCTTTAGTGTGCTGTATTTGGAGCAATTTCTCTGCCTTGTGTGCTGTTTGACTGAAGTGAGTGAGGCCAATTCAGCCTAAGTCAGCACGTCCTACTGATGCCAGGGCTGTTTGCAGGTACATGGTTTTTAAAAAGCAGCATTTTTTGGTCTGCTTGGGGCAGTGATTAGTGGCAAGAAATTTGGCATTTATGTGACTGACAGCCCTTTAGGGCAAAGCCTGTAGCTTCTACTATTTTATCAGAGTTTGATATGCTGTGGATGCTGCAATAACGAATGTGTCATAGGGAATGGATGCTGAGATACACTTGGTGAAATACTCCTTCACCTGCATGGGGAAAGAGTACCTTTGACAGGAGTTCTGGGATGTATAGCCATACTTTGTAATCCTTTACTGAAAGAGATTTGAATTCTCTAATTAAATATAGATAGGTCTTTTATATTTAAGATTCTGCTATGTTAAATGACTTTTATACATTTACATAGAATTGTCCTCCTGTTGTGTATTTCCCTCAGCCTTTGACTTCTATTCCTGGAAACAGCAGCTTTAACACGTGAAAATATGCAAAGAATGGTCCATTTCCTGTAGCTTAAAACTCACAGACAGGAAAAAAGGGCTTTTATGTTCAAAAGGTTGCCATGAATTAAGCCTAATGCTTTTTCAATTACATTTCAAAATACAAAACATATTTACAGTGAGCTTCACTTAGTCAGGAATGGCAGATGGGAAGGATTCACATACTGCTTGTGATAATCCTGGAGTTTGACAGAGGCCAGATTGTTCACTGACCTTGCAGGATATTCCTTGTCTTTTTCCCAAGAGAAAGTTTTCTTGAGTGGCAATGACATCTGGGACATTTGCCCACAAAAGATAGTCTCAAAAACAATGAAAGGTATTCCATCCCAGTCCTCAGAATCAGTCAAACCGGTGTTTCCATCTACCAGGCTAAAAGATTCATACAACAACTATGTCACAGTCCCTAAAAGAACCAGGGTGGTAGATTAAAAGAAGAAACAGGAGACAGAAGATGTGATTTTCCACATCTTCCTGCTCTACATGTTTTTCAAAAGGTTAGCACGCTCTCCCTAAAAATGTGACCTAAAATCAGGACCTTGTTGGCCGCTGACTTAAAGATGCTGCTGAGCTTTTGGCACTGCTGTGCAAAAATAATATCACAAATGTTATCTCTTGTTCAGCTGCTGTAGCGCAGCCATTCACACAGAACACAGAGGTTGCTTCTTCCGTTGGTGGAATTTAAAGATTTCCCAGATTTTTTCCTAGCAATATTGATAAATCTGTAGCAGTGTTTTCAAGCAGTGTTCTGGAAGACAGTGAGGACAGGTCAATACCTCTCTTGCCTGACAAGCCATTTGAAGATGTGCTGTCCAAGTTGATGGATCCTTCTCCTCCTGATGGCTCCACATTAGTAGAATGCAATGGTTCTGCAGCAGCTGGGGGAAAGATGTCAGCTGGGATAGCAAGGATTTGGGGATAGATGTGTTTTCCATTCTAGACTGATAGTACTTCTCTCTGAAGGAGATGCATTTCTTTGCTATTTGAGATTCATTGCTTGGAGTTCCTTTCCCCAGTCTGTGTCAAGGACAGTTTTGTTAGGCAAAGAAAACTTCATAGGTTTGTCAGGTTTACCAATGGTGATTTCCTCTCCCCTTTGTCAAGTGTCCAAGGGAATTAACTGTTCTTTCATAGTTTGAACAGCAGTAATCTGTTTTCTGCCATTAACAATGAGCTCTGTTGAAGTTCTCACAATGCTTAAACTCTAGATATGGGCAGATGCAGATATATTCTGCAGAGTATCTGCTTGAAATGAGATGTGCAGAGTCAGGACGTGAATGGAAAACCATCTTCTTGAGCTTTAGATTTGGGATTGGCTTCCAGAGTGATGTTAGCACACGACTGTTGTCATGCAGTCAGCCAGACACCCACTCTGGCCTGGTGCAAGGTAAAGATAAGCTTTTTCACGAGCCTTGAATTTTACAAATCAATAGCATAATTTTACAAGGTCCTTTCTTACTAAAACAAGCTTTACAGCAGCTTAAGTCAGGAAGTGAAGTTGCTGAATCAGCTAATAGTAGTTTTCTTCCCTTTCATCTTTACTGCTTACATTATGAAAAGTTAATCCCTTCCAGTGCATCCTTTCTATGCTGGTCTTCCTTTTCCAGGTACAATAAACGAATAATATTTTAGGCTACCTATAATCCCAGCTCCTTATCCAGGAAGAATGACATTCTCCCACCATCCTTCATGTACAAGCACTGGATCTGATATACAGAAGTCCAGAGGAATAGCTCAAAGGAAAACTGGCCTTGAAAGTGCCATGAAAATAAAGGTCTGTTTTACAAAGGCATCATTTCTGCCTGAGGACTGCTATACTACCTGCTAATAGTCACACTTTTGTCTTCACCAGATAGAAAAGAAATGAAAATATAATAGGTAGAATAATACTCTTTGTTATTTCTCCTCTCCCTCAATATTATTGAGGGACAAAAAAGACGGGAATGGGACATTTCTACTATGCTGGGAGACCTGGGATGCCTTTAGCACAGATCAGACTGATGCAAGCAGAACTTGGACTCATTTACACCACGCTGAATCATACCCCCGAGAACACAGCCCCTGCTACAGTAGTTCTTATGTCTGTATAATTTCCCGTGCTCCATCAGGCTCCACGTCAGTCTGACAAAATGTAGTTTGAAGAATACGGTTGTTTAAATGGATCACCAAGTAGTTTAAAGGTGAAATATAGGTTCACAGAATCACAGAATGGTTGAGGTTGGAAAGGACCTCTGGAGGTCAGCTGCTCAGGCAGGGCCACCCAAAGCCAGTTGCCCACGACCGTGTTCAGAGGACATTTAAGAGTCGCTAAGGAGGGAGACACAGCCTCTCTGGACAATCCGTCCCAGTGCTCAGTCATTCTCACCATGAGAAGTGTTTCCTGATGTCCAAACAGATCCTCCCATGTTCCAGTTTGTGCCCATTGCCTCTGGTCCTGTCACTGGGCACCAGTGCAAGGAGCCTGGCTCTGCCTTCACCCTCCTTCACATATTTATGTACGTTGATAGGATCCCCTGAGCTTTCTCTCCTCCAGGCTAAACAGTCCCAGTTCCTCATCTCCTCAGCTTTTCCTCATACGATAGATGTTCCCACCCCTTAATCATCTGCATGACAAAAAGCATATTAGCAAAAGCTTTAGGTAACTCTGTGATAACTGTAAATGAAACTGTTTGTAAATGTAAGTGTAAGATATCTGATTCAGATATTCTGAGTACCTGGAGCCATTCTGTGAGCGCCGTGCCAGTGTCTGAGAACGGCAGTAACTGACTAAGAGTAATTTTGTTGCTCATTTCAAAGGAATTTAAAGATGAACCAATACTATAAATCTCACCAAAGCAAATCTAGCCATAAAATTATTTCAGCTGTAATACTTTAATAACCCCCACGAGTATTAAATACATATAGCTCCCCTAACTTCAACACATTCGTTATGCTGCTGATCTGACCCTAAGGCTTTATTAATAATAGAAACAAGATTCATTTTAATTGTGTCATGGATATTTAAGTAAAACTCCCTCTAGATTGTAATCTGCTTAAAACACATAGGAAGCTACAGCCCTACAGTTCTTAACCCAACACTCATCATTTTAGCTTCCTTTTAGCTCCATGGCTGTGCTTAAGGCCATTAGAACAGAACAGTCACACAGGAGAACTGCTGCATACAGTAAATGCTTTGTCAAAAAAGATGAGGCTCCTGGCATTTCTTACAGTGACATTACTTATTTTATAGCAAGTGACTGACTGATTATAAGTCAGTTATCGGGGGACAAGTTCTCAGGGCATGTGGATCAACGCTGATTGTGAAAGGGGAATAGCAGAATTGTTTTTTCTTATTTTTCTCAGTCTGAGCACTCATAAATATACCTGGTATTCTAATCTTACAACAACTTGTTCTGAGCACAGTCGTACTGTTGTGTATGTAGGAAGGACAAGCTAGATTCTCTCATCCTCACAGATCAGGCAGGACACGTCACTGCAGTGCAGTTGCCTTTAGACCTGAGTGCACTTTGCAGAACTTGGCTGCAGTTTTAGCAACAGAAGTCAAAAACCACCATCTTCTATTGAAAAGGCAAAGTGATTGTAGCAGATATATTCATTCAGGCATAGTCTAGTTATTTACTCAAATTATGAAAAGACTTTGTAGTGATTAGGAATACCATTGCATATCTATGGCTGAGACAAATTACAAATAAGTATATTTTACTTTCAGCTTAGTCTCATATTCTCTAATGTGCCAAGGCCTTAATTTAAAAAAATATTTGTTTTCTGTATTAACTGATAGCGCTAATGTTTCCAGAAATAGGGTGGTGAATGTAAGAGAAAATAAATGAAAGGATTTCTGAACTGCAGTGTTTGATGCTATTGCAGAAGGAAGTCAGACCTGAGCACCATAGTCGGATGACTGAAAGACCAGCACATAGGGAACAGCAGTCTGGTAGAAAAAAGTGTTTATGTAGTTGGTGAGACTCAATAAAGAAGGAAAAAGCTCTGTCAACGTCTGTTATAAATGTTCAAAGCCCTTGTCTAAATCAATTATGCTATTCCAATTTAGGTAGCTGAAAATACGGCTCAGAGTCTTCCAAGATCCTTACTAAGAAGAGATATAGGAACCTGAGAAATGGTGGAGATAGTCATTTGAGATGAACGTACAGCAGAGTGCTCATGGCAAGGAAACATTTTAAATGCAATTTAATAGATATCCCCAATTTTACTAATTTGATGTGAACTGCAAAATATCCCTTTGGAGTGGTGTCCCTGTGCTTTAAGGTCACTTAATCTTTGACAGCTTGGTTAATGCAAGTTTTCAGAGTCTCTGCTGCTCAGAAGTTACAATTATAGATTGTAATCCCAAAATTCCTTCCTTGTATAATCGACTCCATACATCTGGGGCAAGAATTTTATGATCAGGGAAATGGAAGATTTTTCTTTCAGCCCCCTGCGAGGAGAAGAGCTGTTTATTGCAGGATGCTCTGCTGCTGTGCTGGCAGTAACTGCACGTGCTGAGCTGAATGCCCAGACTGGTGTATTTTGGAGAGAAAAACCCATATGGTTTATGTGGGTCAATGTGGAACATGCTAAGAAAGTTACGTAAGTACCAAGGCAGAATATGTTTATGGTATATTACTGTGCAGTCTTTTGTCAATGTTTAATGAGTTTCCCTGCTGTTATTAGTGATCTATATCTGTCCAGTGCCAGATATATTACTGGACTCGGTGGAAGATGCCAGACCAGCACTCAGACAGTTTTGCTGTAGTACTTGCACTCAGACACAGGCCCTCTCAGAACCACTGGCAAATTTTTTTCTTGGCAAATAGTTGTGGTAGACGCTGTCACAGTCCTTCATTTATCTATTCCTGCCACGTCAGTCACAGTGCTGGCAAGAGGAACTGTGTGAGCAGGCACAGATCTGCTTCAAATGAAGTCTGCCAGCTCAGTTTAAATAGTTAATGAAGTCAATATAAGCCTGTCTTTGTTTATAAGAGATTATGGAATATCCACATAACTGCTTGTACCAAGAGGGCTGATGGTCTGGCACCAGCCAGGCAATCGGAAGTGGTAATAAGAAACTGTGCTGATGTCTTCAAGGAGCATCCCTGGATCAGAAAGCAGCCTATGCCTGGCACCTCAGAGGGGGGAGCCAAAAAGTCAATTTCTGTTATTTTTCTGTTTGTAAACACGGCCAAGTTTTAAAAGATACTTATTCTCTTTACCTAGAGCTATGAATGACATCGGCGATTACATAGGTTCCAACATTGAAATATCCTGGTTACCCAACCTGGATGATTTGATGAAAGGATATGCACGTAATTTCAGGCCTGGGATTGGAGGTGAGACTTTTGAGAGTAATATCCTCTTTTGTTTCTTACAATCCTTCTACCCTCTGATGTTTACACGAACTTCATCCTCCAGAATGATTAAAAGGTTTTGAGTGTCTATTACTTGGATACTGTAAATAATGACAATCAACAATTTGCTTGATCTTGAAAAAAGACAGACTGTGCAGCACAATTAGCAACACAGTCTTGCTGGTAGGGTTCTTAAATCACTGATTTCTAAGTTAAGGAATTTTGGATTACATTAAGCAGTGATAATTTCTGCATTTTCTTGAAGTCAGGCTGTCTGAAAAGAGATGATGTGGTTTCCAGAAGGGCTTCCACAATTTTCAGTAGTTGTGATTGCATCTCATGTCCTTTATCACTGAAGCAAAGCGTTCTGTTGGCAACTGAGGACACAAACTGTGAAGGATTTAAATCTCTTGCTCTAAGGTAGATTTTACTTGGGAAGTGTACTTTATCGTGGAAAACACATTTATGAATTCATTTTGTATGAAAGAATTAACAGTCTTGGGTTATCTGTATTTTTATAGGCACTATGATGATGTAAATCACCCCATTCAAATGTTTTCTCTCAGGTCCTCCTGTTAATGTTGCTCTTGCAATTGAAGTAGCCAGCATTGACCACATCTCTGAAGTGAACATGGTAAGTTACTGGTTAAACTGACCAAGCTGTGAACTTGCACGCTGCAATGACAGAAAGTGTAGAAAACTGACTGCACAGAGAGACAGTTGATCCCCAGTGTTTTTGGAGTGGAGACATTACCACAAGAAGATCCTGCAAAGAACTAACACTGTAATTTAAGGCACAGGCAGAGGCTCTTCTGGCAGACAGAGGCAAGAATCTAGCCATGTATAAGTCACTGGGATTTCTTACCACGGTTAACAAGGCTGGATCTGTGCAGCACTTACTAACAGAAAACCTGATTTTAAGCATTAACTTCAACTTCTGTTCAAATTCCTTTTCACCACAGATTCTTCCAAAAAGACGCTAAGGGAATAATTGGTTGTGAGATGCTGCTCTTTTTTGAGCAAAGACCTTTCAATAAAGCAGTGGGCTATAACAGCTGACGAGTCACGTAAACAAGCAGATGCATGAATTAACTGAAACGCAATAGATGTAATTTTAAAACCAAAATGTTGACTTTCCCTCCATTACAGATCCATAACTTCACCTGATTTTTTAGTTTTACATTTAAAAACCGTCAAAACCAGAAGTTTTACTTGTGGATGTGATTAATGTGTTTTTCTTCATTAAGACACGCATTTCTAGCAACACACTCTATATAACACTGACCTTGAACCACTTTTGATATCTTTGGTTTAGCCATGGTAGAAGCACATGACAGAAATTAAAATGCTTGGGCAGCTCTATGGTTGACTGACTATAAAATTACTTATTTGCCGAGGGTACAGTCAATACATTTCTGGGCTAATACAATAATTTTTGACCATGCAAGGCAAGGCATTATTTTTGTGTTTGTTTAGCATCACTTTTTAATTGAGGTTTCTCTTGTCATAGGAATATACCATGACAGTATTTTTGCACCAGAGCTGGCGAGATGACCGTCTGTCTTACAACCACACCAATGAAACTTTGGGCTTAGACAGCCGGTTTGTGGACAAACTCTGGTTGCCAGATACTTTCATAGTAAATGCCAAGTCTGCCTGGTTCCATGACGTGACTGTGGAAAACAAACTGATCAGGCTCCAGCCAGATGGAGTCATTTTATACAGCATCAGGTGAGTCACAAAGAGTGCAAGTGTACTCTATCACATATTAACATTTTGAACAGATAATCACTCAGTTTCCTTACGATGGTTTCCTAAAATAACTGTTAATTTGTAATGGAAGAAATCACTGGTGACGCCTAGCAGAGATCCCTTTGCTTTACAAGGATTACGCTGCCAGGAAGTTTTCTTCAGCAGCACCAAAACATTTTTCACTGTATAACCACTGATCACTTTCAGAATGCCCTTAATGAATCTATGATTCTATTCTATGCTGAATACAGAGCAAAGATTCTGTTCTCCACTCTCACTATTTTCCAAGGGAACCATGAGGCTGATTTAGGCTCAACTCCTCCGTCTTTCAGAGACAGTAGTGTTCCCTCACTTTGGTTGTTGAGTTCTGAGGAAAAGACTCTTTCTGAATGCAACTAACTGGTGTTCACCTTTTTGGAACAGGATTACCTCAACAGTGGCCTGTGACATGGACCTTTCCAAGTATCCAATGGACGAGCAAGAGTGCATGTTGGATTTGGAGAGCTGTAAGGGCTGAGTACAGTGTTTCATCCCATCTGTGGTTTGTTTAAAGCCTGAATATATGGTACTTTGCTTGCTGGAGTTGGCTGGGACGATTCTGCTTTGGTCAAGGATGCAAGGGGCACCTTAGAATTTAGAAATAAAGGGTACTAACATGAATTCCTTCATTCTCCATGTTGGCATTAGACTATGGGCTTTTCAATACCATTTCAGCTCTGATCCAGCTTAAAACTACAGCATTTAATTTAGTGAAGATGAGCAATCTGCAGTCCTGCTGACAAACGTCTGCAACTTTGTGCCTCAGGTAAAACCCACTGCAATTGTAACAGTCACTGGCATTGATGAGGTTTGCGTCAGATCCAGTGAGAATAAGCAGAGAAGCCCACAGATGAAAGCTGATGTCCTATTTTTTTATAGGAAAACAGTAAAAAAAAAAGAATTCCCTGCTTTTAAAGACTGCCATTGTGACTTATCCTTACACAGCTCTTTGGCTTGCCTGGGCACTCCCGTATCCGTTACACAGAAATCAATCAGAATACTGCAAGGATTGGCTTAAATACATTTGTATCCACAAAGAAGGGTGAAGAATTATATTTTGTCCAACCTGTATTTTGTCTATGATCAGCATGTAATTCCCAGGAGCTTTAATACCTTTGAATGCAGTTCACCCCTGACACAATAAGGGGCCATCCAACCAATGGCAATGAATCCAGCCATCAAAGAGCCTTCAGGTCCTGAGGGTTCCCAAGGTCTGTGAGCAGCACTTTCTGAGCAGATTCTCTGGCCTGTTGGTGCGAGTTTCTCTTTTTTAGCACTGACTTTGTTTTCTAGGCAATTAGCCACAATACCATTTTAACCTGTCAAAAATAGCAATCTACAGTTTTAGTTATGCAATCGCCAAATGCAGAGGCAGCAGACAGTGAACAGCAATCAGTCTTCTCTCCCAGCAAGTTTGATGGGGAATTTTGGTGGGCTTGAATTTTTTAATGGAATTTGAGGGGTTTGATTTCAGTGAAACAAACACATGGAAATGCAACCTCTTTAAACAAAGAAATTGTTTAGCAGTAAGTTGTCCATTAACAGCAAAACTAGAAAAGCTCAGTTGCCTATGGAAACAGCCTCTTCGAAACCTTTACCTTCTTGTCATTTTGGCTGGAAAATATTGAAGAAATTCGAAAGCTCTGAGGAGGAGAACCGAGAAAAACCACCGCACAGGCAGTTTGCATTGGTGGTGTTTTCTGATTAAACTATTTTAAGCCTGGGAGAGGCCCTAAGGATTGTTTCCACAAGTGGGGATCCATGTGAACAGTTCAGCTCTACAATTTACTTTCACGTGGTGTCTGTTTGTAAAGCACCACAAGGCTTGCAAGGGGAGATACAGAGCCAGCTGGACACATACTTTTTGAGGACACTGAGGGAATCCCTGACAAAGGAAATCTGTTTCTCCGACACTGCCTGACTGGTACAAAGTACCCATCTCATAAAATCGATGTGGGACCTTGGAAATAGACTTGGTGCACAGCATTGCACTCTGTTCTGTCTGCAGTAGGACAGGCATTGATGTATTAGATTTAGTGGTTATTTTCTTTTACAAACAGGAATTCCTGTGACCCTGAGATCCCAGTGCAGTGCAGGGGTAAGCAGGCTAGTCTGAGTGCTATAGCAGCAGTTACTCTCCTTTAAGTGAGTATGCAAAGGAGCTTTTTGAGAGATAATTTGCATATTTCTCATGACACTGAAGTGCATTGTTCCAGTGTGAATCAACTGGGATTATTCTGTCTGTAGGAAAGCTACCCCAGTGCGACACAGGCAACACTGATGTTGCCAGGACACTGAATTATCCAGTCTGAATCATGGCATGTTTGCAGTGGAACCAGTGAAAATCAGCATGGCAGAGGAATCAGAGGACTTCAACGATGAGTCCTATAAGTTCTTAATTTCTTCCTCAAACTCCGTGTTTATTCAGCTTTCTTTTGGCAGATGGCTACTCTTCAGAGGACATCGTCTACCACTGGTCAGAAAACCAGGACGAGATCCATGGGCTGGATAAGCTGCAGCTCGCTCAATTCACAATTACCAGTTACCAGTTCACAACAGAAATGATGAACTTCAAATCTGGTAACAGAATCTGTCTTCATTTCAAGAACAGTATCTAACTTTCCCTGCACAGGGAAACCTCCTATATCTGTAATAGAAAATCCCTCTTCTTAAGTAACTAATTTAAGAATCTGTCAGGGTTCTGATAAGAGTTTTCCTTAGCTTACACTCACAAAAAATGCCAACCTTTGGTGAGCTTTCAGGTAGCCACTGTAGCATATTGTGTCCTTCAGCTCTGTACGTTTGACAAAATACTGCATGGAGTAGCCAGAGAGCACTCGATAAAAACCACTTGAGGTATAGCTCACATTTTCTTGACCTAATTTGCAACTTTGGATAAAGAAAAATTTCCATTAGCCCTGATGTTTTGAGGCTTATGACGTACAGTCAGATCATTCTAATTCTACCCAGTAGAAGTCAGTGGTGTGTACGCATATCACTGGGTTTATTGCAATGTTTGTAAAAGATTGGAGTCATTTTTTCCTGCTGATTTTTCATCCTCTTTCATGTATTCAGATTCTCATTTATGCTGCACATCTCCTCTAAGCTCTTTTTTTTGAGTTTGAAATTAACTTGGCCTTTTAAAAAATCTAAATTTAGTATCTGGAGGGCTTTCTACAGCAGATGATAAGACAGTACACATTTTGAAGCATTACTGTTATTCGAGAAGACTCATGATTTTATTTTCAGATCTGGCATTGATATGACCTGAGACAAATCATTTGACCTATTCTTAGCTAGCAGTGCTGCTGAGAGCTGCAGTACCTCGTGCAGGGTTTATAAAGACTAATTAAACAACATTCCAAAAAGCTTTTTGTGACCCTCATCCAAAAGATGTTTAAGAATGTACATCTTGTCACTATAGGAGATGTTATTTTGAATATCAGTTTAACTGTGATTCACCCAGTCGCAATCTTTCTGTGTCTGCTCTTTTTTCCAGCAGGTCAGTTTCCCAGGCTGAGTCTTCACTTCCACCTTCGGCGAAATCGAGGAGTTTACATCATTCAGTCTTATGTTCCTTCTATCTTACTCGTGGCCATGTCGTGGGTGTCCTTCTGGATCAGTCAGTCAGCTGTGCCTGCCAGGGTGTCGTTAGGTAAAACAGTTTGGGGAACGAACAAGGAAGGGTGTGCTGAGCTTGTAATTATTCTCACTCATAATCCTAATTTTCCATGAAGGTGCGTTTATGAATATTATGTTTACGCTTGCAGAAGAGAAGGTCCTTTAGAAGATCTCCTTCATGTTTTAATTTCTGTCATGCTATCAGAGCAGCTGCCTCAGTAAAGAACAGAAAATAACCCTCTCAAGAAGGTTAAAAGCAATAGGAATGTGAGGCAGATGTACGAAAGAACTAATTTGAAGGAACTGGGACAGTGAGAAAAAACGTTCCCTAAGCTTGTGGATCTGGTTGCTTGAGTAAGGGTTGCAAGACCAGATGAAAGAGTTTGAGAGGGTTAAGTCTTCTGGTTTTGCTTGTCCTGATCTAAAACAAACCCTAGGATAACACGTTCAAAGCTGCCTTAGCTATACAAATGCACAGTTTTTTACAAGCTCCTCTGCTTTGAAAATGAGAAGCCACACCATTAAGGAGATTCTGCTGTGAAATATTCCTCAGCTTCAGACTGGTGAATACACTCATTACAGCGTTTGCTATGAAACCTAAAGTGAATGCTCTCACACTACACGCAGGTATCACCACCGTCCTCACGATGACTACACTGATGGTCAGTGCCCGATCTTCGCTCCCACGAGCATCTGCCATCAAGGCTCTGGATGTCTACTTCTGGATTTGCTATGTGTTTGTCTTCGCTGCCCTGGTGGAATATGCATTTGCACACTTCAACGCAGACTACATGAAAAAGCAAAAGAACAAGATAAAGGCAAGAAGGCAGAGCGCAGAGGTCAGTAAGTGTAATGCTGTGAATAACTTTGCAAAAGCAATCGCCCTGCATTCTGGCCTTTGCCTGCTACCAAAGGAAATTCTTAGAGCCTTTTGAAAAAGACTTCCCTGGTTAATTCTTTTGTTGTGTTAATTTGACAAGCAACCAGATGCAATCACTCCTTTCCCCTTGCAGCATGGTTAGCACTGAAGACAACACATTCTTACATGGTTTGTTGCTATGTTTAAGAAATAGAGAATAAGAGAGACAAAGTATGTCTTGAGCCAGATTTGCAAGTAGCAAGTGATAGGACAAGAGGAAATGGCCTCAAGTTGTGCCAGGGGAGGTTCAAATCAGATATTAGGAAAAATTTCTTTACTGAAAGAATGGTGGAACACTGGAAGAGGCTGTCCAGGGCAGTGGGGGAGTCTCCATCCCTGAAGGGGTTCAAAATATGTGTAGATCTGGCGCTTTGGGCCATGGTTCAGTAGGCACAGGGGTGTTGTGTTGTGATGGTTGGACTGGATGGTCTTAGAGGTCTTTTCCAACCCTAATGATTCTTTGATTCTATGATTCTACCCCAGCAGGTGATAAATTCCATTCTGTGCTCAGGGATCGCATCGGTATTTCAGGGCTAGTTTGGATGCCGTACGCTACCGTTGCCCTATAAATTGCTGTTACAGCTTCTCCTCTTTCCTTTGCAGATAAACGTGAAGAATGCCATTGTGCTGTTTTCCCTTTCCATAGCTGGTGTGAACCAGGAACTGGCCATTTCCAACAGGCAGCACCGAATTCCCAGAAGCCTGCCTGGATCATATGGCACAATAGAAATAGAAACTGGAGAAACAAAACGGCAGCAACTGATGAAACTGGATAAAAAGAGTGGTCTGAAGTCCCTCTTTAAGCCCATCGATGCTGACACCATTGATATATATGCCAGAGCAGTGTTCCCAGCAGCCTTTGCAGCAGTCAATGTTATATACTGGGTTGCATACACAATGTAAAAAAAAAAGGAAAATTCAAGTGAAGAGCTACAAACGGAACAATACCAACAGACTGAAAAGCCCTTGCTGAAACTGTATTGATTCATCTCTTCTCAGAATATTTTCCAATCAACTCAAGACATTTCTAAAGTCAAGTCCTGTGATCAATTCCGACCAAAAGCAACAGTTTATAACCGATCCGATTTGATACAGTGATAACCGTGCTCTGCCAAACAATCCCAGCTCCTTCTCACCTGTGTTACCACCAGACACTTTTGCATATGTACATATTTGCAGCAAAAGTTTTAATCTTAACCTACCGTGGTTTTCCTTCACTTCAAGAGTTGACCAGTAACAAAGATTTGGCTTTTTACACTCAGATAATTCCTTTTTTGTAATGGAAGAGCTAATTCCTCACTTCCACACATAAGTGATTTTCTATATCTGGCCTTCTGTGGGGTGGTCTAAGTTTATGAGTAGTGGTTAAGTTGGAGTTTTTAATCATAAAAATCTCATTAACAGAGTAAAAGGGAATAGAGGGGAGTGGAGGTTTTTTCTTAAATTATTATTTGTCTTGGATAAAGAATTAAAACAATTTCAATGCTCTTAGTCACAGCATGAAATAAAATATACTACATAAAATCTTACTGAATGGTTAATAATGGCTGTATTACATTTCAGAGGAGGCCACAAAGATGATCTGAAGGCTAGAACACTTCCCATATAAGGACAGACTGAGAGGGTTGGAGTTGTTCAGCCTGGAGAAGAGAAGGCTCCAGGGAGACCTTAAAGCAGCCTCCCAGTACTGAAAAGGGCTCCAGGAAAGCTGGGGAGGGGCTCTTGATCAGGGAGTGCAGGGACAGGACAAGGGGAATGGTTTTCCGCTGAAAGAGGGGAGATTAAGATGAGATCTTAGGAAGAAATGTTTTTGCTGTGAGGGTGGGGAGGCCCTGGCCCAGGTTGCCCAGAGAAGTGGTGGCTGCCCCATCCCTGGAGGTGTTCAAGGCGAGGCTGGATGGGGCTTTGAGCCCCCTGATCCAGAGGGAGGTGTCTCTGCCCATGGCAGGGGGTGGAACTGGATGGGCTTTGAGGTCTCTTCCAATCCAAACCATTCTATCACTCCATATCTAAGCTAATGAAGGTGTAAAGACTTAGGCCCAAAAATAGACAAAAGTGATTTAGAAACATAGGCAAAGCTCAGGCTTTCTGGGTTGCATTGGAAAAAATATTAAAGGTGTTTGATAACGAAGGAAATAAGACTCCATTTCAAAAAGGACTTTAGAATTCATTCTGTTAATTTTCAGTGAGAGTCTACCATGTGTGCCTCTGAAAATATCCTCTTTGCATCTGTCTCTAAATAGCTGAGTGAAGTAAAAAAAAAAGTCATAAATGGCTTTAAGTTACTCAGTTGCTTTGGATATTTTTGCTGCTTTTATTCAGAGGCTGAGCTAACGCGTTAGGCTTCTTCGCTTCCATTATTTGACAATGCAGTTTGTGGGTATTCATACACACTCCTTAATTCAGGACTAGATCCTCTCACCCAGCTCATGGGTTCATACAAGGTTCATAATTAGTCCATTCATAATCCACAGCAAACATGTGGGGATATGGATTAAAATAATTGAAATATCATTAGTGTAGGAATCAATGTCAGACACTTAAAAAGGGACTTTTTTGACGGTTTTGTTGCTTTGAAAGAGAGAGATTGTTTAAAATATAGATCCTGACACAAAAGCAAATATGAAATGAGAGAGAGGGAAAGGACGAGGCAAAGCAAGTGGCTGAAAGCTATGATGGAAAGGAGCAAGGGGAGCTGTAAGATTAAACAAATTGAAAGATGTCAATGTGGCATTGAAGATGGGAATCTTGAATGTAGTGGCTGATGATTAATAGTTACAATTGCAATAAGGATGAAACAAGCATTTGATCACAGTGGAATGTGCTTACATTCTTCCTGCCTTAGTTATCTGTAACATAAGGATTTTATTTCATATGACCAGCACTGAAAGGCAGAGCATTTTAACACAGATTTATAACTTAAAATAAGATTTGTTCAATATCACTGAAGTAAGAGAATGCTCTGAAGAAAAAATAATGATCCTGAACTGAGATATAATGGAAAATATGCTCCCATCATAAGTCAGGCTTAGGTTCACCTCAGTCTTTTGTTTCTGCTGTAATTGAAAAATTTTCTGTTAACAAACAGTGTGCTAGAAAGTGTAAACTGACATCAAGCTATCACTGTTCCACAAAGTTCCCCAGTCTAGACCTGGACTGAAGCACCGGATTCTGCTCCGAGATCTTGCCACTGACTTGTTGGGGAAACTTAGTTGTTTCACTGCATCATCTGCAAAACTGATACAATAATACTGATTTATCTTCTATATCTTTGAGGTTTGCAGAAAAAAAACCCTTCAGGAGAGACAGAAACTCTTATCTCCAATTAGGTAAGTGCATCCAGCTAGTACTTATGTGGTGTTATCTACCAATCCTTCCGAGCCTTTCACACACTGAATTAAAGCAAAGCATCACTCGTGTCTCTAGCTCTTAGTTTATTACATTGGCTGTCAAGGTTAGTATCTACTACTAAGAGTGAAATTATTGACTAAATCCAGTTGAAGATATACTTGCAGGGAGTTCCTGTGGAGGGTAAATCATAAGAAAATAATCCATAATTTTCAAATTAAAGTTATTAAAGAGCAGAGAATAAAGCACTGACCCAGTCCCTCTCGTGTGCAGGGTTGGCTATTTAGAGAAACTCACAAGAAGCGGCTGCAGATATTATAAAGGCAATGTCTAATCTAATTACTTCAGCAGTAATAGGTGGTAATTGTGCACCTGGCAGAACTCCTTACACTGAAGCCAACTGAATAATCACATGGGGTTATTGGACAAAATTAGTTGCATCTCCATCTGGGAGACAGTCAGGGGCGGCACGCCCTGCTGACACCTTCAAAAGCTTTATTCAGTCACTTTTTCTCTAGGTTGACTGCAGCTCTTCAAGGAGCACAGCTCAGCCGCGACTGATCAAAGTAAAAGGTGGCAGCAATCTTTCCCTCAAAAAAACCCCAAAGCCGCACGCTTGACTATCACAAAGTTGTAGAGTGAAGCATAAATAAAGGGGAAAACACATCTCAGCCCGTGGCAGACAGGCAGAACCACACAGTGAGTGCACACATGGCAGTGGTGTCCGTTCCAGGACCGAGGTGACTCAGAGGGGACAGCAGGCGTTTCAGCTCCTGATGCTGCACTTGAGCAGCACAAGACAAAGCACCTCCATCACAGAGTGGGTTTTCCTTAAATGTGTTTCCAGAGCCAGAGATAGGAAAGTCAGGTGCCATTCAAACCCTTTTAAAGAGAAACTTCAGTATAGGAGTATGGTGTAAAGACTGGAGTTATGTGTACATTTAAATCTTCTGTACATTTTGATGTGCTTTACTTTTTTTTTGCATTTAAGAACATCATACTTAAAAATCATCAGCCATTAATACTTTATACGTATTGATGTCTGAAAAAAGTAAATGCTCTATTCAACTCCAATTTCAAGATGCCCTTAATAAACTGAAATAAACTAAATTTCATGTCAGTTCTGTGCTGACTGTGGATGGGTTGTACTAGCATTAAGGAGAGGAAAGGAAAAATAAAAGTATGTGGCAGATCAGAAGGCGCTTTTTCTGTGCTGTACCTGAAAGCATTTGTATTCCTTTCAGTGATTTACAGTACTGCTCTATGGACTGGTGTGTTTGTCAGAAAAACAGTGGGATATGTGTTGATGTAATCATTCTAAATGTGAAGTGTTAATAAAATGTAGATATACAAAAATTGGAGCTTCTATAAATGGACAAAATAGACATTCGAACTATTGAACTGGAAGATAAAATGCATTAGAAAGAAAATCAAAATAACCTCTGAGATTTCATCCCATAATGAAATCCTGCCTATTGGGTGCCCAAGGGCTTGTAAAACTCTGCTTTGGCCTTGACAACCGAAGAGAAAGTACCAGTCTGTGATTATGAGTGCTTTCTGTGGGGCACTTATACAGACTACAGGGTTTATGTTAAAAAATAATGGTTGCTGCCTCAAGAGGTTGAAGAGAATCAGAAAGCACAAGATGAAGAAAAGCGAGAACTGCACGATTTATTTGAAAGTAATGCTGGCAGTGACAGCACCACGAAGAGGTTAATATACAGAAATGTCTGTCCTGCTTCTGGGTAAAAACGAAGGCATTTATCCAAGTTAAAGTAAAAGCTCCCACATCAGTTCTTAACCAGTTTCCTAATCCATCAGATAATGTAGCAAAACTAATTTAGCTCAATGAGGCTTCTGCTGTTAAAACGATTGCTCTGATTTTAAATACTCAGAGCCATTAACCTAAGAAAACACTTCACACGAGGAAGAAAACAGCACCCCTGCATATTCATCTATGAAGCAGAATAGATGACACAAAGCTCATCGAAAGTTACTGAGAATATTTTCATTTAAAAAAAAATCTGAAGTGACTCCCTCATGCCCTCTTTGCTAGAGCAGCTTGAAACACTCGCAACGGTTGAAAGCTTGTTGGATGTCATAATAATACTGCGTGCAAAAGATGTTACAAATACACATATAGCTAATTCTTTGTAATGGAAACTGAATAAAAATTTGGCCATGAGCACATCTGTCTGGACGGCTCTGGTGGCTGAGATGGGAAAGGCACTGTCTCTTTCTGTCTTTATAGCTTTTGTCTAAAATGAAATGAATTTGAGGATCTCAGCCCATTGTTACATAACGCATTAGGGATCTGCTCCTCATCCCAGTTTTATGCCATGGCTATTCCTTTTACTAAGTCATTCACTGTAAAAACAAATCTGAGAAGACAGTCAAACCCAGGCTGTCAGAAAATGTAGCACCAACAGAACTAATCAGATGTTATCGGGAGCTCACTGTTCTGCAAGAAGACTGGCCCACAGGAAGGTATCCCAATATCCCTCATTTGTGAGGTACCCGAAACCTCTAAATTCACTCTGGATCACTCCAGATTTAGCCCAACCAACACACAGGTGTGGTTCCACTGAACGACAGTGTCCAGCCTCCACCCCTTGGTACCAAGGCTGTTGTGGAGTTGCTGAGTACGCCAGCATCGTTTACCGAGATCGGTGACACCCTAGCACAAACAGCATGAAACTCTCCATGTTCATTTATCCCTACCAGATGGGGCAAGGAGGACATTTCCCTTTATACAGTAATAAATAATTGGCCAGCTTTAAGGGGTAGGTATGTGGAGCAGGCACAGCAATAATCTATAGAGCACTGAACTATTCCAGTATGACAATTACTACGGTCTTAAGATTAAATAAAGATTGAGTGATGAAATAGAGAGTAATCTGTAAAACATCTGGTGTAACAGTGCATCCAGACTGTTCTTCCTGTATTGCAACATTTCTTTCAGAGTTAGACAAATACAAAAGATCTATTTCTGTACATCGTACACGTTCTTATAGACAAATTTCAGATTATCCTACCCTCATCTTCCCTGGTTGCATGTTCAGCTTTTACAAATACACACTCAAGTGTGGATACATCTAAAACACAGGAGGATTCTAGATACTTTTTGTAAGCTATAGTGCATGTAGTATTTCAAAATTGAACCTGTAGTTTAAAAAGAAGAAACTTTTACTGTGTCAGCTATGATTATTTTCAGATTGCCTGCTATGGCAGTTCTGTGCATTCTTATTGAAGGATCCATCAGGCACTTCTTGGATTTGGAATATTTTGGACTAAGAATGCCCGTCTTTCCATCAAACTCAATGCTGGCTGGACCAAGAATGAGAACTTAAAACAGCACAATTAATTCTGGTCCAGGGAAAACAACAAAAAGAGGATTCTTGAGGAAGCAAGATGAAAACTTTTCTAAAATTTTCACCATTTTCCTCCATCCTCTGAAATGACATTTGTCCGTTTTCAACGCTAAAAGCACCCATTTTCTTTCTTCCACAATTTCTTTCACTGTTATCTTTCAGGAGAGGGATCATTACCTTCTAAAGGCTTGGGACCAGGTTAGACAGCAAGAAGAAAGGAACCCCTACGATTTACACATACAAAGGGAAAGCAGGCAAAAATTCTGTTTCTACAGAGACAGGTTGTATAAATATCCTGAAAAAAATAAATATAGAAGCATAGAGATTTGATTTTATTTGTTTTTAAGCATATGTACCTTGGGCTACCCATAGAATTCTTTATTCTCCTGGCTAATGTGATGTTGACAAAAGTGAATTAGCTTCTGGGTGCTTCTATCTTATATAAGACAGACAAGTAAGGGAGGTGTTGACTTAAAATAGTCTTGAAACATTATTCATTTTGTCTATTTTAGCATGGACTGGAAAAACACTAATATTCAATCTAACAAGAAAATCTGCAAAGAATTACCATGGTGATTTCTGATGTTATGTGGGATATATGCTTTACTCCAGTCTATGTTACAATAAAATACATTAATGCTTTGCCTTATAATTTTTATCCAAACTTGGTGGCATTTGGCCCAAATTCCTTCCCACTGGATTCAATGATTTCACTGACACTGATGTCAATAGAAACAATAGCTTGTCTCTTGGCTGGCAAAAAAAGAGTCAGTAGGCTGAGGAGCAGCCTGCACGTCTGCCCATGGTGCTGGTTTGATCTGGTAAAGATGTCATTCTATAGGGAGGTATTTTCATTCTGGAGCGGCACAGAGCTGGTTACTCACTTTCCACACGTATTTGAAGATAGCAGCCATCTCTTCATTTATTTGTTGTTTAGTTCATAGTCTGAAATCATCATTAACCCCTACTAAATCTTAAAAACCTTGGAAAGTTGACAGGTCTTAAGTTACTAACTCAAGTAATAACAGAACACCTTGCCTTCTCCATCTACTGAAGTAAAATGATTGCCCCTTTTGTTTCAACAGTTATCTTGAAGAAACAGTTGCCATAATGTCTTAATAGAAGCATTTGGGAGGGAGAAAAGGAGAAGGATTTTTTTTGGTCAACCTCATCACAAACATTCAAGTATTCCACGGATAGAGCAGTTTAAAAAATAAAATTAATTTCAGCACAGATAAGGTAGAAAAAACTGTGAGTCCTGCCACCTAGCCATCAGGTTTTAAAACTTACAACTCTATGCCTTTCTGTCTAAATTCGTAAGAATAACTCTGTACATAATCTCTTCTGAGGAGTCCATAGAGTGCAATGATTCTTCAACCACCTTCCCTAGTAGGAACGTTCCCAATAGTTTTAGTCATTTAAGCAGAGAAGGTCCTGGCTGAGTCACTTGCTCATTAATTACACAACGTTGTGTTCATTGAACTACCAAAATTAAACAGAGAGCTTTTCCTGCCAGTTTCTTATACCAGTGGAAAGGGGAGATGTAAACATCAATATAGCAAAGATAGTTCCCAAACTACAAGGACAGTCTTCATCTGTGCTGAATTTCCACTGTGAAATAAAATGAACCATAACAAATACGTACCCTTTGATCTTTGTTTCTAAAGAGACATATTTCTTTCACAGGAAAGCCTTTTGTAAGCCAGTGATAGTGCTCTGGAGATAAGAGGGATTAACTGGCAGTGACAGAGAGCTAAGAGCCTCCTACCTATGACTGATAATTCATGTTATGCTTTCAGTCCAACAGCACCCGTGCTGCCCACTCACATCTCAACCAGCAGACCTGGAGTGTTTCTGAGTCTCCTACTCCTGGAATGACAGCTCAGCAATAGCACCTTAAACATGAAACACATACTCTTCCCTGGGTTAAACAGCAGAGCTTTTGTCCTTCAGAATCTGGAATACACAACAACAACAGTTACTAAGCAGACTTTCTAAACTACTGTATAATTAAGTCTTAAAGGTGAAGACAAGGCATGAAAGTCTCACAACGAGCAATCGGTGAGCACACCTGTGTTAGTCAAACACAGACCAATCCATGGTACCTTGGCAAACCAGCTTCGAACTGACTTGAGACATTCTAGAAGGTTTTTATGGGTATCATTAAGTTTTCTCAGAAAATTCTCTTTTACTGCCATAATGGTTCCTTTGTGAATGTGAATGTCCCTCTAAATGAAGACTCTTTGGTTCCTCAAACTTTAAGATTCAAGAGTATCAGTCAAAAACTGACAAATTTTGTAATTTGAGCTACAGAAAAAAATAAACCTTGCTAGTCAAATCTTTTTTTGACAATTCTCCATTATCTTTTATGGGATATCTTGTTTCAGACCATTCTTCGTCTGGTTTTATTAAACCCTTCTCCATTAAATGAACATTTTAATATGGTAAATATCCCAATGCCAACATAGCCTAAGTGCTTCATAAATACTTAAAGAGTTGCCCCACTTGTGACTTAACTTGTTTTAACCAAAAGTAACTCTTCACAGGAATAAGCCACCATATTTGCTTACTAACCTAACTGCATGAACCTCGTGCTGAAACACAAAACATGGTTTGCTGCATTCTACTAAACAAAAATATTCTTTCTAATGGGTATAAATTGGCTAAGCTTTTTTTTATGCAACCAAAACACCCAGCACCATCTTTAAATCTCTCTGCCATTGTTTGCTGCCTGGATTCACAGGCTCTGTTTTTTTGGATCTGCACTTATCTTTACAATACCAACGTGTACAAGCGGAAGCACACAGCGTGAATGGGTAAGCATTAGGATACTCCTTTTTTTCTTTCTTTCTGCAGCTGTTGCTGGCAGAATAACAATAGGTTAACATAAAGCAAAAGCACTCAAACAGCTCTGTACATCAAAATGTGAAAAAAGAACTGCTGAGATTATTTGTAAAGGGAGGTTGGAGCTATTTGGAAAAGTTAAAATGCTTTTCCATTAGACAAATGCATCTGTCAGTAGATCAAAAAAAGGCAAATGCACGGTGGAAAAAATAGACACAAGAGTAAAATACAACAGAATTCAATACATACAGTTTCAGATGCAGTATATACCTTCCAACAACACGCATTACTTACAGATTTTAAGCAGGATGAGTAAAGACAAGATAAAACTTGTTTCTGTCTCTTGATTATGCTGAAGTCTGGCTCAAAGAGAAAATTATTCCCTCCAACCTAAAAATAAACCAAAAAACATGTACATTGTTAACTTTTCCTCCTGTTTTTGTAAATATTTGTGCCAAAATACTAGTTACAAGTCTTACATCTGCAATATCAAATTATTATTACAGCATTCACCAAGCCAGATAAATTTTCAATTCAGAAACATTCTCATTTCCTCCTGGCTTTAGTATATAAAATTAAATTTGATAATCAGTTGTCTCTCTTGAGTCATACACGTAAATAAAATGCTCTGAGAGATTTTGAAATATTATTCCTTTCACTGATACACCACTTTCTTCATGTGAACCCTGGAAAAAATTATTTTCGTTTCATTCTGTGGATTCAGTGAGGTATTTAGGCGCTTCATTTTTTTAAGCATGCAGGACAAATTTTTCTCTGAAAAATGGCCCAAGACAACAAGGAATGTCTACCCCTACAACACTGCCTTCCTATGCAACCACAGCCTGTTTCTTTCAAGATACCAAATAAAAAAGGAGATAAGAAAGCTCACTGCATCCTTGTTAGAGGCACTACAACGGTTTGACTGTGTAGTCTAAGAGTTTCCAAACTCATTAAGTAGCAAATGTGTTTCAGAATTTTAAAAAAGGAAAATATAGTTTGATAAACCTTGCACTGGAGTGATGTCAATGGATGTTAATATAAATATCTGATGCCTAAGCAATGCTTTAGATTAATGCTGTCATTAACCCGAAATAATTTGTTCCCTTTAAACTGATTTTTAAGGAATAGTTCTTAATAGCCTGTAGTATTAAAATGAACACTTATAAGCATTGTACATACAGCTGTGTTTCCCAGGCAGTAGCCTAGGAATATCTTGCCATCTGCTGGAAATGTGCAGATATACATCCTTAAACAAGTACAGGCTTCAAAGTTACTGTCAGAGACAACAGCACCACGAAATGATGACAGAGATATGAAGTTTGCAAAGCAACACTCTGGATTTTCATAACCTTTAGTCAAAAAGACAATTCAATAATGAGGTCCCATCAGTCTAACAGGCAGCAGCAGTCGAAATACCGGCACTAGATTCCTTGGCAAAACAGTGTTCTCCACCACCACTGTGAACCTGGAGCACATCAGGATGCTGAGGTTGAGCGCAGATGACCTCCATGGCCGCATCTGTATAAAACAGGGGCCACTCTGCTGTGGCTGAGGCGATGGGCTGACAACATTAGCTAACACAGCTGGAGATACTGACACATTTCTCCAGAAGCCTCTGCAAATTAATTATGTCCTGCATAAGAGAACTCACACAAGGCTTCGGCAGTTCCTGGTGAGTACTGGCTGCTGTTGATCCTGGTTGCTAACAAGCCACAATGTCTTAAAAAAAACCAAAATAGAAAGGCAAATCTTCCAGCAGGAGGAATCTCTTCCATCTTTCTCACAGAACTTAATTACCAATACTGGTAAGGAAACCACTATTATCCTACCTCTTAAAAAAATCCCTTTAGGCCATGTGACAGCAATTTGTTATTTGTCAAACTTATCATATAATGAATGTAAGAATGGGAAACTCCCACTTTGTTGTGCTGGATATGATAACGTTCTTTTCAAAACAGAACTGAAAAACTTGGAAAAAACCTCTTTTTTTAAAGCTTTCTCTTTCTCAAACAGTTCATTTCACATTCTGCTCTTCAGTAAGAGATATGATATCAAGAGATAACAGTAATTAAAAAAAAGAACTAAAAGTTAAAATACAACAAATAACTCATTTAAACTTGGAAAAAAATGACCTAGAAGCCTGTCAGCTCTTCAAGTCTAGGTGTAGCAGACAGCAATATTACAACTTTTTATTAAGTTGAGGATGGTTTAGCAGAAGTGTAATTCCCTGCCATCTAGGAGAAAAAAAAATAAAGCTCAGGAATACACTCAGGATTTACAGCTCTTGAGAACAGAAGTCAATTGTGTTTCAAAAACAATATGCCAGAAATAATGATCATACAATATGCTGCATTTTCAAACCAGTTACAACCTTGTCAGCTGATGCACAGAGCAGAGCTGACATCCTTTCCAAAAAATGCCATCTGCCCAGAAGCAGAAAGCATCTATTAAGAAATTCAAGTGTTTAAACAGTTTTGTAGTATAAGAAAATACAAACCAACTCAAAAAAACACTTCCACAATAAGAGCGTTAGCACTAAGTGATCAACACAAAATATCTCTGCAAGATGTAAAAATATTGTTGTTGAGAAATGTACCCAGTTTTTTTGACCTCAGGAAGTTCTGCTAGGAAAAAAATAACAACAATAAACCACAGAAAACCTCAAATCACAGTTCTGAAGAACTGTACTACCTTTTATCTGCCATTCCAACAGCTCATGGAGCTGAAGTAATCTAATTGATGTGATAGGGAGATCAAAGTCAAGCTTGCCCTGAAAGAATTATTGTAGACATATCCTACATAATGTTCTCCATTTTAAGCAGAGGAAATCTGGAACACATGAAGATTTAAGGGCCTGTTTTGAAACCATATTGGCAGTTCCCACTAAGATAAAAAAAAACAGTGGATACACAAATAATTAAGATTAAAGACTGATAAATGAAACCATTCGGTGCATTTCCTTGATGCCAGAGAAAACATCTAGAGCGATGGCAATAAGTTTTGCCAGTTTGGTGCTACTTCAACTAGTGTTAACTATTATTTCTTTGTATCTTGGAAGATTGTAGAAACACCAAAAGGTAGCTCAGGGTTACACTGATTCACACTCACCACAACCCACACCCCCCAAAGATATTGGGAAAGTGCTACATGGTGTCTAAAATGAGCTTGACATAGGGGTACAAAAGGTAAAGCAGAAGACCAAGGATCGCGGGGTTTTCCATTTTAAAAACACAGATTATGACCACTCAGCTCCAGGCAGCCAAACATTTAACAGTTGTAACACCTTAGTTTGGTTTATTTTTCAGATTTGGTGGTTTATTGTTGCCCAATGGCAGATGCAGACAGATCAACAAAAGCCCCAAGGCAAAAATTTTGGTTGGATATGCAAGGAAGACACTTGTTTGGCCAAAGCAAGGAGCATTTCCACTGGAGGACTCTGAGTTAACGCTCCCACAGCTTGCTCTGGAGAACAGGTAAAGCCCCCCTCCTCTCCTTTACACACAGATGGCTTTGCTTCAGTCACAGGTGACATCAAATGATCAAAGTGTCACTAGGAAAAACCCCAACTTTATAAAGCGGAGGGCATTAACCGTCTCCCAGACTTGCTCTTGTGAAGTTGTGATTAATTCAACAACACTGCTGCAATGTATTCCATGGTTTTCCCCTCTGGCGTGGCTGCTCAGAAGTTTAATACTTTTTACTTTCATTATTTTATTTCCTCTCTTTTACTCTGGCTGTGGTTTTCCTGCTTTACCAGTTTTGAATGACACCTCTGAAGGCTGGATGGTGTATTTGTACTCATGAGAAGCTACACTCCTGTGGAAGTGAGTTTTCCCAGGAAGCAATCCTGGCACCTTCAGGAAGGCTGGCAGGTGCTGGCAGGGTGTTTGTTCTGGGGGGTTGTTTGCGGGTGGGGGCATCTTGGAGAGACAAGGGTGCCTCTGGGTGACCATAGACAAGAAAAATACACACAGACACACACAGACAGCACCCCACCCACATACACAAAGAAAGGATCTTTGAGATTATTGAATCCAACTGTACCTGTCCACTATTAAACCACCTCTGAGCACCTCATCTACTCGCCTTTTAAAACTCTCCGGGGATGGTGACTCCGCCACCTCCCTGGGCAGCTGTGCCAGTGTCTGAGAACATTTTCAGTGAAGAAACTTTTCCTGATGTCTCACCTGAACCTGCCCTGGCGCAACCTGAGGCCACAGACCCACACTCTCTCACTCACCCCCCCACCCTGCTCCCGCCTCAGCACCCCAGGCCGCGTAGGGGGGGCGCGGGCTCCGTGAGGGAGCTCAAGGAACCTCGTTGCCCCCACGGGCCACACCCGCCTCTCCACCCGCCCCAGCACTTCCTGCCGCGTCCCAGAGCGCGGGACGTACTGGTACCTGAGGCGGCGCCCTGAGGGCTCCCCCCCCGGCTGCCTCACCTGTCCCCGCGCGCACCGCCTCCCTCTCTGACTGGTCACAGGTGTTCCCTACCTCTTCCCCGCTCGCTGCTGATTGGCTGAGACGCTCCGACTCCTCAGGTAACGGTTCCCGGGCTACGATTGGTCGCAGGTGGGCGGGAACCTCGCGGCGACTGGCTGGTGGACGGGGCGAGCGGTGTCCCATTGGCTGGCGGACGGAGTAGGCGGTGTCCCATTGGCTGGGGGCGCTCAGCCTCTCCGTCCGCCATGTTCGGCGCGGTGGCGGCGCTGCCGGAGCCACGGGTCGCGGGGCCGTGAGGGGCGGCGGCGGCGGCTGAGGGGGCACCGGGCAGCGGGAGCTTCTCCGCCGCGCGGCCGCCGCTTGGCTCCCGGGGGCGCAGGGAGGGCGGTGGGGGAGCTGGAGTGTCCGATCCTGAACTTCCTGGCGGGACTTTGAGCAACTTCGGGCCGTGGAGGCGCTGGGACGGGGACGCGGGGCCCTCAGGTGCGGGGCCGGTGGGCGGGACTGGGGGGGGTCAGGGGCGGAGAAAGGGGTAGCCTCGGGACTGGGGGCGTCGGGCTATGTCCCCGCCGTCCCGGGTGGCTCTGTCACCCCCGCGGGAGCTGAAGGGTTCCCTGGAGACGAAGAGGCTGTGGGTTCCCCTTCGCACTTGGGGAGACGAAGGGTTGGGAGGCAGATTCTGGAGTCTCCTTGGTACCTGTGGACCCTGCTTCCCTGGGCAGTGGCCTCGAGGAGATGTCTGGAGATGCCTGGCAGTCCATTTGCCTGTCAGCCTACATCTGTAAGGGAAGGTTGGGGTAATATGAGTAACCAGGATATTTGTCAGTCTGCGATCACAAAGCTAACTTAAATTGCTCCTTGGAGTCCCTCTTTTGCTTTTCTTGGGTAAATTTGTAACTGACGCTAGTTGATAGTAGTCTTCCATGTGTATAAAAGCTGTTTTGAATTAAAATACTAATTTAAATTAAAATACTCTGCTCTTTGGGAAAAAAAGAAAAAGAGGCAGAAGCTGTGTTTATAATGTCTAATACTTAATAGCTGTGAATAAGTAAAGATTTGGAGTATTTTTGACCAAGAGGGAGCTGTTGGATTTTTTCTTAAAGAACATCTGTAAAAAATACCCAGTACAATTTAGTTTTACAGAAATAGTCCAAGCATTTAACTGATCTTGTTTAACTTATGTTAAGGTCAAGAGTCTTGTATATTTTCCTTTTGATTTCTATGCAAAGCTGTTTGTGTTTCAAGAATTTGAGGCAGCTCGTTTGTTTAGTAGAATGCGTATATTCATCTGTGTTCTGGTTTTCTTTCTGTGCAGCTGGATTGAAAATCATCTGGAGGAGAAAGGCATATTTCACATGCGAAGCTGTTCACTTCAGAATTAAATGAGTTATCTGCCTTGAATGAACTTATTTCTATAAGCTTTTAAATTCATTTAAACTGCTAAATACAGACCATGCCTAGCAGAATGGGCTCAAAAATTCATTTGAACAAAAACTTCATCAGAGTAAAAACACACTACAGTGGGTAAGTCAGCATGTTCTCTCTGTGTTGTATCCTGTCTGGTTTTGAAACATATTGTGTAGGGGTTCATAGTCTGACCTTGTGATAGAGTAGGCAGGGTGCTGGTGGATTTGTAATTAATGTCAGATTGGGTAGGTAGACTTTAATTTTTAGCTGTGCTACTGACTTGATTTTTTTCCTTATGCCCAGTTATGTGATTTTTATGTCTTCATTTTGCCACCAGTAAATTGAAAGTCTAGTAGTCTGTTAATTTACAGTTACTTTATCTGCAGGTTAAACTTTCATATGGAAGTTTGCTTAATAAAAAAACATAGATAAGCTCTCAGTGGCGAGAATTCATGTCAAAACTTCTGCCTTAATGAAATATAGAAGTTTGCTGCTTTACTTGAAGTAAAAATTACTTTGCAAGAAATCCACGTATCAAAGTAAATGAGACTGCATGCTGTGGTTCATTGTTGCTGCTGCTCAGTAATTTATTATTATAAATAATAATTAATGCAGATCAGTGGGTTTTGTTATTATTAATCTACACCATGGTTTTGTTCTGGTTATTTAATGGATGCATGTGAAATGCTTGATGAACACTGGGTGAAACAGTTGTACCGTGTATTTGCCATTGCTATTAATTATTTTCTGCCCTGTAGTCTTGTTCTACACCTCTGAATTGTGTCATACCTAGGCTTAGGTTGAAAAGGAAGTCTGAAGTTGGAACAGGTGATGCACTTCTCTGAAATGCACAGAGATGTGTGGCAAGGAGAGCTGCCTTAGCTGTGTGAGGGAAGGCGCTATAAACACAAAGGGAACTTGGTGTAAACAGTTTGGGATAGCCTGCTGGCACACAGCATTGATACAAAGAGAAAGGAATGAGTCTGTAGAATTTGTCTGTACAGAAATGGAGGAGGTGATAATACTTCTGTCACTATTAGAGTTAATGTGTCATTATTATGATGTTTTACAATAAACTACTAGTGTAGTTTCTCCTGCAACACCATATTCAGTAACTTCCGTTAGCAGTGAAGTCTCTAATATGTCAATTGACAAAACCAGAGTTCCAATCTCAATGAATTCTGGTTTTGTTTTACTGATCAGATTCTGTGAGTAAGAGTTGTTTCATTATAGACTGTGCAACTGGTTATCTCAGTATCTCTAGTTAAGCACTATACTCATCTTTTGAACAAATTTGAGAAGCTGTAGGAAGTCATTGATGCTGGACAGCTTCAGAATTAAGAACAAACTCGTTCAGGTAGCTGCTAAAAAATTAGAATAGTAGTACAGTATATCATTTTTAAATACCAGTTAAAAATCTAAGCATGAGGAAGTTCTAAACATGGGAATGTTTAGTCTATCTCTGTGGAGCCCTACTATCTCAGGTATTCGTGTTTCTGGGTGTGACAGAGTTCCTAACATAGCGCAGTATAAATAACTGCACAAGTAGATTGCAAAAGAAAGTAAACCTGTGTAATTATCATTTCATTATTTCAGTTAGTTAGTTTATCTGGTTTACATCTGGTTACATGACATCACTTCATGTCAATAGAGCAATGATGCAGTATTGTTTGCTGTATGTTACCTTAGTTCTAAATGGTGGCACATTTGATCTATCAAAGGGAATGATTCTCTTGCTATAACTGCTCACACATAACTTAGTAGTTCCTCATATTACTTTGTAGTATCCAGTTTCAGATACCTGACAAAAAGGTGTCCTGTGGGGTTCTTTAGTGTTAAACAACAAATTATTTTCATTTATTTGTGCCCTGGTTGCCTAGTGTGGCTGTAACATCTTAAGGAACACTGTAAATCTTAAAGGAACATGGGCATCATTGAGATGATAATAGACTAAATATCAATGTTTGCATCTGTAATAGGCACTGCTTAACGTACTTCAGCTGGGTTTTGTCTAATAAGAAGTTTATTAATCTACATGTAGAATGTCAGTGCTATGTCACAACAATTTTAGCAATTTAAGGCTGATTGGTGTTTGTCAGATTTAGTTGAAGTTTGCAGTGTGCATGGTAGAGTATTATTTTTCTCCATAGTTGCAGTTTTTTAATTTTTACTTGTGAAAACATTATTGTACAGAGATACCACAGATCTGTAGCTGCTTTATTTCATGAGTAGCTTGTGGTGGCTGTGTATTAAGTAACGAGGTGCATTTGTTAGTGACCTTGTCTTGGTGTAAGACATTGCACAGACCTCAAGCCCTACTTTGAGAACCGGTTTGGTTTCTTACTTTCAAAAGTGCATAAGTTACGACTTTTTTGACAGGGAGATGTTCTAAACTCAGCCTCACCTGACAGCTCTCAGTACTGTACAATAACAGCAATTCAGAAGTAGGAAGTTGTGTGCATATTTTTTTTTTCCATTGCTATTATGAAGGATTAAGTTGCTCTTCTTTGAGAACTTTACAAATTGTAGATTAAAGGTCCACTTGAAAAGGTAGCAGTGCTTTTAATCTTTAAAAGGATTGTTTTAGAGCTTTGCTTGCTGTAATTTTTCTCAGCAAAGGCAAAATGCGAATTTATTGGTGCATTTCGAAGAAATGCAAGTCATAGAATTGAAGATTTTTAGTTCAGTGTAATACCTTTTAGCTTCTGGTTGAAAGACAAAAGTAGGCAGAATATGTAATATAACTTGTTTTCTAAAATGTGTTGTCACACACTGTGAAAACACGAAAACTATCTCAGTGGTGTCGGGAAGCCTCTGGGGTACCTACTGTGTTGAACTGAGAGGGGAACGAGTTTCATGTGCCCGAGCCATTCACTACAAAACTGTTTCCTAATTACCCCCTAGAATGTTTTGAATGCACTGAGATGACTTAAGTACAGCTCCTCTTTCCTCCTGCACTCATTTAATCAGTTGGTTTCCTCGAGTCTGTTGCTTGAGAAATGTTTATAAAACAGGAGGAAGTCTGGTTTGTACCCACAGGTTTTGGTCTGCGTAATCTTTTATTTTTTCTCTTAATCTTTGTCCTGCTTTGAAAATACTGCGTGGGCTTTCGTTATATCAAGAGTTATTCTTACAAATACCTGAGCAAACCGTATGGTTACATAGCAGAGTTCAATATTGGGTTCATGTTCTCAAAACACTCTAAAGGTAGAGCACAAGAATGCAGGATTTGAGTAAGATTTTAGCTGCATTTTTTTCATAATAATATTTGAGAAATCACCTCATTAAAGCTTTCTCTCTAACAATGTAGCAGATGTTAGGAAAAAGTGACTTTTTAAAAGGATTTTATAGTAATTGAGAGTTGACTTTCCCTGTGACAGAAAAAGTGCCAGGATAAAATTTAATACTTAAAAATCTTATTTTTTTACAACACTTCAGACGCTGATAGCTTGCCTCACCCAAGTAAACAGGCATTAAAGGTAGATCCTTAATACAGTTAATTCCTCCATACTAAAGTATTTTTAAAAAGCTAAACACTGAGGTGTAATCCTATTGGCTTCTAGCAACTAATTTACATTAGTGGGACCATTTTCTATGAAGAGTGTTGATTTTGTAAGTATGATTTTGTAGCTTAGAGTCCATAGATTAAATTGATAGAATATGCAGTCTAATACAGATATTTTCTGACAAAAGCTTATAATTTCATCTCATGCAGGGACATCTTGATAACAAACTTGGATGCATCAATGAGCTATGATGAACTTTGTGATGAAGTGCATGAGATGTGTAATTTACAGCAGGAGCAGCCAATTACCCTCAAGTGGATCGATGATGAAGGTATTGTACTGAAATACTGCTTAGGCATTCTTGAGTTTATTGCTCAGTGTGGTACAAAGAAAGGGCGTTGAGGAAACAAGATTCATACTGTGGAGTTAACTTTTCATTTCTAAATACCAGGGTACATAACACTGTCTTATAAAACAGGGAGTGTGGAGGACTGACCCTCAAAACTTAAGGCTGTACTGCACTTGAAATCACTTGAAGAACTGGAGAAGGCATTATAGAATTTTATTCCATACTTCCAAGCTGAATGCCAGGTTTGTTTTAATTTCAGGCTTTCATAGGCCTAATGCTGTACCCCTCCAAATTCTCAGTTCTTGGCAAGATAACTTTTTGATGTTTTTAACCCTGCTGACTTCCAAAAGGCTTTTGAGTCTTCTGAATTGTGATTTCTGTCTTAGATGAGTGTATTTATGAGAAGCAGTGCAACTGTAATAGCAGAAGACTGTTTTTATCTCTTGTAGGATTTTTGTATTTTGTGCAAGGTAGGTGCTAATAATGCCAGTAATGATAATTGATTTTCTATGGTGATTATCCCTGGTAACTGCATGATTGTTAACTGCTTCTAGTGTTGATTCTATTAATGGTCTGACATGCTCTGTTCAAGATCTAGAGGGTGGAAGCTGTCTATGTTTAAAGGAGCATTGTACTAAATTGGTTGTTAATATCCTGTTGATTTAAAATACAGTGACCAAACTTTAAATAAAGATGACTTGAATGTGGGTTTGTGTTTTTTGACTTGAGTAATACTTCAGAGCACCATTTGTCAAAGATGATAGGTGTTAATAAAAACTTAGCAGAAATGTTTTCCCTGTTCTGAGGAAAAATTCCCAGTGTGTCTGAAGTAAGTCATGTTGAGAAAAAGAAAATGTGGGAGAGAATTCGTATGTGAGAAAAATAATGTAAACTTTGGGCTTAGTGGAATGCGGGGTTGATAAAATCATGTAAAAACAATTTGTTGTGAAAGTTTCTGCTACTTTTGCTGTTCTTGTGGGAAAGGATGATGTTGCCAGATCTCATTGTTCTAAGTTATAGTGAAATGTAAAGCAGTTTATCATTATTATTCCACAGATACTTGTATGTGAGAGAAACTTATCTTTCCCATAGGCTCTGAAATATTGGCATGATGTGAGATGAGTTTGCGTATTTCTTTCTGCTGTAAAATGTGGCAGTTCTCCTCAGCCTTAAGTTAGAGCCTTCTGGTTGCTGTGAGTAGTAGTGAAATGGAGGTACTTGACACTGAGTGCCTTTGCTACTTTCTTGCTTCCTTTTGTATTCTGTCTGCTTATGATTTAATAGAAGTGTAGTGCAGCTGTAACTCGTGGTGTACAGAACTCCTGACATAGTAGGTTGAAAACAGCTACTGTGCAATTGTACAGCTGCAGTGGTGCTCAGTTATTGTCCTGTTCCACCTTGCCAAGGCCGTGGTCTGCAGCAGAGCTCTTAGAACTGAGTGCAGAAAAATGAACAAATACTAAATTGGTTTGGCTAACAGTTGTAATTGTGGGGTTTTTATTAATAATAGCCTGTACTGCCCTCTTAGCTGAGTAGTGTGACTTGGTGGGTGAATAGAATTTCCAGATAATGATAGAGGAAGGAGGTAGCCTGTAGTCAAAGAAGATCCAGTCCTTTTAAGATGCCAAGGACTAGTATCAATTATTTTTAAATAGTTTATCTTCTGATTACCAAGACAGACAAAGCCAACTGTACTGACTTCAGTTTCCTAAGCCTCAGCTTCATGGCAGTCTAATAAAAAGTAACTAGGTCAGAAGTGCATGCGAAGCATGTAATAATTATGTTGCATGTGCTTTGCTATTTGTACTGCATGACAGCTAATAAAAGGAAGAAAGCCTCATGAGTTTTGAGTTGGAGGATCTCAAGACGTGATTCCTGTTAATTATTTCATAGTTTGAATATCTGTTGCATTGGATTTTGAGGCTTACTTAAATAAAAAAAAAATAATTTCTTTTTTTAGTTGTAGCTGAATAAGTGTTTTCTCCTAGACTTGGTTAAATACATTCCTGTACAACCCTTTTTCTAATTCCCAATTCTAAGTTAAGTTTCAACCATCTGCTGTTTTGGCTGCCCTCAATCCTCACAGGTTTTATGAGTTATCCTATTTTTGCATATGAGTGAGTATTTCCACTTTTTGCCACAGGTAATTTGAATTCATTTGGCTGATTGCACAAAGAGATGTTCTCTTTGAACTAGCTTAAAGCAAACAATTGCTGATAGCTTAACTTACTAAAAATCTGAAGAAAATGAATTTTCTTTCGGGCTTTTTTAGTGTTTCTCTGTTTTTGACAAGATCCAAAATGCCTGAACTGTGAATAACTCACTTGTAATAAAATAGCATAAACATATAAGGAATATGGATTGTTGGTTTCCAGTACAAATAATTCTTTTGACTTCCATGTTGCATTATTGCAATATTTCTAAGAGCAGTGGCCTTCCAGGAGAGAGAAATGCACCCTGGGGTACATCTCTTTAAAAAATAGGAATGTTTTTTTAAAATAATAAATTAAGCTTTATTTGATTTAATGTTTGAATGGACACTAGTGTCGTTGCTTGGCCTGTGTATCCGATGTGGAGGGCAGGGTGCTAAGGGAAGGGACAGGTGTTCCCCAGGGTTGCAGGGGCTGAGAGCGACACCCTCACTTGATTGCTCGTGTACAGTGTATTGTGATGTACTGCAGTGTACTGTGCCTGGTTAAGTGGATTTATGGATTAATTACCTAGTTTTAACTAAAATAACCCTCACAAGGTAAAGCTAATAAAGTAAGCACAAGCAGACAACAGGAAAATGGCAGAGCTGACATTTCTCCTACTCTTAAGAATAAACTCTATCAGCCACTCTGTGGGGTTAAAACATTGCCTGAGCAGATCTGATATAAATTATCGAGATGGGTATTGGAAATACATGTTTACATCCTCTGTTTTTGATGATGAAGCTCACCCTACGTGTGTGCTGTGTTTTCAGAGAACAGCTAATGATAGCATGAAGCCATCAGGATTAGCAAGACAGTATCCAGAGCAAGAAGCCAAACCTCTGCCTCTTTTTATTTTCTTTCTGCTATTTTAAGTCTTATGATACTCAATTTGATACTTTATGTTAAATTTTTAGAATCTTGTTTTGAGGCTTCTTGCTTAATAGCAGAAGACAAAAAGCTGCACACAAAGGCTTGTTCTTCATGTCATGGTGAATATGACTGGAATAATATCCAGAAAACAAGATGGGGACAAACAGAAATACATTATTTTGTCAGCAAATATGGCTGAAAGAGTCAAGATATCACTGAAGGTTTGACAAAACAAGTATTGAAACAAAAGTGCGCAGTGTGGAATATCTGCTGGATGGTTGGATGAAAGTACAGACACTTTCACGTATCTCAGCTCATGGTATTTGCTGGATTCTGTTTCAGTAGTGTGATGTGTGAGATGTGGTTCTTTGTGAGTCACTGAAGGAAAGAAAGATGTACTGGAAAAGATACAATCTCAACAGCAAATGACTTCAATAAAAACAATTTGTTACAGAAAAACTGTGTAAGTCTCCCCGGATGGAGAGGCTGATTTGGCACGAATAAAAAAAGGATTCTGGGGTAAGGTTGCAGAGAGAAATTCATCCACTGCACTATTGAGAGACAAGCTATTGCAGGAAGGAATTTGGAGCCAGAAAGAGATGGAGTGCTGCAGGATGTCATCAGTGTGGTCAATTTTATAAACCCAAGAGCTTTAGATAGTTCAATATGTATACTACTTAGTAATAGTTGGGGAATGACCATGAGACTTTTGTGTGTCACAGAGGAAAGTGGGTTGCCTTGCAGCAAAATGCATAAAAGACTTTGTAAACTTAAAGATGTTGTGAATTTTCCCTTTACAGAAAGGTGAATGTTCCAAATATGTGGACATTATCTGTGACAACAGGTGGCTGTCAGTAGAAGCTACCTAGGAGTTATTTTCAAAACAATAAACCCTTAATCCCAATGACTGACAAAGTAACCGCCTTTCAAAAGGAACCACTGTAGGGAGAGAGCACTTTGAAAGTGTTCCATTGGTAAACTTAAGCTTGGAAATGGAGTTTTCTAACCTGTTAACAACTCTTCCGAACAGCTTCGGTGAGTTTTGAACCCATTTGATGAAAATGCAGCGTGTTCAGATCAGTTTGCAGGAGTGTATTTCTATCTAATACACATGGTGTATTTCTGTCTACTCAGTTTTGATAAAATCAGAAGGAAACATTTATATTGATGTATTTTGGCCTTGGTCAAACTTTCAGCCTAATATCAGATGATTGGAAGAGGAGCAGACCTGGAGGCTGATACATTTCTTATTAATTGCATTTCTTTCTTAATTCTTCAGTTATTAATATGCCTGTGTATTCCTTTTTTTTAGGTGACCCCTGTACCATCTCATCCCAGATGGAACTGAAAGAAGCCTTCCGTTTGTATTCTCAAAACAGAGATGAAGGCCTGATTATTCATGGCAAGTATCACTTCAAGAACCTGAATGCATTTGTTTTTAATCCAAACAGCTGCTTAAACGTGAGACTGGAACAGCTGCAATGCTTTCAGATAACGTCCTTTATGTAGGAGATGCCCTGTAGTTTGATGTTGGAAGACAGAGGTGTTCTTTTGGGGGTGGAGCCCAGAGGTGAAGCCGTCAGGTCTTGCTGGGGTCTTCAAAGTTCTAAACTGCAGATCTCTTAGTGCTGTAGTCAAGTATAAGATCTTGCCAGTATGGACCCAAATTTTGATTATGTTATTTCTCACGTGGAGTTACTCAAAAGCTTCCATAAACTGTCTTTGTGTAAATAGTCAAGAATCAAGGAAAAAGTACTGCTAAGAATCTTTTCACTTAATCTAATGTTTTTGTTTTAGTTTTCCCAAGTATTCCAGAGAAACCCGGCATGCCTTGTCCAGGAGAAGACAGTGAGTACTAAAAAGTTATCAAATTTTAGCTTAATTATTTTCAGTCACATGGAAAAAATATATATTGAAAGATTTTCATAAGCTAATGTTATGGACATGTGCATCTGTTTTGTGGTGTCTTAGTAGAATATAAAATGTTCGGTATTTTTTCAAAAGAGAAATTAATATATTGGGAGGAAAAGTCAGGATGCATATTTTAATGCGGTCTTTTGATTTCTTAATATGTAGGGAAAGAAATGATTTTTACTGAAGAAGAGGGAGATACAGCCTTTTTTAATATATTAATATTATATATTAATTTTGCTCAGGTATCAACAAGGAAATGGGCAACCAGTCCATCTTGCATAATGTGCTTCTGCTGTGTGTGAGAGCAAATAAGACTCAATTTCAATACTTGTTTGTTCATGGATTTAAATTCAAATGTGAACTGTGTCATTATATTTTACTCTATATTGAAAATGTATAGGTTTTATTACACTGTTGCTTTCCAGTTTAGCATAACAGCTTGAAAATACCTGTGGGAAACTATTTTCAGGCTCAAGTTTAATGAACTTTCTGGAAAGAGTGACCTTAGTTCTCTGGGTTTCGATATGTTCTTGGTGTGAATTGTATGAGAGGAACACTGATTTATTCTGGGACTGGAGTTATAGAAGATCTTATATCCTAAATTGAATCCCTTCCTGGAAACGGGTGCTTTAGGATGTTTGAATACTTCAGTGCCTTGTGTGCCTTGGACTTTGGTGAGAATTACAGCCTAAGAGAAGGTGGTGGGTTTGGGGCTTAGGCAGCCTTAGAGTGCTGGTAAATGTTCCACCAGGGCTGATTTGGATGCCAAAGGTAGATCTAAGTATTAACGTTCTTATCCTAAGTCTTCAGACGATGTTCTGTGAAACAGCCACCTTTCAGTGGAGACAGAACAGTCGATTTTATTGGGAGTTTCTAACTTTGGGTGGTTCCCCCCTTATTTCTGCAGCTGGGAGTGGAATAGCCAAACCTGGCATCACTATTGTGTTTGGGGCTGTTTCACAAAATGCTGAAATCTATTTTGTTTTCTTTTTCTGTCTTGCTTCTGACCCGTTGAATGAAAATTGTGGGGTCTGAACTCACTTGGGCATCCATGCCGCTCTGCTTTCCCAGAAGGAACCAGCTGACTCTGGCTCTGCTTCTGTTCCTGTAGCTGTTTAAAGAGGGAAGAGGAAATACTTGTGTTTTACCAACCTGGACTGGTGCTAGTCCCAAACAGAATTATTTCTCCTTATTTGGGAAAACATACGGCAAACTAATGTCAAATACTATCAAGAACACTAAGCTAACGGGAGGAGAGGAAAGGCTGTCGCTTAAAGGAGCGTCTGTGCAGATAATAAAGTTCACTGCAATTTAATGGTCTCATTAAAAGTGTAGATATTTTAGTACAAAAGTTTTTTTGTGTTAATTTGTTGGATATTTTAGTTATCTCCAGCTGCGAGATGAGCTGCAGAAGCACATAGATTAGTGTGGCTCCGCTGACCTGGTTATTCTGTCTGTAGGGTATTTCTCCCTACATGGTTTTACAGGTCGTGCTGGCTCATACTTCAGTTGTTTAAAAAGCCTGTTTAGTAGGATGTGCTTGGGAAGTGATTTGTGGTCAGGTTTCTCATAATTTAACGAATTATACCGTGCATATTGCATCTTCGCATCGATGGGGCCTGCATGGACATCTGGTATTGTGGTCTAGTAGTAACTATTTCCAAATTGTTTTACAACAAACCTATTAAAGTGTATTGATGCCAATTTCACATAAACTGAATGTGTTCAGCCTTATTGCTTCTTAGCTGAAGGCATACAAAACATCTGCATTGCACTTAGGCAGTATGGAAATGTTACTGCTATTGGTGATAGAGTTTATTTAAAGGACTGTTTATTTTGACAGACTAGAATATTGTCCTTTGTTCAGAAAACATTTGCTATGTTTCAGATTCCTTTTTTATTTAATGTGGCTTTTTCACTGCAGTTAGGTTCATAGGAAATCCTTTTACCAGTCAGAATATTACATATGTACTTTTGTAGAGCATCACGTTTACACTGTAAAGGAGCTTATGAGTTTGCCTCAAGTTATTTCCAGAGACAAATAAATAGTTAACTAGTTGCTCTGTCCAAAATGGGCTTCTAGCTAAATTAGCAGTCTCTAAGTGTGGACTTTTGAGTTTGTAACAGAAGTGCAGACGGTTTGAAATGGAATTTTAAAATAAAACAGATTGCCAAATAACTTCTTTAGCAATACATTGCTCAGAATTGTTCATGTTAGATCGTGGACTGGGCTATTTCTAATGGTGTGCAATCTTCCAAATTGCAAATATTTTGTGGTGAATTTCTGTAGAACTGTAGTTTTTTCCCTCCAGTTCCTTCCAAACCTCAGTTGTTCTGAGGAAGAGTGCGGAAATATATAATGAATCTATTCCCTTTATGTGGAAATCTAATAATATAATTGTTGACTCTCCTGGACCTGTAGGAAACTGATGTGGCTTTGAGATTGTACCAGCCGGAAAAGCTGAAAATAAATGCGTGTGATCCATTAATGTAATAAACTATGTGACTAATATTTCAGTTCTATTTGCACTCCTTAAGACAAGTTCTTTTTTGTGCTTGAGGAACCTACCTTCTTAGATTGATGCAATGCTGTCTGCAAGGTAGAATCTGCACAGTCTCTGGCACATGAACTTGCACTGGCTCTGTGTTCCTCTTGCTCCTGAATTTTTGCACTTGTTTTTTTTGCACCAGACCGAGCTCCCACTGTGAATGTGGGGCTGCCGTTTCCTTCAGCGAGTTGACCCATCCCACAGGCTGGAGTGGCGCTGCTGCTGTGTGGGTGAGGTGGCAGGTTTCTAAAACATCTCCTATCTCTCCCCAGATGCTGAATGTGACCTCTCATAGGCGATTCTAGCGTCTGCTGGCCTGGAGCCTGGGATACTGATAAAGTCTTTCCTGATAAAGATGGCAGACTTTTAGGCCAGTCTTGTGTATTTAAAAATATTTTTATTTTTTGGGTAGCTGAGCTATTTATTCTGTGGGAATTGATACCGAAAGACGGTTGTTTCTGCAATGTTTAGGTGTGTATTTCTGTTCTGTGCTCCAAAGTGACAGCCTTCCCCATACCAAGCGTGGTGTCTGATTGGCAGTTTTATAACTTCGTTATTGTAGCCTCAGCTTATTCGCGCTGACGGCTCTCGATCTGATTTATCACTCCGGGTGCTGCGGTGCCTTGTATAACAAAGCGTGCTCTGCTGAACAATTTCTATCGATTTGTAGGACTTCCCTAATGGAACTGCCGGTTTTATCAGAGGAGTACTTGTTATTGTGACATCAGCTCCTTGACATCCATGCCGTGTTTTAGTTTGTGCCTCAGCTGCTGGCTACAGCCTCTCAAGGGAGCCAGTACCACCCGTGCCTGGATACATGAGGCAGGGATGTGAAAGGGAGAGACGGGGGTAACCAGTCTTCCATTAAATATTTGCTCTTAATGTTCGAGCTGATCCTGCCTATTGTCCTTGGTATCTAATGGTATTCAAACAGCGGCGTCAGTGGAATAAAGGGAAAATGTTTCGTTTCATACCTACCACATTGTAAAGCGTAAAGAATTAGATGCTGAAGAAGCTAAAGGATAAAACCCAGTGAGTAATGCATGCTTTTTCTGTAGATTTTCGGTACCATCGTTGTGATTGCTGCTGTGCATTGAGGGCATTGATGCGGTATGTGTGTACATGTGGTGCAGTGGAGAACAGAACTCAGCATTTTGGTTATGATACAGTTGCTTTGCCTGCCACCCTCCTTTGCAGCCATAGATTGTTACAAATGCAGAGATTCCTGCTGCCTCCTGTGCGTAGGGATGTGGCTGAGGGACCTCTTGGAAATGCTGAGAAAATTGCATTGAAAGGACTCCTGGGGAATATATTTTGGGAGGAAAAGGACAGAAGAGTGAGTGATGCTGCTGCTGCTAATGAGGGAGATTAATGAGACATGTATCCAAAAAACCCTGACGGTACGTGTTCAGGGCCTGTTTATTGAAAGATTGGTGATGTAAAGATTAACAATTATGAAGGCCTTTTTGTTGAATTGTGTTTTGTGGATTGTCTTAGGTTGATGCTTTTTAATTGTGAAATAATTATTTTGAATTAAGGTTTGCTTAGTTTCTAATACTGTCAGAGTAAACTGTGCTACTGCACAGCATTTGTACATCTAAACAGATAGAAATGTCTATTTAATGTTAAAATTCATCTTGGGTTTGGGTAGCTAGCACTAACAATTTTTAGGGTGGTTTTGCTTTTGGCTTCGGTAAATACAAGAATGCAAACTAGGAAATGTTTAAATATTTTCATAAAATAGGATGAATCTGTTTTTAATGTGTAAGTGCTTATGGCATTAGTCTGACAGCAGACTAATGTGTTTATTAGCTAATATTTCTGGCTGCTTTTGCTGCCTTTTTTTTTTTTTGATGATAACACTCTTGTGGATGTCTTTTATGCTCTTTGTTTATCTGCTCAGTATTTTAGCATTAGGTGTTTGGACTTCATTTTCCCCCAAGCCATCTTTCTTGAGAATGTCATCATAGGGCTCTGTAAAGGTATTTACTAACCTAATTATTGTTGTCAGCTCTTTCATTGTAGGCATAGGTATTTGGGTTTGCTTTATGTTGTGCCTGATACTATAAAATAGCTCTAAAAGGCTTCTCGCTACAGTAGCGTGGCCTGTAAATATTTTTCTAGCTCATAAGGCAGTTTTTTTCCCTTCATTTGTTACTGTATTGGCAGCAGCGATTAGGTTATTCAGAGCACGTGAACCAATTTCATCCCCCAATGAAGAAAGGAACTATTGCAACCGTAGACACTATTCGGAAGGCATAGATTGGATTGCACTGGATAATTAGGCAATTTTGAAACTGCTAGTAACCCTCTCCTGGTTTTTAGTAATTGAACTGACAGAGGGGGGAATGGTACTATTTTAAATGTAAGATATATTGTTGCTTAGGAATTGAAAATAGCTGTGTCATAGTTTCTCAAGAATACCTGAAATCTCTTCCTCTGTGTACCACATTTTTTTCAATATGTGGCTTATTTGAAAAATATATGCACAGATTATGAGACACCATAAGTTACTGAAGGCAGAATTGCAGTTCAAGGTCTGATTTGTTTATAATCATGTCATGTTCTTAGTTCTAAAATAAGTTAAGCCTTTTTTCAGCTACGAAGCACCCACTGAAGAGTAACAAACTATAGGCCTCCCTTTTGATATTTGAGGCATGAAATTACAAACCACACATCTGATTGGGGAGTTTGATGTCTTCCCTTACTTTAAGGTACTGGATGTCTTGGCAGATATTTGTATGCTGATTTGTAAGCTATAAACTAAAAATACAGTGGGATAAAAATACTTGAGCCAGTTTTTACAATGTCATAACAAATAGCCTCTATACTTTTCTTTATTTATTTATTCTTCCCCACCCCTTTATCTATTGCTCAGAATGTGGCACAGTCATGCAGGCTAGATGTCACCTGGATTTAGAAAACTTAATGTCTAGCTCCACCCCCCTTGTGTTACCTCTTGTACTTCCAATCTATACTTCTCATAAGTTGGTAAATCCACTTCTAATATAAAGATATTTAGGGTTAACTAAATTAGCAAGAAGGTGATGAAGCTTCTTGTTTTTTGTTGGAATTAGAGGACATGTATGAGCCTGTTAAACCTTTGCTGGGCCTGTCTGTCTCAGTAGCTTGAGAGACCTATTTAATGTGTAACCCTTTAAATGATACGGTCAAGGTTAATTGTATGTTATTATACTTGAGATTCAGTGTAATACTTTTTAAAGTGAGTTGCCCTATGCAGGTTATGGTTTTTAATGTTTAACTGAGACATGGCAATAGTGACAGAGGCCTGTAGGGCAGGTAAATGGGCTCCTCAACATTTATCTCTTGGATTTTTGAGTTGCTAGGGGGGAAACCAGATTCTGTGAGAGATTTCAGGTGCTGCTAGTTTGAAATGCAGAGCACTTCAGAAGTGAAGTCTTGCAAGACAAAGTGGGGATAGCAGGTGCCATAACAGGGGATTTGCCATCAGAACAAATCTGGATGGTAAATAAATTGCCTGAAGTGAAAAAGCAAGGAGCAGCTAACATCGGGAATGCTGAAAGGGTGGGTTTCAGAAGAGGCATGTGAGAGTCCAGATCATCACTGTCAGTGTAAGAGTTAAATGTTGAACAGACTGTGCAGTACTGTCTTTAAACCACAGGGGGAAGGTAGTGACTTGGGTAGGGGGAAAATGAAAACCCAAGGTTCTCAATTTTAACTAGGAAGAATCTCATTCGTAATCTGAAGGTCCGTTACTAATTCTTCTGCATCTGTAAGTGCTTGTCCTTGAATTACTACCTGGGGAAAGATTTAAAAGGAATCTAGAAACTATTTGGAGGCAGAACTTAAACATTTTAGTATGATCCTCCTTATTTTTACAATAACGTGTTCACTATGATGATAATAATAATGCTTCTTCCAGTAATTTAGGTTATCTACCACGTTCTTCAGTAAAGCAGGTACAGCTCCTGTGACTGCCACAGGGATCCTGCTTCTTTAGGTTGTCAGCTCTGATTAAAAACTATTCTTACCCACAGGAATTGCAAAGAAAGGAAAACCTCAGGCAGACAGTGATAATATTGATAATACAGAGCCTGCAACGATAGTCTGGGATTGGAACTGATGAATTAATTTCAAGGTGCAATAATAGTTTGTAGCTGCAGCACTACAAGCTATCGCAGTGTTACTTTGAACTTGTTAGAAGGAGTATCTTTCATAAAATGGTTTTACACAGCAGATCTCAGATTGTACAAAGATAATGGAGAGCACTAGAAAACAAAAGGGTTTTAAGTGAGAAGTGTAAACTTCGCAGATCTGATATAATTATCTTCGTTTTCTCTGTGGAGAAGAGGGAAAGCTGAAAGATAAATATCATCGTTAATTTGTAAGATTTAAGCATGCTGTTTTAACACATTAAACACGATAGCTTTCCATTAACAGAGCAGATGAAAGGGCCAGTACATAAGACAGCATCATAGGCTGTGTGTATCCCCATGAGGATGAGAAGCTGTGGGATGGAATGTCACTTTCTTGGGAAACAATAGTTCTCTGAATCATGAAAGAGTTACTCAGTTTGCTATTAGAATTTTTGTATAATCATTTAATCAAGAATATCACAGGTATGATGAGTATCTCCTGAAACTATTCATATTTTCTTACTTAGCTATTAAAGAGAGGTTTAGTTGATACTTCATGTTGCTTCACTGTCTCGTTCATATGTTATACTTGTGAAAAGTGTAAATGCTATTTCATATAGTATATGAGGAAGCTTAGAAGGATTAAAAGTGCAAATGGGAGAATCTCATATTAATTTTATTTATCGAATGATAAAAACTGAGCACAATTCATGGAACTCAAATTGTGACATAAAAATGAAGTTGTGTGCACTTAATTTCAGCTCACTTTCCTTCTGAGATGAGGCAGAATAAGGTAATGTGGGGTACAGAGGTGTCAAAATTGCCAGACTGAAAAGTGATCTATCTAGAGAGTTCCTCCTGCTGCAAAGGTAATGGTGTCCTCTGTCACACTGAGGCATTGCGTGCTTTTCTGGGTATAAGATTAGCAGACGGCTGATGAAATTGGGAAGAGTTCAGAGAAATACACTCAAGGCTCTTGATTTCTTATGAAAAATAAAGTATACCTTTATGAAGTAATAGCTAAACTGAGTTTCTGTCATTCTGCTCGTACTGGAATAATGTAAACACTGGTAAGGGAAATGAAACTGTTAGAGTGGATCATAAGCTGAAGTAATGGAACCGTACTGTGAAGGAAAACAGTCTGACTCAGAAAATGTGTCCTAGCACTGAGGCTGTAGAAACCTAATAATGGTTTCAAGGGCATCATGAAGGCCACCTTATAGAAGCTTATGAATTTAAAATAAATGTTAAAGCCATTTTGAATAGCTTTGGGGTTTTATAAAAGTTTTGCATTTTTAGGGATGATGTAATTCGATAGGTGTTGATGCCTATCTCTTGAGGGCAAAAGTAATTCAGTATGCACTGGAAGAAAACTTAAATAACATCAATTTAATACAAATGGTAGCAACCTAAAAAGTAGGAACTCCATGCTTTTCACGAGAATAAGTATGAGCAGCCCATGGTAAAGGCATTGCTTAAGAGAGGGAGTGGGTTTACCTACTTTTAATTTAATTTTCATTCTAAGCAGAGGTGCTGGAAGCTGCTGGCAGTTCTGTGATTGACAACCTCATGTTCAATAGCAGTTAGAAATACAAATAAAACTGTACAGGTAAGTATGAATTAAGGGGAAAATGAGGTATATGAGATGGGCCACAGCCAAATATTTGGAAAGGTTTCAATGCAAGGAGAACAAGACCGGGACTTCAACTGGAAAAAAGACAACTGGGGAAATATGATACGATTAATTTAAAAATTATGGAAGGTATGGATTAAGTGAAATCAGTTAATGGTTTCCTACAGGACAAGAAATGAGACCCTTAAAATAAAGCCTTCTAAAATGTTATTTAGGGGATTTGTCAGCTTTTTTTCTTTTCCTCTGACCCTTTTGATCAGCGGGTTATAACTTGCTGTTTAAGGCAGAAAATGACACTAGGTGAAAATTTGATCTGACCAGGTTTTAACTGATGACACTTCAATGCACTGGATTCAGTTCCTTCTGATGGCTGCCTGGCACAGTCACAAGGACAACTGCAGTTCTCGCCCCTTTCAACTACCTGGAGATAGGAACCACGTGTACTCAGAGATTAACTTTTTGTAGAAGACATGTGGTGCCCAGTCTAGGTTAGGATTCCCCAGCAAGTCTTAAATCATAACATAGGGCAGAACCAAATTCCTGCAGGAAACTTAATTGGGTTGCTCCTCACTTCTTTGTTTGTCACCTTCAGAAATTCCAGATTGTATAGAAGACAGAGGCTTTCTGTTACTGGGCTTTTATTCACAACAGAAAGTCATGCTTCATGTATGTACTGAGACACAGAAGTTTATTTCAAAATCCAAAGTGGCCTGCAAAGTGGATCCAGATGTAGACTAGAAAAGACAAACATGTTCTGCTTCAGTAATCTGGGCTTTATTATGTTAAGTGCTTGCTAAATACAAATTATAGATGTTTAGTTGAAGCTGTAAAATTGTAAACATCAAAAATGAGCAATGTCTGGATAAAAATATGCTAAATAAAGGTGCCAGTATATTAGTTCAAGTGAGCAGAATACTGCTCAGAGGTCTCTGTTGCATAAATGGAGTTTAAATACTAAAGACACACTTCGTCTCGTGCTGAAGTCATTTTGCTACAGATTGCTTAAATATTCAGAACTTCATTTTGATCTACTTCAGTACTAAGTTAGGTAAATTAAAGAATTAAATAATTTAAATAAGTAATGGTTTAGTAATCTTTCAGCTTGATTAAAAACATTTTAATGCAGATATTAATTCATATTAATAGAACATTTAATTCAGTTTTCATTGTAGTAAATCTTTTAATGAAAGCAGTTTTTATTTTGGAAGAGTGTATGATGCAGTCATCAAAAGAATCCTTTTGCATTTCTGTTAAGAACACAACGCCAGCTTGGGTTTGAGTGCATGTAAGCACTGCTTTTGTGAACAGAGGCATCATGAAAGGGCGTAAAGTTTGTAATTGCTTAGAAGGCCAAGTTAGAGAAGGGAAAACTTGAACTTTTTGCTTTGATAAACGAAAATGTTAATCACCTTCAAGAATATGGATCCACCACCCAGTTGTGTTACATCCTTTTTATAACATGTTCTTTCAAATTACAGCAACAAATGCACTATTTAATCCGGGGTTCAGGACAGCCTTGCAAAATGTGTGGGAGTCGTTAGAAGATGCTGAGAAGGACTTTCAGAGAGATCCTCAAACAGGGCTCCTTCTCTTCTGGAGCAGCATCCAGTGGCTGAATTTAGTGAAGTTTTCTTGAGTAACGCTCGGGATACTTTACTAGGTTATTTTTAAGTACGTCTGATAAATTTTATGTAAAATCATAAAACTGATCTCAGATTGCAGAATTTTGTTCTTTATAGAAAAGCTGTGACCCTTGCGTAGAAAAGTGTGTTTGAGTGCTGAGTTATTTCTTCAGCAAGCCATAAAAACAACCCTTGTGCAGTAATGAAGTGTCTTTAGGATACTGAAAGTAAAATGCCTTCAGCCACGTGAAAATATTTTAAATACTATTTTTCCTGTGTATTTGCTATCTTAAATTCTTTTATTTTTTGATTAAGAAGGATTTTTACATGTAATAATGGTAAAATAGTGCTCTCTTCTTTTATTTTGTATTTTAATACCATTGTATTTTGGTGATTTAATTATGAAATAATGGTCCTTCTAAAGAAAATGAAAATTTGCTTGTTAGTGTGTGCTCGGAAGGCTACAAAATCTTCTGTAGATGGGTCAGTGCATCACTGTATATTTAAAACAGAAGTGTGACTTCTCACCCTGCAGTGGCATGGAGCCATTTTAACAGAAGGATGTGGATATGAGCAACTGCGAGATCACGCGTGAGGAGCCGGTGTGTGTGTGTGAGGAGGGCCAGTTTCCCACCCAGTGGCCCTGAAGTGGGAGCCAGGTCACCCCTTTGGAAGTCAGTGGGGAACAGGATATTCAAACAGACTCTGGAGGTGTTGCAGTAAGTGCAGGGTAAATAAAGCTGTATCTCAGAACAGGAATGTGTCCTCTTTGGGTCTCTGCTGGTGCTGCACGTCACACACTGCCTTTGTCATTATTGCTGTCTTATTTCTGGCTGATACTGTTTTCCATAGAGTTTGATCTGACTTTGCAGTTAATTTTAGTGCCTGTTGGAAAAGAGAAGGAGGATGGGGGTATGGTCTGTAACTGCTGATAGGTTTTACATCAAATTAAAAATAAAATGTAATGATCTAACCCTTTTAATAACTGCAAGAGGTGAAAGCAATTACTGTCTGTATTGTTAAGGATACTCTTCCCCTTCTAACTTCTGAAAAGGAATGGCAATTGTGCATAGCAGCTTATTCATAATAAAAGAAGGGCCAATTAACATATCATATAATGACTGTCTGTTACATCCTTCAGAAAGCAGTTTTGTTGTTTCACTTTTTGAGCCATACAGAGTCACAGCTACATGACACAACGTTCTTTAGAATTTACTTCCCCAAACTTTGTTCTATCTTTTTATGTAATTATTTTTATTATCTTTTCTCTTAATTCAGAGTCGATCTGAAATACTGATATCAATTTCCTGCTTGTAATTCAGGAGTTGGTTTTGAAAGAATGCTCACTTGTCTGCTCAGCAAAACAGAAAAGAACAAAACACAAACTGGGCACTCTGAGTGTCCAGCTGGCAGGCAGGGGAATTGGCCTGTAAACAAGTTGCATTAATCTCTGAGAAATAATTTGCAGCAATAGCAAATTATCTTTGTGCTTGGTATAGTTGGAGATTTCTTTATGGTTTGATCCCATAAAAGCAGACTCTGGAATTGCTTTTGTAATTTGTAATAATATTTTTATGGCCGTCCTGCTGTCATTCAGGGCTGTAAACTGCATTCACTGATGAATGCTCTTACATATTCTGAAAAACACAGGCATTTCTAAACTTTCAGATGGAAAAGTAATATTTTGGGCCTGAGAGGCAGGTTTGGGCTGTCTTTTAAATTGTTTTTCTCTCCAGTGCTGGAGAAGTATGTTCTCATTTGAAAAATTATTGTGCCGCCTTCTGTTTCTCCCTGCTTTACCAAATTACATTTTCAAAGGCGAGGTTCACATCCTAAGTTCTGAGAAGGCCATTCTTTAGTTGGGGGAGTGTCTTCTGTAGTTGAGGTAATTTGGAATGAACATTGAACAACAGACAAATTGCTCATCCATTTATGTCCACAATTAATTTTTTGGTGTATTTAATTTTTTCCTTAAAAGTCTTTTTCTACAATATTTCTTAAAATATGGAAAAAAACCCCAACCCTAGGGAATATCTTTGAAAAAACAATATTAAATATATTTACCAAGTTCATTGTGCATTACTGTTAGTGATGTAGTTGCACAGCTTGACAATAGAGGGAAGAATTGCACAACAATCAGTTGTTTCACACTGCTTTTTATTTGGAGGCAGCTGGTTAATTTTGTTTCAAGCATTCAGTGTATTTTTATTTCCCTCGTAATCTTAACTTGAAAAACAGTCTCTCTTTTTCCTCCAATTTTCCAATTTTGGAATTAGATAAAGTTCAGTTACATTCATTGTGATTAGGATATATATTTGTGTGCCCCAATAAAGGCTTGTTATCCCTGTTGGCAGCTTAAAATATCTTCTGAGTTTTTCTCCGAACTTGTTCACATACAAAATTAATATTCCAAAGAATTCTTTTTTTTTTTTATTAGGCAAAGGCTTATCTTTAATATCCATCAGAGAGGAAAGATTACTTTGTTTAATTAGGGGTATGATATCTCCTTCAGCCTCCAAGCAGCGAACTGAAAGCCCTTAATGAGATAACTGATGTGCACTGTAAAATAAATGAAAAAGTAGTATTTTTCATTAAACACAGTAATTAAATAGCCATGCTTTTGTGATGACATTCCTTTTTCTAGGTGGCTGGGATTAATCATGGCTGTAAAAACTTGTTTTAGTACTCAGTTATAAAGCAAAAATGGAATATCTGAGTGTTCTGGAAACATGTACCCAAACCCTTTGTGTCAGGTTGGGAGGTGTCTCTTTTCCATATGAAGTGTAGGGGTGAAATGCATCCTGAGATGAGAGCTTTGTTCACACATCATTCAGAACACTGACAATAAGTTGTTTGTTTTGTATTTTAAGATACACACTGCCATTTCAGAATCTGTTTATTGTTTGGGTGTTCTTTGATCTAGAATAGCTTTAGTTGGGACTTGTGAAGCTGGTCATGCTTCAAAATAATGATATTAAAAACCCAAACTCCTCTTTATAATCTGCCATTATCCTTAAGTGAATTTTTAGGGAGGGTGTCCTCTCTCATGAGTGCATTGCTAGATACATAGAATAGACATATTTTCACCATGAAGAAGTGTTTCCTAATGCTCAGATGGAACCTCCTGTGTTCCAGTTTGTGGGGATCAGTGCAAAGAGCCTGGCTCTGCTTTAATTATACCTTCCCTTCAGGTATTTGTAAGCATTGATGAGCTGTCTCAGAACCTTCTCTTCTCTAGACTGAACAGTCCCAGTTCTCTCAGCCTTTCCTAGTACAAGAGATCCTCCAGTGCCTTAATGATCTTCGTGGTCTTTCTCTGGTCTCTCTGCAGTAGCGACTGAGCTGCACCCAGGGCTCCATTTGTGCCCTTCCCAGTGCTGAGCAGAGGGGAGGGATCTGCCAGCATAGTTGGTGAACTTGCTGAGGGTTTGATCCTGTCTGAATTGCTGAAGAGGGCGCTGAGCAGGACTGGAGCCCCCTGGGGTGCACTGGTAGTCACTGGAGTCCAGCTGAACTTTGAGCCACTGATTGAATATGGATTGCAAACATGAATACTATTAGTGAAAAAGGTTAAGAACATATTATTCTGTCATAAATTTAATCTTATTGTGTAATAATAGTAGAACTTGTGATATAGAGGTGTGTCTTATAGTGATTGCTGTTTTCTCATTAACCTTGGCCCTTTTTATAGATGGAAATAAGGACTGTTTGGGAAAGATGTTAGGATACTGGAATGTGTTCAGAGGAGGGCAACGAAGCTGGTGAAGGGGCTGGAGCACAAGCCCTACGAAGAGCGACTGAGGGAGCTGGGGTTGTTTAGCCTGGGGAAAAGGAGGCTCAGGGGAGACCTCATTGCTCTCTGCAACTACCTAAAAGGAGGTTGTAGTCGGGCAGGGGTTGGTCTCTTCTCTCAGGTGACCAGTGACAGAACTAGAGGGCATGGACTCCAGCTTCGTCAGAGGAGGTTTAGGCTTGATCTTAGGAAGAAGTTCTTCACTGAAAGGGTGATTGGCCATTGGAATGCGCTGCCCAGGGAGGTGGTGGAGTCGCCGACCCTGGAGGTGTTTAAGGGGAGATTGGATGTGGCACTGAGTGCCATGGTTTAGATGATGGTTGGTGTTAGTGTTAGGTTATAGGTTGGACTTGATGATCTCAGAGGTCCTTTCCAACCTTGTGATACTGTGGTACTGTGACTGGTTTGGCTTAAACCCGCACTGATCAGCAGCAGTCAGAATAGGAAATTATAGCGGTTCCTACTTTTTTAAAGCTACACTATATAAAGTTCAGTTTTTGTTAGAGCATTGCTTCACAAGTATATGATACAAAATCCTGACTTTGATTTAATATTTGTCATTAATTAGGGAAGTGACTCGCTCCTTTATTTACAGACTTCACCATCACAAGCTGCTCGTTAACTTATCATTCACTTAATATTCCTCACGGTGGTGAGAAGCTACTGTTCAGAACCAGATGTATTAGGTTGCCTCCATATGGTGCTTTGTCTAATGAGTCAATTAGCTTGTTTTGGAAAAAAACCTTGTGAAGTTTATTTTCTTTTCGTGAGAAGTCCTACAAACGGTGCAAGAGTTCCTCGTCAATGCTGGTGTCTGAGTGTGTTGTTAGGCTTCTCAATATTAAGTGAAAATACAAAGAAACTATTCACTACCTGCATTGTCTTTTGATATTGAAGGTGTTTGGGTTTTTATATGGGAAAAAAAAGGGACTTCACTTTTAATAAGGTGTAGTTATTTAAAACTTAACTGTTTAAAGCTCGAAAGGCAGATATCTTAAGAGTGTGTATCTTACTGTTGTCTTCTCAAATGGAGTTATTTATACCACTGTGGTGTTCAGTTCTCCATTCCCTGTGAAACTGCCACACTTACTAATTTTTCTATTTGAAATAGATGGGATTTATTCTGTAGAAACTGGCAGCTGTGTTCAGTATAAATAATTTGTTTTTATAAAGTCATATGATTAAGACTTTGTATTGGAAAATCTTACTTGTATTACTGAACGTAGCTTTAAAATAATGATATTGAAGTAAGAATTATCCTAGTCTCTCACGTTTTTTTAAGTAAGAGGATATTATAACACCCATAAAACTGCTGTAAAATACTTTTTCAGGAGATACTTAAGGGGATGTGTCAGACTTGTCTCACTGTCTAAAATACACTTGTTAACTTAAAATATTACAGTAAACATCAAGCTCCTAAATGGAATATTTTAATAAGTCTAATTAGAATTAATTATTCAGCAATGAAAATCTTAAATCTTGCCAAGTCTGACTTTTAGACTGGTGCTGCACGATACATTTTTCAACTTTAGTGTTAAATATCAAACCCTTTCATTAGCCAATCACACAAAAAAAAGGCACATCTGTATGTGAAAACAGACAGTCAAAGGGATTTGGAGTAGGTGCCAGGTACTGTCGTGTATAGCCTCTTGAGAAGTCTGGCTTAAACAGATCCAATGATTTCTTGTTAAGAATCTCTTAGAAATAATTGCATACCTGCATATGAACTGTTGCCCTAACAGAAGAAATATTTTGGTGATGTTTAATGGCAAAATAAAAATGAGGTCAGATAATGTAACTCTCTTTAATATCGCATCTCTAAAGCACTATTAGCACTGAGCATCCTGTGCATGTTTACAGTGAAGCTGACACGGTGAGATCAGGGCTGTAATTTTACGGGAGGAAGCTGTTTCTTTAACAGCTCCGTCCTTCTCACCTGAGCTCAAACAGCAGCAGCCAAGGAACTGTAACAAGATTACGATCATGTGAGGAAAAAGAGACAGGGATAGAGGAAAGGGAGAGGCAATGGTGAAAGCACATCCTGCAGAAGCTGTCATCACGGCTGCCTCTAAAAAAATAATAGATCAGCAGGGATTTTAGCTGTGCGTGGATATTTAGAAAAGCAAGATTGCTTTAAGTTGCAACTTGCTTAACGTGGTGTGTCTGGTGTTGCTGTGCTGCCATGCTGCTGCTTTACACCTTTTTGATTTCTTCCTTAGAATCAATCTACCGACGTGGAGCCAGAAGATGGAGGAAGCTGTACCGAGTGAATGGGCATTTGTTTCAAGCCAAACGTTTTAACAGAGTGAGTACTGTTGCATAAAAAGTTGGGTTTGGTAATGCTCTATGGTAATTGTTTTCTCAGCCTTTGCTTTTTCTGTGTTCGAGTGTATTTTTCAGAATGGAAAAGCAAGATGCTTGCTCATGTGACTGCTCAGTCTATGCAGTTATTCAGGTCATAACCGTTAGAAAAACTTGGAAGTTCTTTGAATCTGGGATGGGGTTAATAATATATGTGCAGTGGAAATTATTTATTTTCAAATTCTTTGAAAAAGCAGTTTTGTTACTATTTAAACTGATCGATGCTAACAGCAGCTTTTCTCCTCTCCACGCCTTATGTGGTTTTGATTGCTTGTTATACGATCCTTTTCCTTCAGTACTCTTTGTCATGCTTAAATATTAGAGCTTTTGACATTTGCTTTAACTTGTTTGAATCAGAGGTATTATGTCATCCAGTTAAGAAAAAAGTATTGTTAAGCTAAAATACAGCTGTGTTCAGAATCTGATTTAATCCCCACAAGCAAGTGAATGTAGCTTTAAGGCAGGGACACCTCCTTCACTTATCCCATTATGCCTGGGTATTGCAGCATATATACAAATGCAGTGTGCACTTTGGGGAATTTCATACAAAAGTGAGTGCAGTCAGGTGGGGTCACATCTTCATTCAGCAGTCACATGGGTTTTTTTAAAATGAAATTAGCTTTTTTTCCCCCTAATGCTCCCCCCCAAAAAAAAACTGCATTGAAAGAAGGGAAAGTCCCTTAAAACTCAGTATTTTAGCACTAGAAATGTGAAAAATGTCACACATCTGAATTATAACAGGATTTTTATGATCTGATACACTCATTCATTTTCTTTAATTTACAGTATAAAACATACTTTTTTTGTGCTTATTTGCTACGTAGTTAAAACACATTTGTGTGGAACATTGTGAGTGCATACCTGCCACACTGATAATCCATTATGTCATAGTGATGTTTTGTTTGAAATCAGGCAAATAGTGAATATACACATAAAGATTTTGAAACCTCATCAGCACACCCACTTGCCAACAGTGCTAAACAAGACTACTTTGTTGTAACGCTGTGTACAAATGAAGTCATAGCCAGAACACAAACTATAATCAACTGAAGTCAGTAATAAACTTGACATGAACTGTAAAATGTGATGTTAAAATGTATAAATTAAGAATAAATTATGGCTATGAATGTCTGTCTGAATTAGATGCCAGATTTTAACGGTGACTGAATTTTAAAGACTGCAATACTACATTATGATTTCATTCCTTTTCTAAAATAACCTTATAAAACTTTTCCAGATAGTTCAGGTAAAAGGACAGATGCAAGAATCAACTTTAATTTTGTTGAACATATGTAAAGTTTAACTCTTACTGCTGGGTTTGTATGTGTTTTGGTGAGGTATGAGAGGAATATTTGTATTACTGAAGGGATTTGGGAGCTGCCCCTACACGCTTCCATCCTTTTTTTTTTTTCCTTGTTTCCCTGCATCTGACTGCAGAGAATGAGGTTGTTTTCTTGTATGCCATTTCCAGGCCCTAAAGTGTTTTATTTAGTCTTAATATTAGTGCAGCCAAACCTTTGCAAGAACACTGAAGGAAGTCTGAGGGACCAGGAGTCTGGAAAAAAGCGGCTGTAGGTGTCCAAGGCTTCTTTTTTATTGGGGAGTGTGGTTTGGGTTCTTTTTCCGGGGCAGTGGAGTTTGGGTTCTTCCTGATCGAGGAGGACTGGCTGTACAGATGAGGGGGATGTAGGTGAGTTTTGTTTCCTACAACTGTCAAAATAAGGGAAGGGCATTTTTTTAAGAAACGATCCATTCTTTGAGCATGATTACTTTCTTTTTTTTGTGTGTATTTTCTAACATTACCAGTAAGGGTTTGTAGTAGCTCAGTGCTCTTGGGCAGGACACTGCGTGTGAGTCATTAGTCTGAGGAGCTGAATAACCACACTCCAACGTGCAGTTTGGGAGGAACAGACTTCCACTGTTCGTGGCTCTGGGGCAGTTGCAGACTTCTGTCTGAGCCTGACCAGGGGGATGAGTGCCAGGCTTCATCTGCGGCTTCACAGCGACAGGCGGCGGCTTTGCCTGTCACAGTAGCTACTGGAGAGAATCTGCACGTAGGGAACGATGAGGGAGTCTTCTGCTGGCACCCTGTGTGCTGCATGGAGGGGATAACGGGGACTGGGGGAAGTTCCTGGCATGTGGGAATCCGCTGTTGGGCACTTTGGGCACAGTGGGTAAAATGGCCACAGCACACAGACACTAGAAAAATGATCTAAAGATCTGCCCTGGTAAAGGCCAGCAGTAGAATGCCTGGCATCTTAATTTGTCCTCATTCTGGTTTAAGTGACTCAGGTGCCATTTTGTTGCCTGTGTGAAAAAGGGCCTGTATTTTTGGTGTTAAATAGTGCAGCGTACAGAGGTTTTACATCACATTTGATGGATGAGGTTTAATTATGCAAAGTTTCCACTGATGTTCTACTGCTGTTAAAGTGAATAGGTATAGATATAGAACAATCTTCATACTTGACCTTGTTTTTTGTCATTTTGGATGCTTTCCATGCACATTTGTGAGTACAAATTCTTGTCAGTGTTGTTTGGGTAACCTCTGTCAGAACCTAAAACTCAAAATATACTTAATCTCTAAGTATGATTTGCTGATGTGTTCCATATGCTTGGTATTTGTTTTCTTACCGTTGATTAAAAAAGGACTGTGTTCAGCTGAATTCTAGGTATGAAGTATAAACTTCAGCTATTGGGGAAACCTGGATGTTCTAAAAGAATTATTATTAAACATCTCTCAGGAGGTGACGAGGGTGGGTTCTTGCTGCTGAATAACTACTCCCCTACAGAAAGGAATTGTTGACTGAGCTAATAATGTGCCTTTTGGCTTTCAGCGAGCGTACTGTGGCCAGTGCAGCGAAAGGATATGGGGCCTCGGAAGGCAAGGCTACAAGTGTATCAACTGCAAATTGTTGGTCCATAAACGTTGTCACATACTGGTTCCGCTGACCTGCAAAAGGCATATGGTAAGTTTGACTTCATATGTAAAGCTGAGGTGTTTCCTTGTGTCCTGCATTGCTGTTTCTGGATGTGCATCCTAAGGAATTCAGTGTGTGTGTGGGTGGAGGTTTATAACATTTGGTGGTGTTTGGTTTTCAGTGTCTGAGGTGTCTGTGGAGGAAAAGCCTTCAGACTGAGCAGTAGAGACAGAGTGAGGAAAAAACTTGTGATATATGTGTGAGCAAGCTTGAGTTTGACTTCTCCAAAGTAAAAAAGTATTTTACAGATAATGAGTTGTCATGGGCAACCTTGGCATTTGTTGCTTTTGGTCTATGGGAATGTTTAAGGACTAAGGCACTTGTGTGGTTTTTGCACTACTGCTTGCAAGTGTCTTTCCTAGGCTTTAAATGTTAATCCGTGTCCCTGAATTGGAGCCCTTCCCCATACTCCTATCCAGCATCTCACTGGTCATTGCACCAGGTGTTTTCTAACTCAAAACTTAACTGTTTTTCTATATTGCTGCTGCCCATGCCTTGCCACTGCTGCATCCTTTGCCAGTTTATTGATTTATGTTGCTGTACCCACTGGGGTAGTCCTGCTTGTCTCATGAGCTGGGGATGAGACTGGCATCCAGATGTACTAGGAACCACCCTGGTGTTGGGATCTTTACCAATTTACTCAGTATCCTTGCATAATGAGTAACAATTCATGTTTTATAAACATGAAAGGAATATGCCAGTAGTCTGAATTGGGTGTGTAACATCATGCTGAGGTGTTTACTTTGTCACAGTTCCATGTGACACAGACTCGGAAATCTTAAATAGATTTAAAGTTTGAACTTTACAATAAAATACACTAATCTTACTTTTAGAAGACAGCTCAACATCTGTTGTTGCAGAGGATGGTTAATGTTTAGGCATTTTGGTAGCCTGGTTTGCTTTCTCGTGCATTGAAAGTGTAAATGGTTGGAAATAGGTCCTACAAAATCTAGTTTTTGTTCTGGAAGCTCCAAATACAAGGTTCCCAACATTTTTTTCTATGTGACTTCTGTGTTTTGCAAGGATTCGGTCATGCCTTCCCAGGAACCTCAGTTAGATGATAAAAATGATGAAGTTGACCTCCCTTCAGAAGAAACTGATGGAAGTGAGTACCTTCTCGTTAAGTCGGAATTCACATGTTTCCTCATTTGGACACGCAGTTTGCACTCAACCTCTTCGTTTGTTTGGATTTTTTTTAAAAAAAGCTTAATTTGGATTATTTCTAGTTTATTCCCATGAACTAAATGCCCATTAGGGACTCAATTACAGTAAATGTACTGCTTTGTGGTTTGTTTTCATCCTAAATTCACATGCTCTGGAACCATTCCAGAATGTGAAGTTAAGCAGGGAGCAACTGGCAACAGCAGATTTACTTTTTAAAACAAAACCCCTGCATTTCAGATCCAAACTATGATGCAAATATAAGTGCACCCTCAGTATTTCTTAATTTTGTGTCATCTGGAGGACTCTTTCTAGATTAATGTCTTTAATGGTTTACTTGTTTTGTTTAGAGGGCCCGTTTATCACACCCACTCTTCAGAATGACTCTGGGCTTTGCCAGTTCCTGTTAAGAGCTCAAAGGTTCATTGATGAATTTCTCACCATCTCGGAGTTGGATGTTTCTGCCTTGCCCTTAGGACCTGCTGTCAGGATTACAGGCATGAAGTGGGAAAATTTGATCAGCTGTCCTGTAGTATTTAAAGCAAGTTGCTGACCTGAAGCTACTAAATCACCTTTCTGTTTATCAGTTTTCAGAATTGTTTCTGATGAAGGCCTTAACCACACTGCTTGTTTGATTTCCTTTACAGTTCCCTACATTCCTTCAAACCGGAAACGTGACAGCATTAAAGATGACTCTGAGGTATGTTTTAAAGACATCTGTATTTTACATTTATGCATTCTTAATCATACAACTTTTATAATAAAAGAGCTAATTAGTCTGTTTTTTCTACTACCTGGGTTTTCTTTCTGAAAATTATTTTTTTTTTAAGCATTTTTGTTGGATTTTTGCATTTCTTCTGTCTGTAGCTCTTGTTATCCCAATTGTGATGTGAAAAAGACTTTTTCCTTTTTTTTTCCCTCTATTCATGCTGGAACAGCAGTGATTTAGCAGAGAGTTTCACTTTATTGGTCCTTGCCACAAATGGTGGCTTTGACATTGTCTTCTCTGCTCCCTCTAATGGATGTGCACCCTCTATCACCCTCGGGCTACCTGTGCATGCTGTCGTTATGCCAGTTGGTTCTGTCTGATAGTACATTAACTCTCCTCATTTCTTATAAATAATACCTAATAGTTTATAGGCAGCTCCTCTGGAAATACAAGTGAATAACATACACTTAAACTGTTTTCCAGCGCTTTTGTAGAAGGTCTGACACAATCTCTGCATTCCAAGAATGTTGTTTCCTTAAAGCAGTTTGAAAAATCCCAATACGCTTTATTTCTAAAGGGCTGCAAGACATCTTTTTTAAAATGCTTCTGGCGTATTTAATAAATAGGATGAACTCTGCAGAACACCAGCAGTCAGTTTGATATCCCACTTTTAACAAGCCTGCATGTTATTTGTCCTCTGCCTCCACTACAATACTTGTCACTGTCTTTATTTCACACTTGAGTAGCTCCTGCTCTCGGGTGACTGCCTTGTTTTCAGTCACATGCCTTTAGATTTTATCTTGGATTCAGAGATGGAAAGATACAAATTTAAAACGCATCTGAGGGTTCTAATTGTTGTGTAGAACTGCAGAATTCTGCTGTGGGTAGTGCTCAGGTAGATACTGTTTGTGTTTAAATTTTGATAGGCGCTGTTTGCTTTGTCCTGAATCCTCCTGCTCTGATTTTCCCACCTTGCTTTTGAGCTTTAAGATAATTTAAGGTATCCTGCAGAGAGGAGGTGGCATTCTGGGAGCTTTGTTGACTAGGATCTTTAAGCTCAGAGCAATCTCTTCTAATAGCAGGCAATCCTAGATCAAGATTCTTTATATAAATACTTTCCATAGTTCAGCAGAATGCTGCTCTATCTACAGGTACAGTAGTATGAGGTTAGATAAAAATAGGCCACAGAAGTGTGTCAAAGCGTGGTATATTCACTGGTAAAAGAAGAAATGTCAAAGTACACGCTGCATTTGTCTAGTTCAGCTGCTTGATCTTCAGTCTGACACATTCCCCTCTAATTCCTGCAAAGTGTCAAGATAAAATTTAGCTTTTTAAATAATGCATTTTAGAATAATGTTCTTCATAATGGAGTATTTACTGCATATTCTCACATTTGGGCAATTGGCACCTGCTTCTGTCTGTTCTCAGGTGCCTATTAGAAATTTCCATTTTCATTAATACTGTAGTGAACCTGATACCAGCAACTGTTGCCTAAACTGAAACCAGGACAGGGATATTCATTAGCACGTTATTGTTTCCTTATCTAACATCTTTTTAGATAGCCTTTATTAATTTGTGCTACGGTATCTGTCAGAACATGAAAGATGCTCTTCACTTAGTGCAAAGGGTAATTCCACGTGGCCTGTGGTACAAGAATTTGAATAAAACCTCATTTCTCAAGGCATTGCCTACTGGTTTCCAGTAGGGAGTATTTAAATGATTCATTGAACAAACTACTGCCTTGAAAAACACAGTAACTTTTAGTAAGAGCAAAACCAGTACCAACCAAACATTTCTAAACAAATGTTATAATCAGCCTTTCTGATCTGTGTGACTGTGGCAGGAAAATTCAGCAAATTCTGTCCAGTGTTAAAGATTTTGTGCTTTAATAGTTATTTGTTTTGAAAATGTCTTTTGTTTCTTGCGTCTGTTTCTTTTTTATACAGGACATCAAACCAGTCATTGATGGAATGGATGGAATTAAGATTTCTCAGGGGCTTGGACTACAGGACTTTGATTTAATCAGAGTTATCGGACGTGGAAGTTATGCCAAAGTACTTTTAGTTCGGTTAAAAAAGAATGATCAGATCTATGCTATGAAAGTAGTGAAAAAAGAATTGGTCCATGATGATGAGGTAAAAATCTGTGTTAACTGCATTCCATTACATGTGGTAAAAACGGTGTGTTTTAACAAAAAATATTGAAGTGAGGAAGCAGCTGAGGTTTTAGACAGCGTTTCTGACTTCTGAACTCATTTGTCACCAACTGCCTGCATGAAGCACCAAGATTAAATCTGTGAGAGATGTCCCTTATTTTATAAAAATTAACAGTAATTAACCTCAGTAGAACGCACATGAAAAGTATTCCAACCTGGATGTGCTGATCTATAAGTGATGAGATAAATAGAGGGGAGTTTGGGCACTTAGTTTTAAATAAAAACAGAATTGTTTTCCAAGACAGATGAACGTAGCTGCAAATATTGTCTGTATTTCAGAATAGGAGCTAAAACTGTGTTCACAGTCAGGATTATAGAGCCTAGGTGCAAGTGACACAGTACTCTGGAATATTTTTTTCCATGAGTTAAAAACTGTTTAGTCACTGTGGTTTAACTGGATTGTAAAACAAATCCTGCCTGCCACAGAAATCAGTGCTGCATTTCTCGATTATTTCTCAAAATCCTGTTAAATATTTTTTTAATACAGAATCTCCAAGGCACGAGTTTTGGGGGATGGGAGGGACAAATGGGGAAAAAAAGGACAAAACACACAATGCTTCATCTTTTTCCTATATTATTCACATTTCTTGAAAGGTTTAGATTTTATCTCCATTCTGGTTTTTTTATTCCATGTGATGAAGTGATCACAGCAAGCAAGGGGGGCAGATTTGAACCACCTGCAATGCCATTAGATTGCAACCTTCTGTCAGTAACAAATAGGGGATGGGGTAGAGGGTGACACTTACTACATATTTGAAGGGTAAAGCAGTCCTGTGGAATCCCAGACCCTAATCAAATAAAATAAACAAGGGGTGGGCAGCCAGTCTCGCCTCACAGGGTTTTTTTAATAGTGCTGCTCTTACATTAGAGAGTGAGCTTTTCAAATAGAATGCAATTTTTAAGCTGATAGTGTTACATTCATTAGGAAGATGGGATTTCTTGAAAGTAGGATGTTGGGAAAAAATACCAAAACTCAATGTTTTAGGAACTATTTGTGTTGGTAGTTTCAATCAGTTCCTCTAGCTGCCATTTCTGTCATTATTCCAGAGGCGAGGGTTAGGATGGTGAAGCTGCAAAGTTCTTCTGAAATACCTGGATTTGCTCATTTGTTTGTGTCTTTATTACTACCAAGGATTAGACTGGTGTGTGGTTTATTTACTGGTTTCTTTTTAACTCATGTTTTTCCAAGAAGGTAGGAGCTGAGGGAAAGTATTATTTAATGAGTTACACAGTTGTTCTGTAGAATCAGAGGTAGATAAGTCTTCCTTGAATAGTGCCTCTCGTAGGTAATTACGTAGAAGATTGAGCTAACTGGTCTTGCTTTTCTGTAAGACAGGGCGTGTAATGAAATTCTGGGAATTGATAGGGAATTCACTGCATTCTGTGAATCCATGAGATCACAATTAACGGAAATTTCACCTAGGAAGTGTTTCATGGAGAAAGAAAATTGATTACATACCAAGTATCAGTAGGTTTCAGTCAGCTGGTGCTTTCCAGGTACTGCTTGATGGTGGAGAGAAGTAAAGATTCTTTTCTAAATGAGACTGAAGCAAAATCAGATACCTGGGCTTCTGCTGTTAATTCTTTCTAAGCTTGATTGTGTTACCAGTAGTGTGCTGATGTGAACTTTGCTTGGACAAACTAATTAGGTTTTGGCAGTTTCTTCGAATTAATTTTGAGTTTCAGGTGAGAAAATGAAGTTCAATTTATTTGAACATTTTAAAAACTGAAGAGTCACACTGCTTGTGTTACTGGCATGGAGGTGCTTCAGCAGCCTTAGGATCATTTATCTAAGGTGATCAGATTTATTTCTATGAAGCAGTGTGAGCAACGTATCAAATATTGCAGATGTATATTTTTAAATGGCTTAAATTTTGTGCAGTCTTTTCTAAATAGTTAAGCAACTGCTGAATATAGAATTGAATTGAAATGTTTTCTAACTTCCTCCAGATTTTAGGGGGTTTTGTCTTCCTGAAGAACACATGTAACGATGACGGGATGTGTGAGGGAGCATAGATGTTCACGGTTTCTTTTCTGGGAATGCCCACAGTGGTTGTCCAGCAGGAGTTCTGATTGTTCAATTACTCTATTTCAGGATATTGATTGGGTACAGACAGAGAAACATGTGTTTGAACAGGCATCCAGTAACCCATTCCTAGTTGGTTTACATTCATGCTTTCAAACAACGAGTCGGTAAGAAAGACCTGAAATTCTTTTGTTTTGAAAATCTTGCTGCTTCAAAACCTCGTTCTGCAGAGGAGCTGATGGGCCTTGGCACTGCAGCCTTTCTGTGCCCAGATCTGATGTTCAGTGGCCGTGCCATGTAGACAATAACAGCAGTGGGTCCATTCCACTGCCTTTTAATTTGTGTTTTTCTACAGATGAGGTCTCAGCAAAGTCAAGGGAGGGTGGATTTCATTATCTGTCCTGCTAGCTTGCCAAAGCAGAATAGCTTTTTTCTCCTAGGAATGACAGTGAGATTCTCAACAGTGTGCCAAGAGTTCAGTGATGATTGTAGGGTTTGATAGAAATAACTTTGTATGAGATTATTAATATATGTGAGATCATGTAACTTTAATTGGAAAAAGATTATTCTGTCGTGCTATTCAGAGAAAACTTAGATATTTTGTTTTAAAGTAAATTTAGGTTACTCCCCCCTAAGTGACTCTTCTGTCATCTCGTTTTTGATAGATCTGTTTGAGCTTTTCAGGAACTGAACCAGCACAAACAGCAAGCTTCGTGGTTATATATTTGATTAGTATCACAAATCCTACAAAACTTATTGATCTCTGTAATATTGCCAGGCACTCACTAACTATTGCTGATGATGAAGTAGTTTTCAGAAGATGGTGACCTTTTAGTGGCAAGGCTGTATCAGAAATACAAGTTGCAGATTTTGTCCCTGAAGAATCCTTGTTGAGTTAGGTGTATGTAAATGATGTTTTATCTGCAAAGCTGTTTGAATTTGATGCTGCAGCTTTGCTATTAAAAACAAACAATATTCAGTCAAGCAGAGTAACAATTCAGTAATTATTACATAAGGGAAATGCTTGTCAGATTGCTGATTGATTACTCTTTAATAAGAAAGGTTTGAATTTAAATTGATGCATCTTTTAAAGCATGTTTTAGGTTTAAAACCTTTATTTTAAATAATCAGTACTGTTTCAGGAAGGCTTTTCCCAGTCACTCAGATGCTGTTATTTAAAGCACTGCACTCACTGAGCAAATCCAATACTGTGGAGTATTGTTCCATAAAAGAATCAACATCATTGAATGAGAGACAGTCATGGAACTGTGTTGTTGTTAATGTGTCTTTTTGCAAGTGAATGTTAATTTAACCTTTATTGGATAAACTCTCATTTTTGCCATGTGTCACTTCCCACCAGACCAAATAAATGTTCTTTTTCTTCTCTTAAATAGTTTCTGTGACTATAAGAAATCTAGAAGTCTAATGTAAGAGCAGAAGTGAAAATGGCTCAAATTGGAAGGATAAGAATAGTTTTTATTCTTGAGTTTCCTTGGAATCCATTAATTGTGTTGTATGTTTTCAGATTGTTTCTTGTCATAGAATATGTAAATGGGGGAGACCTCATGTTCCATATGCAACGGCAAAGAAAACTGCCTGAAGAACATGCAAGGTATCGTTCTGACGGGGTTATTGCAGGGGTTTGGGGTTGTAGGTGTTTAATGTTGTATGAAATGCTTTCCAGAATTTATTCCATGAAATAATATGAATAGTAAAGAAAGAATGGAAGTTGATTGTTAAGTTCAGAATGTTCTGCCCTCGGAGGAAATGCTGTTTAGGTTTTTTTGAAGGATATGTATTTTTTAAGCAAGTGTTTGATAAGTAGTAACAGTTACTCCTATTTATTTGTTTATTGCTTCGTATTTAGGTAACGTTTCTTTGATCTGTTGATAGAAGATGCAAATATTCTGCTTATTGTGGTCTTGAATTAATATAGTGCTGGTAGGAGAAGATGAAATGTCTGTTTTGTGTGGCTTTGCACTGCATAAAGTCATTGTAATTCTTAATAAGATGAAAATACGGATCTTCTATGTCACGTTTGGAATTTTCAGAAGCAGTTCTGTAGGATAAAGAATAAATATTTTCTTAATTAGTAGAATGACAAAAAATAATTTCCATATTTAATTTAAGGAGTAGGTTTAAAATATGAGATCAGTGTCCTTATGAATAAGTGTAGCTTCTTTTTGATTCCTGTCTATAGAGAAAAGCTTGAAGTGATGCTTTAAGAACAGGTTTTGTAATTGCAGTAGCTTTTCTTAATGCTATTATGATTTTCTCCTTTTTAATTTCAGGTTCTATGCTGCTGAAATTTGTATTGCTCTAAATTTCCTACATGAAAGAGGCATAATCTACAGAGATTTAAAACTAGACAATGTTCTTTTAGATGCAGAGGGTCATATCAAATTAACAGATTACGGCATGTGCAAGGTAGGGTTTTCTTACCTTTCTGGTGTCACTGGCTCGTTCCGTAGGGTATTGTTCTGGTTCTGCTTTTAAGTCAAATGCTGCATCCAGTGATATCAGGTGAAAACTGAGAAGTTATCCTTATCTTAACACTGGTGTTACTGAGCTCAGAATGTGGTTATGGAATAGGAACTTTGTACTGAAAAATGTCGGAAGAGTAGAACTGCATTCTTAGTTTTTTCCTCTTGTGTTTCAAGTTAAGTGGGTCATTTTTGCCTGTTGGCCAGGTTCATTTCTGTGTCTGTTTAAGTGGCCTACATGACCCAAGTTACGAAATTTATATTTAAGACAGGTATGTTTTAAAAGGGCCTTTTCCATCTGTAAAGTTGGAATGCCAGGCACTGGGTTGATTTGTAAAAGTCCATAGATTGGGTGTTCCATATTAATTTTTGTCTGACTTCAGACCATGGCATTCTTATGTTGCTGTACTGAGGAAAGCTGGTCTCATTCCCTACGTAGAACAGATATCCCACCAGTTTCGAAGGATGCTGGACTGGAAGGTTTCTCCCCTATGAAAATGAACACGTTGTGGGGCTTCACTTGCAGTGCAGCAGTTATGTAAAAGTTTGATTCCTTCATTCCTAAAAATTGAAGTTTTTCTATTTGAAAAAGACTTTCAGATTGGTTTTCAACTGAATATGTACCTATAAATAGTAGACAAAATGTTGTTATGAGTGTGTTCTGACTCAGTTCTAATCAATTACTTTGACAAAGATAAGCTGTGAAGTTATAAGCCAGCTTTGAGCATTTTAAGTATTTATTTTGTTCTAGTGTTGCCTTTTTTTGAAAGTAATGTCTTTAGACTCCCTAAGTAAACTGTCTTTATATGTCTAATTAAGGGAAACTATCATAAAATGAGGTCAGCTTTTAATTTATGAAGTTATTTATGTATGTAGGAAGGTTTGGGCCCTGGCGACACTACAAGCACTTTCTGTGGAACACCAAATTATATCGCACCAGAGATCCTCAGAGGAGAAGAGTATGGTAAGCTGTGACTAAACCATTGGTAGCTGTAATAAATTTCAAAGCAAAATTCTAGTTGTAGGTAGATTCAAATACAAAATTTTTGTATTTCCACATTTTTATGCCCCTATATTTTGAGAAAATTGAATGCGTCTTGTACCGCTCAATATTTTCTGAAATGATTTTGTTTGTCTCCTGCAATCACTCATTTCAGCTTCTTTTAAATCATATTTTCCCTGAAAAAATAACTATTAAAGGATAGTGTAACAAATCCAAGCAGAGAATTTCAGTACTTTTTAGAACCAGGTTGTTATTCATCATTTACGTGAGAGTACTCTGAATTTAAGGAGTCTTGGCTGAAAATTTGCTCTGCAAATGTTTGCAGGGTTCAGTGTGGACTGGTGGGCTCTGGGTGTGCTGATGTTTGAAATGATGGCAGGAAGGTCTCCGTTCGATATCATTACTGACAATCCAGACATGAACACCGAAGATTACCTCTTCCAAGGTACAGTTGGCTGGAGTTTTTCTTTCTTGGGGCAGAAATAGTGAAAATCAGCAGTTCCAGTAGGACAGTTGGGTTTTCGTCTTCCATCATTAGCCCACAGCTGCTTGTAGCTCTACTGTAGATAAAGGAACTCAGTATTTCCAGTTCTTCATCCCAGGAGTTTATTTTGTTGAACTTAGGGTTATATGGAATTAGGGACCTTTCTTCAGACAATAAAGAATTTTTAAAAAATTTTCCACAGTTCAGAAGGAACTGACAGGAGTGGTGTGGAATGGTGTCTTTGTTAGGAGCAGTCACAGGCCAAGAACTTTAAAGTTCAGGGCTACTTGAGAGAATAGGAGGATCTTTCTTGACAGGAACACATCAGCCTATAGAGTTTACTCCAGGTAACTTCTGATTGGATTAATATAACTATTTTTTTAACAGTTTTTCCTTTCAGGAATAGGGATGTGTGAAGTTTTCTAAACAAAAGTAGTGATAGTTGCCATGTTTATTACACTGGAAACTTCATATCACTCTGGGGAATTGCCAACTTGCCTGCTCTCTAGTGTCAGAACTTTAAAGCAGTGCTGCAGTTCTGTAACAGAACCTGCCAGAGTCGTCTTGACAAGCCTGACATTAAATCAGTCATGGTTTAAACCCACACTTTTCCATATACTGAGGACATTGAGAGATTTTTATTCGCCAATTATACTCCAAGCAATAGAAAAATAAATGAAGCTAACGTTTCATTTAGGAACTCCTGAGATGTCAGTATAGCAATGCCTTGATTTACTGTAGCTGCTTGTGTTTGTGTTACTTTAAATAATCACTATATCATCCCGTTTTACAAATGCTAACATATTTAAGTAATGCAGTGTTTATATTGAAATCATGGTCAATGTCATCAATCAAAAATCAATATTGCTGTTTTTAAACCTGTAACAGTTATTCTTGAGAAGCCAATCCGGATTCCAAGGTTTCTCTCTGTCAAGGCTTCCCATGTGTTAAAAGGATTTTTAAACAAGGTAAATAACATTCTCTTATTTTAGCATCTAAGATCTGGAAGTCAGAGCTTCCTCTTGAAAGCAATACAGTTAAGAAGTTAATCTGCTTACTGTTAAGAAAATCTATAAAACCTTGGTATCCTCTATGTTAAAAACCCCACTTCTTAGTTGCTAATTTACTGAGGGAATTCCACAGCACAGAATTGATTTAAAAGCCTGCTCCTAGTGGGAAAAAATAACTATAGGCTTGTGTATAAATCCTTTTCTGTAATACTTACTGCTCATTTAATTAAGCTGATTGAAATCCATAGAACCATTATAATTTTTAATGGAAGGGTATGAATTATACATTACTAAGGAAATCTAGATTTTTTTTTTGTTTTAAGAAGTTGTAAAGTATCATTTAAAAAGGAAATCTCAAACCAACTTCATAAAAAAAAGAATGACTAAACATCTCTTAATAGCCATAGTATTTGTATTTTAGCAACCTTTTGCATAGTGATGGGGGTGCTGGAGTCGTGTACATGAGCTTCTGACACACAAGGACTGTAACTGGCTTCAAGCCTATAACGTGAGTTTCTGTGTTTTCCACAGGATCCCAAAGAAAGGCTTGGTTGTCAACCACAGACAGGATTTTCTGATATCAAGTCTCACACATTTTTCCGCAGCATAGACTGGGATCTGGTAAAAATCTATATTTCTGTTTATATGTGTTCAAAAGGAATAGATGCTTTTATTTATTATTTGTGTCTATGTGTAACAACCCCATTAAACCCAGTGAAATTCAATTCTGTAAATGTAAAAGCTATTTTGCTTCCTCCAGGTGCCACAGTGGGCAGTGGGGTTGAGGAATGGGAGTAAGATCAGGGCCTGTTCTACGGATGTGGCTTGAAAGCAGCATCGTTATTCAGAATGATTCTCTGCTCATTTCTTTCAGGCTTTCTTTATCCCTGCTGGTTTGAGGGAAGTTTTGAGTTCACGGTGGAGTAGATAACTCGCATTTCAGTGGGTTTGAAGGCATAAAATTTTACTGAAATTGTAGGTTTTTCAAAGCTTCTGTTAACTCAGTAACTGTACCTGCTTGTGTCTCAGCACAGAAACGATGTCACTACATTTATTGACACTTCAGCAATAAAACAGTTAAGTCAGGAACACTGCCTTATCAGCATTATGATTTTAATACCTAGTTGAGCAGTGGGAAAATATGCACAGAATGTTTTCATAGTCCTTGGAAGCCGACAGGAAGTGTTGGAACAGGCAGGCAGCAGCGCCTGGAATAACACAACAGAGGTTTGGGGAGGAGGGAAAACAGCACGATGGCATTTTTACTTTGAGGCCTGCTGTTCGGGCAGTCACTGTTATCATTCTTCAGAGACATTCACTGCAGAAGGAGGCAGTCTTAAAATACCTGGCATTTACCAAATCTTTCATATAGTGAAGGCTGTCTTTAATTTTATCAGACATCCCATGTGTTGTGTTCTCCTTTAAGCCTGAGTGTTACTTTCATTGTGTTTCCTACTTAGTGGTGCTGTAACCCAAGTCATGGAGAGCATAAACATCACGGACTGCAGGGTTTCTGGTCTGTTTTCCAGAGTTTTTTGAGAGAGGGAGGAGAATGTTGGATTTATATTGTTTATTCAGATGAGGAATTCTTAATTGCACTTGGTACTTCTGGGTCAACATTTATGCTGATGTGAATTTTGATTTTACACCTTTTTTTGGCTGAAAGCTTTGATATAAAACACCTATATTAAAAAAAAGAAAGATTTAGGTGGTTGCGTTGTTTGGGATATGATTAGGACAGTGCTGTTCAGGAGGATCTACAGTGTCAGATAAACTTTAGATTTCTAATAAAGGCATTGGGAAACCTACTCAGGAGAAAATGAAAAAAATATTTGGAAGTGGTTTTTAATTATTAGATTTTTCTTTGAAATGCAGGAGATGACTAAGATTTTGACTTAAAAGCTTTTCCAAATCTTTTCAAGTTGAATCATAAGGTAACGAGTCTGTTGCTGACTATATTTTTTTCTGTGTGAAGCTTGATTTAAATGGAAAAATTAAGAAAGGTAAATGAACACGTGTACCATAAAGTCTTTTTTTTCTAGAGTTAGTAATTAAACTAGAAATCTGAGTCTTAAGATCTAAATTACAATTGCAGTTTTTATTTATGAGCTGTGATTTATCAGGAATAAGTCTCCTCTAATTGCAGACAAATGCTGTTCCTCAGGAAGAAAAGTGAGTATGTTGTGCTAAGTGTGCTGTTGCAGCCATGAGCATCTTGTGGGAATGTTTTGGTCCTGAGTGTAATCTAACAAGTTAGAGAGAACTGAAATATCTGAATTATTTATGGACTTCTGTTTCTAAATGCAGAGCACTAATTACATCTGTGTCTGTTGCCTGCCTTGTGATGGATGTTACTTGGGCATTCTGACATTTCTCTCCAGTAGTGTTTAATGTAGCTGAATTTGTAGAGTTATTTTGTTAATTATTACAGAAAACGTAGCTGACTTCTGGTTTGAGTACGTAATTTTGTCATTTGTGTAAATTTAGCTTTTGTTGTCAGTGCTGTTTGGAAGCACACAGAAGCCTTCCTGTTTTCCTTATGAAAGTGACCTGTAAAACAGATCAAATTGAGAGTTTGGGAGCCAATGCAGTTTGTATAAACTTCTGTTTTTAATGGGAGAAGCCTACTGTTCCATTTTGAATTATTTTTATCTTGAAAGTGACAATAAGTTATATATAGCCCATAAGAATCATGATTAAGAACATCTCAAGGAAGGAAAAATGAAGGAAGATTTAGAAAAATCTTACATTGAATGGTAGTGGAAGGATTTCTCAGTTTTTCTGCTTTACTTGGAATGTTCTGGAGAGAACATGTGTGAATGATGTGGAGTTGACATTGCTGTGTGCTGAGTGCACACCACAGAGGCCTCTGTAAAGCACAGTGGAGCTTTGGAAATATTTGGGCATTGCAGGTGTGATGAATTCTTCCACCACACTGCATAGGGAGCCTGGGAAGTCAGAGTTGACTTTAATCTTGGGCAGGGATCCGTGATGGACCCTGTGGTCAGGGATCAGAAAGAAAAATGGGCATTCATTTCTTTCTGCAGGACTTCTGACAAAATATACATGACTTTATTACCACAAAAGTAAGTTAACTCATCATAAAACTTATTTTCTTATAGCTTTGAGGGCTCTTGACATGTTATTACTCTTGCCCTGTATTATATTTGGAAATTTAGTTATCGTATTAACTTTGGGTTTTTACTGAAGTTAAACATTTTAATCTCCAGTCTCTTGGTTTAATGGACAATAAAACACTGAACTGCAGTGAAGCAGGTGCTTTAAGTACTATCAATCACCATAAAAATGTATTTTACTGAATTTGTTGTAATCACGAGTAAGAACATGATGGATGTGATCCACATGTGAATTCAGAAAGGATGGAAATTAAGCCAGGAATGAAACAAGACGGAATGAGAAAGACCCCTAATTGAGGTGGTTTGTCAGAAGGTTTTGGAACTATTTTTAATTTGATTATGTTAAAATCACTGTAAGCTGTGTATCTTGTATACATTTTACTGAATGTGTCTTCACAACTGTAAAATAGTACAAGTAGGGTGGATTTCCCTGTGATAGAACTCCTGTAAGTAAGGAAAACAAGGCAGTTTTCTGTCCTCTGCAGACAGGTATGGAGTTGCTCCTCCTCTTGTCACCCCCTGCTCTGCTGCCGCGCTCTGCTCAGGAGTCGTGTGCGCAGAGTTCCAGGTTCGCTCGGCCACCCTGAAGCAGGTGCCACTTCTCGAAAGGACACTGGGCTGTGATGTGGGTGTGAAGGAGGAAAAGCAGCCTGGATGAGGGAGCACAGGAACTCAGCCTTGTCTGAAACCCGTCCAGGAAAATCCCTGTTACCTCCCTGCGGATTAAAGAGCTGGATTCATAAGGAATTTTCTTTTTCCCTAGGTACCCTGAATAATGAAACACGTTTCCTACTTAAAACATGCTGGGACAGATTAGTCACTCATGTTTTGTGGCAGCTTAGGTACAGACTGTGAGCAGAGAGAGCAGAACGAGTGCTTTGCTGAAACTGGGGGGGGGCTGGATTGGAAATCGTGTACGTTCCCTTTCTCATCCCAGCGGAGAGATTGCCAAGTGATTGAGCTGTGTAATTGTTAATTCTCAGTGATACCAGCTGACCCTCCTGGTCTCTGAATTTGTGGTTGGATTTCCTGGAACCTGAACAGACTTTTCCATGTCATTTGGGGACTTTTGTTCTGCCCTTACTGGGACCAAAGGCGAAATAGGTCAACGTGCAGATCCCACATTTCTCACTGTGGAACAGCTGGTTCTTTCCATGAACCAAAGTAAATATTGTAACTCTGAGACGGAGGCCAAGTGGGAAGGTTTAAGTGAGTCTGTGGTAGAAATTCAAAATGGATCTCTCCTTCAGCCTCACACTAATTAACCCCAACAGAAAGCTGTGCTTTGCTTTTGCGTGAGCAGGTACCAAATGATGTTTAAAAAAAATTAGGAATTACTATGTGGGGTGTGGCATTTGGTGGTTCAAAATCTGCTCTCCCAGAAAAAGGCAGGTAGCAGTTGGCTAACAGCCCCATTAATGTGCTTTAATTTTTAAATGAACAGTATGAAAAAAAGAAGGCCTTAGGGAATTCAAATCTCCCTACAAAACCACATGTTAAGCCAGGCTTTGTCACGTAACACTGTGTTTGCTGGGATGCGTTGCATGGAAACACACTGTGATTTTTGATTTTCCATCAGTGTAGTTAGGTCTCTTCCAGAGGGAGCTTTGAATGCTGCGTTTTCTCAAGAGGAATGGTGACCTCCAGTGGCCAGCAAGGCTGACCCAAACCATATGTGTCGTGTACCAGAACAGGTCAGAATAGTGATCTCAGTGTAGCTTCAAATAATGGTCAGAAAAATTTGGAACATTTTGTACTTTAACCACAGTTTAAGTACAAATTTCCGTGGTGATAAGGAAGTGGAGGTAGACTGTACTTCCTATGATTAAAAAATATATATATATTTCCACAATGCAGTGGAGGTGGAAAGAATTAATTTATCCGGAATCCAGTTCTGAAGTAACCAGCAATTTATTCTTTAATCGGTTCCTGCCTATTGGGGTCATTGCCAAATTAGCAAAGGCTGATTTGCAGCAGTGAGTTCAAGCACCAACTGATACATAGCCCTTGGGATCTGTTTCCCCCTCTCTCCTTCTGAAGCAGAAGAGCGCTTGCGTTGGGTTGTTAGTCAGTATTTATGTAGGGTGCAGTGTGAAATTGCAAGTCATGATGGAAAGGATTCTGCTCACAACAGTGAGTAGTGGGTAATTGATAACTTCAGGAAAAAGCAAGAGCTTAAATCAATTGGAATAATTCATAGTCAGCACTACAAGAGCTCCAGTGTTTTATTGTAATTAAGGTACTTCATGCTCTATAATATTCCAGTTGGGAGACTCAGTAATACAACAGGCGTAACATGTAGGAAACATGGTAGTATTACTTGTCATTTGTGGTAAAAAATGTTGTAGCTGGGCATGCAAAATCACAAAAAGAGGATTATGGATGGGTTTGGATGCACTGGTTTCCAGTGCATCAGCTGCACCAGTGGCTCAGGCTTCCGCCAGCTTCTGAAAGGCACAACTGTCTGATTTTCCACTGGGCCCGGAACTGTGACAGCTTGAAAATGAGCTCAAAGAGGTGGAGTTCTTGCACCTTTTTTGGAACAGCTGTGGTAGTGATTTAAACAAAGAACAACACTGAACCTGTCGTCAGTTCTTGTATCACTCAAACCTGTGACAAACGCGATGGAATAACGCTGGAGGGTGGCTGGGATTTGCCTTTATCAGGGAACTCTGGGTACCGGGGAATGTGCTGGTGCAGTGACTGAGAGACCCTTCCTACTGACTGCAACAGCGTGACTGGAGTCAAAGACAATTACACGTGTTATTGACTGTCCCTCCTGAGGAAGATAACTACAGGTTTCTGGTTCCTGTAGCAGGAAATATTATATGTAAATGTCCTTACAGTTCATTGTAAATTGTAGAATAAACCTCTGGGCTGCTTTAGCCATGTTGTTGGCTGGCACTACTTGTCTTTAGTGATTGCTTACCTGTGTGGCATGGGATATAAATATTGCTTGCTCCTTCCTTCTGTGTTGGAGTTAACGTTAACAAATGAGTTTGGTGATGTTGATTTGATGTGAGACAACTTCAGAGGTGCTTATGAAAAGGAAAGATGTTCTGGGAAGGCTTCTGGAGTGTGTTCTCACTCTAAAAACTGTTGAGCCGGATGGACGTAGCAACAGTGTTCTTTTTTAATATGCAGGCTTGGGAAACAGCTTTTTCTATTGACTTAAGCTTAGAATTTTATTGATTTCTGATAATTGTTGAAGGTTTTGTGTTTAAACCACAGCAGTAGGGTAAACAGGAGGAGCATACACTGTTTAGCATCAAAAGCTACTGGTCTAAAACTTCATGTCAGGTTATATTTAACGATTTTATATCCTCCATCAATATTAAATTCAACTACTGTGACTTGTGTGTGCATGTGCTCCAGAGCTGATGGATGCTGATGTTCTTAGGGGAGTTGTAAATAATCAATGGTTTAATTTTTTCCCTTCCTCCGTTGTGTTTTTTTCATAGCTGGAAAAGAAGCAAACGACCCCTCCGTTTCAGCCTCAGATCACGGATGATTATGGTCTGGATAACTTTGACACACAGTTCACCAGCGAGCCTGTGCAGCTAACCCCCGACGATGAGTACGGCTTTTCTTTTGCCCCAAATACAGTCGCATTTTAAGAAATTAATTTATAAAGCAGCTTTTGCTCAACAGCACAGTACCTGATTCTTATTTATAAATTGACATTATAAGACACCAGTCACTTAATCTGTGCTTGTCTTCGGGCTCTACAAGACTCAGAAGGGACTTTGTATCAGGTGTTTCAAAATTGCTGTAGATTTTAGGATAAAATATGAAGTTTTTAAATGTTCAGACACTTATTTTTATACATTTATTGTTGCTTCTGTACAACTTCCTATATGTATGTTTCTGTGAGGTTAGTGTTGAAGAAAAAGTACAGCAACAATAATAGTATTTGTAGTTGGTGAAACACTGGCCCAGGTTGCCCAGGGAGGCAGTGGAGGCCCCATCCCTAGAAACGTTCAAGGTGAGGTTGGATGAGGCTGTGATGAAGATGTCCCTACTGCTGCAGGGGGTTTGGACTGGATGGCCTACAAAGGTCCCTTCCAACCCAAAGCATTCTGCTGATTCTCATTGAACTAAATCAGTGCTTTTCTTTGTTTTCCAGAGATATAATAAAGCGAATAGATCAGTCGGAATTTGAAGGATTTGAGTATATTAACCCCTTGTTGCTGTCGACAGAAGAAACGGTATGAAGGAACGGCATCCTCCTTGTGGACCGTGTGAATGCCCTTTCAGTTTACCCACACCCACAGTACTTGCATGCCAGGCTGGGACCGAGCGATCTGGGACGGAGACCGAAGATTTTAACAAAAATTGCTGCTGAAAATGAAAGAGGAGACTGACGCTTCTGGTGGGTGTCTGCTGCCACTGAGTGATCCGAGAGGCCTGGGCACTGACAGAACTGGCTTAGCTGATGAAGGAATCTGCATTTTGTGCCTGTTTCATGAAGGATCGACGTGTTCATTGCATCCCTGGAAAACTTTGAGATCGACATGATTTCAACAAACATTTGATGCAATGAGCTACCAATTGAAGAATATCGCAGTGTAACATCCTGAAGAATAAATTATATTACAGTGGTGTTGAAGCTTATTTTTGATGCCTTTTTTCACAAGTGGTACCTGTCTAAACGTCTCAGATGTATTTAAAAGGAGTTGTGTTTTATTAGCAATCAAAACATAAATTTGGGTACAAGATTTAAGTGCCTAAATGGATAAACTACATTGAAGAATTATTGCATATTTGGAACGTTCTTAAACCTGGTAAGTTCTGCTTGTTAATATTAAGTAACCATTTACATCCAGTTCACAGCTGCAGCCTAGTGCTCATTTGCATCTTGATGGGATTTGAAATGCAGAGTGACTCCGCAATATTAATTCCAAATCAGAATTTACAGCATCAATTTCAAAATCTGTTGTTTTAAACTCCAAATTTATCAAACTGTGTAGATTGAAGAAAATTAAATTTGCATGCCCTGGATTTCTGACAATACTTCAGCAGTGCCTACATCTCCAGTGATGTTGTGTTGTGCTTTAGATTTTTGAGAAGTATTTTTATCAACAAAAAACCATTCAGAGCAAAAGCATAAGAAAGCATAGCCTTAACGTTTAAATAGTAGATCTAGAATAACCGTAATAGAAAATACACTTTCCTGATAAAGCACACCTCCTACTTACGATAAAACTGTCTGCTTTCAGTTCCTCAGTGTGTTAAGAACTAACATTCTGCAGAAGAGAACGGGATGTTTTGGTAAAAAGCTTTCCATCAAAGTAGTACATTTTTTCAATGGAAGACAAATGAATACCTAAGAAAATGTCTAAAGCTAAACTATCAAATCCCCTCTCCTGGGAACCGGGAGGTGTCGGGAGGCAGGGAAAGGGCACATCACATCACAGAGGTTACCAGTTTACCAGCTGGGAAAGGCTGTGTGGTTCAGTTGAGGATTAATAATTGGGCACTGCTATCGGAATGTCAGTGCCTGTACGGATTCACCTGCCTCCCGGCACCAGCCACACGGGCAGGACTTCTTGGGGCTGGACTTTGGGATCAGGATATTGTGGGGGTTGTAGAGCAGACGGGAACAAAACCAAACATGTGGGAAGGCAAAGGAGAAGGCCTGCGTGGTGCCGTTTCGCCCGGCCCGGTGTGCAGTGTGGGGGGACTGCAGCGCTGTCATTTCCTTACGTTCACGTATGGTTTTCTCAGGGTACAGCATTGCATCAGGTGCTGAACGTGACATCTTTTGGATTCACATCCACGTCATGAGGTGCTAGGACCAGACTGCCAAAACATTGCTTGAAGTTTTCAGTTAATCCTCGATTAACGATCTACATGTTGCGTCCCCTCGTTAGCCGCAGGTACCCAGGCCTGTGGCTGGTTGGTTACCTTAATCCCATTTGGATTTCAGTTGCGGGTTTCTCTCCCCTGGACTGTAGCTTTTCATACGATGCAAAACGGGGTTTTATCAGCACTAAACAATTTAACCAGTACAAAGTATTTGCCTCAAATGCCTGGATTTTAGATACTTCATTATCTACTAAAGCAAACATTTACCTTTTAAACCTAATCTGACAATTTTTAATTACTTTTTTCCCTTCTCCCTGGCAGTTATTTACCCTAAATAATTTTCCTTTCAGTGTTTTCAGCTTCCCTGGTAACAAAGCTGATCCGTAGGTATTGGAGTGACTGCAGGCAGCTCAGGAGTGGGAACGCGACAGGTTAAGCTGTCCTTTGACGTGCCAGGGCAGAGGACTTAAAATGGAAATATTAGAAATGTGGGGTGGGGTTTTTTTTAACCTTTTTTCTAGGTTTCAGAACACTTTGGGAGGGAGGGAAAGACAGAAAGACACATTTGCTAAACAAACATTGTAAAGGTGACTTGATTTTATTTAAATTTACAGGCATTTACAATGTTGCTGTGTTGCCAAATAGTTTGCTGGATACGAGTTTGGTTGCTCATGTGCAAGTGTTTGAATAATGTTCTGTTCATAATGAAGGGGAAATTTTTTATATAAAGTATTCGTTTTATAAATAAAGAAAATGAAGGATGTAATTAAATGTGTGGTTTGGGGAAAAATGCTAATATATTACAAATGGATCTGGTAATGATATATAGTTGTCTTATTTGAAATAGTAAATGCAAATTCTAGCTAATTTAATGATTGTAAAACAGTAAATATGTTCTTGTAGTTTTGTATAATTAATTAGTTGGGATCTTTGCTGACCAGTTTTAATTGTGCAGAAGATGGTATACTAATCCATAACAGCTAAGATCATTTATATTCTTGCACATCTATTAAAGACTTTAATGAAAAACGTAATAGACTGTTATTATTTATCAGTAAACTATACAACTCACACTTAATTTAGAGCCCCCATTTTAAGGTAAATCCATAGGATGCTTCCTGTATTTCAATGCTGTATTCTGTGTTTATCTGCACCTTTGGATGGCCCCGTGCTTTACAGGGCAGAGGTTTGCTGCAATAGAGGGCCATGAGCAGGCAGGTGGCATCTGACCTTCTATGGAGTTACTGGTTTGTGATCCATGAGCCAGTCTGAGACAAGGCCATGTTTCCTTGACACATTTCTCCTTTTCCTTTGATGAGAAAGGTTCATCCTTGGCCTTGTTCCTTTCCTCTTCACTTTTCTGATTTACCACATCACATCATCTGCACTTTCGGACAAGCACCGAGCGAGATGGCCATCAATATCCAGCTGTGACAGCCTGCAAAGAGAATTTGCTCACTGAGAAACAAGGTTTTGTCTATTATTTTGCATATAGAGAATGCATGCAGTACAGGTTTGGGGTTTGTGTGCTCTGAAGTTATTAAAATACAGACTTACGTTCCACTAAAGCGCAACAGACACATTGGACAGCTGTCAAGAGTTGAAGCTCCTTCGCTCTGGTTTTCAGTATCCTGACAGCTTCCAGTTCTGAGTGTGTTCACAGGAGACTCCCCCTCTGCGGGCACCTCTCTGGTCCCACCAAACGAAGCATTCCCTTGATGTGTTGGTATGTGCAGCTCTTTCCCATTGTCCTCTTTCCTGTTGTCCCTGCCGTGCTGCACGGCCCCTCGGCACTGCTGCTGGAAGCTGACAGCTTCCACGTGGCTTTGTGACAGTGCCGAGTGGAGCGCAGACCTTCTGCCTTGAGGGACTTCACAGGATTTAGGCCTTAGTGTTGAAATATCTTGAGTGTCTTCCCCAACCATGTTTTTTGCTGTATCTGCAATAGTTACAGAGTCTGTCTCCTCACTTGTGGAAGGTAAACTATTCAGTCTACTCGCTTGGCCCTGTTCTTCAGGTAAAAGGTCGCTCCGGCTTTGTGTGAGCTCAGGGGAGCCAAGATCCTCTGGGTTTAAACATTCTTCTTTGCAATAAGATGGGAATGACACCCACTGAAAGTCTTTTCTTCTGACTGTAAAGACTTCTCGTTTTTGTTGACTGTCCTCCTTGGAGCTCTGTAACACACAGAACGCAAACAGACGCAGTTCAATCAATGCATCAAACCAAGGCTGGGCGTATTACAAATACTGAGAAGGCTAAACCACGCTGGGGAAAAGAACATTTTCTTGACATCCACCTCCAGTGCTTGTACAGCAGTCAAGAACTTCTGGAGTTTACACAGCATGTTTCTAAACCGATACGAGAGGGCACTCTTATGTGTTACCCAGGGACTAAGGATGAAAACAACTGCCTGCTGCTGTTCAGGAAAAAAAGTTCCACTTCAGGAGGACTGTGGGGTTTGTGTTAGGCCAGACCATAACAAGGTGATGGATAACTGTGTCATTCGCCTTCCTGTTACAGTTTGCCTTTTCCATTCTGATTCTCTTAGAGAGATGCTACCGCTTAGGAGCAGTCAGTGCACTTACCCAGGTAACCCCTCTTTAGCAGAATGTTCTAGAACTTGCCATACTGCAAGAAAAAATCCCTGACAGGTGTCCTTGCGCTACCTGAACACAATGCCAAGTCTCACCGCTGTATGGAGAGATTAAAGAGCTGAAACCAGCTTCTATTTAAAGAGCTATTTTAGACTGTTGTTGGGTTGTCACTGCTGTAATTACCCAAAGAGCAGACAACATGGACAGAGCACACTACCTTTCTGAAGAACTCTGGAAAGCTGGGCACTGCCTGCCAACTTGTACGTTGTAAATCTTGACTGATATCTTTCAGTAGCAAAATCCATGTTTTTTCACACTCATTTAAGTCTTCTTTTTCAAACCAGGAACATCTGCCAGCCAGTGTTCTGCAAAAGAGACAGTCAAATAGTTTGAGTGTGGGAAAAGGGAAAGGAAATAGTCTGCACTGCTATTTGTTTGCTTATTAATTAACTTGATTTACTCCTCCTGTAATGCTGATGTTTAAAAAAAGTGTAGCTATTCTCAGCCTCTTTCATACCAATTCACCAGCCCAGTGTGGTGACCCCCTTCCTTCCTTTTGTCACTGGCTAAGCACAAGATAAGCATTTTTATAACTGAAAATGCCTGTAACTTTTCCACATCTGTTCAGCACATCAAGTAATGGAATAGTTTGGGTTGGAATGGACCTCAAAGCCCATCCAGTTCCAACCCCCTGCCATGGGCAGGGACACCTCCCACTGGATCAGGGGACTCAAAGCCCCATCCAGCCTGGCCTTGAACACCTCCAGGGATGGAGCAGCCATAATTTTCCTGGGAAATCTGTGCCAGGGCCCCCATATCCCACTTAACACAAGACATAATAATTTCTCGAAGGATAGTGTCTGGAAAAGCGCTGTTTGAAAAAACAAAACAAACCAAGGCGCTATCAGAGGGATATTCTGTCATTTTTCAAAAAAAATACAATTCTTAGACGAAACTACTTTGCTTAAATCAAAATATTTCACTTTTTGTAGCACTAAGTACTTCTGATATCCCTCGCGGCGCGGGGGCGAGCGGGCCCCTCCTTCCTGGGCACCGCAAGGCTCCCGCCCGGCCGGAGGAGCCGCCCCAGTCCCCTCTCCCCGCTCACCGGCGCCGCGGCGGGGGCTCCGCGCCGGGGCTGGGCTCGCGGCTCTGTGCGGGCGGCGCCTTCCTGGGCTTCAGGCGCAGCTTCCCGACCCCCTCCTCGCACATGGCCGCCCGGGCCCCTCCTCCTCGCGCAGCCCCGCTCGGGGCGGTGCCACCTCCCCGCTACCGCCTCATCGCTGCCGCGGGAACGCGGCTCCGCCTCCGCCCGCCTCCTGCGGGCGGAGCCGCGCGCGCGGGGCGGGAAGAGGAGGGAAGAGGCGGGAAGAGGAGGAAAGAGGCGGGAAAGGTTCTTCTGGGAGGGAAACTCGCCCTCCTCCTGAGGAGACAATCTGGCCTTGTTCCGAGGGGATACCCGCCTCTTTTCCTGATGGAAACCCCCCTTAATCCTGAGGGAGAAACAGCCCTTCTCCTGAGGGAAAAAAAATCGTCGTTTTCCTGAGGGGAAACCCACCCTTCCCGTGAGTGGGAATAGCCCTTTTCCTGAGGGAAAAGCTGCCTTTTTCCTGAGGGAGAAACAGCCTTCTCCTGAGGGGAAACCGGTCCTTCTTCTGAGGAGATAACCTGCTCTTCTCCTGAGGTACAACCCGGCCCTTCTCCTGAGGGGAAAGAGTGAGGATAAAAATCTTAGAAGTACGAAGTTTTTGGTTGCTAAAACTGGAAAAGTTTTAGCAACTGGCTGGAAAAGAAAAATAATGAAAACCAATAGTCATACAAGAGTGCCAGCATTTCTTCTGTGTGGTAGGCAGAATAAAATGAGAAGGGAATTCTAGAAGAAAGAAATGTGAATGGAAAAGCCAGTCACTGTCATGCAGACTAACGTTTTTCCATATTAATATTTGTTGCAGCTACTGCAGTACTCAAGAAACACCAGGACAGGTACATTGTTCTGCCTTGAGTTTTTGTTGCCACTTAGAAGCTGCTTCCCAGTGAGATGAAATGAGGTTCCAGGAAACAGGTGCTCCTTTCCTCTTTGGTGGGAAAGGCATTCTCCCAAAGGTTCCAGGTGGAACAAGGTAAGCTGAACAAAGGTGAGGGGTGAGTTTGAATCTGAAAATTTTAGGCCTGCTGTGGGTGGAAGGATGGTGACAGCAGCAGGCTCAGAGCAAAGGGTGACAAGAGAGTGTGTGTGTAAATAAAGCAGAAGTGTAGACTGAAAGGGGGATCAGCCACGTAAGCAGGGTTGAAAATGAGATGACAGAGTAGGGGCTGAAATTTGATTTCATAACTTGTGGTGCTAATTTGAAGAAGGCAAACCAAAAAGTACTTCGTTGTTTTTTTTACTTGCCAGCCTTAGTGTCTGCGGTGAATTGTGAGACCCAGAACTGATTATCGCCACTTGGCGGCAGCAAACAATATAAAAAAGGTGCTTTAGAACAATCTGAGGGGCATTGAAAGCCATCAGACCGATCTAACGCCTTGCAGGCTTCTGCATATATTTCGATGTATCTGTGCTGATGATTGTCCGTGCCACAAGGTTTCTTCTTTTGTTTCCATGATGTTTGTGTTGCTGTTTTATGTGTCCTGTGACCCCTTGGGTAATACTTCTGACGACCCTTTCCTAAATCATGTATTGAACCATCAGGTTTATTCTATTAGGTATCACTCCTCTGCCACAGCAACCAGAAGTGTAGTCTGTTTTTTGTGTGAAGGTGCTGCTGTGTGGTACTGTGAGTCATGCATTATAGCATTTGCAAAAGCTTTGTTATGGGTGAGCATAAAAATGGTTATTTTGCAATAAGGGCCAGAAATGAAAGAATATAATAAAAAGAATAGTGAAAAATTATTACTGCAGCTGCTGGTTGTAAAAAGCAAAGGGAAAAACCTTGCTTCTGTAACGACTGTAGCTTCTAGGTGGTTTTGTATTTTGTGGATTTAACTAAAAACTTCATTCTATAAGATTTTTTTTCATTGTTACCTAATGCATATCCATTATAACCTGTGAAGGCAGGCATGTCAGGGAATGTTCTTATTCCTGCTCCTGTAACTGCTGTAGATTTGAAACCAGCATTCTAGAAATAGTTATGAGAATTCAATATTTTTCATCTGCACCTTTCCAGAATTAATAAAATACTTGCAGCATGAAGGTCAAGTGTGGAATAGGACCTGTTCTTCATTCTTCCACGCCACACAAGATCATATCTACTGTTTCCTCCACTGATATGGAAACCCTGTTACACCTTGCTTGATTTTTAGGTCTTGCATAATTTAATAATGAGTATGTTTTATGATCTTAGAAAAAAGTTCTCATAGAAATGCAAGGAGTAGTCTTTGTCATCATCCGTCTTGACTGGATTTGAGCCAGTGGCCAAGGGATTTGAGCTTTTGGAAGCTAGAATGCTTCTACAGATTATCTTTAGGGATTTCCTTGTAAATGGAGTGCCAGCATGCATAGTTATCTGTTCCCTGTAGAGTCTCATCAAGCTGCACATGCTTAATCTTTACTTACATGGTCCCTGATTCTTGCTGTAAAATGGGCCTCAGTTTTAACTTTTGCTCTCAGGAAGAAGGGGCTATTATAACAAATTCTAATCCGTTTGCAATTCCACAATCACTAAAGCCTGCAAATTGCCTGCCAAACAAACCAAATGATCTTTTCCTGGGCTGAGGGAAAGAGGAGAGTGTAAAACACAGGTGCCAGCATTTGCTGGGGAAGAACTGGTACATTATCAACTAATCCGCCTTCTGCTATTTCTGATTTCCTACCCAACAGCTGCAACGCTGAATGAGAGCTTCTGCATTTGGGAAGAATTAGAAAGCCTGGTAATGCAGGATCTCCATTACAGATACAGCAGCTCACAGACAGGGAGGAGATTTTTGCTGCCGGTGTAGAATTTGGAGTGCTAGGCATTTTATAGCCTGGAAAAATTGTGATTTTCAGCTGTTGTTATGGAGTAATCAATGAAGAAGAGATGCCATAGTTTCTGCTAGGTTTCTCTCAGGGCCTGATGTAATTGCATGCGTGAGCTATTATTTTTTTTAATGTACCACTTTAAGGTGAAAGCATAGGCAGTTTTTATTAAAACTTTTTTTATGGTGACTGATGCTCGCAAATAGTTTTAGCCCTTCTGAAATATCTTTGGTTCTGTAGTGGTGGCTCCTGTATCAGATAAAAATGTTAAGAAGGAATTGTGCCTTGCTAATTAAAAAATAATAATGTTTCAATTTTCTATTTTATCTAACTGGTACTTTGTTTAGGAGTACATGTTGGTAACTTTTTCTCCTATGACTTTGCTCAACAATCAGTCTGTCCATTCTGCTACATGTTGTAAAGGAGACCGATGTATGTATGGTAGAGCAGCAGTGAAAGCTACAGCAAATAGACTTCATGGCATATCTCCTCTACAGCCTCATGGCAGCAAATGTACTACTGGAAAGAGTAACTCAATCACATTGGCTCACTCAGTACAGTGCTAATCACTGTCTGTAGTGAAATGTGAAATTCTGACTATTTTAATCCATGTGATGTATTACAATTCAAGCCACAAAATTACGAAAGCTGTGCAAGACTTCCCTTAGCACAGTCAGGAGAATGAAGATGACATGCAGTTTCAGTCGGAGAAGTGCAGGCTCATTGCTGTTTCTAAAGAAAGTCAGTTGAGTGTAGACAGTCTTGTAGGTCCTCCCTAATTTTAGTTGTAGGTGACATAGTCTTTTCAATGAGAAGTCACTGCCTTTGAAATGTGCTTTGTCTGGTAGCTTACCAGAGCTTGAGTCTGTTCACGTGCAGAGTCTGGTGCACAACTCGCCTTTTCAGTTCAGCCTTCCCATGTCAAGTACAGAGACAGATGCATACCATGTGAATGGATATAGAAAATCAAGCCATGAGACGTTTATATGCCAAGATGGGAGGACCTAAAAAGAGGACGAGGGAGACTGGCATGGCATTTGTGGGTACCAGGTTGCCAAGGAGGCATATTGTATTGAAACAGTTGCCTGGGAAACATTTAAAAATACATTGAATGGAAAAGCATATGTGATGTGCCCACAAGTGTTCTGTGTGAATGAAATGCCAATGCTGATGATGGCACCAAGAGACTGTTACTATTACGTGTAAAGTAATAGTGGGGATTTTTCTTCTGTGGTTTTTTTGTGTTCTTTTCCCCTTCCCATGCCCTGTCTGTAGGAGGTGTGCAGAAGGAATATTGTTTTGCTCTTGGCTGATGGATTAAAGTGAATGTAGAGGAAGCTGTACATGCAGTTAGCAGCAGCAGCAGCTGGAGATGGTAAGAGTAATTTGGCTTCATTTAAGCAACCTAAACCAAATTGACAAGAAGCCTGCACAACTCCTCCTCAAAAGTAACAACAGCACGGCTGAAACTCCTACAGTCATATGAAGATAAATGGTTCTCTGAACATAACCATGTTAATTTGTGCTAAGATCGTATTTGGAGGCTCTGATGTCATTACAATAGGACTATTATGTAAACATCATATAAAATGCAAAGAGGTTACGATCAAAGGTTAGACAGCATACATGAAAAAGTCTCTCACTGATCTAATTTTGTGGTTGGGACACTGAAGCAGAGGGAGGTGAAGGAGAAGCATTCAGAAGACAGCCCGACTGGTCTGGTTTTACTTCAGATCAGACCAGATTACTGAGAGCTGGTACTGACAAAAAAGAACGACAAAGGAAGGGAACGGTGTTCCTGGAACTAAAACAAACAATTGTATCTGTTCTCTTGTTTCACAGAAAGAAAACTTCTTTCCTATGCAGCCAACAAACAAGAGAGCTGACAATGGTAACCTATGATATCCTACCTTTGACAGAGAGGTTCATCTGCTCGTAATTTCCAGACACTAAAATGCACCTCTCTTTCACTGAGAATGAGTTGCAGGTGTGAGGCTGGTTAGGATTATAATCTCCCTGCCTAATCCTCCTTTGGAGATTTAGAAACAAATAACCTGCTCTTGATTTGCTAGAGGCTTAAGGAGCCTGTTTGGGAGCCAGCAGATTTAGCTTGGTCCAGGCTTTACGTGGCACAGACTGAGGCAGTGAATTTGTTGGAAGTGAGATGCAATAGAGAGGAGTTCAGTTGACTAAGAAGGAAGGACTAGAGGCCTTCTTGTTTGTAGTAGCTCTGCAAGAATGAGTTTCCTTATAGGGAGAAGGCCCCAGGGGCTTAGCTTCTTGAAGATGTTGCCTGTTAGAAGCTGTGAAGCTGCTGTTTATTTGGTAATGTGTGTGCTTTCCCAGTGAGACTCTGCTGACTTTGCTGTCACGTTGGCCAGTGAGGGGATGCCTTTTGGCTGGCTATTTAATTTGGACACAATCTGTTCAAGGGTCTGAGGTGATCTTTTCAATGATTGTGTTGGAAGACTGTGAGTCAGATAAAGTCTTCTATGTGTCAGTCAAGTCTTTGTATCACTCATCATTTTTTTGGCCCAGAGTGTGTTTGGTTAAATCAAGTCCTGATGTTTGTAGGCCCTGGGGTTAGTGTAAGAGAGGCGGAGAGAATCTGCCTTTCATCTTCCTCTCACCATTTTGCAATATGACTGAAAACTGTTGGAGAGAATGTTTCAGATCTCAAACAAAGATTAAGTTCGATGGCATGAAGCCGGGGGTTCTGTGGCCCAGCCTAGAATTCTGCTGGGGGAGTTGTATAATCTCCCCATACTTCAAGGGATTTTGGCTCTGAATTTAGGATCAAATATGGCTTGAGGTTTTCATATTTCTTTTTGGCTTACTTTCTTGGTGGTTTTGGGGTTTTTTTAAAGTGTGTCTCACAATATTATAGCAGTCTTAAGTTCCTTCTATTTGCTGTGTATCATTCCTTCATTTGAAATCAACTTACTAACAGGCTCCACTAAAAAAAAACTTTAAATATACATAAGATCAATTCTTGTATGTGGGCATGAAACCACAAAACAGTGTGGCAAAATTACCAGTAACAGTTAATGTGGCATGATGTTATCCATAACAAGAATGATGTATAAAATCAGCTTAAAATAGAATATAATTCAACAGATGAATATTTATTTATTGCTTCCACAAGTGTGGCTAGTAGGTTTAGTTAGTTTTGCAATTTTTTAAAGGACTAAATAGTGATTTAGAAAGAAAATCTGAAGGGATAATTAAAGCTATGGAGGCACGTATAAATCTTTTCACTGAGAAAGGTGTATTTTAGTTGCAATCTAGTATTCTAATGAATTCACTGCATTACAGAAATGTCTTGGAAATATGCAGTATGTCCCTCCTACCCTTCTTAAGTTCTTTCCTTTTTCATACTCATTTTCCCCTCTATCCTTCATTAGTGCTTAACTTAATAAAAGAAATACAAGATGGGACTGATGCAGAAGACCTGAGAGTCAAACACAGTAGAGCTATATTTTCTTTTCTTCCATATGTCATTTATTTAATTGTCTCGGGCACAGGCTGAGGTTGTTTTATTTACATTGTCTTATACCTGCTGAACTGAAACTATCTCATGTCATTGTCGATGTGAAAGGTCATTCTGCCTGGAATATATCTTAGTATATGGCAACACAGAGCTAGAGGTATTAAAGTAGGTGTTTGCCTTCCTTTGCTGTCACTTTGCATCTCCCAGTATCTGTAAATCAAATCCATTTAGAATCTTCAACAAAAAAAAGCCCATGACTTCTTCCTGCAGAACAGTGCTGCTATCAAATGGTAACTTCATGCTACTGCTCCTTTCATAAGTGAGTTTAAAATTGGGCTGATTTTGTAGTATATTCCTCGGCTGACCTCTCCTATTCCCCAAATCCACTTTACCTTTCCTTCAGTTCATCTGTGCTGCTCTTGTAGATATTTGATTGCTCCCTTTTAATCAGCTGAAAGTGCTCTAAAGAGACGTGTAGCAGCTGAAACCTGTTGTGATGCTGGTTTAGAACAGGGAGTATGTTTAGTTTGCTAAAGTATTGTTCTGGTTTTTACAGCAGACTGGTTCCATTATTGGCCTATTTTTTATTAGTACATCCTCCCATACTGCAATGAGATGTTTTATCAGAAGATCGTGAGAAAGAGTAGCAGCTTCACAGCTTTCTGTGGCTGATCTGTGCCCTACATAAAATGGGATGGTTTGCTTCTATCCAGATCCCACTGGGCAAGAGTCAGAGTCACAAAGAGCTGCAAAAAATATGGCACCACTAAACCTTTAGTGTAGAAGGAAAAGCTGAATCAAGGCCCTTACGAGAAGATGTTTTGGCCTAATTGGATTGGCTGGACACGATGAGATCTATGAGCAGTGCAGCTTTGTAGGCAGAAATGTCAAATATAGATGTGTTTAAGCAATAACTGCCTCATATTCCCTCTAAACCAAATGATATTCAGAGGAGCCTGCTTGGTATAGCCTGCTGTACAAGGTTCAAAAGGCAGGAGTGATCTGAAGGAAACTGTCATCAGTTCTTTTTGGAGTAGGTATTGGTTTTTCAATAATTACAGAGAAACTAGAACTGACATTCCTGTTTCCTAGTTGTATTATTTGGTAATTGTTTTTCTGAAGAATTTATCTGTTCAGTGATGATTTAATTTAGGAATTAATTCAGGGAATTTCTTCTGCCTGTAATGTGATGCAGTGTCAGTATACTTAAGGCCAGAAGGGACTATTATAATTAAAGTAGCACTTTCTTATCTTATTTCACACTTACACCTGTTTATGAGATGGAACACAGGTGCACAGAAGTTAAGAATATTGCCTGAGATAATATGAGACCTGGGAACTGAACCCTGGCCTGCTGTTCGCTGGGTTTCTGCATAGACATAAGACTAATCTTCCTTTCAAGAAGCATTTTACTTTCAACACAGTGTCTTTCATCAGCTTAAAGTTCACTAGAAAAAATAAAAAAGACGGGATATCTTTCAGAAAGTCTTTGCCTAATAGCTTGTGTCTTCCTGAGAACTGATAAACACATGCAAATATACAGTCTCCTTTGCCCCAAAGACGTGCTCTGACTTTAGTACCACACTTCTAATGACAAACATTCACCTAGTTTACCATATGCATTCTTTTATCTTCGCTGTTCTCTGTGCATGTTAAGAGATTTATTTCTACTCATAATATATTTCATGTGTGTTAGTTGTAAATATTGGGCTCATAAATCAGGCTGACCCATCCAGCCCCAAGGATGGAGACAGCTTACAATAGGTCTGTCTGCTTCAGATTGTCAGGCTGTGCTTGTTCTCTGCTTTTTCTGTTGCTTGGCTCTGTTTGTGGCATGCTGCCAGTCTCCTGTCTCACATTAACAGGAATATTATATATTACTGAATGTCAAGTGTTTTTCCTTCAGGACTAGAAGAATGTAACGGAGCATGCATCTGGCAGCATGGCATTATTCCTACGGTGTGCGGCGTCCCCTGCATGCAGAAATTTGCCACCGTGGAGTCCTGCTCCAGTCATCTGGGCATGAGGAGTGTCATTGTCCGCAGGTCTTAGGCCAGGTTGGCACGTTATGGCAGGGACTGGAAGCATGTACACATAATGTACAATTAATAATTTATTCTTCTCCCTTCCCTTCCCAAATTCTCTAAATTAAATACAACAAAGGTAGCACGTCTGGAGCATAATCCCAGAATTGTTTTTTTTATCTCACTTCTAGAACCAATTCCATCTGTATTTGCACCTACCGACCTCACTGTTTTCAGTTGGGAGGTGGGAACTTGTTATTCTTGCCTCATAAGATGTTTTTGGAGAATTTATTAGTTCATAATGTGTATATGTGAGGACATAGCAATACTACAGAAGAACTGCCCCTAAACTAGGATTGTTACTCCTTATTGTCAGGTAGTTTCATTTAGACTACTCTCTATTTGTCCTCTCATTGGAAAGTTTATCTGTTTGGCAGGACCTGCAAATATTTTTGCAGTGCTCCTGTTAAATCATCCCCCTATGATTTTAAGGATCTTGTGCTCAGAATTTCTGTGTTTGCATGAAACAAGGCTGCATTGAATTGCATGGTCTAAAGCAATCAATATTCAATAAGCTTCTGGTATTTTAATTGGCTGGGGTTTAGATATCTGAAACGGGGTGTGCTGCAGGGTTAAACTAAACAGACTGTCATACCAAAAATACTCCAAAGGAGTATATTTTTTCGTGGTAGTACAGCTGAAAACACCACGTTTCCTGTAATCAGTGCATATCACACTTGTGCCTATGGTTCTCATATTATCTATGAATACTTAAATACGTTTCTAGGTATCTGATTCTTTCAGGCCGTGTTAAACCTGTGTCTTCTGGTGTTTATTCTGGTCTAATGAACAGACCCTTGATTTGCCTCATACAGTACAAAACCCTACGTTAAAAAACAGTTCCCCAGAACAGTCTGTGACCCAGGGCACATGATGCATTTCAGGGGAGCCGGAAAGGAGAATGGTGTCATCACAAGGGGAAACCAAAATCAGAGAGAAACGAGGAGGGGAAATTTTGGTGCTTATTTTAGACTCTGTGGGTGAGTATTATTTTCAGCTTTGTCTGTATTAATTTCTGCAGAACACAGCGTTAACCTGTGATCTGGCTATCTACGAACAGAGTATCATGATTTCTAGCTAAGGCTAAAGTAATCACTCCCTAGCAGTCCCTGAAGATTTGATGTACCCATTTGTACCAGGAGGAGGTAGCAGTCAGAGATATGACTGCAGATGGTGCAGATGTGTCAGAGACAGCTATATGCTGGCTATTGGGAAATAAACCTTACACATGTATGTACATGTAATGAGTTCAGAGAAATAATGTCCGTGACAGTGGGTCAGTCCTCCATGCAGCTGGAGAAACTGTTACTGGTACCGATGTGAGGTAGTTTAAAGCTAACTTTCAATATGTTTATGTGGACTACATGCTCATAAGTTTCATTGAAGAACATGCTGCTTGTTAATCAGCACTTTATTGTCTCAGTGTGCTTAAAATAAGTGTTTTGTCACATTCAAGAAGAGGAAACTTTATTGCTTTGCTTTCTGGCATCGTGCTTCATGTTGTCGAGTGCTGTCAGTTGGCTTTTTTCTCTAACTCATTTACAGAGAGGAGGAGCTTGAGATTGAAACATCCTGGTCACAATTTTCACCAGATACATATTGGATGTGTTACCAAAGTATCACTAATGTTACAGAGAAGAGGAGATTTCATGGGTAACAGTCTGATCTGGTATGCTAGAGAGATCCTCTAGAGTCCATGATTGCTGTGCAGGACAGGGATCACAAAACTAAAATTCCCTTGTTGCACAGTGAATACAACGAGAGGAAGGAAAGAAGACAGCATCTCATCAAAAGATCTTTTGGTTTCCTTTCTAAACAGCCAAGAAGCAGTTTTACTGCTTCCCTCACTCGGTATTAAGCAAAGGACCTTTGTTAGGCCTACCAAAATTCTCTTTGGCTGTCTTAGAATGTGTCTGTAGTCTAAGTAGCAATGAAAGCTAATACTGCGTTAAAGCCAGATGTTTCTAGTTAGTCTGCAATGTTGTCTTTTAATTTGATGTGGAGGCAGGAAAGTACAATGGAGTCTGATCTTTGCATTGAGAAACCTACTTTTGTCACTAGTCCTGAAGCTGGCATTTTGACTAACTCCTCATGAGTCATGTCATCTCTGCATCACTCCCATCCTTTGCAAACTCATCAGTGGAAGGACCACTTACTGGCAGTGTTGTACCTTACACAATAAAGACCAGATCTTGTTTGACATGATCAGATATCACTGTCATTGAATTTAATAATTTACAGAAATGTACAGTCAGAAAGTTCTAAAGAAGGATCAAGTGCAACAGAGCTGCTAAAGCTATTTTGCTAGCTTATATTGTAAAGGGACCATCAGAAGAGGCAACAGAGTAGGCCTGTTTTTTATCATAGCATAGACAGGGGGAGCTAAACTCTGAAGTGATAAAGTACTAATTCCCAAACCAGTCTGTGGAACCATAAAATATATTGATTCCTTAATTCCAATAATCTGTGAAAAGTTTTGAGGCTTGACTCTGGTAAAAGAGCACAGAAGTTTAACAAAACGCTATGCAGAATTATCCACTTTTTCCAATGTTAGTTTTTGAGTTTTATTGTGCAGTGGCTTTTACAGAAAAATGTGAGGGCCAGGAATGTACAATTAAGTCTTGCTTTGAATCACTCAAATGAGAACAAAATCTGGAATAAAGAAATTATTTGGATTACAAAATGTCAGAGGCATATTGATATAATTATCCTTAAATGGAGATACTGTAGGAAATAGGATGGATTAAGTATTACAAACATTCACGGAGTAAAAACACTATTAAAGCATTAGAAAAGTCATACAACCAGTGAACCAGAAGTGTAAAAACAGCACTTTGGAAATGAATATTTTCCCAAGAAAACTTTCCAGTAAGAACCTGGGAAACTGCACTTTTTCTTGTGGGTGAAAAAAGTCACATTCCGACTTTAAAGAGACAACACTTCTGGCAAATTTACACATTTGGAACGTACTCTGTCTCCTTAAAAACTATGAGGAAAAAAAAAGAGGTTTAAGGACTTAATCTAGGTTGTTGAGGGTTTTTTTTTCCCCAGTGTATGCCTGTTATTCTTTTTGTGTGTTTTTCCATGTGGATGGTAAAAGTAGATGGGAGAGTTTCACAACTTCTTCCATTCGATTTCTTTTTCTGATTCCTGTGTGCCTGTGGAGTTGCTGCTATTGGAAAAATAATAATAAAATCACTCTAGGGAACAGAGTGCCCAGCATATTTTGTTGACCTTTTAACATGTATGTGGGTAACCCTTTTCCCACCCCAACCTTTGCGAGCTTGCTTTTGGTGAGGACTCTCGTACTTTGCTAATGGACTGCCTTGCTAATGAAATGGGAAACTTCAGTTGCTGTTCCCGATCCAGTACGTGCTAGGAGCAACTTAATGGTTGTTTTCCATAGGGTTATTTTTAAGTGACCCATAAATAAACAGTTACGTGGTCTCAGATGTGTTCCACCCTAAACGACAAATGCAATTGGTCTTAATTGGTTTCCTTGGTAGTTCTCAGAGAGTGCTCTCGGAGAGAACCTTGACTGGTTAGTCTTAATACCGCTCATTCCTTTGACTTTTGCTGGTGGTTCTTGGAAGTTTCTCAGGGCATTGTCAATTGAAACACACTGTTGAAATATTGTCAGAGTGGAGTCCCACCCTCTTGCCAACAGAGCTGGCCTTTTTGTGCAGACAAAGGACTTCCATCTCCAGGGCTGTCATGTCTGATATCCCTCATTGGTTTGAATGCACAGAAAAACAGAGAGAGAGCGAGCACAGGAGCAGACCCTTCCTGCTTCTGCTCCCTTCCTGTTGGGAAGGACAGGCTTGAGCTTACAACGTGTACCATGAAGCACAAATACACCTCTCTATGTATTTATTCATAGCTATTTAACTGAGTACTGCTGGATATGTAGTTGAGAGCGTGGGAGGATTCAGAAATGATGGGATGTTTCTATGGTTAGCAAGAATGCCCAGATTTGTTACAGTAATGATCTTTAAAACAAAATACAGCGACAACAGAGAGGAAACAAGAGAACCCTTTTAACTCTTGGTGGTGACAGAGAGACTTTTTTTGATTCATGCCTCTTGTAGTGTCTTAAACTTCTGTGGAGCAGCAGTCATGGCCGATGTCAGAAAAAGGATAGTGGACGCTAAATGTGATACATTCCAGCAATTCCTGTGCTGAAAATATCACCAAAAACATTTGATGTCAAGACACAAAGGTTTGGTCCCAAAATTGTTGTGGATCAGAGAATTAAGCCTTTGAGAGAGAAAATAGCATATATAGCCTAGTTTAAGACTTTTTAAAATGCTTGTTCCTGTGGGATTTTTGTCAGTGTTCTATCAGCATATATCAGTGGCCATCCTCCTCGCTGCCTTTGCTTTTTCTCTTTTTTCCTGTCTTAGCTGACTGTACAGATTACTCAGTTTTCCTGTGTAGAAATTCAAAGAGAGAGAAAATAATCCAATCTCTAGATTTCTAAATTCAAGTAGCTTTTAAATCAGTTCTGAAGCAAGAATAATCTTTCTGGTAGCTTGTGGCATAAAAAGACTGTTTTTTCCATTCAAGGCTTCTTCTTTTAAATGTATTCGATTTAGATTGATTTAACGTGGTGTGGGAATTGAAAGTCTGACTGTGAGACTTCCTGTTCTGAGTTGTGGCTTAAGTGAGTTGCTGGATGAATGTGTCTTACCATTCTTGTATCCTCTTTCTTGCATAACGATCCTTCATTCTGATGAGTTTCCATCCCATGCGTGGGCTTGATGAGGGCAGCGCACTCACAACTGGTTAAAAGCACAGGAAATCTGCACTTCTACCCAGACCTCTTATGTTTTTCAAGAGAATTACTTAGTTTCTTTCTTTTGCCTCAGTTTGTGAGCTCAGTGTAACTTTTCTAAGTGCTTTGAAACCCTGATGGAGAACTTTTTGAGATCCTTAGATGGAGGCTGCATATGATATTCCATGAGGTGTTTCCTTACTAGCACTTCCCAAGTTTCTGGCCATGGTTCAAGAGCTGCTGAGCCAAAGCCCACCCATACAGCACACTTTGCATTCAGCCATCGCCATCCTGTTTGAGGGGTGGGTAACTTGACGTGGACATGTACTGTGGCCACATGGCACAAAACACTCCCACAGAACCAGCTCAGGCTTGTTTGGATTAGTAATACAGATCTATGCACAGGATCTGGAATACAAGGGAAAATAGGTAGCTCATGTTGGTTTTATGATCCCATTCATGGCAATTGTGTATTGTCCCAAGTATTTCTAGAGGTTTTTTTAAATACTGAACCAGTGACTCATTGACACTGAACTTAACAGTTGCTACTTTCTTGTGTTTTTAGTAAATTCTGCCCTCCTTTCCCTGAGTCAGTTAATATAAACTACAGGTCAGAGCAGCTCTTAATCATGAAAATGTGCTGTTCTGTGACTCACTTTTTGTGAAGAAAATAAAGAAGAAGGAAAGAAACTTTGAATCTTTTTAGTGTAAGGAAAAGTATGTTGAAAATGATTCCTTTAAGTGCTTGAGTGTATGCTGTTTTCAAGGTTCTCTTACTGTTTTGAAGAAAGTTTCAGAATCTTACTGATTTTATTGGCTTTCTGGATTCCTTCATGCACTTTAGATTTCTGTGAGTAATACCTGAGAGCACTGAGTAAGAGAGTTCATTGTTGAGAACATGTGAGTAAAATATTTGTGCTTTTCAAATAGCATAACTTGTTATACCAAATCCAATGTCTGTGAAAGATCATCTTAAAAATCCAAATGTTAGTAAAGACAATTAGCATGGGTTTAGTGAGCACAAAATTCAAACTTGCAAGATAAAGCAGGTAACCTTTGACTCACTACAGAGCATGAGCTACACAGGTGCCTCTGCTGAGGTGCAGAGGCCTTTGTGCTCAGCCACTGGCAACATGAACAGTAAGCATAACCTTGTACATTATTTTTCACTGCCTGATTTGTGTTGACTTTAGCAATCCATTTGAGTTAGTTGACCACAAGTCCTGTGCCAATATCTTGTTTCCAGAGTCCATACGCTCCCTCTGAGTGTGTTGTATTGAATCAGTCAATGCAGTCGGTGAAATATTTGCAGAATCCGTATTTCATGATTGGCCCAGTTACTGATTTACCTCCTGTACTGTTTATCCCACTGGGATCATGTTAGTTTTTCAGAGATGACCTCTCTTGCTCACACACCACAGCTAATTTGGTCTTATTTCCCTCCCTGCCCCCTCCTTCTGGCATACTAACAGCGATTCTAACTGGCTGTTAACTTCTATGCTGCAGTTGTCACAGAGCCTGTCCAAGTTAAATACTGCAAATGAAAATCAGAATATGCTTGGCACTGTCTGCAGTTGGAGGTGCAGCTTGAACTTTAGGAGGTGATGGCCATTACCAAATGTCAGCTTTGGAGAGATTCAACAGATGGGAATGCTCTGTTTTAAATTATCTGCCCGTGTATTTGTTTAGACAGATTCATGGGCACTTTGGAAGTCAGCATTCCAGTGCACTGCAATGCACAGCAATGAAAAGTTCAGTCTTACCCACCCTGGAGTTGTGTATGTTCAGGATTCACCTTCATTATTATTGATACTTTTAGTCATAAAGATCTTTTAGGTATGAAAAAAACTGAAACCCAGAACAAGTCTGTATCACGTTCCTCTCTTTTGCATGCTTTCTTTAACCTGGATGTGTTCCCTATGGACCTTCTGTAGGCCAGCACACAGTAATATGCATTGATCCAAACAGACTGTTAATTTTATGTGTGCAAGAAGACTGAACTTGGCATTTCTGTATCTCACTAAGCTTTTCTTTTTAGGCTTAAACACAGGAAAGACTTCAAACCTAATTTCTCAGCTTATCGTGCAAATAATATTCTGAATCTTGCAGGATCATAACTTTTTGTATAAAGCTTTCCAGCTGTTTTCTGTTGATAAAAGACTTAGCTGGGCACCAAGAGATAAGACTGTAGGACTAAGAAATTGCTGACTTAGTCTTGTAATCTTCCTGCACTGCATTCCCATAGGGAAGTTATGGATAGGTGCAACTCTGCACAAGTTAATGTTCTAACGCTTGAATCCCATTGTCTCAGCCATTTAATTTGATGGAAATTTGGGGCACCTGACACATTACAGGGTTCAGTTTTATGCACAGGCTTTTGATTTCTGGCAGATTGTCTGTGTAGACCTAAAGTTGATTAACTTAGTGCTATTACTCTGAATTTGGCTATGTTGTATTCTGAGAGCAAATCTGACTGGACACTTCAGTGACACCTTTTGGAAGGACTCCGAACTTTCAGGATCCAGATTAGGAAAAAGTGTCAGGATCAAACATGATTTATAGCATGCAGAACTTCTTTTAGTATTGCTGGCTGAGAATGGCAATGGAATTTGTGATAGCCTAGAGCTCATATTCTTTGCTTCTGAGCAAATACGCTATCCATACCCCTGCTGAGATAAAGGCTTGTCTTGGTGTTCCAGAGAAGTCTGATATAGACAGACAAAATTAAGACAAATTAATTGAAAATAGAAAAATAGTTAGACAAATGGAAAAAATACATACAGATGGTTAGAAGCACCTAAAATCCCATGTGGTGTAATGACTGCTAAGTCAACTAGCAATTTTTTATGAATGAGAAATCTAATAAGGAAGGAAAAACAGTTAAAGTTTGCCCTAGGGCAACTATAACTTCTACACCTCTTTTTTTCTAGTTCATAAACACCTCTGTCTCCTGCAAAAATACTTGCAAGGATAAATTTTAATATGGTATGCGAAGTTTTGTTGTTTGACTTCATTGTTTGTACAAATCAGCAAATTAATTCCATTCGCAGTTCAATTTTTTTTCTAAGGCAAGGAATGTTTATGCCAGATTGCTGTTCCTACCCTTACCCTTAAAGCTCAGACACCATAGAACTCTGTCTTGCAGAAATGTACAGCTGTAGCAAACTGTAGTGTGCATGTGGAAAGATCTCATAGGACCAGACTGTGACGCATTTTTTGCTAGTGCTAATCCATGAAGTAATGCCAGACATACATGGAGTAGCACTTTCATCTCACCTTTAATTGTTAAATACAGTCAGTGAAGTTGTTAGATGTGTGTGTCACTGTCCCTTTGCGTCATTCTGTTCATTTCACTGTAGCTGTCCTATAGCTGATTTATCCCAAACATGGCAGATACGATTCTTATAGAGTGATTATAGTCAAATCATTCCAGTTTGATGCCAAGGTAAGACAAAACTTAGTCTTAGAAGTCATATTTTTCCCTAGAGTAGGGAAGAAGAGAAGATGTTATCCTTAGCTGAGGCAGTTGGTGAGGTTTTTTTGTTTATTTGTTTATGCAGAAATTCTTACTATTCCCCACAGGAGAGAAGAGGCCAGTCCTGTTGCAAAGTAGCTAAAAAAAAAGGAAGAAGCCTGGAGCAGAAGTAGTCTAAAAATCAGAGAAGGCTGGTGAGAAAATGAGAGGTGACATGAGAACAGGAAGGAAAGGGGAAGGTTATGTCATTAGAGACTGGAATTCAATGTTTTGATGAAACTCCATGGATACAGGAAGGAGCAGGGCGGGTAAAAATAGCTAAATGAAAACGGTCCGAGTTCCAAGAATCCAACTCTCTGAAAAGAAATAAATATATATTCTTGCTTAAAAACAAGCAGAAAAAGGTGTGTGTTTTTGTGAAACATTCAAAAGAATGTAGGAGAAAGGAAAGGAGCAAAATTTCCTGACTGCAGTTTCTTTTTTTTTCTCCAAAGAAAACTTGAAATTTTGTGCCATTATACAGATTTCATCCAATCCTGTTTCTCTCTCTCTTGAGAGAGAACGCTTTGTCAGTCAAGTCCTCTCATCAGACCTCAGAAGCTGTTCCAGTTAGAGTGGCGTTTTGGGCAGAGCACATGCAAATGCCTGCAGACACAGAAATTCTCTTGCTCCCTGACTGATACAAAACACTGTTGATCAGTGGATGGATGAGAAATGGTCTTAAAGTATAGAATAGTTTACTTTTCAGGATTTCAGTTTGTCCAAAGCCAGCAAGCAATTAGATTGAAGTCTTTTTTTTTTTGTAGTGAATTGTGTATGCTGACATCCCCCACAGAGGTTCACATCTTACCTATAAACCAGAAAGCTCCTACTGCAAGAAAAAAGAAAGAAAATCAACCAATTTCCTTACTTATATTTTGATTTAGTGAATTTCTGAACAGATGGTAACAATACCACAATGGAAGTTTTATAAAAATTTCCATCTTTTAACTGAGCGCAGCCTGAAATTTTTCCCTGGTGAAAAAGCAGAGCGTGAGTCATTAAACATGCTATGCACTATCTGCATGGGATTGTCACTGACTGCATTCAGAGCAGTCAGAGAGCCCTTCTTCCATTACAGTAAAGGCTTTTTTTTTTATTTTTTTTTTCCCCCCTCCACCTGGGCAAATGGCCAATTCCATCGTCTCAGCTCAGCAGCAGGAACGGAGAAGGTACAGTTTGAGGAGGGGATGTGATGCACAGGCAAGGGGAGAGGCATTGTTCCACAGTCCAAGAGCAGGAGTCAATTTCTACAGCTTAAGCAATTGTCAAAAGAAATGGCCTGAGCTATGATTTCTCCAGTCCAGTCTGAATTCACTAATTGAAAAGTTATGGCCTGATTCTACAAGTGAGAGGTTAAATTGCCTGCAGAGTGTTCAGCACCTACTTCATCTTGGCCCTGAATTATCTTTACAGAGATAGGGAGTCTAAACGTAATCTTTGTTTGGACTCCATTTGAAATTGGCACGCATTGCTGTGGGACAAAGACGGCCCGGAGATGCTGAGTGTGATTTTCTGCAGGTCTACGGATTTGACCTTGGAGAGCTAGAGGAGTTCAAGCTCTTCGGTCTACAGTACTGTTCATCTTAGTGAAGTTACAGCACTTTGCTGGGGGGTGGAATTTAAAAGGTTTTTTACATTGAGGCTTCAAGGCATTTATAAAATCCCGTGGTTCTCTCCAGGGCCCTGACTGCAGTCTCTGATGCCTGGTCCTCAACACAAAGCACCTTCCTGAGGAATGCCGTGCTCATTGGTTTTGTCAGCCTGCTGTTTCTCGTACACATGTAGATCAAAATTACCTTGGAGAAATTAGATCAGGCTCTGAAGTTTGCATTTTAGAATTTCCTTTGTATCATCTCAAGGTGGTATCCACAGCCATTTTGGAGTGGAGATGTGAAAAGGGCATGAGACATATTGCCACTTACATTAATGGGTGTGTTAGAAATGCAGAAAGACAAAAGAATGGCTGGCTGGGTGGATGGATGGATATGTCATCTTTCATCGTCTCTGTCATTCAGGAAAAGATTAGTTCAGTATTCTCAGTCTGCGTAATACCTACTGACATCTAGAAGAGAGGTGAATGGCATCTTGTTGGATGGCCAGAATAATATAGAACACAATTTCCCCTGAAGAAATAGCTCACATACCTTATATAATGAATGAGCTCATTTTGCCTGTGTTTGCCAGAAACAATAAAAGTTAGAAAACGTCCCAGTAATTAAAATAAAGTGTTACACAGATTTATGGTGAGAAATGTGAAATGTCAGGCAATTGAGTGCAGCTCCCCACTCACAAATAAGCTTCATGTTCATTAGAACAGGTTGCATTCATTACTAAGAACAGTGTGGGTCCAGTGCTAGCCCCAGAAGGCAATGAATGGTTTCTCCTGCTTAGGGAAAGAAAGCAGAGGGGAGGAAAAGGTGCCAGCTGGCGCATGAGCTGATGGATCGTGGGTCCTGGTGGTGATGCTGCAGCATGCACGGTACAGACATGATCATTGCTTCAAGATGGTCTTTGGGTGACATGATAGATAGTGGGAGGGAGAGGCAGTACCATTCTCAGGCCTGCCACAACGCCGAAAAGGACTCCAGTAGAAGTTTTCAGAAAGGTGGAGATGAAAAAGGGGAATCTAAGCAAGGCCAGCCTTTCCTGCAGTCCTTCCTCTCACAGTCACTGCTCATTACTTTTTTAAATACAAAAGCTATACTATGAATAGTATAGAAGCTTACGAGTCTAGCGTTTGTTCAAAATAATATTAAACCCTAGTTATTCCGGAGACCATTTTGTTGTCAGAAGGGCACATAAGATTGGTGAAGTGGGTCAATCTATATAGGTTCTAGGTCTATAGACTTAGGGAATGTTGAAAGTGCAGGAGCTTTGGAAACAGATGTGAAACACACACTACAAGTCTATAGTGTGAGCTCATTTGAGCAGTGTCCGTGCAAGTCACGCTGAGCCATCTGAGTTGCCTTTCTGCTCTGTAAAGCTAGCAGAGGGTCGGCTGCTGAAGCCTCCCTCTGCTGTGACACGGGGGTTGTGAAAGTGAGAATCTGCTGCTTTCACAGCTCTTGTGGCTTGCTTTTGCCCTCCTGTTTTCTGACATAGCTAATTAAAAAATGAAGAAACTTGAAACATAAAAACTAGTTTGACAATTCCAGCTGTCGAGTACCTAAAATGGTAAGTGTCTTTTCCTGAAAAGAGAACGGGGTAGTGTTAAGTCACAGACACTTCAGTGAATCCCAGTCTTATAGAGGACTTTCATCACCTGATTCTACCAAGCTGAGGTGTCTGCAGTGTCCGGCTGAAAACCAGTCTGTCTCCCCTATAGGAGTATAGATGTCTGACAGACAAAACAAGCAAACAAACCTTCTACCTTTTAGTATTGGGTTCTCTCCTCACATAAATTTAATTTGGGAGTAGTTCTAGGAATATCAGTGGTGTTTTGTTAGAAAGATACGGTCATTAAAAGAGTTGATTTTAACTTGGTGAAAGATCTGGATTCTGATCAAGACCTGCAGGATGACCTTAAGCCAGTTATGTATCCTCCCTGTTCCTCAGCTCCACATCTGTAAACTGACATATGAATTCTTTTTCATTACATGCTTGTAAGAAAAATCTCATTATGCTAATGAGCTGTGCCTATACTTTAATCCAGATTCATTCAGAAAGCTCATCAATAAAATAAATATGAGATCAACCCGTAAGAATTTGTGACAGAGGGGTAGAAATTCCAGATTTTGAGGACAGCATGTTCTGAATTACTGAAGTGATGATGCAAGCACTTGTCTCCATAGGGTGCCTAGTGCTCTGTGTGTTATAGATAGGAGACACAGGCCTTTAAAATAAATTGCAGGTTCGTGTGTCAGAGCAGCAGAGAGAGGATCACTTTACAACAAAGAGTAGATATTATAAATTTCAAGGAGACCATGGGGCTCACTCCCCACCAAGATTTTGGATCTGAAACTGGTGTAAAGCATGTGCCAAAGAACATGAGAAGAGAGACTAGCATCAGAAGCCTTAGTGATAACCCAGCTAGCAGATAATAAGGTCTTACAGAGTTGTTACAGCAAAGATGTGCTTAAGCATATCAATGTTATTTGCAAAATATGGATACCATGATGATGAGAAATAATATCAAAGATGGAAGAGATTACAAAAAAGATATGTGAATTCCCTGGAGCCTATGAGAGGCTATTGAGGAAGGGAATGTTTGGCCTTAGAGCTGCAGATCGGTTTCAGGTGAAATGGAAATGAGGCAGAATTAATAATATGGTTGTGCAAGCTGACACATGCTTGTTGTAGAGCACAGCTCTGTTGCCCTTTTACTCACCACAGCAGCTGCAGCAGATCAAATCAGTGTTCTCACAGCTCCTCTTCATGATAGAGGGTGTGGGAGGGCAAGGGAGGGGAGTTCACCCACTTAGTTTTGGTGAGGCTCAAAGCCGAGGTTTTGCTAATCAGTAACTCCTGGTGTGCAAGGCTGGCACACTCATTTCCTTTGATACTGGTTGCTTTGGGATACACTAGACTGCTGTAAGCCCTGAGATACTTTGCTTAAGTCTTAGGTTTAACTTTGTCTTCAATGTGTTGACTTTTCTTGCCTAGAAAGGTGATGGTGACTATTTGGTAACAGCCTATGTAAGGGCCATACTGAGAGGAAATGCTAAGGGAGCAGCAGTTCAGTTGCTCTTTTTACAGGGACAAAGCTTTGGCTTACCCCTTCCTCTGCTGGATGTGCATCAGGTCTTGAGTTTCTCTTGAACTGTGGAAGATTGTATTCGACACAATCACGCTGGCTCTACCTTCCTAGGAAATGAAAGGACTTGACAGGCGGTAACCACGGAAGTCCCAGCTGCCTCACTGAGCTCTTTGGGCTGAAAGGTGTTGTGTAAACAGTTGTTTTTCCCATTAATTAAAAAAGAGAACATTTTTGTTGATGTGAGTCCATTGCTCACATTCTCAGACAGTGACTTTTTTTTTGGTTGGTTCATCTTAAATATGACTGATTCATGAACTTTTTTTTTTCTGGTTACTTTTTAGATGTTTTAAAATTCACTTTGTACATTTCTGAGAGAAATATGTACCAAAAAAAATGATGCTCTCTTTAAATGTTTTGAAATTTCTTTTAGCCAAAAAGACAAAAAGTTGGTGCTCATTTGTGAAATAATCTTCAGCAAGCGTCACAATTAGAAATTAATATAATGAATAAGTACGACACAAACAGAGAAATTAAAGGTTCACTGCCATAAAGAATGCTCTGTCTAACATGAGCTGCAGTAGGCATTTTGATGTGTCATATTTGCACCCACTCTTTTATTTTTCACTTCCTTTCCTTCTTCACAATCTTCACAACAGGCCCTTCCCAAACGTTTGTCAAGGAGCTGCAATATGCAGCACAGTCCTTGATAATCCCCAGTTCTTCCTGACTAAGCAGGCCAGAGGGGGACAGGGGCAAAACCATTTAGAATATGCTTCTTTTCTTATGTCTGTATAAAAATATGCACAAACATGACACCCTGCACTGGGGAACGTGTAAAAGGTGGGGCACGATACTTGTGAGAGGCACCGAGTTCTGCAAATGAAGGCAATGGGGAGGGAAACAAATTGCCTGTTAAATATGGAAAATGGAGTCTGCTTTTTGTTCTGGGCCTTTGGAATCTGTGGGTGGACTGGAACTGGCAGGCAGGGAGCAAACACCCACCCACCATAGGGCTGTGTGGTTCAGAAGTTTACAAAAGTGTTTGTGTTCCAGGAGCTGTTGGCCTTGAAGCCAATGGAGAGGGGGAGGAGAAGAGGGAGAGAGTGAGAAAAACAGTGTGGTGTTAGGGCCCTTCCTCTGAGATATTTTTCCCCTCTCCTTTCTCCAGCTAGAGGGCTTTGGAACTGGAGCAAGACAAACAGTTACTGGGGGAAAGATTAATATGATTTTAAGATGCGCAGCGCTCACGGTCTGTCATCAGGGGAGGCAGAGACTTAAGAAGCCACTGCCACCTTAATCTCAAATGACAGCTCTCATCGTTCCCCCTTCTCCTCCCCTGCTGCTGTTTAATTCTGCATATAAAGAAATGGAAGTTCTACTGTATTGTTACTGCAGGAGTTGAAAATCGGTTTGTGTCTCATCATAAATTTAGGTTCAGAAGCTGCCACGCTAACAGGTCACCATCTGGATATTGCAGATACAGCAACTGAGGCACAGACAGACCAAACAACTTGCCCAAGGCAACAGGAAGTCTGTGGGAGATCTGGGAATAGACCCCAGATGTCCTGAGTTTTCTGTCTTAACCACAAGACCATCCTTCCTGTCTTTTTGGTAGTCCCCTCTGCTTCAGGAATTCTGTTCATGAATTCCACCCATAAACAAGGCGTTGCAGGATCCAGTCCTTTACTTGCACAAAAAAACTCATTTGGGAGGGAAAAACAGCACCTCTCTTAAATGAACTGTGACTGCTGTCCTTTCCAAAGGGTAGGAATCAGGAGTACAAAAAACAGCTTCCAGAGCTAAGAAGCTTCTCCATTACTATCCAAACTTCTGCAAGTGTTAACTTTGTTCTTTAAAAGGATCAAGGACTTCATATGTGCTGTTTGAGTGTATCTGGCCGTTTATATTTTAGTGAGTGAAAAAAAAAATCATGACTGAAATCCATCCAGGGTATTACCCGCTGCTGTTCACCATTGAACCTGAGTGCTTGTGCCAGGCAGCACGATTGCCATGTCCCTAATGGACTTCCCTGAGTCCTTAGTGCTTCTCCCTTCTCACAGTTGGAACTTTTCTGATATGAGGCGGGATGGTGGGGAGGGTTTTCTTTGTAAGAAAGTACACCCTTTGGTTTGGAAATGATGGAATGGATGGAATGTCATGGACGTTTCATCAAAAGGTACTGTGCATAGTTTCTGAAGAATATTATTGAAAATTATTCTTAACTAAAACATTTTAGATACTCTCGTTACTTGGTGAAGAATGTTCCTAGCCCTGCTGTCTTTTAAGGTGGTAACCTCTTTGGCATCAGGAATCAAGAAGAACTGGAAGGCCTAGATGGTTCGATCCGGTCTTCAGACCCTGGCATTCTGGTAATGTCTCAAAATTCCACTTGTGGATCAGTAAATCCATGTGTGGTGCATAGTATTAACAGAAACTCCGAGGGTCCTTCTTGCCACCAATGGCTTACTATAGTAAAGCACTTTACCAAAGACACTTTAGGTGTCTCCTCTCAGCACATGAAGACATAACTGATGACTTGGAGCAAACTATTTAGTTCTTGCCCTTTGAACACTTTAAGGCTCGATGTTGAAGTCGGATATATTGAGAAGTGGGTTGGTTCTCCTCTGCAGAAATGCTGATTTATCTGCAAGGCCAAAGCTCTTCTACACCTCTGCAACACCTCTTTGCTTTCCTGGAAATGGGATTCCAGAGTATAGAAACACAAATAAATATCAGAGCGTGTTCCCTGCCCCATTCCAGTGATTCTGAGTAAATCACAGCCTTTCTGGTTGCTCTTTTGAGCAGTGTTTGGGTATTTGTCTATTTGTTCCTCCTCTCTGTGCTAATCAGCCTGTGTTTTCTGCTTTTGTACTGTCCTGGCAGCCTCTTAGAAGAGTTTCTCTGAACGCTCTGTGTCTGTGTGACCCGGCACAGCGAGGGTCTGTCCTGTGACAGGGCTGTTAAGTCCCTGCTGCACGGCCAACAGTTCAGTGGTACCGGGGTGAAACTGCTCTCCAGCCCGTTTGTGAATCACAGAATCATTTCATAGTGTGGCTGGAAAAGATCTTTAAGATCACTGAGTCCGAGTGCTCAAAGACAACAGATGAAAGCTTTAAAGCCCGTTTTTGCTGTTTATCCTTCGCGCTGGCTGAAATATTGTGTACAATCCTAGTTACGGCAGAAGGGGAGAAGGCAATGTTTTTCTTTGCAGTGAGATGGAGCGCGACTCGCCCCCCGCCGCCCGCCGCCTCCGGGCTCCTCCCGCCAGCGCCGTGATTGCCCGCGCCGCGCCCGGGAGGGGGCGCTCGGCTCCGGGGCTGCGGTGCCGGCGGGCGCGCCCGCCTCGGAGCGCCCCCTCCCCTCTCCTTGCGCCCGCCTCGGAGCGCCCCCTCCCCTCTCCTTGCGCCCGCCTCGGAGCGCCCCTCCCCTCTCCTTGCGCCCGCCTCGGAGCGCCCCCTCCCCTCTCCTTGCGCCCGCCTCGGAGCGCCCCCTCCCCTCTCCTTGCGCCCGCCTCGGAGCGCCCCCCTTTGCGTGCGCCCTCCCCACGTGCCCGCCCGCCTCGGAGCGCCCCCTGTCGGTGTGGCGGCGGAGGGAGCGGCTTGGGCTCGGTGCCTGGCGCCGCGCCGTGCGTGTTCGGTGCCTCGGCTGCCCTCTGCCCGCCCGGGGGCAGCTGTGCCTCGCGCTTCTTTCGCGCTTTGCTGCGGCTGCCGTGTGTGCGCAGCTCGCCGCGTTGCGCACCCGAGGAGCCGCCGCCGGGTGCGCTGCGTTCGGCCATAAAGCGTCTCTGCGCGCCTGCGATTTCTACGCGGAGAGAGGGGCGCGCGCCTAAAGTTGAACTGGGGCGCTGTAAGCAGCTTTTGCCACGGACAGGTTTTTCCTTTGCGTGCGTGCGAGGCAACCGCGTTCCCGCCCGTTGCCATCCCGAGAGCGAGGGGCGAGAGGAAAAAGCCGTCGCTCGCCCGCCCGCCCCTCCACGGCGGCGCGGCGCGCCGTGAACCCAGCAGTCGACGGTCCCTCCCTCCCGGGCCGCGCTGCCGGCGGGGCCGCGCGCCTGCCCGCGCCGAGCGAGGGGGGAGGCGGGCGCTGTTCCTGGAAGAGCCCGGCCTGGGGAGTTGGTCACATTCTTGGCTGGGATTCAATGACTGAGGCAGACACCAACAAACAGAGGGGGGGAGGAGGAGGAGGAGGAGTGAGGGAGGCTGAGCCAGCCCGCATTAGCTCAGCTCTCAGGCACTCTCAGTCTCTGCTGGAAAGAGGAGCTGGGAGGATGTGCGTTCTGTTACCGCGGCTCCCCACGGCACGCCGAGAACACCGACAGAAATAGGGGAAGAAAGGCGAACGAGACGAGGAGTCCTCCCAGATCGCGCTGAGGGACCACGAGAGGGAAGGGAGCCTGCTGATCGCACGCGCCCAGCCCCGGCGCCGCTTTGGAAGTGCCAGAGATTTGGGCCTTTTCCTTTTCTTCTGCGTCGTTCCCTTCCACAGACCGAGCTTTCTTCCTCCTCCTCCTGCTTTTTCCTTCCCACCCCCGCGCCTGCCTGTCGGTGGATATGGACAGAAGGGCGATCACCGCAGAGAAGCTGCAGCCGTCAGAGCGTATTTGAGCCCCAGGTGCTGGGAGCGTGGCACAGACTTTTTGTATTTCCGTGGGTGGCGAGTGAGTGTGTGTGTGTGTGAGTGAGTGAATGTGAGTGTGGTGGAGGTGTGGGAGGCGGGATCGGTTTGCCTGGGGGCTGGCTGAGGGGGTGAGTGCTCGGATGAAGACCTCTTTTTGGCGTGACTCTGTGCTCCATCATCGGGGCAGCTTGGAGACTTGGAGGGTTTGAAATTGTACCGAATCAAGAGAAAAGAAAGAAGAGAGAGACACGCATACAAAGGGATTTATTTCCTATTCGTTAGTGGATTGTTAAACCCGAGTGGGAAGGAGAAAAAAAACAAGGGTGGGTTGTTTTATTTTGTTCGCAATTTTTTTTTCTTAAAAACAAAAATCCCTGAAGTGGATTTGTACCAGGGTGGAAGATAACTGGGGCTTTTTGCTGTTTTGGGAGTAGAAACTAAAAAATGGAGACTGTAAGTAGAAGCAGCTTCCAGCCTCATCCAGGACTGCAGAAGACCTTGGAACAGTTTCATCTGAGCTCTATGAGCTCCCTGGGTGGCCCTGCTGCTTTCTCAGCACGATGGGCACAGGAGATGTACAAGAAAGACAATGGCAAAGACCCCGCAGAACCTGTACTGCATCTGCCCCCCATTCAGCCGCCTCCGGTGATGCCTGGTCCCTTCTTCATGCCCTCGGACAGATCCACGGAGAGGTGCGAGACTATCCTGGAAGGGGAAACCATCTCCTGCTTCGTGGTGGGTGGAGAGAAGCGGCTTTGCTTGCCCCAGATCCTGAACTCAGTGCTCAGGGACTTCTCCCTGCAGCAAATTAATTCGGTGTGTGATGAGCTGCATATTTACTGCTCCAGATGCACTGCTGACCAGCTGGAAATCCTCAAAGTCATGGGCATCCTGCCCTTCTCCGCTCCTTCCTGCGGGCTCATCACTAAAACTGATGCTGAGAGGCTTTGTAACGCCTTGCTTTACGGTGGCACCTACCCTCCCCACTGCAAGAAGGAATTCTCTAGCACGATTGAGCTGGAGCTTACGGAGAAGAGCTTCAAGGTGTATCATGAGTGTTTTGGGAAGTGTAAGGGACTCCTGGTGCCAGAGCTTTACAGTAACCCCAGCGCAGCCTGCATCCAGTGCTTGGACTGCAGGCTTATGTACCCACCTCACAAATTTGTGGTCCACTCTCACAAATCCCTGGAAAACAGGACTTGCCACTGGGGCTTTGACTCTGCAAACTGGAGATCCTATATCCTCCTCAGCCAGGATTACACTGGGAAAGAGGAGAAAGCTAGGCTGGGCCAGCTCTTAGATGAAATGAAAGAAAAATTTGACTATAACAACAAATACAAGAGGAAAGCCCCCAGGGTAAGTGATGCCTTCAATTTTAAAGCGGGTGGGGGGAGAAAGGAAAAAGGAATTTTCTGTAATTTCGGTAGTATCCGTTGATATCCTCAGTTTGTTACCATCTGCTTTTCCTTTCAGTCATTTAGAAATCTAATCGCATTCTTAATTCTCACCACGTGTGTGTTAATGTAGAGGAGCGGTGTTCGAGGTGGCATCTTTTTTCTTCGGTTGTTCTGAGCACGGTACTTGGAGTTTGTTTAAATTATTCGGATGCGTTTTGCATATGTCGCTGTTCGGGGAACCTGATCTTTGAAACCCATCACACTATCCCTGACTTCAGCAGGAAGCGAGTGATTTCTGGTCTTAAAGAGCTTCGGTTGGGGGTCAGGACAAGAAGAAGCCAGGAAAAAAAAAAAGCCACCACAGTTCCTGATGGCTTCAGGCGCAAATCTGTACGGTTTTGGGCTCAGCTACCTGCGCCAGGGTTGGAGGTGGGGGCTAAGTTGTCTGAATGCTTGTATGGAATAAAAGGAAAAAAATCCCGACGGCAGTGCAGGTTCCTGGTATCAGATTGGATGCGCTGAACGTGAATGCAGCCGTGCTTTTAGAGTATCCCTGCGGAGTCTGACCAGACAGGCTTTTGTATATTGGATTATATATACATTCAGTAAATGAATCTCTCCGGGGCCAGCTGCAGCCTTCCCGAGGTTGGCCACGCCGGGCTGAGCCAGACGGCTGAAGCGCATTTTTTTAGGTGTCTTTTGTTTTTCTTTCAGTCTGAGCTGCCTTTAGATCCCAGAATCCCTGGTGTGTGGGTGGGAGGCTGCCTTGGCATCTGGCAGCGCTCCTGATCAATGGGCAGCAGTGCCACCAGGCCTGGAGTTGCGGCTGTCAGACACCAGGATGGCTGCTGGGGTTTGAGCTCCTTCTTCCCAAAATAAGGTCAAAGCAAACTCTCCCTGACCGAGTTCTACACTGCAGGTCTGGTGGTTGGATTCTGTCTCCTCTGTCAGAAATTTCTAAACTTTCCTTTGGTTTTGTGTGCCTGGAGCGGAGGGGCAGTGACACAAACCTCAAAAAGAGAAGGGACGCTTAGATCTGAGTGTTGTGTAAAATCCTTAATTAGCTTACTGAATACCTGTTTAAGGGGGCAGACACACACTCAGGCTTAAAGAGAGCTTTTATTTATAAAAAACGCAACAAAAATCCCCAAACAAACCCAAGGTTTGTAATAGGATGCGGTAATTCCACAGCTATCTGGAGAGGCCTACAGAGCCCGTTTGGTTGGCTCCTCGTTGTTCCAGTGAGGAATGGAGCCTCGCTGGTTCAAGTTCCAGTTTCCCTCCTGCTCTTGTGCTCAGCCTCTCTTTCAGTCCCTGTCCTCACCCCTCCTTCTCCTCCCGCTGGAGTGTCAGAGCGGTGACAAAGCTGGGCTGTAATGAGCCACATTATCTCCGTGGTTGGAGGTGGATGTGTTTTTAATGGCTTGTCTATTCTCCGTCAGTCATGTGCTAAGATGGAGTGGTGGGAGAGATGTATATGCATGTCTGTGAGAGGAGAATGCCGCTGGGGAAGTGGAGGCATTTTTCATGTTGGGAAATGAATTTTCTAGGGCATGCTTAGTTTGGGAAGCAAAATCAAGAAATCTCTGAATTCTTGCTCCAGAAGGGTCATTTCCAGAGTTTAATGAGCATGACTTGTTAGTAGACGTGTGCTTTCCTTTTCTTACAAGGCTTTTACATTATTCTGTTCAGTTGTAGGATAACAGTTGACAAGACGACTGTGGAATCTTGACTTTGCTTGACTTTTTTGGTGGCCCTTTAATAGGTTCCAGTTAAGAACGTAGCAAGCACTCTTCCCCCACCCTCCAAAATCTTCATGCAGTGCAGCACTTCTTGCAGAGTGAATTCAGGATACCTAATAGCAGACCCCAAAATGGTGTAAAAAAAATTGTGCGATCTGTTTCACAGAAAATTTACCAAAAATCCAACATAATAAAGTGTTACGTCTCCTACACAGGTTTATTTGGGAGGGAGCAAGGAGTTTGATGGGGAAGAACAGTGGTGTGTGCTCAACAATGGGGTAGAGAAAAAAGAACTTACATCCTGTGCAGAACTGGGCTTAAGTTTCAAGGCATTTGAGCTGTCTTCTGGCTCTCCTATTAATGCGGTGATGTCATGAGGAGACCCTGACAGTGCTGGCAGAGTTCTGTACGCTTATCCTTCCTCTTTATGAAGTCTTTTTCCAGTGGGTTTAGCCAACGGATATCATATGTTAAGGTCATTTGTGTTGTAGCAATGTGTGCAGGTAATTACAGAGAGATTTTATCAGGTTCCAAGGGTGGTAGACTGTGGCCAGGGGCAAGTAACATTGGAGTAAAGTTGAGATGCCATGTAAGGAAATGAAAGGATGGTCCCATGTCTGTGGCTGTGTGCTTGGGTTAATCACTGTCCGTTTGTGTGGGTTTGGTGTGTCTGTTGGACTCTGTTTGCCTGTCTGTCTCTGTATATGAAAGGGTGAAACACGTGTCTCTGTGGTGGGCTTCCTTTTTGATGTAGAACTCTTCATTGCTTTGCTCTATTTTATACAGAGGTGTCTGTGTGTGTGGTGTGTGCCTTGAGCTGATGGACCAGATATTTGTTCTTCTGTTTTCAGAGTGGGCTTCTTAGCAGTTTCCCAGTGGATGGATGTACGTGTGTGTACATGTTGCTGTGTGTTGTGTTTTCCCTGGGGCTCTGGTAGGATGTTGGCAGCGTGGGATGCATGTGACCATTTTGATGGCTGTTTTAGAAGCAGTGAGTTTTTTGACCTTTTTGTGTGTCTTCATGAGGATTATGTGATGAAGTGTGTAGATGTCTGCCAGCACAACTCTGCCTTTTAAGGGCCTGACTTAAATGGAGGAGCTGGCTTGGCACAAGCCCCCGTTACAGGTTCAGTGTACTGGCAAAATTGCCTTTTCTCCTGTCTCTCTTTTTTTTTCTTGCCCTTTTTTTCCTTGAAGTGGTTTTAAAACATTGCTACAAGGCATAACTTTACCTAGATACTTCATTCCCAACATGTATTTCTATATTTATCGAGTATCTGTTTTGGTGTCTGTATCGAGAGATGGATATGTAGGTGCAGATAGGTTGTCCCTTAGCCTGGTTGGTTGAACCAGATGTGTGTTGCCTGGGAAGCTTTTGTATAGATCAGTGTGAAGTCAGAAGAAGGTCTTAACCAAAGACTGGAGGGAGTTGTGGCAGCCGGACCCCTGCTAGAGCAGGAACCACAGAGGCATCAGCCACTTTCCTTACCCTCTTCTAAAATTTTGATTTTTATATCCTCACTGTTCGTCCTTGGATGGGTGATTGACCTTCCATAAGCTCCTTCACCCCTGTCACTTCCCAGAACTCTTTTTTCTCTTGAGCCATATGATAACTTCTCCATTTTCCTTTGTTTGATCCTTCACTGGGTTTTCCACCTTCTCATGCACTCATGCAGGATTTTTTCTGCTTTGTTTCTCTCTGGTCTTTCAGAATCTCCATGGACCACAGCTTTTACTTGAGTAGGTGTTCCGTTTCCCCATGTATCTCTAATTTCATGCACTGGTACTAGCATGGAGCACAACCATTACATTCTGGGCTATTTCTGGACATCTAAAATGTGAATAACTTGACGTGGTTGCAAAACAGGGTCCTAGAAATCCATCATCAGTGCCAAAGCGTTTTTCTTTAGCTCAGCAGCTGATGCATGTTGAGTGTTCACTTGCTGGTGTGCTGGCCTTGGTGTGTTTCTCACTCTCTTTCTGCTTCTGTGTGACAGACAGTTCTCTGCTTTCTGAACATCGGTGTGCTTCTGCTGCGATTGGGTTAGTTCAGAAAGCAGGCCCGAAGGTTTTGTTGGTAGCTATTTCCAGTAAAGGAGTGTGGATTCAACTCTGTTTGTTTTGAACCCTTTTTTCCCATCTTTAAATATTGAACAGAGCAGCATTTGACAGTGCTTTCTTATTTCCTACCTGCGTGCCAGACATCTGCACTTTTAGCAAAGCTGTGTGTGATCAGACACAGAGGGAACAGGAGAGCGTTCCTTGCACACGTGTGAACACACCCGCAGCAGCCCGGCGGTGTTCCCACGGTTCCAGTCCCAGCAGCACTTCTATGAAGTGGCTGGAAGCTGGAAGCAGCATTCTGGGTACTGACACACAAATGAGCACGTAGGGCCTCCCACTTCATTTCACAATGCCTACCAACCCTGTGCTGCCACAACACGCAGCTTTCTCAGCTGGAGTGAGGTTTAGCCAGGTCAAGTGTGCAGCCAAATCAAAGAACTGAAATTGCTGAAAGTGTAACAGTGCAGTACAGATCGAGTTGTGAGGCGGCTGTGGGCTTCGAGGTGCTGTGCTTTATTGCCGCTCAAAATACTGCAGTAGTAGAGCTAGAATGTGTATCCTTCTCTTTCTATATCCTAGCGTCCTGCCTGCTGGCAGCAGTAATCTTGATCTGATAATAGTGTATATCCTATGGTAGATACAGCAGAGAGGTTCTGGTTTTATTCCCAGGTAGTGGTGTTCAGACTGCTGGATGGATTTATTCTTTTTTGGTACAAACTGAATCATGAAATCACAGAAGCACAGAATTGTAGAAGGGGTTGGGTTGGAAGGGATGGTAAAGATCACACAGTTCCAAGCCCCCGCCATGGGCAGAGACACGTTCCACTGGATCAGGGGGCTCAAAGCCCCATCCAGCCTGGCCTTGAACACCCCCAGGGATGACTTCTCTGGGCAACCTGTGCCAGGGCCTCCCCACGCTCACAGGAAAACATTTCTTTGTAATATCTCAGTGTCCCGTGTTCCAGCTTAAATCTGTTCCCCCTCATCCTGTCCCTGCACTCCCTGATGAAGAGCCCCTCCCCAGCTTTCCGGTAGCTCCTTGCAGTACTGGAAGGCTGCTGTAAACGTGAGAAATGCTCTTGGATAATTTTGCTTAAGAACTGAGGGTTCGGTTGTCTTTTCATGGAGCAATGAAGGAATATTCTTCTCTTATCTGGTGCTCAGGTGTTATATTAGAGATTTTTCAGTGAAAATCTTTGAAGTACCTGAATCAGAAATGCTGAAGTCTTGAGGCAGTAAGTTTAGCTCAGAATCCTCTCCCAGCTTAAAAGTTGAACGTCAAAACCGATACCACACTTCAACAGAATTCTGTATACCCAAGGAGATGTCAGCGTTTAAGCAGACATCAACATTTTTTTCTCAAGCGTGCAAACAGTTTTTTACAGATGTAGTGGATCGAGAACAAAGAAGCAGGTACGTGCATGTATGCTAGACAAAGAATTTGCTGCAAATCATGGTCTAATGGCGTTGAGTCAACTGTGGCGCTCTGTTGCCCCGGAGTAGTTCCTGAATTTGGTCCTCTTGAATTAGGCAGAGAATTATATGCAATCTCTCCTTTTGAAAGTCAATGCCTGAAATATTTGAACATCTCCCTCTCCCTTCATTGTCTGGGATGCGTCACTCACCTCTCTATTTCTGTGGTTTTGGGCTTGGGCATATGTTCTGCCTGAACAGTAGCGTGCTTTGAAGATGCGTGTAAACACTGTTTATTTTTTGGATGTGTTGGGAGCCTGACACCTGGTCTCTGCCAGGATCTGAACCATGGTTATCAGGAGCTGACTGACCAATGAGGGTGTGTTTTGCTTGCTGAGAGGCGCGTTTAGATCAGTGTTGTAAAAGCATCTGGAGGCGTCTGCTTGAGGCTGCTCAGAGCATGTCTAGACAGTACAGTGGTTACAATTCTGGCAGCCAATTATACCTTATCTGCACCTTCCTTCATTCTCAGCATGGCTGGAACAGGGGGAACTTTGAGACTACATCTAGGTGGTTCAGCTCGAGTAAGATTTGGGTATCTAAAGAGGAGCATTGTCTCTTCTCATTGAAAACTCATGTTATTTTTGTCTATTAGCAAAGTGATTTTGCCAGAGTTAAGGGATTTGAATGGTACTGACTAAGGTAAGGTAAGGTAAGGAGTGGGCTGTTACTGGTGCGATAACTGATGATTGGAACTGACAGTGCTGGCTTAGCTGGCCAGACTGCTTTGCCATCACAGAGAATTGTGTTAGTCCTTAGACCCAGAAAATGTCCTAATACTCACCTGTTGGTTTGTGGGGTTTTTTTTAAGTAAACTTTGAACTCAGTACTGTAACTGTTACTTAGAGGGAACTGTCATGGAACAGTTGCTAAATCCAACAGGGGTTTCTTGGAAAGAAATTAGAGCTTAGACAAAAGTAACTTAGACTGAATCGTAGAGAAATCTATCAATAGAATACTGCCAATTACTGGGCTAATCTATTTTAGCTGAGTGGCCATAGAGCACTTAATTCACATTGATCTTCACATACAGGAAGCATTACTTTAAAATGTAGTAGTAGAGCATGTTTTTGTTTTAAATTTGTAAATTATTGTATGTGTGTTATTGGTATATTTTATTAGATAATACCTAATCTGTTTGCATGTGTTTTCTGAATCCGGGTAATAGACATCAATAAATCTGCACCACTTTTAATGCTGTTCTGCTCTCAGTCTCTAATACAGTCAGTATGTGTTCTTGGAAAACAATTAGAGACAAGCAAGTTTGCTCTGAAAAGATGTGCTCGGGGCCCTTACGTTCCTCATTTGCACCTTATGTAGTCTTGTCTGTCTTCTACATTTCATGGTCCGTGTAGAAACTCAAACTCAGATTATTACTAGAATTGCCTGTTCCCATATCTTCTGGAGCACACGAGGCTAAGTGGAAGGTCTGGGGTTTGGGGCTGGTTCTGCAGTTCTCACTCAGGCAATCAGCCGGCAGAGAAATTGGAACCAGTTCCCCCTCAAACCACAGAAGGCTCGTATGTGGATCAGCCTTCTTCCTGCGTGTTGACTGGCAGTGCTTGCAATTGCTGAAGGACGGATTCTGAACCAGGATATACTGGGGTTGAGACAATGTAGAATAGCTTTGTGATGCTGGTGGACCTACCTGGCATTGACAGGCCTGTGATAAAGCCCAGAGCAGGACCTGTAGTTCTGCTAGTGCAGTATCTTCATTTTGCTCATTAACGAGGTTTTGGATTCATGGACCTTTGATTCTCTGATCCTGACAGCTCTTATGGAAAGGGGCAGTTGTTTCTGCCCGCTGGGACTGGCTTAAGCGATTTTGTCTGATGCAGGCAAGACTTGGTTTTAAGGTTGTGGTGGGTATCTTAACTGTATAGGATTTTGTGTTCCTGTTTTTAGGATTTGTCAGGGGTTTTTTTTATTTTATGTTTACTGGTGAGACAATATGCCTACAGTGGGGGCAAGGGCCGGCCTTTTTTTTTTACTGATGCAAATTCAAGGACAAGAAGCTTGGTCTCACTATTGTACTGGGTGCAGGTGCAGTTCTTGGAGTGTGCATGTTCTGCTGGTGTTGGGCAGGGCTGCTGGCTGATGGAGGTGGCCCCTCTGCATGGAGCTTACTGGTTTGCTTTGGCTTTTGGTTGGATGAGGTAATGAAAACACTGCTACAGATTCAAGCTCTCATCCTGTCACTGTCTCATGGACAGAGCCAATAGGAATTCCCATGAGTGGAGCTCTTAGCGCTCTCTCCATCTATGGTTTGGTTGCCGTCACATAAAAGGGGGCTTCTACAAGCAGTGGATGCATTTTAAACCAACCTGATAAGCTGTGTAGTCGTATTTTCTGTTAAATGAGATAGACCCTGCCCCCTTTATTCGTGTTGAGTGGCCTTTTCTTGTTTTAACAGTCTTAAAGTCAGAAAATGGACAGAGACTCTGTGTGTATCTAAAAACTGCAGCATCATTGTGGAGCTAATCAATAACTTGGTTTCTGGCTTTGTTGTTTATTGATTTATGTACAGCTGCCTTTGCACATGCTTTGTAGAAAATGTGACTTTTGTTTTCTTTAGTTTTGTTGTTAAATTGAAGCAGTTTCTGCTTTGGTATGAGAATCAGTTGCACTGGAAGCACAAGAATTGCTTAAGTTTCAAGGATCAAAAGACAGCAGAAACATTAATAAAATAGGATACAGCCTAGTGCTTGTCTTTCCCTACAGAAGATTCCAGGGTTACATTCAGAAGACATGTACCCCTGTGCTTTGTTTCTCGTCCCCTGCTCAGTCAATGGTATCGTTTTATAGAATAAGGTCATTGACTTGGATTGCTCAGTGGTTTCTCAACCCTTTTCACCAGCCAGTTTGTGTAATGTCTGTCTGAAACGTTGAGTAAGGGCATTGAAATAGCAGACAGGATATCAAGTGTTAGGAAGTCTGGGTTAAGTATAACAGACAGTTCTGGCTGGTGAAAGGGGAGCAGCCCCTTGAGCTGGGTTACAGCTTGGTCTCTGCGGAGACGGCAGACTGGGCTCTGCGTCCCTGTTAGAGCTCTTTGCTCTGTTCCCTCCACACCCATGTCATTAATCATGTGTGGGTGCCCCGCTTTTCTAGAGATGTGGTTTCCTTGTTTCTTAGTAGCACAGAATTGTATGTAATGAAGTCTCTTTCTAAGGGTTACATAAGTTGAAGATGATTTCTCCACTGGGAGAATTATGCAAGTTTAAACTTTCAGTTTGTATTTAGAAGGCTTTTCTGTGTGTGTTTTCTGACTCGCAATGCAGAGGATGATTTATTTGCATCCTTAATTGGACAGCATCTGTTGGGGTTGGGCGAAAAACCATTTAATGTCTTTTTACTGCCATAACCTGCATTTGTATGAAGTCCCCTGCCCTCCTCATCCTTCATTTGCTGTGTTACAGGCTGTGATTATTCATGCCCAGGTAGGATCAGCCACGTGCTCCAGCTGGACATTTCTGGGGAGGGGTCTGCAGGGTTGTTAGTGCATACCTGCATTGGTGTTTTATGCCAGTGGTGCTATTAAAATCAGCAATGATGCCACCTCTTTTCTTTCAGGCTCTAGATTTTCTTCTTTTATGAGAAGCTGTTGCCTTTACTACCATTAAGCAGAAGATAATGATGGTGAAGCTTCCCAGTTCTGCCAGTGAAGAGTCTAAAATATTTCTGTAGTGCTGCTCTGAGTCATCTTTGACCATTTAGTAAAATCATTTCTGCTGCTCCTCAGCAAAATTAAGCTGTTTTGTGTCGCTTAACACAGGAGGAGAAATCTTCTGCAGTCAGGTGCATTTATTGAACTTGAAGAGGCCTAAAGGTGAACTTCTGCACAAGGCTGTTTGTGTGGCTGTGTCCTATAGTCTGTGATCTGGCAGCTGACCTGGGTACACAACCCGTATCGATTTCATGGCTCTAGAGAGCTGGCCATGCGGTTCAGGTGGCACAAATGGGATCAGGATAGTAATTTTCCTCCTATTAGTATGTAATACTGGAGTGGTGCCTGTCTTGGACTACACACAAAGCTTGTAGGTGATGTTTTCAGGATCTCGCTAGCAAAATTAATTCTACTGAGCATTTAAAAATACGGGTTGTGCGGGGATGCTGCTGCTTACGAAAACAGAGATTGTAGTAGTACCAATTAGAAGCAATGAATTGCTTTAAATAATTAAAACCTGCTGTAAGTTTTAAATTTCTCTAGGTTCTGTATTTTTTGACAAGTAGCTTGAAAAAAACGAAACCAGAATTCCTCAGGATTGTTCAGGTTTACATATTTATAGCAGTAACATAAGTTTTATAGCTTTTATACAGTGATGGGCTAGAAAGGCAGAAAATAGACAATATTAAAGCTACAATGTGGTCTGATTTCACTAACGTTCATTGATATAATGGATTTCAGATTTACACTTTTGTTATTAAGAACTTTTAATGAGATTATATGTTAAGTGTGCTTTTCTAAAGTGCCATCATTCTGCAGCTGAAAAACTTATCCGAGTTGAAAGATAATGGAGTGTCATTCAAGGGATAAAAAAAAAGCATTCACCATTCTTAGCTTCCCACTAGGAGCTTCAGTTTATTCAGTGGGTGTGAATTATCTCACCATGCTGGTATGATTTAGAAATATTCCTTTGAAATAAATGTATTTAGAGTGGTGCAGTGCTGCTGTGAGAAGTAAATCACATTCAAAAGAGTACAGACGGCAGCATCAGGTCCATTATTGCTATTCCTTTGTTCCCATTCATTCACTAATAAGAAACATGCCATACGATGAGCCCTTGCACTAATATATCCAAAGATTTAGTGTTGTTTGGCTTATTGCCTTTTTCTTTTTTTGCCACAACACTGTAGTTTTTTTCAAAACCAGTGAAGCCAAATAATCTTTGGATGGCGTTCAGCAGTAGATAGCGATGTGAGTGGTGAAGTGGTGTGAAGTGCTCTGTTACGCTCTTCAGTGGGTATGCGGAACTGCTGTTCAAAGGCCTTGGCCCTTGCAGCGTAGCAAATTAGGAGTTCCTTTTCTAAAAACTGAATTTCTGGAATCATAGTGATGTGAAAACCTTTTTTATAATGGATTCATTGATCCTTTTTGAGTCCTGTTGATTCTAGAGCCAAGAATGTGTGTGTAATGTTACTAAATTCTGAAGGAAAAAAGTGTATTTTTATTATTACATAATTTTATTATGTAAAATTGTGGGAATGCAAAGAAAAAAGTTAGTGATTTGGAGGGAAAAAGTGGCAGAGGGAGTTGGCAGTGCTGTAACTATTTGCTTATATTTACCATATGACTTGCATCATTATTTAAAGCATTGTTTAGCTTACCCATGTGTCTTTTAAGTAAATTTGGTCTTTCTGCAGTTATTTTAAGAATTAACCTAGCAGTGATGAGACTGGAATGAATCTTGTCTGCACACCTGTTTAATATTACAGATCAGGCTTTCGGTGCTTTGTGGCTTCAGCTTGAAATTCAAGTTGCTTTGAGTCATCCCTTTCCTCCTTTGTTTGGGTGGAAAAAAGGAGTGGCAGCAAAGGGCCTGCAGCTAAGAAATGAAAGAGTTGAATTAGGTTTTAGAAATGTTAGTCTTGGCATTTGGGACATTTGCATTTGTACAGACTGTCACGCTTTGCTTTATGTTGAGTTTAGCAGCTCAGTGCTCAGAATGAAAAATGTTACCTATCTTCCCATTTTGACCATGGGTACAACACTGGAAGAGCAGGGAGGTGCTGGAGTCTGAGCTGTGGATTCACAATTTGGCCATGCTGCACAACTGACTTTTTTTCTGCCAGTAGCTTCTAATTTCATGGAGCAGAGGACAGTCCAGTCTTTAAAAAACAAAATGGGTCAATGAGAGAGATTGCTAGGAAAGAACTGCAGTGTTCTGTTACCCTTGATTTTGGGTTGGTTTGTGAAGCTCTGTCAGTTGAGATGCAGCTATGGGAGAAGCTCTGCTCATACAAATGGAGGGGACAGCATGTGGGGAAGAACAGCAGGAATATCTTTCTGACATCCTTGCTTGGTATCATGTAAACAACCGTTGCTTGTGTTGAATTACTGAATTGCTTTAGTGTGCAGAGTTGCATTTATGTATTTCTGGATGCATACATGAGGTTTAACTTCTACTGTTATAGACGAGATAATACCTCCAATGTCTCTGTGGTCTAGACCTTGAAGGTCTTTAATCAGTTTATTTTGTCTGGTACACAGTGAGAATAATCCACTTGATATCAGTGTAGTTGTGCTGTTGTGCAGACCATGCCAGGAACTCATGGCTGTAATGAAAGAAATAGGAGCTGCTTTCAAAAAGACCCCAAGGTACAGCCATAATGGGACCTAATGCTTTGCTTTAACTCAGGGAACATCACAAGGCAGCATTTTGCTCTGTGGTTGGAATCCAGTGAAGCCAATGGACTTGATCCAAGTTTATCAAAATGTATCTTAGAGTGGAAATCACTTGTCATAGCTTCTGAACAGAGCCAGATTTTCCCCTCTGGTTGTGAATTGAGGGTCAGATTCTACTGAGATTTTACAACTGAAAATGTAGAGTAATTAATGGGATTTCAGTGGAGATTATGTTTTCAGAAGTCTCTTTCTACATTCAGATTTTATTGTTACAGATTTACATGTGAGTTTATAATTTAGGCTTCTAAAAGTTTATCGAATTTGCCCTTGTTAGCTGAACTAATCTACTGGTGCAGTTTTCTCTTATTATAACTTGGTTTTATTTCAGTAGATTTACAGTAATGAAACTTGATATATTTCCTTGTTTTGAAGTGGGATGGATGTTCATTCGTGTTCTTCTTAAAGAGCAGCTGGATCCCATCTTGGCAGATATGAAAACCCTGGCATGGAAGATGCTGGGGTTTTTGTGTGTGGGTTGTTTTCTTGAAAAAATTAATTTATTATTTAGACCTTCTTCCTTTTTGAACTTTTTTACTCAGTTGGTCAAAGTCATAATCCTCTGTGTCATAAGAGTTGATTGCTGCAGTCAGTTTGGATGCCACAAAGTGAGCATTAGGTCTCAGGGAAGAGAAATATGGAAACACATGGATCCTTTTTCAAAACAGTTTCTTAATTAAGAAAAAGTGGCTTGGATTTTGATTGCATTTTAAAACAAGAAACAGTTTTTTATTTAGATTATAATTGCAAAGTAACAATCAACTTGCTCCAAATTCGCCCCCTAAATCCACCTCCATAATCATGTAAGAGATCCTCTGACTGGCTTGCTGTAATTCCCGTTTTGGCAGGGCAGAGTGGCAGTTCTGTGGGTGCTGTTCCTACAGAGCCGAAGCTGAACTGCTACCCTGGAAAAACCTTTTAAAGGACTGACCTGGCAGTTCTGTGCTGTAAAGCAGTCCTTTGCAGAAGTCAGCTTGTAACGAGTGGCTGGGTCGCTGCTCTTCCTGCTGTTCTGGACACGCTGGTGATTTTTTTTTTTTTTTTGGGGGGTGGTGGTGTGTTTTTGTGTTTTGGTTTGTTGGTCTGTGTTGGTTTTTTTCCAGGCTCCTGCTGTAGGCTTCTTGCCCGAGTGCATCTCGGGATTTCCCTTTTGCTGAATGAGCTGCTTGTTTGAGAGGGGGAAGTGAGGTCCCTTCTGGATTCGGAGGGAATGGGGGTGGAGGGTGGGGAAATGTCCTGTTTCATATGCAAAGCACACTGAACTGAAAAAAAACCCACATGAAAACCTTTTAATGAAACCATCCATGTCACAGCCTGGCAGAGCAGCTGCTGGCTTTGTCAGGGGGAATATTAATGTTTCAGAGACTTTGCAGAGCCTTTAAAAATGAGATAAAGGGTGGATTTTTTTTTTTAAGATACAAGATGAGGTAAAAAAAATATGTTCTTATCAGTGTCTGTGAGTGGAATGTGCTATCAACTGATGCGATATCAACTTCCACAACAGAGTCTTGAGCCCAGTGAGATATGCTGTTACGATCTGCTCTCCTCTGTCTGAGATTTGGAGGTAAAGATGGCTCTGATTTGTCAGTTGCTCACGTCAGTATTAGCTGGTGTAATTTGGTTGCAGTTAAGTTTCTCCTGCTTGGCCTAATAAGTGATCGAGCAACAGGAAAAAGTAGCGTTCCTGATGTTAACATAATGTTGCTTCAGGTGGGAGCAGTAAAATCTGTGCAACAAATGATGAGTCCAGTGTTGAATTTTTTTTTTTTCATCAGATTGGAGAGTTTCCACAGCACAGAGGGGAATTTACTCACTTGTCTGCAGTCCTCGTTCCCCTTCCTGGTCAGGTCAGCAGGAGATCAATTAAAAATCAGTTCAAGGTTAAAAAAAAAAAACCAAAAAATCCACCCCTTGCTTGTATTTTTCTAATTAAAGAGATCATAATAATGATTAGTGTTAAATCCCATTTAATCCATAGTGCAGATGCAACTCCCCCCAGCTCTTAGTGTTTTTGAGTCGGTTTCACTTGACAAGGCAGACACGGTTGCAGAGCATTGTGCTGCCGTGCGGCTGCGGTGGCTGTGTTGTAGTGGGTGATGGTGTGGAAGTGCTATCGCCAACATCTGTGTCAGCACCAGCATTGTGGGCTGACCCTGTGGTGGTTCCTGTGCCTGTTTGTAAGGTGATTGTATAAGGTATGGTATAAGGCGATTGCTTCCATTTCTGTAATAAATGGGAGCTGCTGTTATGTTAGGTTATTCCTGGATTATTGGTGTAAGAAGCAGGCTATTAAAATGAACAACTTACGGTACTGGCCTCTCTTCTCAGGAAAGGCTGGTTTGCAAGGAGCAAACTTGATGGCAATCTCACATAATCCTGTTTTAGTGATGTTGCAGCTCTAGGCACCAGCAGTGTTCTGATGTTTTTGTCAGTGGGTTTTACCTTGAGGTACATCAGCTAAATGTCTTTTGTATTGTTTTTATTTTTCTAATTTAGAAGATCAGCAGTTGATAATGTGATAATAATAATAACACTTTTCAACCGTGAAAGTGCCTCTGTCAAGTACAACAAGTATGATAGTCAGAGGCAGAAGGAAGTGCTCTCCTGCAGGCCTGGCAGAGTTCTGATGTGTGAGCTGGACTTGCGTTCTTGCACAACATTTTCAAATGCTGTGGAATCTCCCCTTTTAAAAAGGGAAGCATGTTAGCATGGATTCTGTAGTGGTAACCTTCCAAACCTGAGCTTCTGCTGTAGTATCTGCCTGGATCTGTTAACTTTCTTGAGACAATGGGTCCATTTCATGTTGTGGGGAGGGGAGGTTGTGTTCATGACTCTGACTCCTTATCCACTTAAATAAAAAAAATCAGTTTGACATCCTCGGAGCAGGGCTTTTGACTAACCATTTCCATCGTGCGCTCTGTGGGTCACTTATGAACAATGTCGCTGGCAGATAATTGCGTGTTTTCCTTGACTCCAGTTAATCTCGGAGTCAAAGGGTTTTTTTTCTTGCTACAGGTCTGAAAATTTGTTCACGCTAAATTTAGTGGCACAGAGGGGCAGATATTGATGCTTTTCCTCCTACAGTTATTGAAATGAAAGTATTTTGGGTTTTTTAGGCAGAAATGGATTCTCTTGGATGTAAACCAGTTTTGGAGAGTGACTGGGAGCTGTACAGAGGAGCAGCGATTACAGGTTAAAGCAGGGGATCAGTTAGCATGGATATGAAACATTTGCTGTAGTTCTAAGTATTACAGTTGGAGCAGTAACTGGTTGGAATCACTTGTGTTCTGATATTCTTAGCAAAAGATGTTGAAAATCTCAATTGAAAATGTATATTTCATTCAGAAACCCTCATTGCTTTTCCTTACTACCCTTGGCTTGTTTTACTTAGCTCCCTTCCACACAAGGAAGTGCTTGTGTAATGCCCAAGCCGTTCCCATTCCTTACAGAATGATATGCAAATCTAGTCAATTAAGCAGGGGGGATTTAATTAGCAGTTTAAGTTCATGTGTGAAGTGTCTTGCCTTAATTACTTAACAGTTTTGTTGCAAATTTGCTAAGTTTTTTTCGCACAGAACTATCAAAACTGTGATTTTTTTTTTGTGGTGACGTTTTGAGCACTGAGCATTGCCCAGTGCCTTTGACCTTTGTGCCGCTTTTACGTGTGCATGTCCTGCTGTTTGTAAAGCTCTTCTCAAAGCTGAACTGTTTTTATTGTCTCAGAGCAAAACAATACATTAAAAAAAGAAAAAAAAGTAAGGATTTTTGGACTTAAAATTTGGAGTGAAAGGCCATGTATTTGTTTTTCTTTGTAGTTGGATGACTCCAGTATCTGTGTACCTGCCTGATGTGGCTGTCATGCGTTATATTAAATGCTTACTGTTGTTTCATGTTCTGTCTGGCCAAGATGGTTTTCTAAACCCCTGCAGAATGCTGGAGTGTTGCTGTGTCAGTGGGGCTGCAGTGATGTAAGTAACTATTGATACAAACAGGAATACTTCTGCACTGGTGCAGAACATGGTAGGAATTTTTGTCCCAACTCCTCATTTGGAATATCTGAGCATGCAGGAGTGGCACCAGTTAGTCCTGTGGTACTCGAAGGCCGTCCCTGCTGTTCTGATTTAAGTATCAGGATGGTGCCGTCTTGTGACCTTGTATTTGGTTTCTTAAAACAGTAAGAGTGGGAAAATGTTCTGCCATTACCATATCACCACTGATATGATTTATATATATCAAGACTGTAAGATTATCAATTGCTGTAGTTTCATACTTTATTACTTGTCGGTTTTATGTTGACGGTTGCTTCGCATTCTTGAGCTGATAACCAAAGCAAGAAGACTGTGTTTGAGAAAATACTTTGTTCAAGAGGCCCAGTATGTTTTTTAGATTGGGAAATCACAAGAAAAAACACTTTGAATTCAAATGTGTCCCTCCACCGCCTGGCCCAGGACCATCTGATTTAAACATCCAAACTCCAGCAAGTTTTGTTGGTTGGTTCCTTCCTTCCTTCCTTCCTTCCTTCCTTCCTTCCTTCCTTCCTTCCTTCCTTCCTTCCTTCCTTCCTTCCTTCCTTCCTTCCTTCCTTCCTTCCTTCCTTCCTTCCTTCCTTCCTTCCTTCCTTCCTTCCTTCCTTCCTTCCTTCCTTCCTTCCTTCCTTCCTTCCTTCCTCCTTCTTCCTTCCTTCCTTCCTTCCTTCCTTCCTTCCTTCTTCCTTCCTTCCTTCCTTCCTTCCTTCCTTCCTTCCTTCCTTCCTTCCTTCTTCCTTCCTTCCTTCCTTCCTTCCTTCCTTCCTTCCTTCCTTCCTTCCTTCCTTCCTTCCTTCCTTCCTTCCTTCCTTCCTTCCTTCCTTCTTCCTTCCTTCTTCCTTCCTTCCTTCCTTCCTTCCTTCCTTCCTTCCTTCCTTCCTTCCTTCCTTCCTTCCTTCCTTCCTTCCTTCCTTCTTCCTTCCTTCCTTCCTTCCTTCCTTCCTTCCTTCCTTCCTTCCTTCCTTCCTTCCTTCCTTCCTTCCTTCCTTCCTTCCTTCCTTCCTTCCTTCCTTCCTTCCTTCCTTCCTTCCTTCCTTCCTTCCTTCCTTCCTTCCTTCCTTCCTTCCTTCCTTCCTTCCTTCCTTCCTTCCTTCCTTCCTTCCTTCCTTCCTTCCTTCCTTCCTTCCTTCCTTCCTTCCTTCCTTCCTTCCTTCCTTCCTTCCTTCCTCCTTCCTTCCTTCCTTCCTTCCTTCCTTCCTTCCTCCCTCCCTCCCTCCTCCCTCCCTCCCTCCCCCCCCTCCCCTCCCTCCCCTCCCCTCCCCTCCCCTCCCCTCCCCTCCCCTCCCCTCCCTCTCCTCCCTCAATTCCTCCCTCTTCCTGCCCTCAATATGAGAATCTCTGGGAATGAATTAAGGCAGAAACCGAGAAGACAGAGGCAATGAGATTATTTTCTCTGAATTCCTCCCTTAATAAACCCCAGGACAGATGGGAGCACATGACCCTCCCCTCCTTGGGCTCGGCACAGCGGATGGCCTAGCTGCCAAGATTCCTGGCCCATGGCACTTTGTAGTAAAACTGGGTGCAGTTCTGCTGGGTTAATGCTTCATAGGCAGGAGGCAGGCGATAAGCGGAGAGGTTTAAGAGTTTGGATGGTCTGCTTGTGCTGTATGCTGACATATGAACACCTATGTTATTAAGCAGAATGAAGCTTGCTCCTCAGAGCAGCTGTGCTGCGCAGTCAGTGACCCCATGGTTTGTTAAAGGACCCCATTCTCATCATGGTCAACCACTGCTTGTGGCTGCAGTTTGAAGATGACACAATAGGAGTACTGGGGAAGTTGGGTAGCAGGATGCTGAGCAGGGTTTACCCAAATGAGCACTCAGGAGCACATGTGGTGCTGTGTGGCTCACCAGCAGTTACTTAGGATGATGGGTCCTGTGGCTTGTGTGGTAGGAGGGTTTTTTTTTTGCAGCTTGACTCCATTGCTGTGGGACTGAGCCATCGTGAACTCTGTACTGAAGAACCTTTCTCTGTTGGTGCTGATTGTGATTCCTTTCACTGCCTGTTGGCTGTAGTTTGGGTTCGGTGTTGTGTACGTGCATGGAGGAAAGGCTGGGCAGGAACAAGAACAACATTTTCACTTACAGTCCACTGCACCACGAATTTGCAAGTATGACCCAGTGATTGCTTCGAAGGGTCTGTTCTGTAGGATCTGACATAACTTTTTTGATTTTCCATCAGCACAGTTAAAAATTGTGCTTGTTTGTCTTCCACAGCACACAAAGTACCTGTAACTTCAGTGTGTAGCTGATGGGTAGTAACATCCTCCGTTTAAAGCTTTTAGACTTGAAAATGGGGTTTCTACCAACCATGAATTTGAGACATGTGCTTGAGGAAGTGCTGCATTAGTTCTAGTGACTGGTTCTCGCTTCTGTACTTGTCATATAGTATAGATTGTAAATAATTTAAGGCACAGGTTACAGCCTGCAGTGGCAGTGTTGACTTCAGTCAACAGACATCCAGTCTGGGCAAAAGGCTGTGATGCTTATGTTTCCTTTGCGTGCTTTGATTAGAGTATCCTGTTTAAAGATTTACTCTAGCACCATATGATGGGAAATCCTCTGTATTAATAATTCTTTTTATGAAAACAGAAGAAACATTTCTAAACCAGAACTCCTTGTTTTATATAACTGCTTTTTCGAAATTGCTTTTGTGAAATGAAGCCATGTTAGGAAGAAAGAAAAAAAAGGCATTTCTGACACTGAGGATTTCAGTCCTTGCTGTGCTTCCAGCACCCCAGCCCTGTATTAGTGGAAATGTTGAAGAATACTGTAACACAAGTAATTCTCCCTTTCCACAGAGTTGCAACCCATTTTATAAAATCCTGTTCCGGTCTTGCTACCTGATAGCAATATACAAAAGTTAACTAAAACCGTGAAGTCAGCTGACCTGCTTGGTTTCCAAGAAAAAGTGTAAATGCTGTGATTCTGAATCTTAGTTTTACCTTTTTAAATATCATACCACTTCAAAAACATAATAATAACATCCAACTTTTGATTGGTTATGGTCATTCCTTCATTTTTTTCTGTGCTTTTCCAAGCAAGGCTCTGAGGCACTCTCCTCAGATTTATTGTTTTTGTTAATCTTATTAAGATCCTGCATTGGTGCCAGGATATTTTTGAATAGAATTTATTTCCAGTTCAGCCAGGGCAACCCTTTTGTTGAACCTTCTTTTGGATAGTGTTCCCATGTGCTGTGAAGGTGCTGACACATGACCCCGTTAAACATAGAGAATCCTAAATGTCCTGCCCCTTGCCAAAGCCATCACAAAACTCCCCATCACCCCCTTTTCAGGATCCCAGATGGTAAATAGCAGCAGGAGGTGAAAGGGGAGCTTTGTCTCCATTCTGAGTCCTGTTTTAAGTATTCTGTGTCTGTCTGTATCCCTCTGCTTTTCCCACTCTGCCCATAAATTAGCAAGCCAGCTTTTCTGACAAGGGAAGACAAAATGTCCATAAGCTGCAGTAACATCACCTACTCAAGATAACGTTTTTGAACGGTCTTCAGTTCCGTTTTATCTGATTGTGATCTCTCTTCATTTGGGTGGAACTTTTGTCTGGCCTGCCCACTGCAGTGGATGCAACTTTTACTGAATTATCAGATTGTGATTTATAATTTCTGTGGCAGCTTCAAAAAGGAAAGTGTCCTCACCTTGATGTTTACCTGCACCCTGGGTGTCTGAGTTCTTACTATTAGCAAACAAACAAACATCCCCAATACCAAGCCAAAAAATGCTATAAGGGTCTGCTTGTCTTGTTGTGGTTTTGTAAAGCCAGAATTACAAGAGGAGTAGCAGTTCTGCTGGATGGGGTGCTCTGGGAGCAGCTGACTTTGCGTAAAGGGATTTATCAGCCGGGCAGTGAAAGAAGCAGGGATACGAGCAGTGGATACTGCAGCATGGACACGGCTGCTCTGCAGATCTGTGTCCATTTTTAGAAGCTGTGCTTTGCTCAGGGGTTCACCGAGCGGAATGCTGTCTGCGCACGCTTTTCCCATGGAGTTCCCCTCAGTGGCAGTGATTGCCTCTCCCTTTGTGCAGGAAAGGCAGTGTGGGCTCTTGTGCTGGGGGACAGTTCTGTAGTGTGAGCTGTGCTGGTGCTGCTCTGGGATCGTCCTGGCAGTACCTGTTTGTATTGAGATGGTAGCTTGATGTGGTGTGAAGGTGATGTAACATTTATACACTGATCATCTCTCAAAACATGGTATCAAATCAAAGGATACGTACACGATCAAGAAACTTGGTCATTTTTTGCTGTTCTATTTACAGTTTTCATATTGCGTGGATCTGGCGGCTTCGACTAGGAAGCGCTGATTTATGCTGGCTGGGTATGTGTCCTTGTTTGTTGGGGACAGGTTGTTTGCTTTTCCTTAATTAAGATGCTGTGTTCTCCTCAGCCACTTATAATTCCAAACCCACCCTGCATTCATCCTGAACCTGAAATCTGGCAGCTTGGGGAGTGTGGGATTAGTCTTCCCTCTGACCTGGGCTGCAGCTGAAGTAATGACTTTCCAGTTTCAGCTGATTGGAAATTAGAGACTGGTGAACTGAAATACTGAAGGCTTAATGAATTCCCTGCATTCCCTGGTGGTTTTTTGGTACATCTTTATTTTAAACTGTTGAATATTAATGAGGAAAGGGGAGTGGGAGTGCAAGGCCTGTTTACTGTCTCCTACGTGAAAGGGGTATATTTTTTTGTTTGTTTGTTTCATTTTATGTTGCAAATATTGTAGAAATCCTGTGTGCTTGCCAAGTTCCTACCTAGCCTTTGGATGCCAAGTGATTGTCAGCTGGGAAGCTGCTGGGAGGGATTTAAAGCAATATTGCCTCTTTTGTAAATGTTACGACTCTCAAACCTAGAGTGAATCCACCTTTGAGCATTTTTTAATGAGACTTCATTTTTAAGTGATGAGAAGGATTATGAGGGAGAGAGAGAAGAGCCCATGTGTCTTTTGCTCTGTTTTCTGGGTAAGAATACTCTTCTTTCCACATTGGAAGTTAATTAGCAAAGCTTTTTTCCTCCTTTGGGATCTTCTGTGTTTTTCCTGACCTGTAATTCTATGTATAGTCATCAAGTAAAATAGATCTGATGGGCTCAGTTCTGACACGTTGTGTTTTGACAGCACATTTTGTTCATACTGAGTCAATACTTCTGAAGCTGTAGTTGCTTGGTCACTTTAATTTGACATAAACCTAACTGCTGCCAAAACTCCTTTTGGCTTCTGCCCTAACACCAGCCTACTGTTCCTGTCACCTCCTTTGACTGTCACCGGTGCCTTTATGGCTGCACAATGTGCAACAGCTCCCCGGGGAGCCAACCTGCCTGAAAATCAGGCATTGTATAAGGGAGAGTCACAAAAACTAACCGAACACATGTGCTGCTGGGGGTGGTTATGTTTTGTTGTCTGGGATTGCCAAAGGTATGAAAGCTTCAGTTCAAAGTATGGTTTACGTGTTGGGGCTTTATCCTTTATTCTAAACCTAAGCAGTGTCAAGAGCAGCCTAGCAATGGTGGGAGTGTGAATTAGATAAAATCAAATAGTACTTCTTCAGCTTCTGTAATTTGTTAAACTTGTGTGTGGCTGCTAACAATTAGGTCAGTATCTTTCCTTTAACACCTTATTAGGCTGTTGCTCTAAACCAGGAGTTTCTGGGAATGCATTTTTCATTTTTTCCAGAAAGGCTTTTGATGGATGAAGCTGTAAAATGAATAGAAATAATGTCTCCCTCTTCCTTTTTCCTCCTACTCAACGCTCACACACAGTCAGCCCTGGGGTCTTTTCTTTCTGTGTGGTTGGCAGAAGAGAGAAAAAGAGAGAGAGAGAGGAGACTGTCTGGGCCCCTGGTGCTGTCAGGAGAAGAATAGCGGTGCTGTTACCACTAAATCTAAAGGGACAAGCTTGTGTATGTATGCTGCAGCAGCCAGCGGGCTGAATTAGTGGCATTTAGGCACTGCTAAGAGGCTAATTGAGTCACTGGTACTTGCTGATTAAACCAGCAAATCCAATAATATGTGGATGTGCATGTTTGTGTTTGGTTCTGTGCTCTCTGAAAAATAAGCATGCTTGGTCTTCTTTAACCTTTTCCTTTTTGGTCAAGTTAGTAGCTTAAGGAATATCAAAGCATCTAAATAAATATCTGGGGACATCCATCTTGCTTTATTCCATTCTTTTCATCTTGCTCAGTGCAATGGAATCGAATGAGAAGGCATTAAAACATTGCTGAACTCCAACCAGTTTTAAAAATGCCATCTTAAGTGAGCCTTTGGTTTAATATGGGATAATCCGAATTGTGAGGTGACAGAAGATAAAGAACTGAAGCCATCCATGATGGATGATACATCCATGCTATGCAGGGATGACAAATGCAGCCTGTGTTGGAATTTTTCTTGGCATCCATCTCGAACCACTCCACCTTTCTCAGAATCGTGTTAGTAACGCACAGGTGGTGGTTGCACCACTGCTCTGAATATCTAATGGGGTAAATGCACAAACAACTCAACTGCCCTATATAATGATGAGGATTACAATGTAGGCAGTGAAAATTCTGTTTTTAAGTGAAGTACATAGGGAATCTGTAAAGCTCACTTAAACTTTAAAACACCCTTGCATATATTTTCTAATCCATTGCCACTCCTGAAGTCTGCCCACAGGCAGGTCCCGCTTTGCCTTTGCTCACAGTGCTTGTTACAATGATTGTAGCTTGATTGACTTCAGTAGAATTATTCCTCATTTGCAGCACTCTAAGTGGAGAGCAGAATGAGATTCTTGTGTTTTCCTTTGAAGTACGCAGTGCTCTCAGGAAGGCTGTTGTGCTGAGAGCACGTTGCTTTCAGTGCTGCTTTTTAATTTTGTTTTTAACGTTTAAGAAGAATAAGATGCCTCTCAATCTAAACCAGAAGGACACATTTGAAAAAATAGTACAATTCGTAGAGGCGAATGGTGGGTTCAGAACCTTGTGAGTCATTGCGGAGAGATTGACAGTTTGGGAACATGAACGCGGAGGAGTGAGGATGGGATGCTCAGGGGCTGATGAGATAAGGGAGTCTATAGAATGTCAGCAGAGGGGTCAGCAGCAGCGTGCATCTCATTCCAGAGTTAAACTCAGGCATTGGGAAATGGCATTCCTTGATGGCAAACACAATCTGACAGCTCTCAGCTAGCTACAGTATTCACCTCCTCCTCCGCCCCCCCACTGCGTATCAGTGGATGCTTTGGAGATCATGTCTGTTCTTGCCTTCAAAGCAACAACAAAATATTTAAAGCCACAAGCACACCTTGGAGGCTCTGCAGGGTAAGTCAGGTTAGCAAGACACGTACTTTACAAACTGCATCCCTGTTCAGGCAGCGCAGTTCTTGGGGCAGTCAGTCTGGTTTATCTCCTGTTCAGAGATTACAGAACTTTATATGTAGCACTTTACTTCTGTCTTTCTTCCTCTTCTTTCATTTTTCTTTCTTTCTTCTTCCTGTGCATGTGCATGTGAAAGAATTTCCTTCGGTTGGTGGGCAGGCCTGGACTGGACCAGCTCCTGGAATAAACTACATAGGAGTTCCTTCATTCCTTCTCTAGAATTACTTAGTGTTTGCTGGGTATAACTTGTTCGTGGATGTTGGGAAAGGAAATGTCCTCCCCTCGTTATTACCAAGGGTGCAGGAGGGAGCACTATTTTGGTGGGTGAGGCAAAAGATGGAGGCAGGAGGACTTCTTTGTGGTCCCAGCTCTTGATGCCATTTAACTGGGTGACCTTGGGCAAGTTCCTTCACTTTTCTGTGGAACAGGGCTGCAATGTTTACCTCCCTGCTCAACAGGGGCGTTCAGGGGATTTTTGTGAAGCATTTTACATATATACAGGATTGTGTTATTGCTGAGTATTCTTGTTTCTCTATGAATATGTATGAAAGGTGCTAAGATGTTACCTCACCTCGGCATTTGCACGCAATTCATTACCTAAATTCAGAGCAATCACAAGCCTGTAATGGAAGAGACAGGGAGTGTTGTCTTCAGGAGCTGTTGACATCCTCAGAAGAGAAAGTGGCAAACCCAATTTCTCCTCCTCTAATCAGCACTGTGTTAAAAGAAAAATACGTTTATTCTGAGTATGCAGTCCTTTTGGTAGCATTCTGGGGATGGGGCCGGGGAAGGCTGCTCTCAAACTAAGTATATATTATTGTTCTGTAGCTCTTTTTGTTGAGATCCTGCAGTACAGCTCTTACTGCTGAGGAGAGGGGGAGGAATAATGATGAAACATTGTGCTATAGTTTTATTTTTGAATCCTGACAGCGGTGCTTTGCCGGGGGAATCGACAGCACAGAGAGCCACGAGAAGGTTGCACAAGTGCCGTCTCCAGGGTGTCACTCTTGTGGTGTCAAGGAAAACTTCCTCTTTTAATCAATACCACAACACAGCTGTGCCGCTTTGAGAGAGTGGTCATAGCTGGGAGGGTTTCCAGTCTGTAAAGAAAAGAAGGATGCAATTCTCATCTCATTTGATCTTTTACACAGGGTGGAAGAAGGGCAGGAGTAGTGTAAGGGAGACCATAGCCTGTGGTGTTGAGAGGCCAATGCTGCCAATTGTTTTGGCAGAAACTGAAAAATATGGCCATGAGTTTGCCTTAGATGCTCTTCTTCCAGACTGCAATGTACTGAGGATGGAAATGCGGCTCAGAGTGACTTGATATGACCATGACCTTAGTTTGAACTGCTGCGGTGTTTTAGAGTGGTGCTGGTGCCCATAGAGCCAAACATTGGTGATTTTATGATCTATATGTGTGTGTGCACGTGTGTGTTCCCAGATGCCACATGAAGAATCAGTGAATTAGTTTTTAAGCTTTTATGGATGTTACATTTGATCTTTGCTAGTGTTTCATCCTGTTGCAGTCGTTCTGTCTGTTTAAAAACTACAGGGGGGGAGAAGGGGCAGAGGGGGAAGCGCGTTTTTGCATTGAGCTGTCATAGGACTTCACGTTTGGGCTGAAGCTGTTGAAAGACGGATGTGTGTGAGTACCAAGTGCTTTATAATAAGTGTTCCAGCCCTGTAGTTTGCAGGTCTTCTCAGGTGATATGAGTCAGTTGTGTAATGACAGCTATCAGATAACATCTTCTGTCCCTGCTCAGAGCCAACAATCGTACGTGTTTGTCTACTGTGTTGGCAAGGCAAGTTTAGGTCAGATAGAAACCTGTCTAAAGCTCCGATCTGAATAAACAACTGTGCTTCCTCCTGTTCTGACGTCTTCTGTTTTGTGCTTTTTGGCCAGGGTGTTAATGCTCATTTCTAATATCTCATTGTACTTATTGCACACGTTGTGGGTGCAATTAATTAAAAAGTGAACTTATGACACAGTCTGGTTGGTTTTCACTAGAGGTGGCGGTTGCTGGCTGAATTTTCTTTTCAGTGTTAGGTTGGGGAGGTGCTTGTTGTTTGTCGTGGCTTGTCATGCTCTTACCCTGACGCAACCTTCATCGTGTGAGGATGGTGGGGTCTCGCTGGGGTGACCTATACCAAACAGCCAGATGTCACATGACTGGGGGTGCCTGTTTAAAGGAGTAAGAGACTCTGTTTGACCTGTTCCTTCCCCCCCCTCACTTGTTCTCTGCTTTGTATTGTAAGGATAGGTTTGAAAAGTCACTATGTATCCAATTCACTTTAGAATTGCATCATCAGAAGGCCCCAGGTTGAGGGGTTGTGTAAATCAGAACTTTCCACAACAGTACGAAAGTTTCACGTAAAGCAAATGCTTTGTTTCCGTGTCTTAAACACCAGTGCACTGATTAGCGCTTCCTCTGTGTTTGTGGCCAACTTCACATGGTTGAATCTGTACTTACAGTGAGGTCTGTGTGTCATTTAGCACCCGGTTCTCCTGTGCAGAGGTCTCTTCACACAGCTTTCATTAAAAATACTTCTTTGTGAAGCACAAAATACACTTTCCAATACCCTTAGATCCATTTTGTGGCACTTCTGCATTACCTTTCTACTCAGGTGACCAAGGGGGTTTAATGGAACTGAGAAATAGTTTGTACATTTCTTACGAGGAGTAATAATTGCCTTGAACGCACCACCCACACCAGTGCCGATGGTTACTGGAAAGGGCTCACTCTGGTTTGAGGCTGGAATTCTTACCTTTGAAAGCAAGAGGGGAATTTGAATATGGACAATTATTCTATATTAAATGTGCTTTCTTAATTTGTAAAGCACTTGCAGATCCCCTGGCGTACGTGATGCTGTAAGAGAGTAAGGCTGTGGCAAGAAAAAAGGAGTTTTGCAGATTTCTGTTCTGCGAGAGGGCTGCTTCTGATGGAGTTGAATTGTTTAGTTGAAATGGTTCTTGTTTGAGAAAGTTAGAAGGGCTTCATTCCTGTCATAACAGAACTGGGTCACTGTCTTTTTTAACTGGGTCATAGGAGTTTCAGCACAGCGGGCCTCTTGGCGTGTTTGGTGAGGGTGAAGTGTTGCAACAGCCTCGTCCTGACTGTAGGGCTTAGTGTCTTCTGCCCAAAGTGGTCCTGAGGATACCACCCGCCCTCCCTGTGCCAGGCACTGCCTGGTGCAAGTGCTTTCTGGCAACTTAACTGGTCTCTACTGGCGTGTGTCTGACCTGGGCTGGAGACGTGGAGGTTGAGCCTCTCCAAATCAGGGCTGTGTTTTGGCTTCTGCTGTGGCCAGAGACTGTCATGTTTCACTGGAGGAGAGGGAAAATGCAGACATATGGAACTGTGACTTGAATGCTGTGAGCTCTTTCGATTCACTTACCTATTTGAATCCTACTCCCAAAATCCGGTGTTACTGTCCTGGTGCGTGAGGGTGGCTCCTGCCCTCAAACCCCAGCCTGGGAAGGCTTTGAGAATTGCAGAGTAAACCCCTCTCATTAGGAAAGAGAGTCTCCCCTGTTGTCTGCTCTGTGTGAAAAGCGACAGTGTCTGCAAACCAAACCAAAACAAAACCCCCGTAGCACAACAACTGGCCCGAATCCATGAACGAGCCCTGTTTCCAGCCCAGCCGCTGCTGAACGGGGGGCACAGGCTGTTATTGAGAGGCTGCTCTCGTATGTGCATAAAGCCTTGTGATTTGTGTTCAGAGCCGGGAGTCTCCTAGAGTTCAGCCCCGCTGGAACAAAATGTTCAAGACAATGCTGAGGGATCCAGCTGGAGGTTTCGCATTAATGCAGTGTCAGCCAGATGGAAATGAGGTGGAGAGGGTTGCGGAGGGGCGGGGGATGGGGATCTCTTAGCTTTAGAGGGAAAAGAAAACAGTATTAACTCTGAAATACATATCCACATGTACCTACAGTGTTAAATGGGCACGTTCTCGTTCAGCCTGGTGCCAGTAAGACGTCAGTTGTGCTTTGTGTGCGGTTGATAACAGTAAATAGGGCAGAGACTGCTCTCGGTGAAAAGCCTGTGCAGTTCCACTGAGTTGGGATGTACACTGACATAACTAGAGCATAATTTGCTCATTGCCTGTGGTTTTCAGAAGACCTTAGTGAGTTTGTGTGTGAGTCAGGACATGCCTGATATTGGCCTGCTTTTCACATACATTCTAAAATTACAAGTAACTTTTTCAAAACTTTAGAGCTGTTTCTAGAAGCAACTGCAGCTGGTGAGCCCTAATAGCCCAGATTTGTCCTTTCTGACACCCTTTATGTCTGCTGACGAACCTGCTTATGGATAGCTGAGCGCAGAGCAAGGCCCATCATGTTTTTCAGCCTCTCTTTGCTGGATTGCTGTGTTTTTTGAAATGGCTGTGATGGGTTAAGGCGGCATCTGTTTAAATGAGATGCTGGTGGAATGAAGCTTCCAGCTCCTATTTGTGCATGTTGATGCAGTTGAAGTTTTAGATATCTCTTTGCACTTGATGCCAAAATTTGACATGATGAAAGTAATTTCACATTAGTAGTTTGTTTGAGGAAAAGTCTGTTCTGTTTCGTCTCTTGCTTGCCATACAATACTGGAAATTGTGTAGAGCCTCTAGAAAATCTGTAGCCATGTGACCATGGAGAAAAAGGGAACATTAATTCTCCACATCTTGCTTTAAATGCGTCAAAATCCATGGTGTTCATCGAAGGACTTTGGAAGGAGGCTTTGGTAGGTGGTTCTTCCATGGAGCCACAGAGGCTGTTCATATTCTTTGTCTCCTTATTTCTGTTGATTTCCCACTTGATCTGAGAAAAAGCAGAACTACCTGAGTGCAGATTCAAAGAGCAAGTTCTGCTTTCACAGAAAAAGGATTTAACAAGAAAGACTCTCTCCTCCCCCTCTTTTATTGATGTATTTTGCTCTTTCCTCTTTAAGAGGAGAGGTCAGCAGATTCTAGGGAAATCTACTTGAAAAGATTGAGAAATACTTTATGGTCCATTCCTGTAAGGAGTCTGGGTTCAACAAGAACTTTTAGACAATCTCTGGAAGCGCTGTGGTGTTCTAAACTGTGTTTCAGGACCCTCTGAGTAACATCAAGTATTGATTTAACATTGTAGAGCCTGGATGGCTGCAGCTGGATGGGCAGTGGCACAGCATTGCTTTCAGTCCTCTGAGGAACATCCCTGGGGAGAAAAAATCTCCTTCATGCAATAAAGGAAAAACTTACAATGTGTGAAGAAGAATGAGGAGAGGAAGCACAGTGGTGTTCCACTTCGTGACCTTGCCTAGCAACGATCAGTAAACAAGAGATGTCTTCTCCCTTCTGGAATATCCATAGGTCATTCTCCAAGGGACTGAAGATTTGCAGTAAAAGTTGGCCATGGTTATGTGTTGGATGCTGAACTGTTAATTAAATTACCCACAACACAGGTCCCTGGCTAAAGCCTTTTAAAATTGTTCAGCATTCTTTCATCTGTGCCCTTGGATATTCTGGGAGCAGCTTGCAATTAAAGTCAGATCCCGAGGAGAGCTGTTGAGGCTCTTAAACAGGGTGACACTTGTAGTAGTAAAAAGCCAGCAGACTCAGTGATTTACTGGTGGTGGGTCAGTGCTGGGAAAGCCTGTGCCCCTTCTTTAAAAGTCCGTCTTTTAAAGTTCTCCCAACCACGCAGTTCCCAGGCTCTTTCACTACTCATTGAGAGGATGAATGTCTGTCTCTCCTCTTCTCTATGGCCCTGTGGTTTGTGCAATCGTAAGTTGCAGTGCCGTGCTCCATTTTCCACTGCCTGTGGCTTTGAGGCTTTTGTGTGGCTTCTTTAGAATTTCACAAGTACATCACAAGATGCTATTTTGGGTCGCTACAGGATAAAGAGCATTTAAGATCTTCAGGATGCCCTTTGCCACTTTCCATTAAGACTGCAGAGATACTCAGAAAACAAAATGAGTAAACCCAAACTCTTGGCAGATCTTAGTCCAGCCTGTTCACTTTTACTCTTATAGACAAGTTTGAAAGGTGTTATTTCATCTTTTTGCAGAGTTTCTTGTGATCCTGACATAAGGGTCTCCAGGTAGGTAGCTCTTCTGCTCCAGGAGTCAGGAGCGCGTGCTTCATCAGCCACAGAACGCAAGTGTGTATCTCCATCCCTCAGACACCTCTTACACACTGCCTGTAGGCCAAGGAGCTGGGCCAAGCAGCAATAAAGATGCTGTAGGTATTTCTTTTTCTGTCTGGGGGCTTCCCGATGGCTGTGAATAAGGGACACTGCTGACAGCTCTGAACTTTGTGTGGACTGTATTTCATTATGGGGTAACTACTCGGGTCTAATATAGAGAATGCGCTGTACTTTACTTCTCTTTGAATGTCCCCCTTCTTACATTTGTGGTGCTGCTTCTCTGGAGTGGGGTGACAGTTGATAAATGATGTTGCTTTTAAAGGACAGGCCCATTACGTAGGTGTATGGGAGAAGTACCTGCATGTAACCAGCTGAAAGGAACCTGCTGGCAGGAGAGCTGCTTGTTCTGCTGTGCTGCATTCTGGTTGGTTCCCACTCCTGCACGAGGCTTATGTAACTGTCTCTGAGGCAGCAGAGGGGTCACTTCAGGTGGCTGGTTTGATCTGGTCATGTCTCCTCTCCTGTAATGCTGTCTGGAAGGATTTGCTAGGTTCTTTTTTTAAAGGGAGAGGCCAGGCATGCATGCACTTTCGCACAAGCACACGGTGCTGCCGCTTTGGGATTTGAGGGCAAAGGGAAGGCAGGGCTGTGACAGGAGGCATGATTAGGAATACAATCCTTTCACAGTGCTTTGCTTTTGCATTTAAAGAAACTTCTGTGTGCTCAGCATTCAGATTCACTGCCCCAGTGACATCACAGACTGTCAGGACTGCATTTACAGCAATACCACCAGCAGAGCTTTGCCTTTCCTGCTTAGTTTGCCTGAGACTGTTGGAATCATTTACATATGTTAAATAGCCATTGTGTGACTCTGTGACAGAGTTTTATTTTATCTGCTCCTTCAAGGAGTAAGCTGAGATAGAGAACAACCTGGCGGTTTGTCTCTGGCCACACAAGAAGTTCTCTAGTGGACCTGCAATTAGAACCCTGGAGTCCAGGCTCTGCTGCGTTCTGATGACTTCCTCCTGGCATGCAGCCGAGGAGCAGTGAGTCTTCACCTCCACTGTGGTGTTCTGACCTCCCTATTGTATCTCCAGACCTGGGAATAAAAGCCTGGTGCCATGACTACCAGTCTCTGCTTTTAAGCCGTGAGTAGGCCCAGAGGGTGCAGTGGTGAGGGGGCTGACCCGCCAGCCCCCACCGAACCCCTGCAGCCTTGCCCTAACCGAGCGTAATCTTGGGGGCTGCCTGCGACTTGGTTCCCTTCCAGACACTGCTAGAACTTTTTGGATTGCTTTGATTGCTACTGCTCTAGATAAGTACAGCTTTTATCCCTTTCCCCTCTCCTGTCTTCACTTCTTGGGCTTTCAGCTCTGGGATGCTTCCTCAGGGTCTGATATTCAGGAGGTGTGTGTCCTGCACTGTGAAAATAGAGACCTATTAAAATAAGCCAAAGGGAATCTCCAGATGAGCCTTGGTGAATGTGTTTGCCACCTTTCTCCGGTTAACTCTGTGTGTGGGGGTATCCCTTAGGGTACGCATTGGGACAGTCAGCGATACAGCAGCCATCCCTGGAGGATGACGCGACACTTAAAGAGGAGGTGAGACAGAGACTAATCCCAGGCTTATGTCGGAAAGCTTTTCTCTTAAAATAATTTCCATGCTTTTGATGGGATTCTGTGTTGGGGGCAGTGTTTCTTTCAGCTCACGTTCCTGTGTCTGTGCTGGCATTTTAGATAACTATCTAAATACTTTAAAATTGTATCTTAATTTGTGGATTCTACAATTTTGGAAGAAAACAAAATCCGCAAACCCTTTAGAGATTCACTAAGATAAGGTAACGCATTATTTACATTGGTTTAGATAAATATATACTTAAACAGATTTCTTCAAGAGGCGGTTTTTGCAGTGCACAACTAGATGCAATTTCTCTAGTCTCTTTTGTCTTTGTTTCTTTCCTTCTTCCTCTCATTCATTTCCTAGGGATAAAAATAGATGTTATGCCATTTCACTTTGGAAATCCCAATTAACAAGGCTATAAAGGATGCTTTGTGCCTGAGATCTCATCTGTAGAGTTTTCTCTTAATGGGCCACAAACTTTAAGTTACTGCTCTTTCTTCAAAGGCTTTTGGGACTGGGCAAATGTTAGGATGAAATGCCACGCATATGAGATTTCATGTTATATGTGAACAATATAAGAACTCTACTCTGCAACCTGTTTTATGGTTCCTTGCCATATGAATTGGCAAGTGAAAGTCCAACTCTTGGCAGCTGGAGTTTTAAGTTAAGTTTTGCTTTTCTTATAACTGGTACCATTAATTTAACTCCAGGAACACTTAGGCCACAGGAGACTTTACTCTTCAGACCTGTGTTGTTCCCTGTGCTCCCTTGGCATGCCTTTACATTGGCTGATGTGCAGCTGTGAGCAGTAAAGATCACGAAATTCTGAAGAAACCTAGGATTTCATAAACATCATGAACAAGCAGACATGAACTTTTCAGGCAAGGTGCAAGTCTGCTTTAGCAGGAAGTGATCATTTCTCTCCCTCTGTGGCACATTTGAAGCCTCTGAGCCTACCCCTGTTTTACCAGTAAGAGCCTGATCTGTGGGCTGCTCTCGGTGGTGATTTGCTTGTTTGTTTTTCTCCTGCCCATTTGAATGGATGCTTGTGGACTTTGGCAGTGTTGTACTGTCTTTACAGGTGAGATAGCAAAGGTAAAGCTCAGTATTTTCCTTTCCCCAGCACTTCAACTGGGACAAGGGGTTACAGCCTGCGTGAGTGGAGCTTTCATCACTATCAGGAGACAGATGTACCTTAAAGAAAATCTGTGGCCTGGTGAGATCTTGAAAAGACTTTCTGTTGCCCTTTGTACACAAACAGAAAATGAAGCAGGGTCCTGTGTGGTAACATGGTGCCTCTTTGAAGAAGTGGAAAACCCAGGAACCAATCTCAGTGTAGGAGATGAAAGATAAAAGTTTGGATGTCTCCCAGAACACCCTGAGCTGCAGTCAGAGATTCTTACCAGCATAAATTACAGGAGGGAACTAAACAGCACGAGGTTGACATATCACAATACTCCTTCCCATATCCAGTGTTTCTTCGTAAAACGGAAACTGTGTTTGGCTGGCTTTTCTCCCCAACCTGTATTCCACGTTTCTCTAGGAGAAGGACCTATGTGGTGTTGCATGTTGTAAGATCTCTCTGCAGAAACATGCTGTGCAAGCTAGTATCTATTTTGATGACAGATGCTTGTGGTATGTTGCTTTATAGAGAAGATGCTAAAGGAGATACTGAACTATTTACCTGTACTACTTAATTATAGCAAGAACTGACTGTTAACAAACTGAAACTTTACATATCTTGCTTTATAGTAAGCCTGGAGTCCATGTTCCTTTCCTCTTATTCAGCTGTTGACTGCTGTTGTTCATTCCAGGTTGGACTGGGTCCGTGGAGATCTGTCACTTTGGTAAAGAAAAATTGCGGGGGGGTATGTGTAAATTCCTAATTTTTTAAGGCAGTGAGTCCAGTTGTGTTCAGGCGCCATTGTAAAAGGCATCCACATTCCACAGAACTCTTTCTCAAAATGTTTTCAAGCACAGCATTAATTAATTAAAAAAAAATTTCCCCCGTGGTGTTAATTTATTTGTAGGCGAGGTGCATGGTAAATTCAGTAAATAGCTTCCTGCATTTTTATAAGCATTTAAAAGTTTCAGACTTTTTGGCAGTATTGGAAGTGTTCATGTGGTCTTTGTTTAGTATTGGGACCTAAGTTACATGCATGCAGAGAAGGAGAGGGATGTATCCTTCTGCTGACCAGATGTTAGATGGAAAGAAAAACAAAATACAAAGTCTGAAACAAAAAAAGGAAGAAAAAAGGTGTGCTAAGAATTTACTTTTCAACCCTGTGTAGGTTTTACAACGAATAGCAAGAGAACTCAGTTTGGCTGAAATAATGCTTCCTTTGTCATAGGAGTGAATGAAGAGAACTCCATCATGGGAACAGAACTCTTCCCCAAGTGGTAACTGCGTTCATATTCTTCTCTGGTCTTTACAAAATATTGGACTACATTGACTAGTAAACTGATTTCTTTCTGGGACATATTCATGCACTTTTTACAGTTTTTATTCTGTTGTATCAAATCTCCAGAACTTTGTTAGAGGTTATCTAATCTACCACACTGTGCACCCTCCTGGGTTTGTCTTGGGTTTGTTCTGTTCTGGGAAGGATTCCGCTGTGTTACCTTGAGGATGCCTGCTAAAACTTGAGCTTCTTATTTAGCAAGAGTAAGATCAGGATTGCAAGGAAAAGAGGAGTAATGCATATTGCAGAGTCTTCTGCAACTGTGTGTTGCATAGATAATTGTATCAGACCAGGATGAATCCATGTGAGAAAAACAAAATTGAAATGATGAGTGAACCTGAAAAACTAAGAAATTCTCCCAAGCCAACCCTAGGTACTGTACTTGTTTTGCACGTGTGAGTGTGCGGCTCATTGCGAGTTTGCGCTGCTGTGTTGTGTCCCTGTACTGTACCACAGCGAACACAGAGAGCACCCACGGAGACAAGGGAGCCATGGAGTCCGACTGAAGTATATGAGAGGAGAATCCATCCTGTCATTAAAACTAGGTGGTAAAAGTTAAGATTCCTCTGAGCATTTTCTACTAAAGTTCGTGAGAAATTAAAGCTGTGCCTGAGAGAAGCACCAAGTTGAGGCTTTCTCTGGTTTTGAAAAGCTGAATTCTTTTCTTTTTCGTTTTCTTTCTTTCTTTTTCCCTCTCTCTGCTCATTAAAAAGGTGCTATTTGTGGTCATTAGGAGGCACCCAGAGCAATTAGGTCCAACTGACCTTCTGATAGCTATTCAAGACAGAAGCTAAAGCAGGATTGCATTGTAAACAACAACAGAAAGGGGGTCGCACTAAACTTTATGGCTTGTTGGTATGCCAGGGGAGATTAGAGGATGATGCAGTCGGCATCCCTGTAAATCTTATTTATCGCTCATGTGGGGGAGGACACCGTTATCTGAGGGGAATCCTAGGACAGTGAGGTTGTGAACTTTGGGGGTTTCTCAGTTAAAATGGCAGAGGGAGTAATGGAAGAAGGAAGGAATGAAATAACAGAATAAAGCCAAGCGACTCAGTTACCTTTTTAACTGTGGTACGTGAGGATGGCCGTTGTGTGCTTCCATCTCACCTGTATCCTCTCAGAAAGTGGGCAACAGTAAATGCTGAAGGACAGAGCAGAGACTCTACCCCAGTGTATGCTACAGTCATGTCATGTGTGGCTTAAGGGCTTCCTGAGCTGGAAGTTATATCTGTGTGTTTAATAGCCTAAAGGGACTTCCCTTCCCCGAGTTTGTCATTGCTCCATTTCATCCATGTTGTGGTCTCCAGTGAAAAGCTGGTTCTGACCAAGTACTGGAGAAGTCAAGTTCTATTCAGTCCTGGCGTTTGAATTGCCATACCCTGGTGAAGCCACCATCAGCCACATGTGGCCCGTTGTAAGTGGATCTGAACTGAACAGTGTTTGCTGCTATCACCCTCATGGCATTTGCACTGGGTACCCCCATGCTTCAGTTCAGATTAACTGGTGATGGTAGTTCCTTTAATTTCATAATGCCCTGTCCCTGTTGGAAGATCCTTTGATGTCCATGCTTTTTAACAATAAGTAGCTGCATTAATTGAAAAGAGCTGTGCTGATTTACCACAGCCCTTGCAAATAAAGCAGTGTGTGACACTGTTTAGGCAAGGAACTGTCTAGAGGAAGGTGGTCAGGGTGTATCAGTAATAAAGATGTGTTAAAATGGAGTCATAGATGGATCCACTGCCTCCTGGGTGGCAATTCCTACTTCTTTAGAAAATGAGTCTGTGAGGTTTTTTAAGTTTTAGTGGGGAGTTTTTTTTTTAATATCTGCATGGGAGAGATGAAAATGATTTGTGTAGTTTATTCACAAGTTAAGTGGTTGTGGCAGTGGGTTGGAGCAAGAGGAAAAACAGGTTCAGGAAAAACAAGATACAAGAGTTGTATGAAACTGATGTGATAGCAGTAGGAGTGCCCTGGTTCTGCAGTATTGCTCAGGCTTAGCACACGCAGCTGTGGTCGGAAGTCCAGAGTCTGTCCATGCAGGGAAACTGAGTGCAATGGAAAGACAAGTAGGAGAACTGTGTCTCTTCCACAACAGCTCCCTGTCTGGGCTTTCTGTTCCAGAGTGAAAATGAGTGTATAGCAGAGCTGGGCTGTGGAAGCTCTGTCAGCATAGGATAAAATGTCTTGTCTTTTAGAGGACTGTGTACCTGCAGGGGCCATTTAGAAATAGATGTTGCTGGTTTTGTGTGTCCATAAGCCAGTATCTTCAAAATGTGGTGCCTCTGTGTGCACTAATGGAACAGCAACTGAGAAAAATGGTTACAAAGCGCTCCCAGGGACCGTGTCAGGCCCTTGTGTGGATGGCAGTGTCAAAGCTTGCATCCATTTCTCAGGGTGAGGAGCCACTCCTCATGTGTTGCCTCGATCGTGTTCTAGATTTGCAGCATAATGTAGAAGGGTTCTGAACAGCAAACCTGCTGTTGTCCCTGATCAGAGCCTGAATTCCTTACGCAGAACAGAAAGTGTGTTGGTAGAAATGGGATCGGCTTCTTTAAGGTCTGGAGGTCCCTGCGTCCCCCCGCGTGGGATGGGGAGGAAAGGGCTCGGCCCCTTCCAGTTTTATGTGGGGTCAGGCAGTCACTGGGTGGAAGGAGGCTCTCAGTGGAGTCCACCATCTGGCAATCATAAAACCAGTAATCAACATTTTTCTGAGGAGGATGGTGAGGAAACGAGCTGCAGCGATTGTGGGGTGGCCGGGCCCTGTGCAGACACCTTTATGGCTCTGCTCCACGCTGGTTGGTGTCTGCACCGCAGGTCAAAAGTTCAGCCTGTCCTCGCCCCTTCTTTTTTGCTTCCAAAGATGGGAATTAGGCCGGGGCCTGGAATGCTGGGAGACAGTAAAATGGCTTGTTCTGGCGAGGCCCTGCTGCCGCCTGCGCTGTGGTGGAGGCGGCGGTGCCACTGGGATCGTGAGCACTGGGACAGGGACGTTGAACACAGCCAGGATGGCCAGGCCGCCTCCCAGACAATGAACTGGCAAGGTCAGCCTTTTCGGGCACTTTTCTTTTTTTGCCCTGAGCACAATTAGTAGCTTATAAAGGCTGTTCTGCTGCTGAACCAGACCTTGGAGAAAAGCAAGATGAGGAAGATTGCAGAGGCTGTTTGTTTCCAAAAGAGGGGGTGCAGTGTTAGTAGAGCACTCTGGGCAACGCTGTCACAGAAGCTGGTGACACTGAAGGGGAAAAGGGGTTGATGATTCAGCAGATCTGATACTTCTTTGAATGATACCACAGGAAAGTAAAAGTTGGAGTAACTTTTTTCTCTCCTGCTGAACTGCATGGTGTGTATGATTGCAGCTCCTCCCTCTCCACATTATCTAGGGATGCGCCCACCCTCATGGCAAGGGGGAAAATTCCAGTTCACCAGCTGTGACATCTGATAGAGGTGCTTTGTGCATTAAATGAATGTCCTAATCATTCAGCCCGTTTCTCCCCCTCATAATGAAAATAAGGAGCAGAAGTAACTGCAGGAATGCAGTTACACCCACGGCTGAGGCAATGCCCAGGCAGAACAGGGGTTGAGGTATAACAGCATTCAGAAATCCCTGAAACCAGGAGTGAGTTGGAAATATGAGGGAGGTTAAACTCTGAATACAGAACGTTTTTAAGGTGATGGATGAGCTTTTTCTAAACAGCAGAACTTGATTAATTTCTTTTTCTGAATAATAAAGAACATTTTAAAGCAGCCACCCTGGTTAATGTGAATCATTCTGTAAACTGTTTTTTTGCCCCGCGCAATGCAGAGCCTCCAGATTAACAAATACGTTGGAATGCTGAACACACATCTGGTCTGCATTACTGTGGGCCTGGCCATAATCACGTGGAGAAAGCTACCTTGGGTTTTTATGTAGAAATGTTTGTATTACACAAAACCCCTGTTGCCAAGCAATTTTTATTAAACCGGCCAGTTTATGCTGAATATTGTGTCCTGCTGAGGAGCTCAGAGTGCCATGAAAATCCATGCACAGCTTTACTCCCATTGCTGATGTTCCACAGGCTGAAAGAAGCCAGAGTCCTAGGGGATGGGGGAGTGTTGTCAAGAGTTTTTGTCTGTGCTAACACTTTTCTTTTTGTAATAGTCAGTTTTTTGCCATCTTGACAGCCTTGCCTATCGCAGTCATAATGCATTGCGGGATCTGTAGCCACCATTTTGCCTGAATGCTGCAGCAGATCCTAATGATGTGAAATTAAAATGTCAGTGCCTAGACTGAGCTGGGCCTCCTGGTGGCCCTCTGCTCGAAAAAGTGGGGAATTAAACCAAAATGCATAGTAGCTGAGGGGAGCACGGCAGGGGCTAGTTTTGAGGGCTGGAGGGTTTCTAATGATGCATGGAAGATTAGAAATGCTTACTTTGAAATCCCAATTCTCAGGACATAATTTTAGAAGTTGCTTAGGATAATTCTCTTAGGGACTTAAAATGATTAAGATTTACCATGTGCCTTAAAGATGCTTCACAGTAGAATACTGCTCTAACCTGACTAGTGGTGCTTTCCAGAACTGGAGTCTAGAAAGAAGTGTTACTGTCAATCCAGAAATCTGACTCAGTGAAATTTGGGTTAATAAATATCCATGAAGCTTCTCACACACAGTGCATTCATCTTGGTGTACTGGGGAAATGTCTGTAGTAGAAAGTTAGAAATAAATGCTGGCAAACCTCTGGGCTTCTCTTATTACCAGCTGCAAGAGTTAGAGCGTTGGCACTCATGGTGCGTTAGGAAGACTTCCACACTGTTTTTCAAGGACGAAGGCCCTCCAGTTAAGGATGTTATTTTGCATATCCAGATAAAAGCAGGCTGCATCAGTTTGTCTGTACTGTAAAAACCTTAGCAAATGGTACTAAAGGTCACAGGGCAGGAAGGGGAAGCAGGAGGGCTGGTTTTGTAGCCTTGTGTCAGTCACAACTGTCTGCCGGAAAACCACAGAACCCTGCCTTAGTGTCCACGTCCAGTCACAGTACGCCCAATACAGCCAAGTGGGCTTTTCCTGGCCAGTAACTCATGCAAAGTCCCCTGTCCCCATACAAAGTACCTTCTTCTCTTACCCGGTGTGTCCAGTGGGAGATGTAGGAGCAGTTACAGAATGTGTGCAGCTTTATATCATGCTCTGGCATAAATTGCCTTGTTGTAGTTTGTTTTAAATCACTGTTACGTAGAGAAGCAAAGACTGATGGATGGAGAGGCTTCTTCCAGAGGTGCTTCCTCCATTTCACAATAGAAATGTATTTGCATGCAGATGAAGGACATCTTGCACAGTTCCTGTCCAGACTGGCTAGAAGTTCAATGTTTTTTTTCCAAATAGATGTGACAGTCGGTGATAGTTTTTGTCGCTATTGTGACTCGCGTGACTGTTTCCTTCAGTTTCAGTGCGCAGAGGTTTGCCTTGCCCTGGAGACGGGCGCGAAGCAGCACAGGGCTGCGCATCTAGAAGCGCGCGACTCACGTGCTGGCGCTTGGCAAAAGTGTCTGTGATTGAACAATACCGGAATGTGGCACGTAAAGTGTCTGGAGGGCAGCACTCTGAGTGCTGTGCCCACGTCTTCAGAAAACAAACTTTCCCTGCTGTTACTCAGTTGTGCCTTAGGGGAAATGCCTGCAGTGCAGTCTGTGGCGCCGTAGTAAGTCGTAGTCCTGCTCTAAATATGGAAACATATGTGTTGGTACAGAAGCAATTTCAAAACTGCCGTATTCTTCTTCTTTCAGCAATGCCGACCTAAGAACTGGCTCAGTAGATGAGATCTCAGGTTGATTTAGTGTGGTCTGTTCCTAAGAAGGCCTCGGTAGTTGCTCGAGGTACAGTTATTACAAAGGCAAACATCCAGTGATGCCTTCCTGAGTATGCCTTTCCCAGATACTGCATGCACATCCAGAAATTCCTGGCCCTTTTTATTATGTCTTGATGGATTTTTCTTTCACAATTCCTGGTTACTTTTGGAGCTTTTGCAAGCTTTTGGCATCCACCGTATCTTGTGGCAATGAATTCCCCTGTCGTGTCTGGGATATTAAAAACATACCCCCTTATTCCTTCCCCATTTCCCAGGTATGTCAGAGAACCTACAGGAAAAGGGAGTTTCTGGCATCTCCACTTTATATAAGAAAAGTTCTCTTTTACACTGCATTTTCTTCAAAAAGCAGCGTTTACAGGCCTTTACTTATCATGCTTGTAAAAGCTGCTCTGCAATGTTTTTTTGAAGTAGCGGTTGAAATATTTCAAATTATTAATTTTAGTGCTTGTATGGGGTATAAGAAGTGTAAGCAAGGAAAAGAAAGTATAATGCATGCTGTTTAGCATCACAGCTTGTAAACTTACCTTAAAAAAGGAAGAGTTCAGGGGTTTTGGTTTTTTTTTTTATTCAAGAGGAGAAAATAGTGTTGTTAAGCATCCCAACTGACACTGGAGCTCAAAGCGGGCTCTAGCTATACTCAAAGTGTTGAGCAGTTTGTAGAATGAGGTCCTAAGACTTTACACATCTGGGATCCACAACACGCTATGTTCACATGGAAAATCTGTGTAATACTTAACCTGCTGGGTGAGTTTAAACTCACACAGCTAGGTCAGTGCAGCTGCAGTTGGTATGCATGCAAACAGCCCTGGTAAGAATGGGCTTTTTGTTTAGATGTGTCAGTTAGGAACATCTTAAAATTACGTATAACCAACACAAAGTATGAGTCGATTGTCGTTGACACCAGTTTAGTTTGTGCAGTTTTTTCAGGGAGAAATGGTGTTGGTGTTCCTTTCTCCATGCACAATTTAATTGCTCTTCTTTAGAGAGGAAGTTTAAATCTCCAGCTGAGTGTATGCCAGACTCCTGACACGCATGACAATTGAACTGTGTCTTCTCTACTGGCTATTTAACAACACTGTTGGCATATAAAAATCACTTAAATTCAAGTCATTTGGCCTAGCTGAAAGTGATGTTGGGTACAAAGATAAAAATCGGGTAAGAGGAAGTTGCCTTGTGAGTAGAAAACTGAATTTTGCCATGAAACGTTTATTACAGTGATGATTTGAAAAAAGAAAAAGTACCCGTGTCCTGTACTGGTAGTTTGTTCGGCTTATTAAATCCATATCCACCCATGCACTGAGGTGCTGCTTTCCCTTTATGTGTACCAAATTGCTCATTATATTTAAATTTTTTTTGTTACTGCAGGAGCCCTGTTTGAGCTTTAGATGTGCCACCTTTTTGGAACACATTTTATTGGCACAAAGTGGTGTGTTTTGTTGGTCTGTCACATCAAGTAATATCCTTGTCAGTGCCAGCTAATTGCTATCAATCAACTACAGAGCATGAAAGGCTGGTCTGACTGTTTATTAAAGCACGTTAAAAAGCACAGGCCACATGATTTCTTGTAAAATATGAGACAAGGAGGGTGGTTCTGCAGGAAATAGGCTGACACATCTACATTTTGCATTTAGAAACTGCCATGCAGGTGGGCAGATGAAGCAGGCGTGAGTGATTTATGTCAGGATTTAGTGCCTGTCACTTGGGAGTGAGTGTGAAAGTGGTCAGGAAGAAACCGCTCCTCCTCAATTGCTGAAGGGACCATCAAGGACCATCTGCCTGCTTAGAAACTCTGCTGGCGTGGCTGTTACTGACAGGATGGGAGCATAGGGCAGCAGAGGAATGCAGGTGATATTGCACGTAATAGAAGTAAGACAATCCCCATGCATCCTATTTGGATAATTTAGGGGATAATCGACTGTAGTCTGAATTTTCCCCTCTTGTCAATTCATTTGTGTGCAGGCTGTTCATGTTAGTGTACGCCTGCCTCTTTGATTGTCTTGGCGTCCAACCTGGCATTTAAATCCCATATAATTTATTAAGATAACAGCAGTTCATAGCCTGGTTATCCAAGGCTGCTGCTTTTTTTGCCTGCCTTGCTCATGGGTTTGAACGCAGGGATCCCTTGGAAGCCTTGCCAGCAGCAGGAGTGAGGAGCTGCAACCACTGCAGGTACCAGGCATCTTTCCTCCACGGAACTGTCACGTCAGGTCCCGTCTGTAGATCCAAAGCTCAGAAGGTCAGAGCTCATGTGTTTGTGTGTTTATTACCTTCCATTTAGCTCTCAGGAGTCCCATTTCATGACCATCATCAGCCCTGGCCAGGCCATCAGGCAGGTCAGGGGTGTTATCTCCGTCTTTATGACTCTTGGATGTTTTTTTTAGGGGAAACAGTCATTCTTTCTCACAAGCTCATTTGAAAGTTCTAGAAATAATGTTGGCTATTGATGTTTAAAACATTTTTATTCTTTAAGAGAAGCTGAGTGTTTACCTTAATTTTAAAAGAAGACCAAAACTTCAAACCCCAAATCAGTGTTAAAAAAAAGAAGTGCCTGAACTATGGATTTTCCTTCTTGTTAGATGACATCTATCTCACCATACCCATGCACGATCACAAATTACATTTTAATTTCCTTGTAAACAGTATAGGAAAATATTTTCCAAGTGGATTCCTCAAGGGGATGGTTGATAAAGGACATCTGCAGGACAGCGCCCTGTTAAAGTATGGCAGAGCTGCCGTTGTCTTTTTCTCTATCTTTAGAGAAATCTCTCAGGGCAGTGATGACGTTACCCGGGTGGACTGTTGGAGAAGTACCTGCTCCCCAGTTGCATATTAGCTTTCAGAATTCACTGGTATCTTTTCTAATCCGTCACAGTCACCTTCTAAGAAAACTCCTGAAAAGTTAGTAGAAGAGCTAGTTTTCAGCAGAGGTGGCCTAGCTTAAATGCATAATGGAAAATAACCTGAACATTGAAGTAAGTCTTTAAATTTCGTTACTTTAAAAACAGGCTAATGTTTTGTAATAGTGTTTTTTCCTCAAAAATGAAAAAAATATAAGACCCAAAATGAAACATGTACTCATCAAGTTGTGAAAAAATAAAGCTATAAACAGGCACAAAAAAATGAAGATGGGTTTAAGAAAGGTCAGGATCCCCAAAGGAAAAGCGGCAGGATTCTACTACAGTTCCGATTATAAGTTTTGCTTTCTCTTCTCATACTTCCACTCAAACCTCAGTCATCTTTGTTAGAAATGGTGGCCTTTTTTTCAGAGATGTTGTGCTTTGCGAATGCGTTGAACTCCAAGTTTTTGCTGTATAAAGCAGCATCCAGGAGAGATGAGAGGCACTCACTGTGCTAGTCCGTGCAGTGTTAGTGTTGTGGTATTTTGGTTCTTCATTGTAACCCGTTTTCTTGAGGAACATGGCTTCAAGTCGGTTGACTTTAGGCCACAGGGCCTGTGATATGGGCTTTTCTGGGGTTTACCGCTTCCAGATAAAGCTTTGTTTTCTGCATGCTTGAACTGCATGTTTTTAGAGGTACTGATTCAGAAGTATTTAAAATACCAATGAAAATGAGAACCCCTTAAAGCTTGTCAGATCTAGACTTCCCTCCTGTTGTCTTCCTTTCATTGGAGCTGGACTAGACCCATCCTGGTGCTTCCATGCTGCTACTTGATAATATTCTAGTGGAATGAGTTGCTGCCTTTCCCCAGCCGTTCGCAATCAGAGTTCAGCATCTTGACTGCTATTGAACTTTCCTCTTTTTGTCACAAAATGTTGAAAGTGAGGAAGTGAATATTTGTTTTTGATTGTCCAAACCCAAACCACCTCAAAAGGATTCAGTTTCTGGGAAGCAGGGAGCACATTGGTAGGTTTGTAGATCTGTCATACAGTGTTCCTCAAAGTGTTATTCAATCACTGTGGGTATTTTTAGTCACAGTTTATTTGTATTATGGTAGAAATTGGAGGTACTAAAGACAGAACAAACGTTCCCACTGCTGAGAACCTTAGTACGTAAGCGCAAAGAAAATGGAAGAAAACCGAACTCCCCAAAGTGCAGTGGTATTTGTGTCCTGAACCCAACCAGAAATCCCCACCAGTGTCCATTTGCTTGGTTACCAGGCTGGAGCTGCCGGCAAACCGCAAAAAGCAGGAATGCCATTGAGAACACCCCAGCATTGTGTCCCAGGAAGTACTGGTGTTGAAACATTCAGATCCCATCAGATCTGCCTGTCACTGAATATGGTACAGACTTGGTTCCCAGCTGTGCTTGCAGGGGAAACAGGGAAAAGGAAGGGTCACGGGAGGTTTCCCTGTTGGCTGCGTAACCAGTTAGGGGATTATTTGCCTCTTTGGTGCATGCAGTGACAAGGGCCAACTTGAGAGCTGAATAATTTGCATGTGATACCAGAGACACAAAAATGGACATATGAATGTTTGGAAGGAAGTGAAAGTTGTTTGGTTTCTGCAAACTGGTGAATTTAAAAATACATTGTCAAAAAATTTCCAAACTTGCTTTTCCTTCAAGCGGTTCTGTGAGAGCTTGTTTAGGGGTTAATATTGCAGGTGTGAGTGACTTGAAGTTTTAAGAACCCTTGGAATGTGTAAAGAGGGGAAGGATTCCATAGATAAGGCTGAACTCTGAACTTGAGGCACAATCCAGTTTCTACGTTGATCTCCATCGATACAAACAGCATCAGCCGTCTGCCCGAGTCAGGACCCTGCTTCCCCTTGGAGCTGTTCAGTCAAGGAGGATGGGCTGGTAACATCTGAGAAGAGGGCAGCGAAGGGACACTGGGTTAGTCTGGAACTTTGAAGCACGTGCAGCAGGAGTGTAGAAAAACCAGAGGAGGTGTTCTGAGGGTGCTTTGTCAGTGCCTCCTCATGAAACTTGGTCCTTTAGCAGGGCGTGGGTGTGCAAGTTTTTAATCAGCCAATTGCTCTGACAGCACTACCGCTCCCCCTGCCCATTTCCAGTCCTGTGCATGTCAGCATTCCCAGCCTTGCAGAGGGATAAATACTTCAGTAAAAATTGCATGAAGAGAATGAGGCTTTTTTTTTTAACATAATATTTGTGTTCAGTGAGACTGGAAGAGGCGTTGTACTCTGGCCAGCGGAACAGACTTGTGCAATGGCTGATCCATGGAAGCACTGCTGGTGTCATTGGGAGCTGTAGCAGGGACTATTGTGTAGCTATGGAAGCACCAAATGAGGTGCCACCTGCTTGGTGCAAGCAAGGAAGAGCAGGGAAGAGAGACATCGATTGCAGCTTTGTTCTCATTTGGGAATATTTCAATATGCTAAAAGTCTGACTCGCACAAGACTCCAAGTCCAATATTTTATCAGTAGAGGCCTATTACTTAGTTTGCATGTTAATTTGCTTTCCTTTTTGTGATTGTTATGGTTACCTCCTCCCAACTTCACCCCTCAGTGAAGTTCTGGTGAAGTTGCCCATGTAGAAAAACATGTTATAATAATTTGTCCTCAAAATTCTAAACCAGTGCTACAGGCAGAACAAACTGTTATTTGGTCACTGCCTGGAGCAGCATCTCACAGCCTTATTCAAATCAGGAGGTTGCTATGTCATTCTAGTTCTCATTTACTCAGTATCTTTCCTTCTTACATCATTTCAGCGGGTTTTCTGACCTAGGACATAGTTTCTTTCCTTACAATTGCGAACTTAAGAGCTGAGCATGGGCCTGAAGGGCAGAACAATTGATTTCTATTTCTGTCTGTTGCTGAGTGATGGACTCAAAATCCTTGCCTCTGTTAACCTATCTGTAAAAATGGAGATAATGCTGCTTATAGACTTATATGAAGCACTTGAGGGGTTATCTTTTTTGATAGGCTGCTTGTTAGGGGAGGATAAAATGGCTTGAGTGCTTGTGCCAAAAGTAGACTGCAATGAACATTTGGAGAAATGGATTTTAATGTAAATTTTCACTTGCTGCTGGTGAAAGCCAGAAGGGAAGAAGTGCTTCAGAAAGCAAAGCTCCCTGGCTCTTTCCTTTTAGGGCTCCTGGAAAACGGGAAGCACAGAATTCCTGTGAAAGGGGTGCAACCCATGTTCTCAATGAATGAGTTTGGAGGATCCCTGACAGGACGGAATTCTTATTTAAACTGTTTCAAACTCCGCTACCAGTGTTGAAGGGTGGAGTCTTGTGAGATGCGAAAAGTACTCTGCTCCTCCACTCCTCAGATAGGGGCTGCTCAGTCCCCTGCTGACTGGAGCTGAGGCTCTTGCTTAGACAATTCCTAATGAAAGGGTCAGACTTTGAAGTGGAGACGGGACCAGAAAAACTACTCTTAGGACTCTAGACTGTACAGTACCTTTAACATGTGTAGGGCAGGGATGTCAAGGCTTCTTATTGTCAGATGGAAACTGTGTTGTTTAGACATCTTTATTATTATTACCAGCTCCTCTTTAGTGCCAGACTTGGTGATGTTGAGGGCTCATTACTCCTGATCTCCACAAATTCCGTATCTCGAAGAAGACTCCGATGGCACACTGGAATCCATGTTTGTAGTTGCTGTGTTATGGGATGTGGGTAGGTCTGCTCTACACGTGGCTGTGCTGCCCTGGCAGCTCTTCGGCCCTGCCTACATCCTGCCTTGCCCTCGAGAGCTCTTGCCAGCAGCTGAGGGTTGGGAAGGGGCCGCAGTTGAGTAAGGGAGTGTCTGCTGGGTTGCGTAGAAACCTGTCCCTTATCACCTGCCACCGCTTTTGTGAAAGGTTGCTCAAGGTTTAAAGTTCTGGGTTTGGGTAATCAGGCCAGACCAGACCTCACAAAGAGGCACAATGGCTGAATACAGTGCTGTAAACGCTGTCACTAAGGAAGTGCCTTGGTTTGTCTGAATTTACAGCCTTCCTGAGGCAATCCCAAATGCACTGCTTGGATTTTGCCTTTAAAAAAAGTGTCCTCTTGGCTGTATTTTTCAGCCCAGTTTCTGCCCCCTCCCCCAAACATTTTTTAAGCCACCATTTTCTCCTCAGCTTCTTCTCTAGGGTTTTTTGTCATTATATCATGTTTCTCAGTGGAGATGCTTTTTTTTTCTTCCCCCAAAAAAAGGAAAGCAAAGCAGCCTCTCGTCAGAGGAATGTGCAAGCAGAGTACATTTAAGAGCCACATTCTGTGCTGCCATGGCAACCAGAGTTTTAAAAATGATACCGTCGGTGTTCCAAAATGATGCAACCTACAATGAACATCAGGAATAATTAAGAAAAGTAGATTGTGCTCTCGGCTCGAGAGAACAAATGATGAGGGGAACCATTTCTCTATTGATTTTTGTTTTCCCCCTCCCAAGTGACGTTTACAACATGTTGTTGGGGGTTTTTCTGCACTCGCAAGACTTGCACAGGGATCACTGGCGGGTTTGTTAGAGACCTTAATGTTGGGTCCCCGAGTGGTTTTATACGGTGACCTGTGGGTGTTACTGCTGAATCTGTCTGCCTGCCTGTTTTAACAACTGCACTGCTGGGATGCAGCTCTGTCAGGTAACCAAGTTATGACCCAAGGCCCAAAACTCTCCTTCTTCCAAGGCCTTCCAGCCAGTGATGGTGTCGATAGCAAGGTGTTCTCGTCGCAACATATAACCTCTGCCATTATATAAAGACCAGGCATTTGGTATCACCCCTTTTTATGTTTCATTTCCATTTTTCATTGTAGTACCAGTAGTGCAGAGGGAACAGTGAGAAATGGAAGTCCCAGGGGTAGATGATGGTGCATGGAGGTGTCAAGAGGGCTTGGAAATGGCAGAGGTCACATGTTAAGACCCTTTCCTGGGAGGAACAGCAGCAGTCTGGGCTTGCTAATGAAATGACAGGGATTTGCAGTGTTGGGTAGAGAAAGTGAGGAGACTGAGAAGGAAAAGCAGCCCAAGGCTCAATGAGGTCTCATGAAGCCTAATTGTGAACATTGCTGCTAATCCGATAAACTGGAGACCTTCTCCTCCCTCAGTTTCTCCCAAATCAGAAATTATCTTTTTTCCAGATAAACTGTTCAGTCTGTGTAGGAGAATAAGATTGAATCCTGCTGTTGCCTGGGCCCCAAAGAAGAAACCCTCTCCGCTAAAATTAAATTACTAAAATTCAAATAGCCTTGGAACTTCCAAACAGGATTGCTTTCTCTGGTAAACATCAGTGCATCGGCAGTTTGAGGGCAGACATTCCTTTTATGGACAGTGGAAGGTTCTGCTCTTTCGCTGCTACATCGGGTTCCTTACCAGCCAAACTCAGTATCTTAAACATAGGTTTGTGCATGAAGGCCACATAAAACAACAAAATCACCCTGACTTCAACTTCCTGAGAAGCTGTTAAGTTTGTCTTTCCTTTCTGGCTCTGCGTGTATTCTGCTTTCTGTGCCCTGGCAGCTCGAACATCGAGAAGCCTTGAGAAACAGATTCTCTATTCTTTCAAGGTTGTTTAATGGTGTATCTTAAACAACAACAACAATAATAATTAAAAACCCAGCCAGCAGTGAATCGTACAAGGCCAGCTGACTCCCATATGCTATAGAATTAGTGGGATTAGAAATCCAGCAGCTAATTGCCACCTATGGCTGAACTTCCACACCCCCACGCTCGCTTCCCCCTCCTGCTGCATCCCCACCCGGAAAGGAAGGAAGCATCATCTTTGTGGTAACGTGGAGTTTCTTGTTCATAACTGTTGGAGGTGAATCTGTAAAAGAACACCGAGTTCATGCCCCAACCACTTCCCAAGAGTCTGGTATTATAAGAATCTGATTTCTTTTTTCTTTTGCTGACAAGACAGATTGAAAGTGTATTTTACGGGCACACCCTTTCAGGTTTCTCTATCTCCTAACTTGCATTAATTTTTAATCACTTCCTCCAGTTGGCATGCAACAACGCCTCCAAGGACTGGCTGAATTTATTCTCAGGCAAGCACTGCTCAGCCTTTATCAAAAAATCTAAGGTGACATGACCTCAAAAACTTCAGAAAATGGATTCTAATTTCAGATACACTGGTATGCATTGGCTTCAGGGGAGCAATCCGAGCCTCACCGAGATTGGATCTGTCCACAAAAAAATCTCCTTGCACTATAGAGAAAACTGAGGCTTCTGGATTTTCTGGACTATCTGTGTGTTTGTTATCTGTGTGTTGTGTAATTATGGAATTACAGAATTACTGCCTTGTTTTCAGGCAAGAGAGAAGATCCACTAACCCTCTTGTTCTAGATTTTTGTAGTCATTGCATTTCAGCAACCAGTGAATACTTAGGAGGATGCGAATGTCTGTATGTGGGTACATACTCAAAAGGTCTATGTGTGAAATACTTTGTAGATGATTAAAGATGCCATTTCATTTCCCAGGTGATGTGCCAAATTGATTCCAATTATAACAAGTAACTAGAAAACCAGCATGGGGGAAGGGGGATTTATAGTGTATTGAGTGGGAGTGACCTTTCCACGTGAAGAATGTGTCCACGGTCTTTTGCAAGTAGCAGGCACTGTGTTTATGGGCTCCATACACTCTGTTTCCAGGCTCTGCAGTGGCAGCTTTTAGTGCTGGAACCTCGCGCTCTGTCTGACCGCCCTTGCTGCTGGTTCATAGGCTGAGAATTCAGGTCAGAACCCTGCAAGGAGCTGCAGGTGATGTTTAGGGTGGAGCGTGCGGACACACACGCTCACGGACCCAGAAATACAGAGCAACGTGCTGCTTCCATGCAAATGCTTCTCCAGAGCAATCGCGGGGGGTTGCCTGTCCTCGAGGCGTACGAGGAAGTCATGCAGTGCTGCTGAATGGATTTGCCTTGGACGTAGTCCCAGCCAGGGAAATTGTGTGACAATTTTAGGGCAAAGGTTCCCCTTGGGTGACATTCGACCGTATTTCAAACGCACTGCGTGTGTTACCGAGCTGGGGCGCGCTGCTCGTGTGCCTTGAGACGAACGAGGCTTCGGAGAATTACCGATCTGTTCGCTGGGGATGACCCTGCGTGGCTCTGAGCGACAAAGGAGCAGCTTGTGTGCTCAGGCTGGGACAGGGCGTGCTGGCAGCACAGGGCCTTCACCCATCCTCCCTACGGAACGCGTACTCGGAGCGAGGGCTGCGACCACCGCGGGTGGCACGGATGCCTACAAAAGGCCGTGGGCTTACCGGTGTGTCATGCCGGAAACCACACATGGATTTAGCAGGCCGTCCAGGGAAAGCAGCCTCTCTTTCCCGGGCCTCCCTGCTGCGGCTTCGCGAATGCCTGGGAAATGCGTCAGCGCTGGCGCGGCGCGGGCAGCCGGGCAGACGGGGCGGAACAGCCGCAGTCTGGGCTCCCAGCCTCCTGGCGAGACGGAGAAACTCCTAATGGAGTGCCGGAGCCTCCCTCCCCGCCCTGCAGCGCCGCTGAAAAACACCCTGGCTCCCCGCCATGCCCTTTCGCGGTGACCTTGCCTGCAAATAGCACGCAGGAATTTTTACAGGCACTGTGCACTTGGAAAAAAGGGCTGAGGGGGTGTCAGGAGGGAGCTGGGGAGGGGCATACTGGGCCCTTTGCTCCCAAAACCAAATCGCATCGGCTTCCCTTGTGTCTCCCCCCTCAAAAAACCCCACTGAGCCTATGAATTGCGAATTCTGTCTCATTGTGCTTGCTCTTTTTTACAGTGCTGTAGATTAATTTCTCTCTTCTGATGGGATGACGCGTTGTTCAGCTCTGAAGATGGATGTAACTGATGGCTTTAAAGGGAATTGTTTAACATGGTGGCAGGATGTTGCACTATTTGCACATACAATTATTCTTTGGCGTATGTGTAAAAAATATGTACATAAAATACAGGGAGAGTGAGTGCATATGAATGTATAAAATTTTTCATACATCCAGTTATGCACGAACATAATGTAAAGTGATACTGGAATGGCTGTCTACTTCATATATATATACATAAAAAGCAGCAGCAGCCACAGGCTAAAAATAACTCCAAATTCTTCTCTCAGATTACATCAATTAAGCTGAGAACATTTGATGTAAAAAGTTGGGCTGTTAAATTCTGCTTCAGAGTCACTGGTTCTGCTGGGACACTGATGCAGGCTGTAGAGATCTCTGGGCTCGGGGCACACGAGCCACATGTAATTTTGCCTCTGACCGGCCGTGTGACGTTGAACAAGCTGCCTTGACTTCCCTGTCTTCTATCAGTGATATAAAGTCAAACGATAAGCTGCCCTGGGAGGGGTGAGTGTAGGATTGATGTCAGCATAGGCACTCCCTGAACCCTTGTCAGGGCTTCTGCAAGTGCTGCTGTAGCAACGGGACCACTCCTGCATTTTGAGCTAGAGCTTTGAAAGTCACAGGAAAATATTCCTGCTGCTCCATCCATTGGTGCCATAAGGGAAGTTGTTGGCTGTAGCTGCTTTGTACAGTCTCTTGGATGGGAAGGTGCTCAGCACTGTGCAGGATCGTGCTTTTCACACATTGCCACCTTGCTCTCAGTCACTGACTCGGCTCATATAACGTGTCGGTTGTATCCCACTCTTCAGGCATCTATTAGAACTTCATGATACAGAAAGGAAAACTGATTATCTAGAAGTGGCTTTAATTAAAACTTGTTTTTCTGGTGTGGTGTCCTGTGTTCCTGTCTGTGGCAGCCCTGCTCCCTGTAGTCAGCAAGCTGCTTTTCACTGCTCTCAGAAGTTTGGCTGTTGCAATCCAAGGTAATTTTGTTTGTGCGAGATACTCATCTCCAAAGGAAGGGCCAAGAGCAGGGGTGAAAGAGAGGACAGGCGACAGATGACTTAAGTGTTTCTATTAGGCCTTTCTGACAACCCCGATAATTCTTTAATGGCTTCCTAACAAAGGGTAACAGCATTACATCTGAGAGGTTTTTTGGACCACTTTTCTCCTCGTTCACTGGTGGGTATGAAGAAGCAGCAGTCAGAACCAGAGGACTCTGTCTGTGTATGTGCTGGGCTGATTGGAGGCTGCAGCAGCATCCAAGTTCTTTTTATTGTCTGTACAAAGAGGGAGTAATGGTCTAAATGGCATTAGATGTAAATTCAGCTCTAAGAGTCATTGATACATATTGTGCTTGTGGCACCTTTTGCGTAAGCAACCCAGAGACTCCCCAGAGGGTTTTGATACCTGAGGTATCGGAAAAAAAAAAAAGAAAAGGGATTCTTGTGTTGCAAGAGAGGATTTGCTCAGTGTGGCTTTCTCCGACATATGGTGCAGCAGCACCTGTTCTGTAAGAATGATCTCAGTGCAGGGAGCAGATCCTCGAGAATAGAGGAAATTTCATATCTGCTTCCCAGAATTCCACCTGGCTGCCACCTGCTCCCACATTTAATTGGCCCGAGTCCCTTGGCTTTCTGCGCCGACCGCGGGGTGAGCAGGAGGAAGCACAGACAGACAGTGAGTATGCAGTGTTGTGGGGAAACAACAGGGACTTCGAAAGAGCAGCGCAGCGAGAAGCCAGGCTGGTTCATGTCACATTCGTCAGCCATTGAGGGGCGGCGAGCGGCCCATCCCTCCGTGTGAGGACACAGTGTGGTTTCTGAGCTGCCTGGGACCAGTAACCAGGTGTAAAATATGAGGCAGTTCACACTTAAAGGAGTATCTGTTGCCATTTGATACCAGACTGGCTGTTCAAAAGTTTCTATCCTTGTAGTTCTGTAGCACGAAATAATGGTGGTAACAGCTGGGAGTATCCAAGTGGTGTTGGCAGTGGATACCCACACACCAGGGATAAACATCCTGACAAAACTGAAGTGTTTATTTGCGTGTGGATGTCACTGCCTGGTAAATTCCAACACATCTGGTTATCACTGCTGAGATTTGCCAATAAAAAGGAGGGTGTTAGGCCTCATTTTTCCCAGAACAGAGTGAGCGTGGCTGCTCGCGTAAAGGAGATTGGAGAAGCTGATACTTAGCAGATTTCATTCCTCCTTGTCTGTGTTTCCCCCCCACCTCTACTGAGCTAAACCACCTTTTTTCACTTACTTAGTGTGACCACAAATATTTAACCACGGTGTCTTAACTTCATCAAACCACACTGGGGGCCATGTTACAGCTGAGCAACTTGGGAAGGGAAAGCCTGCAGTACCAGTGAACCTGGGTGGCTCTAATCTGTGAGCTGAGCACTTCGAGACACTGACACCTCCCTCACGCTGGGGTAAGTTATGAACAGCCCATGTGCTTCATTACTCAAAAGCAACTTTATAGAGTGTGGGATGTCAGACTCTGAAACAAATTCAAGAATTAGTTATTATTAATGGTTTTAAAGCCTTATATATTGCACAGGTCAGTGTTGTATAATGGCAGGTCACTGCTATCCCTGTTGCTTCTCTGGGAGAACTGAAGCAGAGAGGGGAACAGCTCAAAGTTGTTCACTGAATGGAGGTCCATCTACACTGGACAGCAAGCAGGAGTTAAGGATTCAGAACGCTTGAAATCAGGGCTTTTTATGCAGATACCCCCTGAGTTACAGGCATAGCTGGTATGGCTCCAGTTAATTCCTAATGAAGTCAAGATTCACATCAGGGTTGTGCTGTAAAGTGAGCAAGCTTTCCAGTTCTGAGCAAGGCTCCAGTTCCTTACTGTCCTACAGCAGCTTCTCAAGTGTTCTCCATCCATTTCTGCCACTACAAAGCTGCAGGTCTAAACCATCTGGAGTTCTTGAAGACCAGAATTTCACTGACACATGGTAGGAGATACTTCTCAGATCGCTCAGGGGAGGCTTTTTCCATCATAATGCTTTTCTTTTGCTGTACAGTGCAGCTCTTGGGTTTCATTTCAGCACCTGCTTGGTGGTCACTGGATGGACACCTCCTTCCCAACACACAGGGAAAGGGAGAAGGAGGAAAAAAAGTTGCTTACGTGGTCTCGGCATGACTGAGATTGTCTGCAAAGGGGTTGTTTGATAATTCTGCAGGCTGGGGCCACAGGGGACACTCAGGCAGTGTGGTGCAGCTCTTGCTGATTTGCAGCATTAATTTAAGCTTCTTTCTATGTTGCTGCATTTTCACTTCCTTTTTTAGACAAACAGCAAGCTGTAGGTACACGCTGTTCTTATGGCCCATGTGCCCCACACACATGCTTCCAGAAACAGGGCTGTGCTGCACCAGTGGGGAGAACCTGGGGAAGGGCAAGATAAGGAAACCACCTCAGCTTAATGAGGATTAATTGCTTCTGCTTTGCTTCCAGAACATTCCTTTCCTATGTGTAAGGCTCTAATGGTTACTTTGATATATAGCCCAATATATGAAATTGTCTTTTACCTTAAACTCTGAGAGGCCTTGGGTTTTCTTTACCTCGTTTAAGCTGTCCTTCAATAACTGGGTTTGTAGCTTTGCCTCTCATCTCTCCATTCTGAATTTATTTTAAAAAATTGTAAGTATTCAGCAGATCCTGAGTGCGAGGCTCAGGTGTCTGTCAGGAAGTATCAGAGCAGTTGTTCCAAGGTGAGCTGTCCTTCCTGGTCAGTTATAACCTTAGAGCAGCCTCAGGGCTGCTGTGTCTTCTTGTTCCTGGGTACAGACATACCCTTGAAGTGTGTAAACACAAACACGGGGCTTCGTTACACCTGTGCTTTGGCTGGAGCAGAACTTGCACCGTTATGGAAGCCATTTGTGTAGAATCTATTCTTACAGGGCCTTTTTGTTTACTTTGAGACTCTGTTATGTTGCAGTAAAGAGGTTTTAATGCAATTTAGGATGCGCTGCACAGTCCATCACCAGCTTCCAAGCACGCAAATGGGGAAATTAACAGCTGGTTTGAAGTGTGGCTGATTTGCTGAAGACCACTGCTCCCACTCTAATGGAACACAGAATGATAGTGAAATGCAGTAGCAGAATAGAACGGCAGGAGCTGACCCTCTAAATCATCTTGAAGTCAAACAGCATTAAACAGTTCCTGATGCTGCCTGCCAAGTTCATATTATCACTGCGTCTCCAAGTAGCACAGCCATTTACAGATAAGAAAGGGTTAGTGCGCTTGAAGGAGTGGGGTGGTGTTTGCAGAGACATAGGTACCAGTTTAGCAAGTCAATACAGAATCAGTTTCTTTGCCTTTTTTCCATATTTGACAGTCCAGCTCCAGGTGAAACATCTCTCATTCCGGGCAGCCAGAGGCAGGCAGCCAGGCCGTGCCCTGAGTGCTGGAGGTGGCCCGCATGCGGCACTGGTTCCGTGTCTCTGGCTGGTGTCAAGATACAATTTGCAATGTGGTGCATGTGATGCTATAGTAGGAGCCTTGCAATTACTCTGGTGGAAGCTGGGACTAAGGATATGTAAATTTAATTCCATTGCCACATAAATCCTCTGTAAGCATGATCCAAATCGTGTTAATCCAGATATGTAAAAGGAGGCCTTTCTTTTCCTTTTCTTTGGATTGTAAATTCTTTGGGATAGGAACTGCATGTACACACGTGTGTTTGTAGCACTCTGCTCTCCTCTGAGGTATCTACAACTTTTGCAGTGTTTGTTATGGAGGAATGGGATCAGTTGAAGGTTTTTAGAGAGAGCAAGGTCTTGTCAGTGAACTGAGAGTTCTTCCCCTCTGCCAGGAGGAAGCAGTGGTACAGAGAGCCCAGAACAGTTCTTTGATTGCAGAACAAAGGAGGAAGTCATTAGGCCACACCCTTTCTGTGTTCCTTTCCCTGCCTGGATGTGAATTTCGGACTGAGACTTAAAGAATCTTAAGGGTAGAGAAGTGCTTTTTACCTAGAAAAGAGTAGACTGAACCGTACAGAACCCGTGCAAGCTGTCGTGCACCAACCTCATCAGGTTTTGCTGCCAGCTGAAACAAGAAGTTACAAACGATTCTGCTTTTCTCCTTTCCATATTTCTTTTTTTTCATTAGCTTTAGAGTCAGTTAATTTTTATACAGACTGAGTCACCCATCCCTACCCAGCCACTGAAGAATGCATTTAATTCACAGCTCAAGAAGCAAACTGAATGTTTAAATTGACTCAACCTTTGTGGAGGCTTTGATCCATTCTGGAGAAGAGTGACTAAGTGAAACCAGGGGAAGTCAGCTCGCAATAGCCCAGCTTACGGCTTTTGCTGCAGGATCATTTTCACAAAGAACACCGAGTGTTACAAGCAGTTTGGGAGTGGCATCATGAATCCTGGAGCTGGGACAATGCCTGCTTTCTGCAGCACACAACAGTGCAGAATGACTGGGCAGCAGCCAGTGTCGCAAAACACTTGGGTTTCTTCAGACTGGTTTTAGAAGTGCCAGCCCCTTTGAGTGCTGGGTTTTGGATACCTTAGAGGGGTTTAATTTTCACAAAGTGCTGAACACACACATTCTGAAAAACAGGACGCTGGAAACTTGTCATATGAAAACCCTTGGTGGTTGCCTTTCTCAAAATGTGCGTTCTTTGCTCAGTGTTTCAAATGTCAAACCAATGACATTAAAAAGGCGATTAAATATGGTCAAAGACCACAGCATTAAACCAAACCTTTTTTCTCCCTCCCCCCATTATTTGTTGTACTTTTGGAGCGCTGAAGGATTTTAATGCAGCTGGATTTAAAGTGTAAATAACTAAGCTGTGTGTGGCTGGTTATGGGCAGATCCTTGATCTCTCCTCTGGGGACTCTGCACTATCTGGGAAGTATCCTCTCTGGGCTGGAGTGCTGTGCTCCTGTCTCTGACCACCGTTCCATACTGAACCAAGTACTTCATCAACTGGGTTTCAGAGCCGTGGAGAAGGGGGTGAATTGTCTCTTCTGAGTCGTGCAATTCCTGTTGTACAGTTCCTGGTGAGCAGCCAGCAATCCCTGCACACTGCCTCTCTTTTCTCCCTCTTATGCACACTCGGTCTCTAGCTTTTCCCTTGCCTTTTTGTGCCAAGAATGTGATGGGGGAAGGGGGAACCGCACAGGAAATGCCTCTTCTTTTCTCTAACGACATTTCCAGCTGCATTTGGATGGGAGAATTCGAGGAGGGGGAAAGCATCAAATCAGTGGAAAGTTGTTCAGCTGCCAAGTCAAACTGGTACATCTTAGCTCTGGAGACAGTAGAGCCTTTTCTGCTCAATTTTGGCCCATTTTTAAAGTTCCGTTTTTGGAAGAGCAGGGGGAAAATAAGTCAGTGACATCAGTGCTCCTGGTTTTTATTTATATGCATGTTTTTTCAGCAAAAGTGAAGCTAAATTGTAGCTGTACTTTTAAAGGTTGTAAGTGCCATTGGTTTAGGAAAGCTTAAGAAGGGTGCTGTCTTTTTCTTTCATAGCAAGGAGTGTCTGCCTGCCTTTCCATCTTTGGTTTATCTCTCCATCCCCTCGCCCACGTGCAGTGCCAGACCTCCTGCTCACTGCTTTCCATCCTTCTCCTGGTGGGGTTATTTGGTGACGTGGCTGTTGCACCTGGGGCATGCATTAGAGCACTACAGGAGCAGCCCCTTCCAAGGAGCTGTGGGCTGATCAGTCCAAGGAGAGCCCTACAGTTTATGAGCTGCCAAGGGAGCAGAGGGGTTAACTGCAAAGCAGATAAATGGGAGAGACGTAGATAGGACAGGAGATGAAAGTTGTTCTAAATAGATAGCATGATTTCTGTTTTTCATCTTGGTCCAACAAGCAGGAGGAGTTCTCCCCAAACTGTCCTGAGCATTGCAGGAGGAGCTGGGCTTTGCCTGGGGCGCGCTACATTTGGAGTTTCTCTCTCTCATGTTGGGTCACTGCCAGCATGCTGAAATCTTTTGTGCAATTTGTGTTCAAACAGTGTTCTTTTTGTGGCTCGTAGAGTAAAATTTGTGGTGCACCTAGCAGAAGTGGCAAGCAAGAACTCGAATCTTGCCAGTGGTGAATGTTACGTTCTGAAGAGATGAAGTGCTGTGTATTTTGCAATTGTTTGCCGTATAAACTGTGTTCCTTTGCGCAAGGTGCATGAGACATCAAAGCTCTGCAGCAGCCTTACCTTGTGAAAAAAAATATTAAGAGAAGGAGAAAAAAAAGGGAGAAAAGAAAAGGTTGTTATTAGCAGCCTGGTAGTCTGCATTTGGAAAACCTATTAAAAATGCATCACGCTGAGGAGCCAGTCTGCACAGTGTGTAAAAAAGATGGCTCGCAATAATGCTGTCTGGGTGTTTGGAACCACAGCCTCAGACAGAATACATAGGATGGGGAAGGGGGTGGAAATGAAATTCTGAGAAAAGTTGTTTATTGCCAGTGCAATTGCGTTCTGGACTCAACCCAAATGTGTGGCTGTGCGAGGGTCACAGAGCAACTGCATCAGGCAAAGAGTGAAGCAGGGTGAGGAGGGTGCAGGAGGAGGTCTCTGAGATGATTTACTGGTGAGGTTACAGAGTGAGAGCTGGAGTTGGGCTCAGCTGGATTGATCCCAGTCTCTCTTGAGCTGGGGTAACTCAAGGATGGCTTTCTGTAAGTCACATGGCAACATGTTGATGGGAATCTCCATATGACTTAACTGAAACACAAGAGTTGTTCAGTTCTTCTCTTTGCATTTGTAAGGTTAAAAGGAATGCACAGAGGTAGCAAAATGTCCTGAGGAAGAGCACAGAGGGAGCGGAGAGTCCAATCTTTTAATTCTCTGCATCTGAGTGAGTCGGCATCTCTGCTTCACCACGTTAACGCCCTGGCACAGCGTTCAGGTCCCTGCAACAGGGAAGCTGAATTGGGCCCCTGCATAAGCATCGTGTGCATGTGAGTGTTCCAGCTGCCATCAGAAACAGGCGATGTGTTTTCCCTGTGTGCTGCAGGCCTGGCTAAGTGACAGGCCTGGTGTGTAGCATCTCACAGGATCCAGCTGTTCATCCTGGAACTTTTTCCCCCCAAATCTGCAGTTGCTGCGTTTGCCACATAACCATATTCCTTCTCTGACGGCATGGAAGAGCAGATGGGGTCTAGTACAATTCCAGCTTCTCCAGGGGTGCTCCACAGCCTTCTATCTCTAGCCTTAAAGAGAGGAGAGGGGAAGGAGTGTTGGAACTTCTTTCCACACTTGAATCACCATTTGCCCTGAGGGACCCCATTAAAGCAGGAGTCACCAGGCTTACCCTGCACGCACAGTTTTCAAAGCCTACAGGGTAACGGCCTTGGCTAGGAGCAGACTCTGCCCTTTGTCTTCTCCTCTCTAGAGTAGAAGTCCTTCAGCTTTCTGCTTGCAAGCTTTCCCTGGTGTGTTCTGCTGTCTCTTAGAGCTTCCCAAGCACCTGAGGGAGGCCAGTGAGAGCCCGGGGGAGGACAGTGTTTGAGGACAGTGTTTTCTGCAGACTGGGAGGGAAGGAACAGCAAGGCAGCTTGGAGCCTGCTTCTTTCGATACCAGGGGATGGTTTCACTTGGCATTTCCACACGCTGTGGCTGTGCTGTTTTCCTTGCCTCACGTTGCAGAAGAACAGTTGTAATACTGCAAGGCCAGGATTTCTGACCTTTTGGAAATATTTTCCTTCAAAGTTTTGGGCTTTTTGTGTTGAAAGGCAAACAAAAAATACTACATAAACCTCTAAACTGTGATAAATAATTTTTTTTCCACTTATTACTTCCCTGTTATTCTCTTCTCTTGCCTCGGTCTGTTGTATGGCAGTTGGGAGAAATGCTGTGTGGTAATGGAGCAGATCAGTATCCAGCAAGGTGTTTTCTCAGGGTCTCTCCACTCAGAACTTCACTTTAACATTGGAAACGGTCTCTGCTCTTGCAAACATCAGTACTTGTTGCTTAGGTAAAAGAGAACTGTCTAATAGCTACACTTGGCTAAGCTGGTTTTATTCTGAAGGTGGATGAGGGCGCAGACAAAATTGTAGAAGAAATGAGTTTTGTTCTTAGCTATGCTGGCTTTTGCAGCAAATTGTTGTGTCCGCTTCTGTCTGTCCTTCCACCTGCAGAAAGTCTGCAAAGTTGTATCTGAGTGATGCATTCTGCACTATTGTGAGCTATCATGACAAACTACTGCTTATTTAGGGCATTTCTGTGCACATTATTTTATCTGTCGTGTTTGAATTTGCCCCTAATTATCTGTAATAAGTGCTATTTCGTAATATTATTATGCTTATTTTATATATGCATGAGAACTTGTTGGATAGGTTCAAGGATCTGTCCTTATACATCGGGGTGGAAAAAGAACTCCAGAGTCCTGATTCATGGTGTTGTGTACACGTCTGGAGACAGTGGACCATTTCTTGTGTCCTTCTGGGCATCCTCGGTTTCTGCTCGTAACATTTGGTGTTTAAAATGTGAAGTCTTCTGTGTCCCCCTCTTTAATTACTATTTGTAAGCTGCAACCACTGACTTACTATAAGCTGTATTAGAAAGATGTGACCCAAATTAAACAACAATTTAAGGTCATTTAGTGATTTACAGTGTCCTTTTTGATACTTGGCTTAAAGAGATTTGCACTGGGCTGGGGCAGCGCGTGTCACGCTGTGTGCAGGCTCTGACAGTGCTGCTGCAGGGCGGCTTCAAAGGCCGTGGAGTGCTGATGGCTCTGGGATGTGCTGTGAAATCCACCTGGGGCCAGTGCGCACGGAGGAGCTAAAATGGAGCAGCATATAGCCACGAGGACTTCCTCTGAGTTTGTTCTCCATTTTCTTCTATATTTTCTGGATTTTGGAGTGAGCTGTTAGTTTTATTGGCACATGGAGACTGATGAAGCTGGAAGAACAGCAAACTGTATGATTATGTGAAAGGTGATGAAACTGTTCCTTTTCTTTTAATTGAAAAACTGTTCTTAGGGTGATTTGAGGCACTTGAAGTTCCAAACTAAGGTCCTGTGCTTGTGGCAGTGGAGTACAATACACATCAAAGCCTTTGACCGCTCTCATTAAGTTCACCTCCATACTCTAAGGGAAAGTTGAGAAATGAAAAGATAATATTTAATAGAGATAAATATTTACCACATGTGGCTTGGCCCACAGAGTGGTTGGAGACCAGGTAGAACCTCCAGCACTGCATAAGCATCTTCTAGGGCAAGGCCAGTGCCTGTCAGCCGCTGGCCACTTCCGTTACTTGTTGGTATGGAAAGCTCCAAAGAAGTGTCCCGTTTGCAAGAGAAAGAGTGTTGAGAAGGTTAACTGAGCACAGCCAGGTGAACAGTAAGGGTTTGTCATGATAGAGAGAGCCAGCCTGTTCTAGAGGCATTTCAGGGCTTCTCAAGGCCATCAAGGGTAATGGAGCTGGGGAAGAGCCTGGAGCCCAGGGACTCTGGGTGCAGCTGAGGGCCCTGAGGTTGTTCAGTCTGGAGACTAAACAGGGGAGACCTCATTGCTCTCTGCAGCACCCTGAAAGGAGGTTGTGGTGAGGTGGGTGCTGGTCTCTTCTCCCCTGTAACAAGTGATAGGACGAGAGGAAATCACCTCAAGTTGTGCCAGGGAAGATTTAGATTGGATGTTAGAAAGAATTTCTTTACTGAAAGAGTGGTGAAGCTCTAGCAGAGGTTGCCCAGGGCAGTGATGGACTCACCTTCCCTGAAGGGGTTCAAAAAAATGTGGAGATACGGCACTTCAGGACATGGTTTAGCAGGGGTTGGGCTGACGGTTGGGCTGAATGATCTTTGAGGTCTTGTCCAACTTTACTTATTCCGTGATTCTGTGATTGCCTTTGGGCGGCCCTGCGCTGTCAGCAAGAAAGAGCAAATTAATTCAAGGGTACTGGCTTGCTGCTGGACCAAAGAGCGTTCTGGAGCTGCTGGCTTTGGTAATCCCTTTCCATAAATACGGCCCTTTTTGCTGGAGCTGGGAGGACACACAAGCCCAAAGGACTCAAACCACGGCTCACGGCTGGGTGGATCTGTCTGTGCTCCCCAGGACAGTGGGGATGTTGCTTTGGCCATGTTGTACAGGGAAGGTCACACCTGTGAGCGTGTCGTTGCTTGCAAGGATTGTCGTGTCGAAGAGAGTTTGGGAGAAGGACTGTTCCTTCTTTTGGACCAGCTTTATGCTGGAAATCTTTGCCACTAATTTTATTTCTCTTTGGCAACCAGCATAACCTTTTTGAGAGTTGTCTTTGTATTTATCCCATGTCACAGATGTCTTTTTAATAGGGAACAGAATGTATTTAGGTCCAATTTTTGTGCAAATACTGTTTGCAAAGAAATGTGAATGATCTGTTTGTTTTTTATTCAAGGCTGTTAGGATTATGCAGTCTGGTTTGTGTTCTAGAAAACCCTCGGAGCCTGGTGGGTACCTCATACCTCTCTTTTTGGAAGTGGCCATTCTGGTAACTGCTGGGGGAAAAATAAAAGGGAGACAGGAGAAAAAACAAGAAGTTAGCAAAGCTTTAGTTGCTGTAAAATTGTATCTGTGGTGTGGGGCAGAGGGTGCAACCCCTGGACAGGCCCCACGGGACTGGATAGATGGGCCTACTGCCTCCGTCCCGAGTCGCTGAGAACAATGCCTTGCGGGATCAGATGTGCTTGGCAGCCTGTGGGTATCCTGGACGTTTCTTTCCACGTCTCTGTGTTTCTCTTGAGTCTGCCTTGGGCCAGGCTGTGTTTGTGGAGCTGGAGGCTGGCTCAGACTTGCTGTTATGTCGGTTTCTATGGAGGAAAGAAAAACACAGGGGTTGCCAGACCTGGAAGAGTATTAAAAACGGAGAGGGAGGAAGGTGGGGGGGTGGTGAGGGGAGTGCGGGGTGGGGAAGAAATGTGATCCTTGCGTGCTCTGAAGGTGAAATCTTCATTTCACCCCTCTCCCCTCATTATTGAATTGTGTGTGGTGGGTTTTGTTTTCCCAGGCTCACAAACTCAAATGGAAAGATCTGTGTCTGTAACAGAAGTGTGCATTTGGCAGTGGGTTCCACCCTGAAGCTGATGCCGTTGGTGGGTGACCCCAGCTGCTCTGTCCCGTGGTGTGGGAACAGGTCAGGGCTCACCAAGGTGGATCACAGAGCGGCTTTAGGTTGTATTTCTGTCACAGCCTTGGGATGATCTGCAGAATTAGAGATTAATGGAGCCAGTATTACTTGCAGGTGGTTCCAAACTCTCCCTTGCCTTGCTTGGATTTTTAAGTCAATCTCTGCAACCTTGGTGCTCTGCTCTTTGAGGAGTTTCAAACTGCTGCCTCCTCCTTCCAGCTACATTTGAAGTTCCATTTCAGTATGTGTGTTTCCAGTGTTTCAGTAGCAACCTCTGGCATCAGATAAAAGCCCCTGCAACTCTTCCATTAATGGAAGCAAATGGGTTTTATCATCTTGCTCTCCATCTGCCTGGTACAGAATACGTCTCTTAAGATCCTGACTCCAGGGAGTTCTTGTAGCTTCCTGTAAAGTGGCGAGGCATTACGTATCCTGATCGGATACAGGAGGAACCAAAACAAACCAAGAAGAAATTATCTGACTTCAGGTTAATACTCTGGCCTCCATCCCCTTGAGAGATGTCCATTTTTAAATGTCTCACTTCAGAGTTGTGTGTTTGGATGATTTCCGAAGCTGTTCACATCTCCGGCCTCGTTAACACAGAAGACTCAGGCCATTGATGTGGACTTCTCCTTTTACACCCAGCAGAGTGGGAATCCTGCAGCCTTGTGGGACTTGCTCCTTGCTTTGAGTTGCGGGACAGCTGGAGGTGAGACACCCCCCACCTGGCCTCGTTCCACTCCTGACAGGAGCTGGAACAGTCCTAAAACAGAGCTGGTGGTCTCTGTGGTGTCCCAGACCTCAAACAAAAAGGAAATTTTGGGGTCTTCAGGTATTGTTATAATAATTCAAACTTGGACTGAGGGTGTTGAGATTTGGAAACTTATTTTCTGAGCAGGGCTGGAGCTGGGTTTCAGGAAAGCTGGGAGCAATTTATGGTTTTGTGTAGAAACCAGACAGAATTTCTGTGGTTTTTGTCCCCTGAGTTTTGGTTTTATTGCCCTCAGAAATAGTTCAAGGATGTATACAGGCATATGGATCTGGAGTTAAAAACACCATCAGTGCAGTTTCTCATGGTAGAATGTTGAGTTGTTCCTCATTATGAAGAATTTCCCTCTTTTTGAGACCTAAAGGTGCCTCTCTGAAATGCTGAGTCACAGAACTTTGGTATCTTTGTCTTTAGAAGAAGTTGTTAGTTCTGGGTTGTGTAAACTTTCCTAGGCTGGTAAAAGTGTGTCACAGTTTTGGGCTCTTCTTACTGCCACATTTTACATTAGAATTCAACACAAATCGAGGAACAAATCCAGGTTCAGCCACTGACTGCAGGAGAGGCAGCTCCAAACATCTCGGTTGCGACATGGTCTGGAGGGTGAGACATTTCTGTGGTAATGCCCCTTGTTCCAACAGCCGAGCCCTGTGTTGGGAGAGGGAGACAGGAGGATCCTGTGCCGTTGCCCACTGAAGGATGTGCTTCCATGTGATGTTACTTAGATGTGGAACCTGAATTCTGCCCAGCACACAGGGAGATTGGTCAGTTTGCCCTTGTATAGGACCACAATAAATAGCATTATTTATGATAACTCCACTGATAATCTGTAGCTGCAAGAGTTTGATGCGTGTGCAGAGAAAAGCAGTTGTGGGCCCAAGCTGCTCGCCTGGAAATCAGGTGTGTGGTAGGGGGGCACAGGCCAGCAAGAGCTGGAACTCTGCCACTCTGGAATCTCCTTGGTTCCCAGCACTCCCCTCAGTAAACATTGGCCTCCGCTGGCAGCTAAAGCAGGGCAAGAGTTTATTTTTATTTCTTGGAATTCGGTAGACCTGAAATCTCTGTTAAATGTTAACTTTCCAAAGACACAGGCATCAGCATTCTGAGCCACTGCTGGTATGAGAAAAAAGAGAGATTATAGAGAGCACCAGCAGAGCTCGATTATGGCCTTTCCCGGCCTTCTGTCCCTTCCTCTCTGTGCATTTCTGTGTGACCTGTGGAAGAACGGGCACCATCTAGGAACTATGATTGGTACTTTTAATTTGTTCATAGAAGAAACTGAGCTGGCAAATTTCTAATCCCATTCCTCTTTTCTTTCTTTTCCAAATTTGTTCATTTCAGTGACTGTGATGGTTGCTATAGGAAAACCCAGCAGCTCTGAGTCAGTTGCTGAGGTGTTGGCTCACAGATTGAGTCCGCAATAGGTGTTTGGGCTTGGCTGAAGTGTTAGAAAAATGGCAGCAAATGTCCCTCTCGACTCATTTTGCAAACTGCACCTGCATATAGAATTAACAGAGACCTTGTTAAATAGACAGTTTGACCTCTGAAAGGGATAAAGCTTCCAGAGTTTTAGCTTAAGATTAAGCAGTTTCCCATCCAGATGAAGCTCCATGCTGCGAAGACTTGAGAGGGGAAATGTCTTCCTATCGTGTAGGAAGAGTTTCAGCTAATCTTAATTATTTGTTTCTCTTTCTTTCCACCACCAGTTTGGAATTACTTCAGGTTTGTGTCAAACCAGGATGCTGGATAGACAGTTGCAAGAATTGAGTTTATGTTGAATCCTCTCCCACCTCTCAGTCTTCTTGATTCAGGAGGGCAATCTGCGTGAGGGAATGGTCTGAATTTTCCCCCCAGGTTTCAAATTTTATTCTTTATGACAGCTCTGCAAATCTGGAACGGCTCCATTGACATTGTCTTGGCATCCATTTGTTGACATTTGTTTCTTTCTATGGGTTGTAGTATGTCCCTTCCTGAGCTTCCGCTGTGTGGTTATTGGCTCCATTTCACAGTAACACTAAGACCAGATTCATTATTATTTGTTCTGGAAACCAGAATCGTGACCTTGTGTGCCCAGTGCTCTGTAAATGCGTAGAGAGGCATTCACTTCCTTATTTCTTGAAATCTAATTTGGCAGAAAATGAAGCAAATGAATGAGACATTTCAGAGGAGGAGGGAGGTAATGCATACGTGGAGCGGCAGTCAAGATAGCTCTTGTGCAACCTGGTTGTCTTCTCACAACACTGAATATCCATATATAAATGTAAACCACATGAACTCCCCTCACCCAGTACAGTCTTTCAGTTTACCTGAAATCATATTCAGTATGAGAGCAGAAAAGTATTCTAAATAGAGGAATAGAGAGGTTTCATGGATAAACTCAATCAAGAGAATTCCATCCAGTGAACACTCTTGTGTGCAAAGACAGCAATGTCCACGCTGCGTCAGTATGCACTACCAGTCCTGTTGTCTTCTGCAGAGGTTCTTCCATGGGATGGAAGATTGTTCCCCAAACGTTTTCTGTAATAGATACTGTGTGAAATAAAGTTGTTCGCATTTGGAAAGAACAGAAGTGATGGCGGAATCAGAGATTTTGGAGTTCAGATTTTTTGCTGGTTTTGTTTTAAAGATGAATTCCAAAGCTCTTCAGCTGTGTAGTAAAACCAATACCTACTTTGCCCTCTTTTGCTTCCGATGTTATCTGTGCATTCCATCATTCCAGCTGTTCACATTGGATTTGGGCACAAACATTTGTTTCTCAGGAAGATTGTTTATACCAAACGCATTTGCTACTTTACTGTAAGTCTGCATAGCGACCCTGAGCTCTATTGACAAAACCGAAATGCTGAGCAGCTGCCTGGAGTCAGCACCAACTGGAGATACTGGGATCCTGCTTGGGTGTTTATCCTGGAATCCTGAGTAAGGCTCCTCGGGCTCTAAGTATCTTTTTAATTTACACAGATGTTTCTTCATCATCTATTCTTCTCAGGCTCTTGGAATGATCAACAATTTAGTCTAATTGTGCTGGATGTTTGGGTTGTGAGGCTGTTTGTTTTGTCTGTATGTCTGGAATATTGACTCTTTCAAGGACTTGACTCACTCCACAGACCGCACATGGTTTAGAGAGGAATGGGCTGTGTGTTTGTTAAAACCTTGAAGATGATGTTACCGAGCTTGGTTTCAAACACTGTTCTTGCAGTCCTGGCTCTGCCGCGTGGCAGCTTGCTTCACCCACCTACGTGCCGTGTATGTAGAAGGACACTGATGATGATAATTACCTGTTAATATAATGGATTGAGAACCATGGATAAGGAAGGGCTATTCCGCTCATAGACCATTATTTCCCTTTTCTGCAGACTGATGCCTGTATTCAGTTCCTACATTACTGTGTCTTCTGGGTTTGATTTTCTTAAATGAAGTCCAAATTTGGCAAAATAATGAACAGAGGGTGCTTTGCCAAGCTCTGATCATATTTGGCATTGAGCAAATAAACTATGGTGCAAATAACGGAGGAAATCAGGCGTTTTGCTGGTCCAACCTAGCCCTTAAAACATGGGTTCAGAGCTCACAGTGGTAGATCTTGCACGGGAAAGCTGTGAGGTCCTTTCCTGAAGTTTCACAGGATGAGTTTCCTATTGCTTGATGAGTTGATACTGAGTTATCTTTGTGAGCAGGACTTGTAGAACATTTTGCCTACTCTGACTGAATTTATTTTTCACGTTAGTTTGCTTCCACACTAATAAATAAATTTTGCATACAATGCAAATACCCAGAAGTTGTTGTGCTTACAGAGGTAAATATTTGGCTTTTGTATTGTTCTTGAATCTTCTACCTGTAGCACACGTGGGAAATTCTTTTAGCATCTTGAATCTGTGTGTGTCTGGAACAGCACTTGCAGAAGTTCTGTGTCGAACCACCCAGCACAAGAACCCCTGGTTGTTGTGGCAGCCGTGACTCTGTCCCTCTTGCATTTCAGGGAGGTCCTTTTGGGTGCATGAGCTGCAGTTCTTCAGTTGAGTTTGCATTGCCTGATGATAAAAGGGATGGGGTTTGTTTTTTTTAAAATCTAAACTGTACTTTATTAGTAGTATGAGTTTTCTTTCACAATTAACATATTCATTGTAGGTAAGCATTTATGGTGGCACCCGAGGCTGGCAGAGCCCTAGGGCTGGGCTGGTGTTTCTTGGGGAATTCGGCCTGGCACACCTCAGTCACTGGAGATCCTGGCTTGGGTCAGGAATCCCTGGTAAAAGTGGACCTTTCTTACAACTGAGGAAGGGAGAGTGAATAGGAGCTAAAAAAAAAGCAATGGAGTAATTATTCCCTTTTCAACAAATCCTATGGATCTTTAATAGCTGTAGTCAAACAACCCTTCTTCACCTCCCTTGATCCTGATGGATAATCAATTGTCTAGGACAACTGATGTGTAATAAAATACCCGTTAGTGCAAGAAACCCCAGTGCATGGAGAAGCAAAGAGCCTTTAATGACTGTAAGACTATTATTTAATCCCGGTATGTTCCTTGGAGAGTTTTTGAGTTTATACAAGTGTCTCAGTCGACAATGCATTAGGTTTGCAACTAATGGCTGGTTTTCACTGATTAAATGTATTTATAAAGTGACTCAGGTATTGTTTTTTAACACAACTGGTAACTGTAGAGGTGTGTGGCACCTTGTGTGGGTGAATAAGGGTAGGATTTCTCCCCGTCAAATGTTCAGTAACCTGCAGGGTGAGCAAGGCGTGGATGCGTTTTGGTATCTGGCTTAGAGCTGGCATTGTGCATCTTTGAAATGTTTCATCTCCTATTCTGTTTTATTTGGCCTTTCTTCTCACACTGTGAGCAGTAGCACGTCCTACCCTGTCTCAGCTTTCCAAAAGTTCCTTGAGTTCCTTTCTCTTTTCTTTTTTATTTTACTTAATGTTCTCTTCCTTCTTTCCTTCTTCCCTCTTCCCCCAAAAGTTTGATCCCTCTGTAGCATATTTCATCCTAATTAAGCTGTAATGTATAATTCATCATTCTGTGCCAAACCATGAATCTTTTGCTTGGGGAGAGAGGGGAGAGAGGGAAATTTGAACAAATAAAAGGTTTTATTTTGCATGGAAACTTGGCAGGATTTGGTGTGCCAGCTTCCAGACACAACTAACACTGGGCTTACTTTGCACAGGGGGGTGATTTAAAGGAATACACCTCTGGTTGGAATTAGTAGAACTTATTTACTTCTTGTTACTCCTTCTTTTCTACCACTTTTACTAAAATTGTCCATTTTGCAACATATTACCTCCGCTAACTTTTCTCTTGTATCTCTTTAAGGATAACAGTCAGTGGAAAAAGCTCTTTCCTGTTGGTTTTTTTCAGTGTGTGCACGTTGTGGTAGCGCTTTGCAAGTCTGTAGATCTCAGGGCACCTTGCAAATATGTATTAATTACAGACTGCTCATGGCTGGGCTCAATATGTTTCTGCAATGAACAGAAGAACAATGACAATGCCATCCAGTCCTGACTCCACTCTCAGTTTTATACCCTGTTTGTAGTACAGACTTCAGCTATGATAATCTACTACCCAGAAATTATCCTTGTACGCTGGGGAGCAGCTTCCTAAGGCAGAACTGTCACCCTGTCACAGCTGGATATGGAACATCTGTAGGTACTCTACAGCCCATCAGTGTGAGCATTCCGTGAAAATGGGGCCAGCTGTCCTGAGGTGCAGTAATATCAGATCTCAGGAGGAATGGTATTTTAAAATACATAATATTACTTTTCTGATCCTTAAGGTGCTGTAGGATAAAATACAACATCTTGTGGTTTCACATCTCTCTGCTTTTCTCTGTTGGTCTCCTATAGCTCTGAAATGGCTTGATTTAAAAATGTTTTGCAGGCCCCTCCTGTATTCCATTTCATTGAAGGTGGGAAAATGTCCAGCCAGTGATTGATGTTTTTTTGGAATGTGTTCAGACGTTTTACTTAGCTAGGATGGAGAGGGTTCTTACATTTGAATCCGATCCAGCGTTCCCTGTGCTGCAAAGCTCCTGCTGGTTTCTTGCTGACTTTTTGCTCTTAAATTTAAAAAGAAAAAAGAGAGAAAGAGAAAAAGCAGCAAAAAGTACAGCAGACCTGAACTATTTCAGTTGATTCTGTGTTGAAGTTGAAATTTAGAACTTCAGAACAGGTAGGTTTCTGCTTTCTGCCTCCCTTTTTCCCATTGTCTTGTTGCACTGCCTGGATTCTTGTGCATTGCTTGAGGTTTTCTCCTGCAGCACAGTGCTGGGTGATCGGGTGGGCTCACTATGAGCAGTCTGTTGTGGACAGTGCCTTCTGTGAAGTGGTCAACGCAAGTTTGAAAACTTCCCCAGCTGAACACCCTGTTAAGCTGTGTTAAATGCTAATCCTGAACTGGGACCTCATTCCAGGAAAAAGAGATGAGAACATCCCTGAGGGAGTTTGGGAAAGGTGTGTCCCAGAAGAGGCAGATTTTATGCAAAACCCCTCCTGATATTTTTGCAGAATGGGGTTTGGAAAACTGACTTAGAATGCAGGCCTGGTTGCATCCTTAATGCTGGAGCAGCTTTCAAGCAGCTCTATAATTTGGAATGTGAGTGACGTCAGTTCTTCTGGCCATCTGGTTAGAAAATCTAGTTGTAACTGAAAATATCCAGCCCTTTTTTCTCCATTGCTGGGTGGTGACTACACACTTATGTAATTTAACAGCTCAAATTCTTTTCCATTCTGGTGATCTCTTCACAAAGCCGTAACAGAGGGGATGCTGCTGAAAGGAGATCATCAACGTAGTCAGCATTAGCAATTTGTCAGCTAAAGGGTACCCGCTTCAGAGGAAAGTGCAAGGCTGGGGGATAGAAGATACGGTCCTGTTTGTTCTGGTACTCATTTGCTGTGTGGCCTGGAACAAGGACATATCCATTTTCTACCTCAGTTTCCCCTGCTTATTAAATAGTGATAAAGACACTTCCTATCACAGGCATTGTTGGGATCTAATGACTCATGCTATGGGGAACTTAGAAAGGCAGCAAGGTGGTGTTAGAGCTACAACCTGCCCTGTTCTGCTCTTTAAATACTTTTAGAGACTCCCTGTTCCGTGACGGGAGTGCTGCATCCCTGGGTGGGAGCTTCCCACAGTTTGCCCTGGCTGTGCAGGAATAGCTGAGTGGCTGCAGAGCAGCCCCAGGACCGCACGTTTGCTCCCTGCAATCTGGTACTCTTAAAAATAAATTAGAAGGCTCAGTCGTCAGTGAGTAAATAAGGAGGAAAACTCCCAGTCTTAAGGAGGGCTGTGATAGGCAGGAAATGTCCTCATTTGTATAATGGCAAAAACATTCACTATACAATAATCCTTTTTTTTTTCTTCCCTGAAAGCTTTTCCTCCTGTCGTGTGTAGATGAAAACTTTAAGTGACCATTCAGCTGGCCACAGTACCCAGCTCTGTGCAACAATAAATCCTTGTAGTGCCTCGCTTGCTATAATGCACCATTTTGGTACATTAACACTGAGCTGGAGCTCTGGAGCTTACATTTTTTTTCCTGAAGAGCTAGAAAGAATGATTTCATATTAGGGGGAGAAAAGGAGTGGGAATTACTCAGTGGTTAGGTTTAATTGTTCTGAATCCTTACAGTGTTTCATGAGAAAATGTACCAAGGAGATGTGCAGAATAGTGGGAAATGTGATGGAAAGGTATAATTTGACCACCTACCACTTGCAGCTGAAAAGTAGTTCTAAGGGCTGCATGCCTATCAGGATTAATCACTGTTTCATTGCTGAAAATGCCTTCTTTTTCACTCCTGCAATCCGTCGTGATGGGCTCCAGGCATCAGAGGTGTTTGCGTGAGGAAAACGGAAGCTACAGCCTGCCGCCGCCTGTGAAGTGCACAGGAGCTCTGCTTGTTGGGTGCAGCTTTGGGGCCTTTGGCCACGGGAATTGCCATGGTGGAAGAATGTGGAGCAGGGCTGGAGGGGCAGTGCCCCGTGGCGGGGCAGCACCGCGTCTCTAGACAGTTTATGGCCCCCCTGTCTGGTCATTTACCTCCAGCTGAACTCCGGCGATGGACGTGGCCAAGTGTTTCATTTGGACAAGAAAAAAAGAGCATTATTGAAAGGGACTGACCTTTCCATCACCCTGTTCTGTCGTCATGGTGCTTTTATAGCATTTCTCTCGACCAACCCCTTCCCTTTTCTAAACCACAGTCATTCCCCTCCTCCCCTCTGTCCTCCCAGGAGGCACGGTGGTTTCTCTTTATTTTCACAGACACCTGCACTGCTGCATTTGTCCCCGAAACCTGGTGAGCTTCTGGCAGATGCTGAAATGATCAGCTGTGGGGCCATCTGCAAAGCCTGGAGGCAGTGGGGTTCCCTCTCCTCTGAGCACATTGGCAGTGCCTTGCAGGGGGGCGGAGGAGGGAGGCCAAGACCAGAGGAGCCTCGGGAATGGATTTTCTCTTCTGCTCCAGGAAAAGCAGCCGAGGGTCTCTCACATGGCAGTTCTGCTGCGCTACCGAGCATTTGTTTTATAGGTAGAGTGGCTTTTAGTTTATAGAGCAGGGAGTCAAGAGCCTTTCCTCTGATCTGAAATCCGGTTTGGTAGCGGGAAATGATCCGGTTGAGCCCAGCAGCCTTTTTCAGAATTGACTATTAACTATATTAAGGCACAGAGCTGTCAGCACTGATGTAATAATTCAGGCCAAGCAGATCTGTTGTGAACACCTGCCTGTAGGTAAGCCGTGGGTAGAGAATACATGGTAAATGTGTTTGTCATTCCGAGTGAAAAATCGAGGCTAGACGTGAGATTACTGATGTTCCTTGAGCTTACAGTAAAGGTGTTTTTGTCAGTGCAGTGGTAACAGTGATTGTTTCCATGTATTATATTTCCAATTTCTTTACAAAAATTCTAGCCAATCTAGTGGTTGAACAGCTTTTGTTTATAATTACAGATGTACGAAATATTGGGAAAGGTGTGTTTCTGTGAATTGTCATTGACACACAGAGTGTGCACCCTGCGCAAAGCAGAGCCTCCCTGCTTGCAGAGGACACTGGGGCACGTTGGCAGGGTAATTTACATTGAGGAGTTTTGGTCGTTACTGGATTCCAGGGATTATTCTGTATTCTGCCTACAACACTTTCACCCGTCCTGCTTCAGTATTTGCACAGTTGGGACCTCTGTGTGGATTTGTTCTGGGTGTTCTGATCACCCAGGCTGTACCTGCTACATGTCCACCTTTCGCATGCACCCGGCACAGATGTGTGCGTGATTCCAGGTGATTTTTCCTGGTGTGGTTCTTGTTATTGTTCATTTGTTTCTGACAATACTAGAAAACACTGTGAGCACAACTTTTGGCAATCTTGTCCTCTAGATGAAGCCCCGTTCTCAGCTGCATCAGTTCCTCCTGCGCACCTGACCATGATGATGTCTGTTCCCAGCAAGCAGGGAGGTGGAAGCGCTTGGGATTCCCCATAACTTCTCCCTGACTGAGCGATACGAGCACTGTGGAACTTCCCTGTTGGAATCTCACATGTATTTAGAGTAGAACTGGAACTCAACAGTTCACACAAGATTCAAGTCAAGACACAAGGCACAGCGAGGTGAATGTTTAAACACTGATCAGGTATTTCTGCCTAAGGAACTGGCATACCTGTGGTGAAGTAAAAAGGGCAATGGAAGCACTGTGCCTGTGCATTCCTGAAACAAGATTCATCTCCGCCTGCTTGGAGATGTAAAAACTGGATTTTGCTCAAACTTCTAATGAGCATTAGCATCCAGTAGTGTTCAATGATCCTGTCCCTGGGGGGGAATACTTGGCTAGCAGTTCTGCATGGGGCCTGTTTGACCACTTGGAACACCTTTATTTGCGATCAAGTGTGATGCTGGAACCCTAAGAAGGGGTTAATTTTGTTCAGTCACTCAGGTGAAGCCTTGACTGGTGAGGCAGCCGTGTCCTTGCCCAGGTTGTGTCTCCGCTATTTTTATTTTGCGCCTCTGCAAATTTTAATCTTTGTAGTAATCGGACTCATTAGACGTGAGGATTGAATACGAGCCAATAGAAAGAAGAAAGAAGACAGAAACAGCTGCCAGGTTATCCCAGCAGCCGCGGAGCTGGGTTATTGATGAACCATGGGCTGGAAGCCAAGAATTCCTGGCCTCTAAAAGTTCCGGGGTGGGGGGAGAGGCGGCGTGGGGATGGAGGGGATAGGAGAGGTGTGGTGCTTGCACTGCGCAGGGAAGAGCCAGACAGCAGAATTGATTGTTACTTTAATGTGATCTGACACGAGAGAAAGTGGAAGTGGAGGACAGAGAAAAACTGCAGACTCAGCACTGCAGAGCTTTGTAGATATCGTGGTGTCCTCTTCCTCTCCTGGAGACAGGAAAAAGAAAACAAGGGAGTGAGTGTGTGTGGTTCAGTTGCACAGTGCCCTCCTAGGCCGTGTCTGCACAGGTCAGCTGTACATAAACCCATCGGAACAGGTAAATCCACAGCTGTAGTAGGAAAAAAGGAGTCGGGCATCAGGTAAAAAGCTTTAAAACTGTAGCATGTGTATGATGACTAAACCACTTCCTAAAGGACAACTTGTAATCCACCTTTTGAGTACAGTTTCAGGCATTTATAGGTAAAACATGGGATGATGGCTGCTGCTGATGCTGATGGGAGGGTGTTGCCTGTCCCTCTCTGATTGTCTCCCCAAGGGCGTTCTGTATAGTGGGAAAGGATATTGGTTTCTTTGCTGTTCTGAACCAGAGCATTATTTTTGTCCTACTGAAAGCCATTCATTAAAAGAATTCTTCAGCCTCGTTGTTTCATATGGAGGAGAAAACACGACAAAAATAAATTTGAGTTATGCATGAGGCATAAACATGTTGTCTAAGAAGATGACAAATCGTGGTCAGTTGACAGGAGTTAGCAGGGAGAAAAGGTAGGTAAACATTGCCCCTTTAAACAGGGACCAGCCTTGTAGAGAGTTTCGACGAGGTTTTTAAGGATATTTACGCAGTTTTTTCTCTCTGTGTCTTGTCTGTGAATCTGAATAAACTTAGGGAAGACAATGACTGCCTGCAGTTGAGGCGTCTGAGTCTGTGCTAGCTGGTAGATGATCTGGGGTGGTTTAGAGCATCCACTTAAGATGAATTGCAGTCTAAGAGGGCCTTTCTGTTGATTGCAAAGGAATCTGGACAGCTATCTCAAATACTGACAACTCTACTGTAAACATCTAAACGCAGATGACATCTCTTTCATGGTGAAAACAGTTGTAAAGAGCTGTATTCCGCACAGTGGTGCTCACGTTGGAATGTGGCACCTCAACTGCCTGTTTAAGAGCATAGGGAAAAGCTCTGTCACATCGGATCAGCTGTAGATCCATTTGGTGCAGCATCTTATGTGAGATGTGTCAGGAAAAGGAGCGAAAAAGGAGCCGCTCTTGTGGAATGTCCAGTTTTGGAGAACATCACTGTGGGCAAACATCACTGGGCTAACTTGAATTTTCTGTTTAATTAAACTGCCTGCTGCTATTCTGAGTGATAAACTGAGGTGTTTGGAGTTGCTGGGATTTTCCACAACTATTTCCTGCCATAGTTTTCCGGAACTATTTGGAAGTTGCTGAAAAAGGTTTAAAAAATGAATCATCAACATACGGAAGACAAAACTCATGAGCTTCATCTTGAATTGTTTCCCAGCTGGAATTAATGGTGCTTAACCCTGTTAAAGAATTAGGAAAATGAGATTCTTTGCGTTTTGTTTTCTGTGAAAACATTTGCCTTGTTTCTACAGTGTCTTTTATTTGAAAATCTCAAACTCCTTTCGCAATTCCGATGGTGTTTACCCTAACGGAGTTTAATGAACCCTCTGCGTTATGTGATTTACCTAAAGCCATTCAAATAACATCAGTAGCAGAGCCAGGAATAAAATAGAGTAATCCTGACCTTCAGGCCTTTGTCACTGTTACTCTTGCCCTAAAGCAGATAAACAGATCATTATCCCAGCATCAGGAGACGGAAAGGGGGGGTTCTCTTCTTCTGTTTTAATACTTTTTCTGTTAAAACAAGCTATTGGAAATACCCAGGAGAAGGGCATGTGCCCTTCCCATCAGCTAAAATGAGGTGAAAGTAGCTAGAACCAGTGAATTTTGCACAAAACCTAGGTCTGTGACCCCAGGTTTCAAAAGCAAGCGTGCCTGGTTTAATTCCGTGGATTTTAGGCTGTTGGCATTTATTTCTTCTGTGTCCCTGCTCTACACCGAGCAGTGCTTGAAGACCACCTTGATGCCCCTTCTTAGGAGTTTTGGTTTTGGCCTGATAGGCAAAGTAAAGAAATCAACTGTAAAAAGAGTGATATTGAGGTGCTGGGGGTTTTTGGCAGGATTTTTGTCCAACTGTAATATTAATTATGACTAAAAAGGGGAAGAAAGAACACATTGACAGGATTGCTTTCCCACCCGCCTGAATGCTACCCCAGTGTGCATTCCACGAGTCCCATTAGCTCTACAGTGACTGCTGCTGCCAGCACATGATTTGTCTTTAATCCTATTAGTCATGACCCAAATCAGCTTTAAAATGGTTAAACACATAGAAGAGGAGTAGGAGTAGAGTGTCAAGAATAGCTTGGAAGAAGATGTTATCCCACATATCAAGGAGCTTGTATCTCAAAGGTGTCACAGTGATGGAAGTGAGGAGAGGACTGCATGGTCGAGTAGGCTTTCCAGATAAATATTGACTTCCAGTGGAATATGTCCTTCTCCATTGACTGAAAATATCCCTTGATACTCCTGACGCAGATCCATGAAGTTCAGGAGAAGCTGTTTTTGTTCTACATCTTTGGAAGTAATACCCATCCAAACTGCCAGAGATTTCTCATGGTTAGCGGGTGGGATCAGCAGCCAGGATCCAGCAGCCTTCATCTTTAGCGCTGGCATTTGCTGGAGTGAGTCACTTGGCCTGCCTTTGTGCCATGTGAAGATGGGAACAGGCCTGATGCACTTGGTGGCACAGCTTGTTGGCTCTTCAGACAGGTCATGACTGAAGTTGCTGTAAAATTAGCCCTAATCTGAAACAAATTGTCACTGAAAAGTGTTCTTGGCCTTTGTGTTTGGTTCACTCTGTGTCGAGCTGGGGAAATGCTGCTCCATTTACATTTTTTATGTTTCGCACCACTCTAAACATGCTATCGTGCTGTCTCTGGGTGGAGGAAAAGAACCACAGACCTACAAAGCAGCAAGTGGAAAACTGTAGGAAAGAACGTCAAGAGCCCTGACAGGGTCTGAGGTGCTGGGAATTTGCAGTGTATGTGTTGGAGTGAAGTGAGTGTCAGAAGCCCCACCTCCAGGGGTGTCTGGAGGGTGCTAATGCATTCACATTAAGTGCAGCCTTTAATTCGTTTGCATCTCTTCATTTCTCCTACTTCCCGATAGCTTTGTAGCTGCTCTGGAGAAAAGGTGACCCAGAAGGCAGCCGGTTCCAAGCTGCTTTCAAAGCGTGCATTTGCTGGAGAGACATTGCTGCAGCTCTGATTTTAGAGAGGAAGGGGGAGGACTTAACGTCGCAGAGATCCCTTTAAGGGTTGTGGTTATAGCCTATGTTTTAATCGCTGCTTTGATCTGATTAAATCCTCAGCCACAGAGAAATCAGCTTAGAGAAACATGTCTCCTGTTGAACCTGAGCAACAGCAGTTCCGAAAACCAAGCCAAGCCAAATACCATTAGAAAAAAAGAGAAGCTTTAGCTCTCCCCAATAGCGTGGGGCTGCTGTAAATCACACTGTGCTGCTTTACAACAGGATCTTTCAAGTCTCCTGATGGTGGATGTCCAAAATGAAAACCACCTAACTATCCTGTGGTTTCATCTCCCGGGCAAACAGATTAAATCTGGCCCAGACATAAAATGAAACCTTCTGGATTCTGTTGTGTTTTTAGTCTTGTGCCTTCTGCCTCTTGCTGTGGTGTCAGGAATCAGGTATGTGGAGGCTGGAGAAAGGGAAGGAGTTACCGTGCTTTGCTTGGGAGTTGGGGATCAAATCAAGTTTTAATCGTCTTTCAAACTTTCTGCCTTCTTATTGCACTCAGTCTCCTTTCAAGATGTCATTCACATCCACACATGGATCTCTTTACCAAGATCATAACACAAGAAAGGTCCCATTAAACAATTCTGATGGTTTGGGGCTGAGTTTTCTGCCTGTCACTGGAGAGCTTAAAGCCCCCAGCTGCCTCCTGGGTCAGCTGAAGGGACTGGAAGTGGGGCCTGTGCATCAGACCCATAAATACCCCACCCCGGGGAGGTCGGGGTGCCACCTTTTTTATTTTAATTCTGATGCTGCAAGGGAGACAGGGCACACACAGACCCAACCAGCCGGCTCTTCTGGGAAGGCAGCCTCTAACAAAAGACATGAGAAAGGCAAGAAGACACAGGGCCCCAACCTATTGTTTCTCCTCTTCACTCCAAATAATCCTGGCTCCCGTGACCTCATGGCTCGTTCTCTCCAATGAGGATTTCGGGGCAGCTGCTGCCCTGGACAGCTGAGCCGGGCGTTATTTGCCTGGTTTCCCACAGTTCCTTCCTCCCTCTCCAGCAGCAGCAGTTAAAATGATAAACTTCTCTCCCACAAAATTAAGTTGTATTCTTTAATAAAGGTTTGGAATTCTGTTTGGTATTTCAAGTGATTTTCCCTTCCCTTCTTCTGAAATGTGATGCTTTACCCCCATTCCCTGTTCCACGTGCAGAGTGTTTTTTCTGTAGGATTATATCTGGGTCTGTTTCTTATGGAAGGTGACTGAGCTTGGCCTTGGTGAGAGCAGGACCACAAGCTTGTTGGAGACAGTGCGGCACAGGGGGTAATTTGTGGCATGATTCAGGTCTTTTCCCTCTTAAGCAGAAGTCTTGCTCTGGTGGTAGGAGAACTTGCTCATATTTTTTGGACAATAATCATAACACCTCACGTCTGGGAGAGCTTTGATGGCCTTGAAAGATTTGTGCTGTGGTGCGTTTGAGGTCTTTGAAGCTTCTGGCTGTTACACCAGCTAAGTTTAATTCTATAACTACCTAAAGGTAGTAATTTTTGTTCCCGTTGCTGGCTGGTGAGATTCTCCTCAGGGTGAATTGTTGTTCTCAGCCGCAGTAGTTTTTGTTTAGGTGAAGTGTCGGCTTCCCTCGGATTCACGCTCCCTAAGCTAAATTTACCCCATACACAGTGCATTTGTACCAGCAGGCTGCTGTTTTTTATCTTGGGGAGACAGAAACCTATCCTGGCTGGAGTCATCGCTCCTCCAAACCCACCTTGTCTGCTTTTTCCCGATTCCTGTGTGGTACGTTAGCTCCTTGGGCCTCCTCCTGCGAGGCTCGTGCCTTGCACAGAGACAGGGTCATGGTTCATTGCTCTGTTTCCAGCACAGGTCTGGGGCTGCGACTGCCATAGGTAAATCCTATTAAACCGTCAAGTTAACCTGGGTTTCTGTGTCCAGTCTGTAGTAAAAACAAATGTGTGTGCGACCAGTGCAGGGTCTGCAGTAATCGAGTGCCTTGGTGTGATGTGTGGTGCCCAGCCAGGTCGGACTGTCCAGGAATGCTCTGTAGTACAGAGCAAAGCACAGGACCCAGTGTCCAAATTTGTCCTGGGAAAATGACTGGGAGTTCTCTTCTTCCTTCCTTCCTTCCTTCCCTTCAGAAGCAAGGGAGATGTGTCTGACTGCAGATGTTTGACATTTCTCGTGTCACCCCGCAGATCTGTGTTGTCACCATTTCCTGACGGGACTCAGCCGATGGTTGTTAAGTTCCCTTCTGTGTGCGATCCACCCTCCCTTCGGCTTCTGCTGCTTGAGGTTTCCTGTCCCTGTCCTGGATGGGTACACACTATCGTTTTCCCTGTTTGCTGTGGACTGAGGGGTTGTGTTCCCTTCACACACATCTGCTCTTCCTCCTCCCGCTCACACTGGCGTTAATGGTGTTTGCTTTCATGGTGCAAGGGCCTGATTCAGTCTTTTCCTTTTCCCAGGACTTTTGGGTCAGGCGTTTATTGCTCATTTACACCACAACTTTGGCCAAAACACAGCACAGTTCCCCTCTGCCCAGAACATGGAAGGGTTTGCTTGCTTTGTTTTGGCTGCTTGTGGTGGGTTTTATGTACAGTCCTGCTCAAAGCCTCGTGTGTTTCAGTCGCTGCGCTATAGGCTTCATTATAGAAAAATTCAACTCACAACTAGTTTTGAGGCTTCAAAGTTTTAGAGACAAGAAGAAAATAAAGGATGAGACTTCAAAGCTGTGGCAGTACTAGAGCTAATTTCAGTTCTTTGTCTATTCCCAGGATGTGCTTGGTGCAAAGTCAGAGACGCGTGATTGCATAATTCCACAGGAAGGAGGAGAGGCGGACTCAGACTGTTCCCTTAGAAAAGTTGCTTACGTTGCATTTGTGCATCAGTTGTATTGACAATGAGGAAAAAAAATCCACCCCATGGCTTAAGAAAAGGACAAGGTGGAAAGGAAGTTGGCACTGAAAGCTCCAAACTTTCTCTCAACTCCTTTCTTTGTATCCCTGATCGAAGGCTGCAATCCCGACTCCATGGTGGTTGGTAATTAAACCCAAATTGTGAAAGTTCTGTGGAGCTCTCCTTGCCTACCAGGTCAAATGGAGTCTGGTTTCTATCATGGAACGTTTCGGTTCAGTTACCCCTTGAGGAAGTGTGGGAACAGATAGTCCATTCATATTGAACAGATGACTGGGGCTTAAAAAACCCTTTTTGTCCATTAAGCTCATGGCTAAGATATTATGAAAACGGCTTAATAATGTGCCCTAACATTTATACCACACTATTTTCTTACTTTAATTTTCCAGGCAATTAAAAATAATTGAAAGTTACTGCCAAACCCCCTGAAGATATACGTTTTCTTTCAAATAAGCTTATTTTCATACTTGTGAGGTCACCAGATATTTATTTGACCGTCTTTATAGGGGTCAGGCACATTACACACACAGAACGGGGATGTGGAATAGAACGCCCATTGTAACGAGAAAGTGAGAAGTAAGAGGAAAGAAAGAGTCCAGGTCATGCCCGGTGGGTGTTCATGTTTATTATTTGGGTACAACAACCATAACTCATTATACCTCTACCAACCCAGGGCTCAATTCTGCAGTTCACTCTGGTATTAAAAGCTAATTCTGTGTTTAAAGCCTGTTAATTTTGAATAGATGTAAACACAAGTTTGAATACCCAAAGGATGAATTGGGGCCAGGAAATACCATGAGGGGGTTACTGAGCCAGGTCAGGTCGGTCCTGTGTGGCAGTTTGCTCCCCTGGGCCTTTTGGGTACTGGTGGCCTTCTGACATCTCTGCAAGTCTCTGTGACCATGAGGAGAAATGCAACTGGGAGAGAAAGTGGGAATTAGATTGGTGGATACAGCCTGTGTCTGGTCAGAGCTCTCTAATCTCTCTCCTATTAATAGAGCTGGAGCAGACGCGGCCCATGTGGCCGCGCAGTCACGCTGCACTGCGATAGCGCTTAGCCACTTCTCCCTCGAAAGGCTTAAAATCCATCACGTTATACAAGAGCCGAAAGCCTTCTTGGAGTGTCCCAGATTCCCCCCTCCTGTCCATCCCATCCCCTTCAAATTATAATCTCTTTTGCTGCCTCCTTTGATGTTGCACAGAACAGTTTATTGAAATCCGTTGTGTGTCTGTCCGTGCTCACATGTGTTCTCTAGGCTTTGCCTCTTGGTTCTCTGCTCTGTAGCCAAAAGGTGAGCTTGTGTTGGGGGGAAAAAGGAAAGATGGGTTGGCTTTTTATCAGTATTTTATATATTGAAGAAGTTGGTTTGCTAAAGGCTTCTCTGGTACTGGTGGTGGTGTTGATTCTCTCAGGGTAGGGATAATACTTTGCTCCATTATTTTATTTTTTTTGTAGCTGTTGCAAATGTTTCTCTTTCCTTGATGTTCCCAGCCCTTTTGAAGGGCAAGAGTCCTGTTCGGGGTGTTCCCCTCCTACATGGTAAATGTGCTTGCTAAAATTAGTTCTGTTTAGACAAGTCCCTCACTGGAACATGGAAGGTTCTTCCAGAGCAGACTCCTTTTGACAGAGGAAGGCTGATGTGCTGCAGGAGTGTCCTGGACAGACCAAAGGGCCCTCTCCTCTCCGCTCCTTCCTGCTGCTCCTCCTCCTCCTTCACTCTTAACCCATCGCATCCTCCCCCTCAGTTCCACATCTGGTGGAAGGCGCATGTGATGCTTATTTCCAAAGGCAGCCAAAGCAGCTTGGGAAGTCTAAGACTGTAAGTGGTTGCCTGCCGTTATCCTGGAGCTCTGGGGAGGTTTCAGCAGTAATAACTGTTACTTAAAGTAGATGAGCTTCTTGTAGCTTTCTGAGAATTGTGGAGCACGTTAGTCGTCGGGTGCTTAAGGAAGCATCTGCCTGTCTGTAGCTTTCAAAACATTTTGTAAGCGAAGAATTTAGGTTTTTCCTGCCTTCTATATATGGAGGGTGAGAAGTTACTCCTTCAAAACTGTGTTCTTCCAGAAATGGCCTCCCTTGACTGAGAAGATAAGAAGGAAAACCAGGTTCCTTTTAATCATCTTAAATTTGCTCAATATCTTACTTAAAGTTTTTGTTCTAGTGTGTTGTTGCTTACCAAAAGACACCAGGTTCTGGCAGGATGGGACTTTGCAGCTGTAGTGGTAAATGAATGTGTCACCCTAATAGTGATGAAACCTGCAAGCATGGCTTGTGTTTGGGAAAGTGCCAAAGTGACAGAGGTGAAAGTCAGATGAACCCAAGAGAAAGAAGTTCAGAAGAGCAAAAAGATCTCTGTAAAGAAATTACTGTCCTTATAATTAAAAATCCAGGCAGGCTGCTGGTAGCTTTTCAGTTGCATCACCATGGTTAATCAGGGCAGATTCTGCACCCTGGGGAGTTCTGGACGCACAAGAGGAGCTGGGGAGGAACCCAAATCAGGGCAGCTGAGCTTGGCAGCTGCCTACCCAGTGCTGCAGGGAGCTTGGCAAAAGAGCACTGGGATCCCATCGGTGCTCTGTGGTCTCAGAGCCCCTCTCCCCATCCCTGGCTCCGTGACCTGTCTGGTTACTGAAGCTGGTTACACATTAGGTGGTATCTGGGGAAGGACACTGTGCCTGGTCGAGAGCTGATATTAGTGGAGCTCACAAGGGGAAGACTTGTCCTTTTATGTAACATTTGAAATGAAAATGAGATTCTTGGCTGGCGAAGTGGACATGTCTCCACAACACAGGAACTGGTGCCTTGGAGAGCATTTGGAGCTGGAACCAGAGTCGGTTACAGCAGGACAGCCTGGTTTCATTTCAAAGAAAATGCAAGGGGAAAAGTTTGTCCGCAAACAGCTTTTTTAATTCTCAGAACCATAACCCCACAAACAATTCAGCAGAGATTGGGCACAGCAGACCTGTGCATAGAGGAGATTTTGAATCTGGTGGCATAACAGGAGCAGAGCCCTCAGTCCCTTCCCACTGTCAGATCTGCTCTCTCTTCCCCTGGACCCCCTGTGTGTGCAGGTGCTCATGGCTGCTCCAGTGGTTCCTCCACTTCCCTTCCATGGATGGGGCACCTGTGAGTTCCCAGGCAGCCGGTGCCAATAAAAGTGACCGGAGGAAAAGGGGCCGTTCTTTCTTCTTAGCCCTCTGACCCGGTTAGTACTCGTCTCCATCCCTGGCTCTACTCAACCAGTGGGAAGTGAGAGTTAAACTTGTTTTGTTTTGTTTTAAACCACAGGGCAGGGAATTCTTTTCAAGCTGTAACTTTTAGTTTCCACTGGAAGGGCAAACCAGACTCTTGGCCAATGGAAAAGCGGCTTCCAGTTGCATCAGCCAAGAGTGCAAGTACCTCGCATAACAAATAATCAGCTGTCTTTTCAGATGTTTTTTAAAAGAAAAGCAAAAAAGATCAGATAATATTTTATTTGAGGGATTTAACAGTGACATTGAGGTTGCTGATGCCGCATCCATACATGGCTTTTGCTTTGTTCCTGGCTCCTTGTGGCTCATTGCAGAGTTCCCATCTGTGTGTTTGGTGTCAGACTGTGATGGTTCTGTGCTTCTTGAACTTGCCCATGGCCGACGGATCTGAGTAGAACGTTGAGAGAGAAGCAGAATCATTTTGAATGAGAAATACTGATTTTGTCAAGCAGCTACTAAAGATTCATAGAATTTTAAGACTAGAAGAATGGCTTTTAAAAATTTAATATTTGTAGAAGATTTGGAGAGTTTTAAGGATTTATTGGATCAGATCAGTATCAAAGAGTAATTTTATATGAGAGATTTACAAGCAGAACAGTGAAATAAAAGAGTAATTGTTGAGCTTGGGGATTAAACACCCAGTTGAAGTGGCTGAGTATTTTCTCTCAGTGCAAGTTTCTGCATAGCAGTGGCTGCATCTTTGTGCAAACCAAGCTTCACTAACACCGAACTCAGCGAGAAGTTAGCAGGGTGCAGTGGAGTCTCCAGTGGCCCAGAAGAGTCCTGGAAGGCTCACAGTCATCGTGAAACAGAAAAGTGGGGACATGATGTGCATTTCCTCCCTCCAGTTCAAAATCACATTTCTGATTTTGGGGTTTACTGGGAAGCTGTTATAGGTTTTGCCGTACCACACCTTCCTGGCAGTGCCTTTCTGGTTGCTCCTTGGGATAAGCGCAGTCATTGGGTGTCAGCTGGCCCAGTCTTTGTACTAAAGGATAACAGGAAAGAAATGCTGAGACAGGAGAGAGCATTTCTTTAATGCTAGCCGAGAAGCTCTGCACTTTTGCATGTGGATGATGACTTACAGCCAGGGGCTGTGTAGAGTGTTCTAGAAAATAATTTAGATCAGCCTTTACAAGATGAATTCATCAAAGGGGTGTCTGTAGGAATTTGCTTTAAACTGAGATAGTGTCTGAAATAAACCAGTCCGGTCCCTTTTCACTTCTTCTGTGGTAATTTTGGATGTGATTCCGTGGAAATTAAAGATTTTTGCACAGGTGTGAGAAAAACTCAGTTCCCAATTTTTTAAGGTGACTTCCTGTACTCTGTATGAGTAAGGCGTTACCTCTTTGCACAGCATCCCTTGAGACCAGCCGGGAAGCTGTGCTGACATTGCTGTTGGAGAAGTCAAATCAGGCCTTTGCGCAGCGAGGAGATCCCCTCTCAAAAGAGACAAAGTCCTTGCAGGCTCATCAGTAGGAAGGCAGAGCAGGTTGGTTCCGTGAGGGTGTTTTTCGCAGCTCCGAACAGGCGCTGTCGGCACGCTCGCAGCTGCGGTCGGTGAAGATTCCCCGCAGGTCAGAACGGGGCACATGCTGGCAGCCAGCACGTGTGCTGCCAGGGCACGGATAGAAAGCAAATACTTCCCGTAATTACACGTCCCAGAATGACAGGGTAGAACGAGTGCTTACGCTTCCACCAGAGCAGTGAGAAATGGGAAGATGGAGAGTCTGGACTGCTGCCCAATGAAACCAAAATTGCAGAAAAGGAAAATACAACAAATGCTGCAGGCACTGCCTGGAATTGGCACTGCAGCGAGGTGGGTTTCTTCTCTATTGAACATATGCATGGGACAGGCAGTAAATCTTCTTACAGCTCTGGAGAACGGCATTAATTTTAGCTTTTTTTATTATCGAGACAACCCTTCATAGCTTTCAATCTTATTTATTTTTTTAATCCATGTGAAAGTGCAGTCCTTAGAAAGACCTCTAATACCTCATTAATCAGTTCTGGACCATGTCACAAAGAGGCTTTAGGAAGCAATGGTCTGTCCATCGGTTCATGGGCTTGGGAAGGCTTAGAGGATGCGGATAAAGGGCCCTTGTCCCACACTGGAGATACCTCTCATTTTGTGTTTTTTAGTTTGACTTTCATTAGGAACCTGAAGCCAAGCTGAGAAGCTCAGCATGAGCTACATCCTCACGTGGTTCAGCCTGTTCGTAGACTCAGGCCTGCAGTGCATAAAAGCACCATGTGGGGAATTGAGTTCAGTTCCCAGGTTCAGGGATTGTTGTCTCAGTCACCTCCAGCAGAAGCTGTGAATGCTCCTGACTGGTAAAGGTACATTTCTTCTGGCACAAAGGCCACCATGGGTGTGTGATGCCAGTGGTAGCTGTGCTCCCCATCAGCCTTTTGCTCTTTCAGGGTATTTTTATCTGCTGGTGTCTGACACGTGAACCCAAGGCGTCTCTCTCTGGGGTTTCTCCAGGCTTACATCAGACCGGCGTCTGGTCTTGTGGTTTGTGCCCCTAATGAGAGAGCTGCAGTATTTTCACACCCAGACAGGGCATGGGACGAGACAGGAAGCCTCACCCTTTCTCGTGGTGTAACCGAACTCAGCTCTTTGCATGAACCTGCAGCAGAAGCAACAGCTCCAACAAATGACCGTGTGCCACTGTAAATTTACAGCCCATTTGGGTTTTGCCTACTCTGTTAGACCTACTTTTCGTTCAGTGGAGGCGGTTCTGATTTACGCCACAGCCAGGAATATGGAATGCAGTTCTTCAGCCTCCCAGTATTTTCCCAAATAATAGTTTTAAGAGGCTGAAATACAGATCTCTATGTGTTGGGATGGAGTGAGAGCTTTTGGGGATGTTAAATCTTTCATTTCTAAAGATGCCCCATAGGATGCCATGATTTCTACTGGTATAGTACTTGCATTTCCAATCCATCTTTAAAAGGAATGGACTGGGCCAAAGGACAGGCTCCCCAGTGTCATCAGGGAATCCTGATGAGACCCACAGACTGTTCCAGGCCACCATTCGGTGTGGTGCTGAGCGGGTTCTGGTTCCATTCGTGGTACGGGGCACTGGGCTCAGGGCTTGCCTGGCTGAGAAGCAGAGGCTCACAGTGGTTTTCTCCTGATCTCAGGGTTTATTACTGTAATTCTTAATAGAAGTGGAGAATCTGATCAGACCTGTCAGCCGTGGCCCTGGCTGGCTGGAGGCCAAGCTGGGCGGCTTCAGTTCTGTTTGCCTTAAAATGGCTGACGTTGAAGTTCACGTGCCCACGTTTCCCTTTGGAATGCACTTCTTAAAACCATTTTTATCAACTTCGTACAACTTTCTGTATCTGTTTTTCCTCAAAAATCAATTGCTTCAGAAAACAACAGTCCAAAAGCTTCAGTAAAACGTTTCATGTAGCTCTTCTGAGCCCATTTTGTAGCATGGATTTCTTACATCTGTGGAGTGGAAAAGTTAGCATTATCAAAGCATTGTGCCCAGCACAAAGCCCATTTGATGACGAATTATTAAGTTGCCTGCCATGGAAATAAAAGTGAATAGGAAATAAGGAAATATTTATTTCAGTCTTATAGGGTTTGCGTTCAAGTTTTTTGTAAGCCATTTACAAAGATGGCAAAAAAGTGACACCAGATTTTCAGTATTTCTTTTGCAACTTTGTGTGTTTCATTATTTGGCAAAGAGAGAAAATGAAATAAAATCATCCATCTTTGAGCCGATCCCAGGGTTTGCTGCCATGGCGGGGCTGGAAGTGTCACGGGGAGCGCATTGGTGCCTGGAGGCTGTCCTAGAGTGGGATGTCATCGGTGAGTCATGAAGAGAAGATCCTGTGTTCAGTATCAGTCTTGTTCTGTGTCTCAGTGTCTTCCTGGAGTTGTGAGCAGTTGGCTTCTGCCTCTGTGAGCATCAGAGAGAAGAGCTGTACGGAGCTGTGCTGACCTGCTTGGGCCCTTAGAGGTGGGAATTTGGAAGCGTTCTGCAGAGGGGGACACAAGCATCTTCAGTCCAAGCGGATAGAACTAGACAAGAGCAAAAACTGAATTGAATTACTTCAGGCTGTAGTTAGAGGGCTTCTGTTCCGTGAGTTTCAGAGGTGAACTCCCATTTCTTGATGAATAGCAATGTGGTGCCTCAGTATTTCGTAGGCCATGGGAACTACGGGACTGCTACATTTTTGCATTGTTAAAATGGATTTTTTGAGGCAGCTCCTGCCTCAACCAGTGTAACCAAAAGGGGAGAGTGGGTGGAAGGAGAACTGGCAAGACGGCATCCCAGAGGTTCGCAAATCGGGTTGGTAGCAGCCCTGTCTTGAGTCTGGCCGAAGAGTTTTGCCTCTTGGGACAGCACTGGTTTGTTGGGAATTCTGGAGTCCTGCAGTGGGAGATGATTTGAAGATAGAAAAATCGAGTACCTGCTTCCCGCTCCTCTTTTCACCCCATTTCTGTTGGTGGGGGAGGCAATCCTGTGTTTCCCCCACGCACACCCCTTATTTACTGCTCTTCTCTCCAGCAGCTCCTGGGTTTGGATCAATATGGGCTCCTGGTGACAAAAGGTTAAGCATCATTTCCCAGGTCTGTTGAAATGCTTTGTGCTCAGGGCCCTTCTGATCCTTGGTGTCAGCCGTAATAAAGAAGGAGAACAGAGACAACCATGATTTCTTTAAAAATGCAGAATGAGATCATTCTACAGCAGTCTCTCTCTCCTCGGCCTTTCTGAAGCGTGGCCCTCGCTCTCCCTCTCCCCAGGCCGCTGGTGTTTGCGCTTGGTGCCGCGCGGGCTCTGGCTGTGTGTGCGGTGAGCGCCGGGGCTGCCCCACGCCTGCCTGAAGAGCGTGTTGAGCCGCAGCGAGCGCGGGTGGCGGGGGCAGGCCCGGGCTCCCTGCTGAGTCTTGCCACCTGTTGCCGTTGCCATTCCAAGCCCCCTTCCTCCCCACCCTCCTCCCGAGCTCCCCTCCCCACAGCTCCCCAGCCCCAGTGGATAGGGCTGGGATCGGTAGGCACTTGCCAAATACCTTTCTAATGCTGTCACTAATTCTGCACAGACAGCATCTCTGAAAGCAAACCCAAATCTTTTCCAATGCATTGTACTGCCTTTTCTACAAAAAGCGTTCAGAAATGTCCTTTCTGGTCGAGTCGATGGGAGGGACCGCGCCACAGCCAGGCCTGGGGCAGCCGGAGGCGGTGCCCGAAGAATCCTCTGCAGCTCCGCTGGAGCTGCCTTTGGCACTGGCAGGGGCTAATTCTGTACTGGGGGTTACACATAAACACACCCGGGTCATTCTTCATCTGCTGCATATGGAAAGGTGCCCCAAGCTCTGGAGTGCCAGGGAATGTTGGACTGGAACCTCCTGACAGGGGTTGGTGCTGTTGCTGTGCGGATGGGGCCGTAGGAGCAGTCAGAGCAGTCGGAGCTGCTGGATGAACTGGTGTTAGAGCTGTGGTTTCCACACTGCCGTCCGGCTTCCATGAGAGAGAGCCTTGGGCTGCTTATGGCCAGGAGGCTGTGAATTCTTCCTATTTAAGGTGTGCAGAAGGGAGGTGTTGCTCTTGGGGCAGGGTTTGCCTGGGGGCCCATGTGGAGGCTGGAGAAGCCTTCCGTTTGTGTGTGCTTTGCAAGTCAAGTCATTCAGATCGCAGCTTTCAGGAGCAAATAATCATTTGGAGAAGCAGTCTGGGGGTTCCCAATTTAAGATGCCTTCAGGGGGACTCATTTTCAGAACACAAGACATTGGCAAATAAAATCCTTTCTTTCCTTGGCAAATAGAGCTGGTTTTGAAGCATTTCAGGCTCTCCAAATGTTGCCGTGCCTGTGTTTTACAAACACACCTGTATAAATACGTGTTTGCCCACAAAAATCACAGTGAGGCGTAAGGATGAAGAAATTCAATGCAAATATGAGCAATTACTGCTTGCTGCAGCATGGTTCTGCCACTGCACTTCGAAACAGGTAGAATGGGAATATGGAAAGGCAGTGAGTTGGGAATTGCAGAAAGACAAAAGAAGAGAAGCTGAGGTGCGTGTTTCTCTTATTATTTCTAGTCATGATGCTGCATAAGGTCCAGAACCTTCTTGCTCCCTGCCGACAGATGTGTTTGTACTGGCAGGGCTTCAAGCTGGGATCCCCACTGCACCAGTTAAACCAGTAGTAACCAATTTTTTTGCAAGCCACGCTGGGACTATAGGAATTTTATTCCTTCACAGTGTTGAAGGAAAGGGGTTTTGCTTGCCAGAGGGCTTTCTTATGCTTGAGGATGATTTATGGGCCAAGCTGAGCCACTTGTGGAAAAGGCAAAGCAGCTCTTGGCAGCACCCCCAGAATCCACTGCAGCTGTGGGGTAGTGAAGTCATCGGCATAACAACCACTGCAAACAGAATAACAAAGTCTGTTCTGTTCTCATTTAAAATAATCTTTCCAGTTCAGCAGCCACATTAAACCTTACCTTTCTTCATACAAAAATCATAAAAGGCAGATAGTTCTCTGCAACGTGGTGTGAATGTCTTGCTTCTGTCACTGCCTGTCACTCCTGCACCACGACACTTGATCAGAATATTCCAAATGAAGGAATGAAGCCACATTATGTCATAGTTTGTGTCTGTCCTTTGTTTTTCCTTAGGTTTAGAAACACAGAAAATTCCTCAGTGTTTCTTTCTTTTAAAAATAAAATTTGGGTTTTCCTTATAACATGTTCCTAAACTGATTGTAAAATGAATAATTCTGACTTTGATTTATCCCACCTGTCTTTATTTCAGGTCCCTTCAGATCCTCCTGCTTCCAAAAAGTCCAAAATAGATGACTCTGCTACCCAGTCTCCAGCTTCAACTGAGAAGGAAAAACAGTCCAGTTGGTTACGGTCCTTATCCAGTTCGTCTAATAAGGTGATTCTGAGTATTTTGTAACTAAAAGACAGCTCAAATTAGCATATAGGATCCCTCTGCTGAAACCAGGAGAGAGAATGAGAGAAAAGCCTTGCCCAGGTTCTCTGAGTTGATGCTATTTCTGTGCTTTCCCTGGTAACCACTGAGCTATGCAGTCCTCCCAGTTTCCTTGCCATCTTCCAGTGTTCGCTGACCTTGATTGTGACAACAAAGTGAGCAATCCCTTCATGCCTTTGGGGTACAGGAATCCTGAAAGACTCAGGAGCCTTTTGTGGTCTGCAAACTACACACAACTGGCAGGGACAAAACCAGTAAGGTTTTACGTTAGCACAGTTCACCTCTTCCACTGGAATCTCTTAATGTAGGTGCCAGCCAGCAGGGAGCAGTGTTAGGGATAACAAGATGTGCAGGAAGCCTCACTCGTGCTCCATCGGGATGTGCTGTTTGTATTTACTTATTTTTTCCTTCCCAGAGTATTGGCTGTGTCCATCCCCGTCAGCGCCTCTCGGCTTTCCGGCCCTGGTCCCCTGCTGTATCGGCAAACGAGAAGGAGCTCTCGACCCATCTTCCTGCCTTGATCCGAGACAGGTACGGAGACACGGACTGAGGGGAGAGTGGGGTTGGCAGCCACGGAGATGTGCTGGACAGCGAGTTGCTTTGTCTTGGTTCCTTGTACTGTTCACTGACCGGTGGCTTTGTAATTTGTTGGTCAGTCCAGTAGGATGGGATTAAAACGCATTTGCAGCTGCACTGTTTTAATTTGCAGAAGGGAAACAAACCAAAGTACTGATATTTTGCGTGTTCATTAAATAGGTTTCCTTAGTGAAACGTACCATAAAAGGCTGGCATCGGGGCTGCTTCTGTGAACCTGTGATCACTTCGGGGTGCAGACACTGTTCAAAGGAAGACTGACAGCACAGGCTGTCCCATTCCCTTGTGATGCCAGAGCAGAGCACGCTGGGCAGGAGAGTCTGTGGGCAACTCCTCAGCTCGCGAGCCCCGATGTTGTAGACCAGATTCTGGACAGGAACATGGTTGCACTGGTACAGGAATGAGTCACCACCCGTAATAGATGGGACCACTGGTGTCACAGTTAGAACAGAAAGTGTCAGGGCAATTACACATTTCTGTGCCAGACTTGAACTGTTCAGTCTGAAAACTCTTCGCGCCAGATTTCTGCCTCAGGGTAATGGTTTCTTTGGAAAGTTTGACTAAAGTGGCCAGGTGGTTTTAGGGAGTGTTATGGAGAACATATGTTGCTGCCCTCATGAACAAGTTCCTTAGAAACTGTGGGGATTGATTGGGAAAAGAGGAAAAAAAGAGAAATCCTTCCACAATATCCTCGATTTTAAACAGACTTTTCAGTTAGGCAGGGAGAGAAGGGCTGAATGGGGTAAGAGTGCACCCTTGGTATCCCTGTGAGAAATTCGGCCAATTCGAGTCTTGGGGGAAAACCTCACCCTCACTGGGCCCAGGAGAAATATCTGTGTGTGACTGCAGATCCATGGTGTCAGAGCTGCTGAACTGAAGGTACAAAGTCAGCCTGCAGTACATTACTGTCCTTCAGTGTAGGTTTGCTGGGCTTTTACCTGTGGTTTTACACACGTGCACTCTTATCACGCTCTGTCAAAAACTTCAGTGCTACTTGCACTGCTTTGGCCTTCTTGAAGGAAGTGGCATTTGCAGATTTGCAAAACATTTGTGGATGGATGGAATTAAAACTGGGCAGTGAGGTGAAACGGTGATGCATGAAGATCACAACAAAACTATTATAATTATTAGACTCTGGGAGATCTCATCTCTTCGGTGCTCCTAGAGCAGGTGGCACTTCAAACGTGACCCCTTCTGAACTGGGTGAGGATGCGCTGTGTGAATCATCCCCACGTTTAATTGAGTGCAAGACCCTAAGCAAACACAGAGGCAGGTTCTTCTCTGCTGTTCAGTGCAGCTTCACTGTCATTCCCGTACGTATCTTGCAGTGTCAGGGTAACACATGGATTTGGAAGCACTTTACAGCCACAAGGATGACTGTTTTCTCCTTCCTTTTGCTTCCCCCTCTACAACAGTTTTTACTCCTACAAAAGCTTTGAGAATGCCGTGGCCCCCAACGTGGCCCTGGCACCTCCAGCCCAACAGAAGATGGCCAGCACCACGCCCTGTGCCACCGTGGTGTCCCGGAGCAGCGAGGCTCTGAGCAGCGCTGCCCAGCCGCGCAAGAGGAAACACGCTGTGGAGAACACGGCTGTCCTTGAGGCAGCAGCCACTGCTGCAGCCCCTGTCACTGCCACTGAGGAGGAGAAGGAGTCGGAAGCTGAAATTGAAGTAGAAACCAGAGAAGAATGTAAGTGACAGTTATATCTGCCTTGGCTTTGGTTTATTTGTGCTGGGTTTTCCTCAATAAACCCATAGGAGTCAGCTGTTCACCTTCTGTTGGGATCACATACAGCTCTGGGAGCCTGGTACCTCAATGGGATGTAGAAATACAGCCTGAAGTAATAATGAGAACCCAGCATTGGAACAGAAGTTGGAGGGGGGCGATTCTGAGATAGGAGTGTGCATTGGCAAAAAGAAGCACCTGAACCACAGGTGTGTGCTAGCCTGGGGCCTTTCGTTAAAGCAGGTCCCTTAGGTCAGCCAGGTTTACATTTCCATCACATTTCAAGTATCAAATTCTAAAATGAGTATTTCCTTTCTTCCATTTTTTTCAATATTGAATGTCTCCTCTGTACAAAAGGGCCTCAGCATATTTTGAGATCTCTTGGTTTAGGATGTCTTTTTTATTAATTTTTGATGTTTCTGTTTTTCAGTCACCTCTTCCTTATCCTCGCTCTCCTCCCCATCCTTTACTTCATCCAGCTCTGCAAAGGACATGAGCTCTCCCGGGATGCAGGCCCCGGTCGCGGTCAGCAATTCATACGAGGCCGCGCCGCACGCTGACTCGCACAGCAGCGGGCTGGAGGCCGAGCTGGAGCACCTACGGCAGGCCCTGGACAGTGGCCTCGACACGAAAGAAGCCAAAGAAAAATTCCTCCATGAAGTTGTTAAAATGAGAGTGAAGCAGGAAGAGAAGCTGAACGCTGCCTTGCAAGCCAAGCGCAGTCTACATCAGGTGATGCTGACAAATAGGCTTTCCCTTCCCACTGCCTGCAGATCCTCTTCCAGGTAGAAACCATGAGGCAGGCTCATGTGAGAAAGAATTGCCTCATTTTTCCCAAATAGCAACAGCCTTTCCCAGGGAATTGTTTGTAAATTCAGCCAGGAAACAAAAGTCTACAGGAACCATTCCTACATTTTTAAGCCTGCCACCTGGTTTTGCCTCAGGGTTTAAATCCATGGTTACCAAAACCAACATCTTCTCGTTACTGAGAAGATCTTCTAGTCCAGCACAGTTCATTCTGTTCTTGTTTCACTGAACGAGAAACATTTCTGTTCTGCTGGAGGCCTTGGCTATGGTTTTAAAGGATTTGTAGCAGTTTTGCCATTGCCTGGCTGAGAAGGGGGTGATTCCTGGGGCACGGGGTCACTCGCCAAAGCCCTGAGGAGGAGCTGTGAGGAACGCGCTGCGGGTCGGCCCCAGGGAAGGGAGGCCCAGAGCTGCGTCCTCAGATGAACTGCTGCTTCCTTGTCGCCTGGACAAAATCACCTCATTCCCTCGTGTTTCAGAAAATAGATGGTTTATTTTATGTATTTAAGAGTAAATATTTATAACTAATATATATTTAAAGCTAATTTTTAAGTTTCTGATGTGAATGCACAGCATGTACTGAAAGCAGAGCTGGGTCAGATGAAGTAGTTGATGAAACAGTGAGTGCTGAGGCCTTAATTGAGGAACACGTCAGGGTGAGAGGGCGCCGTGGGGTCCGGCCCTCGCTTTCCGCGTGGGCAGCCGTGGGTTTGCAGTTCCCGTTCGGAGGTCGCACGCGTGTGCCCCTTCCACGGGCAGGGCTGAGCGGGCCAGGGCCTGGCTGGGAAGTGAGAGGATCCGAGGAGCGCGTTTCCCATGACCCAGGGCAGTGTGACTGAGCAGAGGCAGAGGAAACACTGCTTCTGGGGAAAAGTATTGAATTGTAGCTTCTGATTTAACCATTCAGGAGCCAGAGCTCCAGTGAGCCACGGTTGTGCTTCTGGTGAACATGGCTTTTAACAACAGCTTTTTATAAACTTAGGAGCTTCTTCCTGTGCACCTTCAGGTTTGTTATCGTTATCCTGACAGTTAATGGCTCGCTCTTGGATTGGAGATTCCAAGGCAGCAGCTACCAAGGTAGCAGCTCCTATTCAGAATCTGGGCAGTGAGAGTGTCCCAGAGCAAAGCATGGTTTTGATTCAGCTTGATTTAGCCTGGACCTTTCCCGATGTGACAGCGCAGTCCATTGCCTGGTTGCCAAGAGCCTTGGGGCAGTGCACCAGTTACCCACAGCACACCAAAACCTGGAGTCAGAAAGAAGACACAAGACTCGGTTTGTCTATTTGTCTTAAGTAGATTTTTGGGGCCTAGTACAAAGGACCTGTTTACTGAGCTCTTCTGCTTTGCCGCACACAAAGGGCATCCACAGTCGGCATTTATCATCACGTGTGTCTTCAGTGTCTTCTGTGCAGTACAGGCATTACAGTTGGTGTGTTTGAAACTTTGAGCTGGTGCAGAGCACATTGCTGGGAGCTCTCTCCAACTGCAGTTCATCTTTATTCAGTCACAGATGGTCACAGCTATTTTGCTTGACAAAGCAAAATGTGGCTGTAGCAAATAGCTGTTCATTATCCAGGAATTCAGGGTATCTTGAATAGGATCTCATGTTGATTTAAAGGAGAAAAGCTTGTACAAAGTTCAAAATGAGGTTTAGATGGGACCCATCTCGGTCATAACCAACAGAAGGTGGGAATTCGGTTTGGATCGCTTCCTCAGCAGTTCTGTGTCCTTGCCCTACTGTCACTGCTCCTCAGTGCTCACGATTCAACTGCTTTTGTGTTGTAGGAGCTGGAGTTCCTGAGAGTGGCTAAGAAAGAGAAACTGAGAGAAGCAACGGAGGCAAAGCGTAACTTAAGGAAAGAGATTGAACGTCTGAGAGCTGAGAACGAGAAGAAAATGAAGGAAGCCAACGAGTCTCGGATACGACTGAAGAGGGAACTGGAACAAGCCAGGCAGATCCGGGTTTGTGACAAGGGCTGTGAAGCAGGCAGGCTCCGGGCCAAGTACTCAGCCCAGGTAAGGCCCGAACACTGAATGTTGTAACAGTTCACCCTTTCTGCAGTTTTGGGGTCAGTTAACTGTCTGTCTGCCCACTAAGTGGCCTTGTTTTGTCTGATTCGATCCCAGTCCCACTCCTGTCAGATCGTGTCTGTTCCCCGTCGTGTTGATCTGCAGCCCAGGTCCTAATGCAGGCTGTTAGCCTGCCCCACGCCCGTGTCAGCCCACAGCTCTGCCTGGGACTCTGCACGTTTGGCAGCTGAAAAATCACCATTCACAAGATTACCAAGACATTATTTGAGTCCCACCGACACCTCATTGGCACTGCCAGTGCACCAGGATCCATTTCAATACTGTAAATATTAGACAGAACCACTTTCTCTCGTGGTATTTTTCCTTAAGGCCTAGACCCTCAGAACTAATCTAAAGCATGGGCAGAGCCCCAGGCCCAGCGCCAGGCACAGCGCTGCGCTGGGAAGCACGAGAAGAGCAAACTCTCAGGGCTGAGAAAAGACTGTGAGCCCAGTGAAGGTTCTAGGAATGCAGGAACGTGTTGTTACAAGCAACACGCACACTTGAAGCTTTCAAACTAAAAGTGCCTCCCCACCCTCTCTGCATCAGATTCTCTTTTAACAAAAGATTTTGAAGTTCATTTAAACCACTCAAAGCCAAGCAATCCAAGAGCTCGGCTGCGCATCCCTAAGTCGCCTTGTTGTGTCCTGTTGCCAGGCATGGGGAATGCAAGGCCAACCACTGCTCCCAGCCTCTGCCATGGCCCAGCCTAACAGGCTGTGCCCAGACCAGAACAGCATTTCCATTCCCTCCTAGGTTTCCATGCCCTGCCTTCCCCTTCCTCCAGTGAAACCGTCCCAGCTGCCCAGTACTGCAGCTCCTGCAGAAGGGCACAGTCCCCCAACCCATCGTTAGCCCCCTCATTCCCCTCCTCTGGAGAGCAGGGCTCCCAGAGAAGCCTCTCCATAAGGCTAAAACTCCTTTCCTTGTCACAGCACTCCTCTAGAGCCCTACTCGGGCCTGCTCCCACCTAAATACCCCTCTGCCAGCCCCCCACCACTGCCACCGCTGCTTCCCAAGCCAAAACTTGGCTGAGAAATATGTAAGTGAAAGGCAGTTGTAACACACCTGAATTAACGCTAAGGGGGCTCTGCTGGACCACATTTACTGTAGCAGCTTCTTTGACACTTATGTTGTTAAACAGAGCCTCACGAGTGTGGTGTTAGGCCTGAAACCTGGGCTCCGGGTATTTGCTGTGGTTACTTTAAGGGAGGGCGGGGGGGAAGGAAAGAAAAAGCAACAGCAGTTGAAAATTCTTCTAAGCCTGGGCTCTCAATACCGGGAAGGGGAGGGTCTGCTTGTACCATGATGAGACAGGTCCGACCAGACCAGAAGCAGGAAATGATGTGGGCTTCCTCTCCAGCATCACAGGATGTCTCACTGATAAGAGGTGTCCAGACTAAACATAAGCAGATCGTGAGCTGCTGCGCTGGGCGGTGCCGGTGGTTCCTTCCACTGGAGCAAAAAACCCAAGGCACACAGCAAGTGCCGATAAAAGTAAATGCCCTGGGTGCCCTCCAGAGCTCGGCCCGTCTGCAGGTGCATCCTCCCCTCCTGGGAGATGCGCAAGGGAGCATTTGGAAAAAGAGAGTCTCAGTTTCCAAATCAGTTCCCTCCTTGGAAGGAAATAAAGGAGGCTTCCCAATGGGAAATGCTGAGAGCTGGGGCAGCTGAAATCCTGCAGGTTTGTCTGTTCGGAAGGTGCTCCCAGCACATCGGCAGTGCCGGCTACAGGGTCCTGCGTGTGCGTGCACTTCTGTCACAGCACCAGCGCGGTGGCACCAGGGCCTCCCTCAGCCAGAAATCCCCTGGCAGCTCCCACGTTCCTTCGCAGCTGCCCTGTGGGTTTCTGCAGGGCACTCGGTAGGAAAACACCTGAAGTGACTTCAGATTCTGAATTGTACAGGAATCAGCGTGACTGAAGTGCTCCACCTTTTATCTCATTGGGAGAGCAGGCAGGAAGTTTGTCACATGTGTTGTGTTTGTCACAATAGTTTTTGAGGAAACCACATTTCTGTAGACGGGCTCAGTCCGAGAGAAGCAGCATTGGGCAGGCGGGAGGCGAAACTGTGACAAATTCAGGGCTGTAAAGGTCTCAGTGTAAGCTTCGAGTCTGAGCTGCTCCCCACCCACTGCACAGCACAGGGGGTTACGCTGCCCTTCTTCTCACCTCGATACTGAGATCCACACATGGATGAGGGGGTGGCTTTCAGCTTAGTCCCAGACAGGAGAGGTTTCCTGGACTCTGTTAAATGGTGATCTTTGGTAACTGCCACTCTTATCTGTTTGTGGCCTAATGTTCCATATTTCAAATCGGTGTGTTTTTTTCCAGTGCGTACATCCTGGAATACCAGGGCTTTCCTCTGCCCTTGTTACCAGTAAGGAAAAGAGGGAGGGTGACTGTTGAGGCCTTTGGGGAGGCAGAGGCCAACTGCCCATCTTGCTGTGAGGTGGAGGATGACGATGAGGGCTCAGCAGTGATCTCCTTTGCACTCCCCTTGCCATCTACCCTGAACCTCCACATCCTCCCTACCTGCCTTCTTCTGTAGAAATAATTCCTCACATTTAGCCTGAGAGCTATAAAGGATCTTGTACAGGAGAGGACACCACACTTGTTTCCTGTGGGCAGTAACCTACAGCTGTCATGGGACTCAGCTGCCGCTGGTTCCGGTCACCCGTTAATAACCACTGTAAACAAGCTGAAGGTAAATTACTCTGCCTGTGCAAGGGCAGGTTGTAGTCTGCTTGGCCGAATGGCAAAGAAAGAGCCTAAAAAAATAGCAGCGATGGCTAAAGCAGCTCAGGAACCAGCGTTCGGAACACAAGGGCACTCCTTATCCTGTTTGTCACCCTCCTTGCTGGAACTTAAGCCACCAGAAACATGTAAGAATGTCAAAGCTAAACAGTTCCTGCAGTGCACTGGCACGGCTGGTAGGCAGCAGGGTATGGAAAAGAGTAAGGAAAGGGAAGTCCTGCCTCACCTCAACTTTGGTGTCTTATGTGTGGGTGTCCCTGGTTTCAGCACTCCTCTCGCTTTGTGCTGAGGTGCTGTGTTCCTCTGTTACAGCCTACGGGACAGAACAGAAATACTCAAACAGTTGCTGATGTTTCTCCATGTGCTCCTCTCCAGATTGAGGACCTCCAGGTCAAGCTCCAGCACGCAGAGGCCGACCGGGAGCAGCTCCGGGCTGACCTGATGCACGAAAGGGAGGCTCGGGAACACTTGGAAAAAGTAGTCAAGGAACTTCAGGAACAACTGTGGCCTAAACCAAGCAGTCAAGCCAGCAGTGAAAACACAGCGAGCAACATGGAGAACTGAACGCCCCTCATCAGCCCCATCCGAACGGCAGATCTGCACAGTAAGGGAGGACGCGTGGGTACGTGTGTAAGTGCATGTGTGAGTAGTGGTGTCTCGGCACACAGACCTATCACTATGGATTCTGATTAGGTGAAGGCAGATGTTACTCTTTAGAACAGAAGCACTGAATTATGCCTCTCTTTCCCCCCGATCCATATAGCACAACATCTTACTGTGCCTATAAAACACAAAGTGTTTATAAACAAAATACTTCTAAGTCCACAGCAAATTTTCTACTGGCAAACTCCAAGCAAGCATCGTCCAGCTCAAATCAGAGTCAAAGGCAAGCATGGCAGTGGTTTTGTGTTGCCCTTCTGCCTGTTGGAACATTTTGGAATTTAGAAACAAACTTTTCTTATAAGCTATTTAAAATAATTCATTACACGGACTTGGTATTAAGAAATTAACGAGATTTTTATAATGAACCTTTAAAAGCAAAACAAACCTTCGATGCACAATTTTTAAGGACTTGTTATAGGCTTTGGGGTTCCTCACGGAGAAGCCCTCTGGTGATGATGCCATTTCATTAGCAGTTTTCCAGCCATCAAGGAAGCCATCACAGTTTTAATCCCGTCACGTGGTTGTATGAGAAGTTCAGAGTGCTTTTCAAAGTTGATTTTTTCCTTAAAAAGAATTCTCTTCATTTCCTGTCCTGAACACAAGAAAGGAAGATGTGGGACTGTACAGGGGCGGGTGGGAGTGGGGAGCGGGGATGGGCAGAGATGTCTGCGCTTTAGAGTTACAACCCCAGCCTTACAGCCTCAATGTTTGCGAATCAGCCACCTTTTCTGAAGCCATCTTCATTAACTGATGTGTTCAAAGGACTCGCTCCATCCAAGAGCACTTCAGCTTTAGGAAAAGAAAGAAGGAAGGAAATGGATGATCTGTTAAGTCGAGAAACAAAGCAGAAGGCACACATGTTTTTAAGTCATTCTGAAATCTTTACTCCAGCGTTCAGTTTTGTTGCACACTCATCGCTGTTGCACCGTCTCACCATACGTTCAGTATTTCCCTGCTTTTATTATGGACTGGCAGTCAGGGTTTCTGTGCCCATGGAGAGTGCGACATCGCGTTATCGGATACTACACAAAAGAAAATCAACGTTTTTTGCTGCTGTGAATATGTCTACATCATTTTTTTAAAAAAAACTTTTGTTTTTAAAGAAAGAAATTATTTTAATTTTGGGATCCAAGCCGCAGCCCCGCAGTAGAAATGCAGCAAGGCCCTCACTTTGTCTCAGCGTTGGTGGTGATGTGGATTTTTTTTAATTTTTTTAAACTGCACTTTGTCCAAATCTTTCTCTGCATTTTATTCCATATTTCTGAAGTTTACAAGTCGAGCGTTCTAGACCCAACCCTGCCTGGCAGATGTGAACACCGCCCCCCAGTTTGCCACCATGCGACACCTCGCGTCGTTTTCTGTGTTTATGCAAAGTGAGGATTCAGCAGGTCTAGAACGCTGCCAGCCACGACCCCACCAGAGCAGCGCGCTGCTGGCCCAGCTCTGCACGGTCTGCCGGGGCTCTGGAAGCAGCAGAGATGCTCCCAGAAGTGCTTAACAAACACAGTTGGTGCTTTACTGAACAAGAGAAGAGTTATTTTCACCCGTAAACACTCACCTCGTACACTCAAGCTGCTCAGCACGAAGTGAAGATCTGGTGTGGGGCTGCAGACGTGCCTTCCAGCTCACTTGTCCTCTCAGCATCCTCTCCAGGCAACGCTGCCACTTTTTTACCTTAAAAAATAGAAAGAAAGAAAAAAAAAGAAACCCCTTATGCATTCTCATACACAGAAGTTCCTCTAAACAAAGAAACCTATTTCCAGTGATCATTATTTGCTTTTGGACATTCATGGAAACTGTGTAAGCTTAAAAATTATTTCCCAGTAGACAGAAAGCGGCTTCCAATCCTAAAATGACAGTATTTACTGACCTTAGAGTCCTGTTGTTTTTTTTAAACAAAAGCTGTTTGCTTGAAACCATTATAACCATTATCATAACTGTGAGCATTAACAGAGAAGTTCATATATATATGTTTTAGGTACAAAACCAAGAATTATGAAAGGAGTAGAATTACTGGGACAATGTAAAACTGTTGGGAGCAAGAACCAGTGACACCAGTAAATGACACCCGTGAACCTGTCCGTTTGCCCGGGGCTCGCCCTGGGTGCTTGGGATGCTGGAGACCGAGTCTCAAGGCAGATCTCCTCCTCTAAAGTGCAATGCAAAAGGAATTTTCATTATGCTTAAGCAGGTTTTTTTAATGTGGTGGTTGTTTTTTTTTTTGCTTCTTTGTATGTTTTTTTCCTGCGATTATTAAATCATATGCATGGAATTAAAGTCTCTGCCATACGTATATTCATTAATGGGCATTATTACTGTCTTATGTAAAGGGTTTATTGTGTTATGCAGTATGCATAAAATGTTCTCAGCCTTATGATTTCCAGATCTGTATTATTCACTTATTTCTTCAAGGGAAACTACACACTTCTAGCTCTGGTTGATGGTTGTGCATTTCCGCAGTCTCGGACGCTGTGCTTTACTGCCATGCTGAGAAATTACACACAGAACAAACGCATTCCCACCCCTTGCAGCTTCGGGGACCTCACTTTGGAAATGGCGTTGGCTTCCATAAAGTGTCACATGTGCCACACGGACTTCAGAATGTCTGAGGTTTGGACTCTGTGGGTATTTGATCCTTGAGAGTAAAAACATCCAAGTCAAAACGTTTCTATAAATTAACGTTTAAAATTGCTGTGATTGGATAAGGTGCAAGGAGACCGGGAACAAACGCTCTACACCAGCAGCCAGCCAGCAGGAGAGCTGTACAGGACAGGAGTCCATCAGTCCATTCTGCGTTTCCTAAACACATTTTAACAATAAAATCTGATTTTTTTTCTGCAGAATATTCGATTTAGTACTAATTCAGAATTCCAATGCAGTGGCCAGAACACAGCCACGGGCACTGATGCCACAAAAGGGCTGTCAGAGTGGTGGGAACCTTTAGAGAAAAGAAAGTTGTGACGGTGCTGGAGGCAGAGAGTTCTGTGTGTAATTTCTGTGGCTGCCACACCTCAGCCAACCAAATGCCGGCCGGTTCGGGTGGAACGGCTTTCCTCTCGCCGTCCTGTTGAGTCCCTGCTGCATTCCATTTGCACTCCAGCCCGAGTGCAGGAATTACAGTCACATCTTCTCGTTTCATCTACTCTTTAGTTTCCTTTAATAAGTTAAAAGGGAGAAGAGGTGTTTCATACAGGCTGTTGACTCTCCCTGTACTTAAAAATATATTACTTAATACTTGTATATTCAGTTTAATTACTCATTGTTTCTATTACTGAAAGAAGACTTAACGAAGGGAAAAAAACCAACAGCAATAACATTCATATCTCTGGAGCAGCTAACTAGTATACAGAATATTCTGCTTTTCGAACAGAACTAGCCAATGTAAAAAAAAAAGTTAAAGAGTAAATTCAACCTGTAAATACTTTTGTTCATTTTACACTGTTGTATTATAAGTGTATATGGTGTTTACTTTTTCAAAACTCTTTCTTACCTGGTAGTTGTCTTGTTTTATGAGTTGTGTTTTTAACTAAGAAGAACCTTTGCTGTCTGTTAGGAAAAAAACAAAACAAAATCTTTTTGCAAGTTTTTGACGTGGGTTAAACCTCTCTCCATCATTTGCATTTTATTTGTCCTTACTTTCACTGTAAAGTATTTTATTACCAAAAGATCGGTTTTCTTTCCATTCTGCCCTCCCATCAGTCCATGTGTTTGAGAGAGAAGTTTTTTGTTGGTTTGGTTGTTGTTTTGTTTTGGGTTTGGTTTTTTTTAAATCAAAAGAACTCACAGAAATGACATTTTTTCAATTGAAGAAAAATAAATCTTTACATTTATAATAGCCAATAGCATTTCAGCACATTTTTGTTATCCTGGTCTCTCCTATGCTGCTGCTAATGACAATATTATGACTTACTCTACTATTCTAGAACTATTTTTATGTAAGTAATGTATGCTTTCTTGTTTATAAATGCCTGATTTAAAAAAAAAAATAAGAAAAAAGCTTGGCATATTTATCTATTTCGCTGTGTACCTTGATAGTCCTTTTCCACCCCCTTTTCCACGTCCCCTGCCCTTGAAGCAGATAATATTGTAAAATAAAGGACTTTATGAGATTATGTATGAAAATAGCTATGCTTATATACCACAGTGACTGAATGTACAGTGTATAGACGCATTACCTAAAATAAAACTGTTTGTCCAGAAAAAAGTAAACAATGTGCCATGGTTCTTGGGTTCTCCGTGCCCACAGCCGTTGCCTCAGTGCGCAGGACGGGACAACCTCAGAGGCCACACGGGTGTCTGGAAGCGCCTGTACTGCTGCTTGGGAATTCCAGACTCCTCCAGGCACTGCAGGGGAAACAGCACAAGCTCATGCATGCAGGCACTTCCCGTAAGGGACTGGTACTGCCCCAGCTTTGTGCCCAGTTCCCAGGGTGCAGGGCCTGTGTATCCCACACCCCGACAGGGAACGGCGCTCACGCAAACCACCGCGCCTTCCAGCAGCACTGGGCTGGAGTCCGGTGCCAGCTGCCCCTTCTCCCAGGAACACCCCAACCCGGCAGACTGAGCAGGGGCTCCTGGGAACTGACCAGGGGCCATAGGGCGGCAGAGCTGGGACACCACCAGAGCACCTCAGGAAGGGCTCTCAGACAGGGGCCTCTGCCCCGCCAGCTCTGCGTGGGACACAGATGGGCTCATACGGACACTGTGGCACTGATCCTGTGTCCCCACACGCCGTGTGCCACCTCACAGCTGAGGACAGGAACATTTAGTACCATGTGCCAGTACTGCTGTCTGTGTATTCATTGCACACACCTGTATCAAGTCACACCTGATAAAGTGTCCAACCCATTTTCACTTGCAAGCGAAGCTCCAGTTTTGAGATCGTGTAACTTTTACCCCACATCCATCCCCTGACACATCCCCCCACCCCAATATCAACAAAGCCCAGCTTTCCCAACCATGTCTCACCTCTTCTGGCACACCAATCCCAGGGTGCTGAGACACAGGAACAACCTGAGGCTGCAGTCACAACAGCCCCTTCCTTAACACTGTTCCCTGACAGCCCACTCACCGGCCCCTCTGAGCATCATCTAAACAGGCGGTCGTTGTCAGGGATGCCTGTGACACGACTGTACGGAGACAGGGACTTAATTGGAACAGATGCACACCACTATTGGGGGAAATTCTAAGAAAGAAGTGAAATTTCACTTGACTAGAGAGATTCGTAAGCATATAAAACTTTGTACTAGGTCAAAGAAAAAGAAATGCAAGAGGGGAAAACAGCAAAAAGCAGAAGATGGAACATATGTTAAAATAATTCTCATGGTTTTCTGAGAAGTGGCTGCAGTTTCCACAGCTCTGGGACATTGCTTAACGTGTCCTTGTAAAACAGTGGAAAAGCCAGAGAAAGATCAAACAGCTGAACAAAAATCTCTGTTTGTATTTGTGACTCATGGCAGCCCTGTCCGAGGGGTCCATTTGGTCCTGTTTCTGCCACCTGGATATTTACAGTGGGCAACACCAGGCTGAGCTGCTGCCTTTCTCCAGGGAGGGTGAATTCAGGCAGCACTGACAGGCTGTCACACCCAGAACAGCACTGCTCCGCCGGCTGATTCCCGCCCCCGGCCCCCTTACTGATGAACTGAGCACAGGATTAGAGCCTCAAAAGGGACCTCATCATTCTCACGCTCTTCTGCCTGAATGAACCTACAGAAACTTTGCTCACAAGTAATGCTGGAACTACAGCTTTGCAGTTCACAGCCCCCTGTGGAATAAGGAGCTCCTGGAGAAACATTGGTACAGGCTGCATGGAGAGTTTGGAGCAAAGCCCTCTTCCTCTTGGTTTTGCCTGAGCTGCTGCTGGAGGCATTTGGTTATTGCACAGCACAAATGGGTCTTCTTCAACATGGACAAACTGCAGCAGAGCCCTTCGTGTCAGCCACCGTTAGCCCTACACACTTTCATCTGAATTCCAAATGCTTTCCACAGCAAAGTCCACCCCCTTCTCCATTCTTTCTCTTCAGTTGTTGCATTAAAGCAAATGACTTTAAAGAAAGGAATATGTTCTGTTATCACAATGGGCAGGAGTCACACTCCCAGCTCTTTAAGAACTCACCAGCTCATTTTCTGAGCACAAAATAGATTTCCTTCAGTGAGGAATGTGGGGAAACTTCAACTTCATTTACCATTCTACCACAGATCAGTAAAATAATTCATTCATACAAACACTGATCCTACTGCAACTGCACTAACGAAAGAACACTTGAAAATCATTGTGCAAGGAGACAAAGACAAGATCCAAATCCTTCCAGATCATGAAAATGGCTCTGAGCTCGCTCGACACCCAGTGCTAAACAAACAGGACCACTGCAGGCCAGCGTTGGGTATTAACACCAAAGAAGCCTTTCCCAGTAGAAAATGATTCCCCCACGAGAATGGGTTGTGTTCTGCCACTGCAGACAGAACTGCACCTCTACCAGCCCTGGGTGGGTGCAGTTGGAGGACACGGCACCTCTATGGTTTTCAGAAGAATTTCAGAGCAAACCTTGTTTGCCTTCGTTCCTTAAGTTAGCTGAGGTGAACTTGGAAAAATGGCTTGGCCTCACAGATGGAAATCTCTGGTGCCTGAATCCAGCTATCCAGCCCTATTGGACACCTTCCTTATTCTTGGACAATCCCTTTCCAGCTATCCCAAATTCATCTGGCTGCTCTGCATTCTAGGAGCTTTTATTTAACTGACCTAGATTACAAGCACAAACACACAAAGCAATAACTCTATTTCATCTGCCTCCTCCACTGTCCTGAGCAAGAGTCTTTCCGATGGAAGATGTAGCCTTGAGTGACTGTCACAGTTCCCTGTGGAGGCAAGAGGCAAAACTTGACAGAGACTCACAAAATTACTATCTTCTTTTTTTCTAACTGCCTTATATATAAAATCAAAGATCACATAAAAGCCCCAGTCCTCCTCACTTGCCAGCTACAGCTGCGTATCGAGGACGCCAGTTTAATCTGACATTGTAAATTAGGTGTTCAGAAGTGGTTTGAGCCTAAACAGGCAGCTGGGGCCACACTAAGAAGAGCCACATTTTCCAACAGCATTAAGTCAAGCGCCTGTCAGAGCTTTTCTTCCTGGGTAGCATGAAATTGAGATGTCCAAAACACTCATGGTCACTCATGAAAAGCTTTTCTTTTACTTAATTTTGCTCACCCTTTCTGGATTTTTATAGTCTTTCCTTTGGCAGCAGGCCTGTACCGATGCAGCTGCAGTTCATCAAAGGTCCTCACTGCCTCCCAGCTCCCTCAGTCACCTGCAATGCCCATTTGCACAGAACCAGAGCAAGATGACTGCTCTTCCAAATACCAGGCAAATTAGAGAGAGCAAACACGGGAAAGTGAAACAAGTTCTTTGGCACGGCTTGTTCAACAATTGAACAAGAGTTAATGAAGAATCGTTTACTTTGTTCGAGGATGTAGTTCCATAGGAATTCTTACTGCCTAATGCGTTGCGTTAAATAACAACTGGAGGAACCTGGCTGTGTCCAGAGCAGAACCATGCGTTGAAGAGATGAACCACCTCTGCTGGTGTTAACCTCTCAGAGCGACTGACTTCTCATGCTATTCCTGCTACAGAAACAAAATATAACCCCAAATTTGGATTGACAAGTCTTAATAGCAGAGGCTGAACACATTGCTATATACTCTGTCACCAAGGAACTGAGTGCAACACCACGTATTGTTAAGAGAGCCCAGTCAAGCTGTCTTGTTTTTATGACTAAGGGACATAACTAGGTTCTGAAAATTCTAGTTATTCTGCCAGAATAACTTTAATTTACTTAATATAGGAATGAAAATCCTAGGAATCAGACATGAATCCCCTCAGCTGAATACTTTTGAGTACCTCCAAAATCACAAGTGCATTCACTGCACCGATAATGTCATTGAGCATCAACACAGTATCTCCTTCTCCTACCCTCTCAGTGTAAGCTCTGTGAAGGGAACAGCACCAGCAGAAATGTTGTTGCATGTACTGGCTGTACAGTTGTTGCTATAATTAAATGTATTTTCTACATTGCATGAAGTCCTGCAGGTACATACAGGACTGGCCAGTCAATTGGTTGGAGCCTATTTTCACATCCCAGTCCACCTGCCGCCATCCCTGTTCACATGGAAGCAAGAGCTCCAGCAGAACTCTGGGCATTCTCCAGTGGGAAGCACCTCAGGCAAGCTCCTGCTGGGAATATGAACGGCTTAAGCATGAGCATGGCTCAGTAAGCTGCAGCCCAGGCCACAATCAAAAATGCAGGGATCTGTTCTTCCCGAGCATGATAAAACCAAAACAGGAACAATAAAGAACAAGGGGGGAGGTGGTGGAAATCAATAGCAGAGTGAGCTGAACTTAGCCAAGCTCAATCTGGCTGCTGGAGACCAGAAATAACAGTCTAATTTCCTGAAGGCTGAAGTAAAGACTCTCTATCTCTTATTGAACAGCTTATGTTAGTCAACCACTAGGAAAAAACACACACCCAAAAACCAACCCCACATGCACGCTCCTAGGGCTGCTCATGCTGAAGATGGTGCACCCAGAGTAAATCAAAGTGCTTGTAGGGAGCACACCTGAAAGAAACGGTTACCAAGTATCAACCCCACAGCCGAAGAACAGCCAATGCCATTTTCCTCTGAGCAGCACCCCTTGTTTATACCCAACAGGCGGAGCAAAGCGGAAACTGAACTCGTACGTAGCGGAGGAGAGGTCTGATAGGGATTTTTGGTAGAAGTCACGAGAGCCCTTGTTAGTGCCCATGGTCTACAAACCGAACTCTCTATGTGCTCCCACATTTGTTTGCTGAAAAGATATTAAAGAAAGACATCCTGGCACATCTGCAAGGAAGGGATAAAACTCACAGAAGATGATAGGAACCAGGGAAGCAGTAAAAACCCAGGAGTGTCAGAGTTAATGATGATATGTGAGTAATCCAGTTATAAAGGCCCTGTCAGTAGGAAGAGAGCACAAATATAATAAAACACAGCTGTGTGACGTACACTCCAGTGGAATTTTTATTAGATGGCTTATGTGCACTTTAAGTATACCTGACTGCAATGCAAATTCCCACACACTTTATCTGGGAGGGAAAAAAGTTTCCACAGATCTCTGTGCCGAACTGATTTAGTTGAGTTGTTCTGTACAGTATCCACGGCATTTCTGGCTCATCTTTTTGGATTTACTTTTGTATTTGTTTTCTGCTGAGTCAGCTCCTTAATCTGGAACCATGAGGATTTCATGCTTTTAAGTACTTCCCCAGAGCCTATTCTGGCCCAGCTATCCTAGTCCTCTGTCCCCTCTACCTCTTATCCCAAACGTCCACTCTCATATCTCCCATATGCGTGAAGACAAAAAACCCACAGGACAAGAGGAACCTACATGGGTCAAAGGAAAATGAAGTTCTACTGTTTCAAAGGAGATCAGATTTGTTCCAAAATCTGCTCGTTTCTGTAAACACCATAAAGATTGTAAGCTTGAGTGATTGTCACTATCTTGGGAAGAAAGTTTACAAACAGAAACTGAGACCCAGCTGACCGACGTGACATTGTGAGTTCACGATCCAAGAGTGGTTCCATGTGCTGTCAGCAGGACTCCACTCCGAGAAGTGTAACACTAGATGCTCTTAAACTGCAGAAACTCCTTTACTGGCCAGTAGTCATAAAAATGTCATTAAACCCCACCTTTATGTAGCCAAGGTATAAACCCAAGTACTACACAACCAGGTACTATAACAACTACATAACTAACAAAGCTGTGGCCACACAGCCCGGAGATGAAATGGCTTTGATTAAATGGATTTGACCAGCACAATGGATTCTTTTTTGTAGCATCTCAAGTGACGACTTCCCTGCTCTTGAATACAGGAATCTATATTCTTATTTGTTCATATACCATGTTGAAAGCACTACCAAACATCTCCATAGCTGTACTGATGGCCTTTGCAATGTTGTTTGTAGGCCCAGTTAAGGGAAATTGTCCTTTTACAGATGGGAATGCTGTAACCACTCCTAAACCTACCTCCTGGATTTCAGCACTGCTTTGCAAAATAGGTAGACACAGAGCAATCAAATTTACTTTGCTTACCTTTCCAACCCGTAAGGTAAGTGAAGTGGGAAGCAGAGGTACTAATGAAAGCAAAACACAAAACAGAGTGATGTCCTACCTTTCCTTGCATAACAAAATCCCCACGTGAAACCCCTGCAGGCATGACCCCTGCCCCTGAACTCAAGAGCATCAACTTCCAGCAGATCTCAGTAGATCACAGGCCACACAGCACAACTGCACTGCCCAAAGACTCAGCACACGCATCATTTCAAGCAATGGAGTCCTGCCTTGGAAGTACACAATTATCTCCTCTTTGCTTGTATCATCAAAGTTGCTTTCTGTACAGTCCTTTGCACATAAGAACTGGGATGAGAAGAGCAATAAAGCACTTCTGGCTACACTAGAAAAAGAACATGGAACACTGCATTATGACAGCCAGCAGACACAAGGTTCCCAACTGGAACTGGCGTTATTAGGTTAGGAGTTCTGTGTGTGGTGAAGTTCCGACTCCTTTCGCGCACACAAGTCCCACTGGTGTCAGTGGATGTCCAAGAAATTACAAGCGGGTAGAAGTAAAGCACAGTTCCCTCACCTGCCTTGCCCATGAACTGAGCTTAGGAAAAATAGATTCTTTGAGCTCTTAACTCTCACAGTGCATAAAGGAGGGATCCCATGCCGCTTAATTCAATTTGGCAGATAACATTGGTGAAAGGCATTGATTTCTTCCCTCTCTCCCCCCTTCTCTTCCATCAATTTTCCCAGATAAGAAGCCTGTGGCTCAGACCCTGCTGGTGACGGATGCCTTGTAATTGCTTTGAATGGATTATCACCAGACATCTAGCAGGCATTTACAGTGCTACAGCTGTAATCAGAAACAGTCTCACCCTGTAGAAGGACTCAGAGGACAAGACAGCTGTTTCTGTTGCCTCTGCCTTGTCTCTCTCTTCTTCTATTAAGCCTAACTTTATTTATTTATATTTTTATTACAGCAATATCCAGGACATCAACTGAAATCAGGGTCCAGATGGGCTAAGTGCCATTTGAATCCTAAGAACCTATCTCCACTTCTGACAATGTCGAGTATGAGAGGATTGCCCTTCCATACTACTGAATTCTTGCATTTGGCTAAAATAAGGGTCCACCCATTTCAATGGGGAGCGTCAGCAAAATCTGGGAAGTCAAAAAAAGATATACTCTGTTCTGGCAGTTATAAGCTAAAAGACATTGGATAAGAGACTTCTCTTACCTCAGCTGACTCCTGCTTTTCTCACTCCACCTAGACTAAACTGTCAGTAGTTTGTTTACAAAGGTCACGGTGACATTCTAATTTGATACCTGGAATTCAGTTGGTATGGCTGGAGCCAGTGGGAAACATCAATAAGTAAGCGTGAGACAGATGGTTACACAGGGACAGAATCAAGCTACTTTATCTATTGTATATTATACTCATTTTGTCCAATTATTCACAGCTGCCCAATACCAAGAGGCAGCAGATCCATGTCCATGATGCCTAAACTGAGAATTTTGTTGATTAACAGCAAATGTGGTTTGCCCTGCAAAGTGTCTTTAGGGCTAACAGAAGGAATAAGCCTCAAAATGCATCTCTGATGATTATTCAAAAATTAAACATTCACAGTGTCTGCCAATGATCACACTTACACATCCATCTTGCACCATGAATGTGCCATTGGACCCCAGCACACAGACACCTACACATGGCCCTCATTCCAAGACTTCCTTCGAGAGGCCAATGTCGGAAGGAAGGGTGCCGTGCCTCTCCCTGTCACCACTTCCCTCTTCCTTTAGCAGACCTTCTCCTTGACAGAGAAACGCCCTGCCAGGACTCAACAGGGCAAAACTGACCCTGTTCTACGTGTTCTGATGCTATTTGGAAGCTCTCATTTACCAGGGTTTCCTCCTCCAACCTGAGTTTGATATCAGGACTCCTATGCTACACACAGAAACCATGCGTTCTCCTCCTCAAAGAAATGGGATTCAGATGCTTTAATCCCCTTTGTTTTCGTAGTTTTTTAGTGGTTATGCCACAGCCTTGGCTTTAATCCAGTCACTCATGCAGCATCACAGTTTGGTCAGGACACCTACATGGGCAATGGTACCTTGAGAGGAAAGGTTTCATGTTTAGTACAAACAGTACAAGCTTCACACTTCCAATCTTTAATTCTAACACAAAATCAATTCTACTTTGAAACAAGTTTCATCTAACACTATGTTCTAGCTCAAAGCTCCCTCTGCTATCTTGGAAAACAACATAAAATCTTTCTTGGAGCAAATGAAGAGCTGCTGTCAGTTTGGTGCTTGGATCATCAGTGAGAATCCTTCCCCTTCGTGCTCCACACCTACTTGTCTAACAAAACACTGACGAGCCTCATTTTAAGTGATGCTAATTTCCCCGAACTCAGTGAATAACTCAGAATGGCTCATAACAGCCTGTTACATGTGTTGAAGTTGACTAATATAAAAGGAAGTTTTTTAAAACTCCTATGACAGCACAAGTAATGTGAAAATCCTTTTCAGTTTCTACACCTTGAAAAGCAGAATGAAAGTGGAGGAAGAGGGGATGGTGGATTTGCTACCAAACATGTACAAACTGGCTCTGTAGGTCTTGTGCAGCAGGGAGATAATGTGCTTTGCAGGTCATTGGCTCTTAAGCACTGATCTATCTCTCTGTAACATACACCTTGTTGTGCTCTTACTGCTTAATTACAGCTGATATGCAGGCTATAATATTGCTTATCATTAGCCAGAGGATGACAATTACAATTTAAGATTAAACAGCTTTCTTTTTTTCTTCAGCCAAGTCTCTGTGTGACACTTCCTTAGCCCAAGAAAAGATTTGCACATGCAGAACAAACCCATATACTAATTGCTTATGTGTCCCTCATAATGATGTATAATTTAGGAAGCATGCATTGCATTATGATCATTACTCAGTGCAGCACAGAGCCTATATCTGAACCTGGAGGGTCAGCTGGTCAGCTACTCAAGACAGCAATAAAGACAACAAAATACTGAGATTATCTACATGGGACAGGTTCTGGCCTGGTGACCGTCACGAGCAGTGCCTCAACGTGCAGTAAGCTCAGTCCCTCCCTTCAGCCATGCCTACTCAACCCACCTTCCACTTCAGTAACTTCACCCCCTCTCCACCATGTTTTCCATAAAGGCTCGATAATGTTGCAGATGACATCTGTCACACAGGCAGAGCAGCAGCTGCATGCAGCTATCCTCCCCCTATTATTCTCTTGCATTATGATGCACTGCAGAAATCTGGGGCTTAGTTCAGCAGAACACTGAAGTATATACTTGATTTGAAAACAGCGTTTCATACATGCCAAAGTCTTTTTCTTTACCAGGGCTTTTGTTTCAGAAATGGACACAGCAGAGATCCTAGAGCTGAGAAGTAGTTTGAAAAACTGGACTATCAAAGGATCAAGCTAAACGGGCATTAAGTAGCTACACCCTTCTCAAGAAAGGAAGATGTGTTATTCTGCACAAGCAACCAAAGAATTTAACTATTGATCACCACCATAGAGCCTAAAAACTGAATAAGAGTTGTGTTTCTGCTAAGCACTTATGAGATTCCCTTGGAGCATAAATGAACATACATGTGATAACATACAGTTGTGATGACTCTTAATGTCAGAGGTCAACGGTTTAAATCTCGTGTCCTGTGGTTTGTCAACTCCCATTTATCCTATCCAGCACATCACAAGGGTACAGCACATAAATCTTCCAAAAATGCATTCTGATCTTTCACCTACAGTAGATTAAAAATAGCCCAGAGCAAGAGCTTTTAGCATTTTGTCATAGCAATTTCTCCATCAAATGTGATAGATAGCCAGCTACATGGAAAAAGAATGAACCAACCCAGAGATCAGATAATGAAAAAGTCTGAATTGCACCTCCAAGGAGCGGGAGTTTTACGCAGGGTGGAAATCCCCTCTTAGCTCACCCTATGAGCAGGTCATAACACTCATCCAGTAAGGCATTTCTTTCCTCCCTGCATATTTTTTCATTTAAACCTCCTAACAGATGGGGAGCTCAAGCAAGAGTCTCAAGTTCTGGTTTGGATTTTGCAATCTTCTAGCATGATCTTGGACAGAAACGATCACTTCAAGTTTCATTTAAAAAAATTATTTAGAGGCAGGCGCTAATTTTGGCTCTCCAGTGTAATTAGAAGAGCTTCAGCCACTGGCATTTGCTGAAAACCAGCTGCCTACATTGTTTCAAGTTAAAAGCCAGAAAGTGAATACCCTAAACAAAACATCTCACTCTAATAATCTTGCTCAATTACTCTGTTGTTAAGCTTTGCAACTCCCAGTTATATGAATCTGCTGGTGACCTTGCATCAGTGAGATGTGTATCACTGCTGTTAAAGCAGGTAACACCACCAGTAAAACAAGAATCTTGACAGCAAGCTACCCTGAGCTCTTGCTGCCAGGTACTAATGGTTTCCTTCCAAAGACCAAAAATTGGACTGAGATTTATACACATTCATTTTCACTAACCTAATTTCAAACAGTTTTGACAATGTGTTAAACACTGATTTTACTCTTAAGTTTCTGGATTTTGCATCATCAACACTTTTATGAAACCCTCCCAAGACTACTTCTACTCTTATTTATCGCAATGGTTTTTAAAGGAGCTAAACTAGTAAAATGGACTCAGCTGTCAGAATACAACAAGAGAGACGATTCCCCCTGTATTATGCACATTCATTAGCGAGGCGCAATAGCTGAAGTATTAATAAATCCAAAGGGGGATGTAACTGCCTGGAAGTGAATCTATTTTTCTAATGTTATCAGTTGGCTTCATAAAAGGTATTGTCTATTGCTGTAAACTATGCTTTACTGGTATCTTTAGATCACCACAGCCACAATTGCCAACGTGGAATAGATGTTTAAAGTATTTATTCAGGAAACTAAAGCTTCCAAAGCTGCAGCTGCTTCCATATTTATTCAGAATGATGCACGCCTTCCCAGCAGCTTACAAAGGCCGGGACATCTGTTTACCAGACACCTCTATGGCATTCCACCCCTCCACACAGTGTGATAAGAATTAAGGAGCCACCGTGCTAGATCTTGCAGAGGTGCTAAATAAACTGCACCCAAAGAACAGCACAGGACTGCTCATAACCCTTCCCTCCTTCTTCATCGCTTCCAACACCACGTCCACCAGCAATGGAAATGCAACACATTTCCTTCAAGAGCCATCCCGTGCTTCCCAGCACTGAAACAGGCAGCCTTCCCCATTTTCTCCCAGCTTCCAGTCACCATAATACCTTCTTATCTAAATCCCATGTGCATTAGAGACCAAAGGGCTCAGACAGATTCTAGCTGATGTACACCAAACAGCACAAGTGCAAAGGGAGACGATGTTCAGCTCTGCTCACAGGGTCTCACGTCCCTACCATGTCATGAGAATCCAGTAGGTCTTAATAACAGAGGCCAAACACTCCGTCCTCCCCTCCCAAGTTTCCATTTATAAACAGTTTATATGGAGGCAATAAACTACCCATGGATGTTACAAACACTTTACAAGCCAGGGTGCTACACACACCAGGGTTAACAACTATTTACTAAAGCAGTTATTAATCATTTACAAAATATATGAGTTGAAACTTAGTGTAGTTCATTACTAAGTATAATGCTGTTATCTTGGCTGCCACACTGGAGACTGGTCCAAGGAGCACTGTGGCTCAAAGATTAACCATACATCTAAGGTTGGAAACAGCCAAGATTCCCAACAAGAAGCTACCTACCTACAAGAAGCTACACCTACCACAGGCTGGATTCACAAAACTACAACCAACACTGGGAAGTTCACTAAAACTCCTTATGGAACAAACTACTATGTTGCTGCTTCAAGAACATTATCAATTTTCTCAGTCCTGATTGCTCCTTATCTACAGTTTTGTTGATGGCAGCAATCAGAAGCTAACCACTCATTCGTATGGAAAAATCCTACAGTGAAATTATTCCCTTATGGGGCTGAATGCCTGTCACCTCTGTAAGAATTCCACAGTTGTTGGTTCGCTGTCAATCCCAGTGACATCAGTGACCACAGAGATATTGGGCAGTTCAGGTTGGAGGGCACCTACTCCTCCTTCATGCCTTGACCTCTAACTGCCCAGACTGTGTTAGCCGTGAGCACTGGTGGCATCTCTGGGTTTCAACAACGCAAGAGCCTTAAGAAATAGAAAATGTCTCTTTAAAAGCAGTTATACTTTGTCCTGGCAACAACCTGCCCCTTGATTGGGTTTTTCTGTGGATTTTTTTTCCCCTCGGCATGCATTCAAATCATGCACCGATGCCATATTTCAATTATCCATCACATGGGTGATCATCTTGCATTAAATCTGATTTAGTTAGAGCTTACAATACAGTGCATCTGCGCAACAGCACTTTCTTCAGCACAACATTTTCTTCTGCCAATATTTTTCCTGCTTCAAAACTACTTGTGTACTAGTGGGAAAACAGAGACTTCCTCTTCTGACAATGCCACTCGCAATAGGTGCAAACTTTTCATATATAACTGTAACATCAGAACCTGTTTCCATCCTGACGATTCTATCCTTTCTGCTCCTGCACAATTGCACTATGAGTCAGCCAACCTCAAGCTCTAATCCAAGGAAATGTTTAAACATATTCTTAACAAAGCAAGAGAGTAACTGCATCACCATTAAATGGGACTATTTCTGAACACAGGCTCTGTTAACCTACAGGGCAGACTGGCCTTTAATATAGCCCCGGAGATACAGGAGTGTCCAGGCTGCATTTGTGCAGTCTGATAAATGCTAATCTGATAAAGACTTTACCACACAGGCTGTATGCGTCAATGAAGACAGTGTAGCAAGTGGATATTACAAGGACACTGCTTATCTGGTTGAGAACAAATGAAAACTCATTCAAAGAACTTGGTGCTTTAGAGATAAAAGTCTTGTAGGGTGGACACTAGAAGAAGAGGTTATCAAGGCAGGCAGGCTTAAAAAACTCCCACATCTTTGTTACAGTGGGAATTATAAAGTTGCAGACCTTCAGAAGAGGCAGAGGTGTCTCATTCCAATTTAAATCATTGGACAGTAAAACACTTAGGAGTCTTGGAAAATCTGGACCCTAGTGGCACTGATTATTAAAGTGCGATCAAATTAATAACCTTTTTTTTTAAATTGTGAGTTGTTGGAACAAATAGATCTGAAAATTTATGTTATAAAGGGAATAATCATAAGGGAAGCATTTCCTTTTTTCATATTGTCTCACATATAGAGAAAACACCTAGAAAGCATAATGTAATCCTGAATGCGATAGTAGCACTGACATATTTCAAGAGATGGCTTCATGTACAGAATCACAGAATCATTTATGTTGGAAAAGTCCTTTAAAATCATCAAGTCCAACCGTAAACCTAAAACAGCCAAGTTTAAGTACTTTTGCCTCTGCAATAGAATACCAGCTCTCAAATACTCTTCTGTTAGCAGACAGCTATTAAGACATCTTTGTTCACTCCCCATACGATGGACCCCTGGTGTGTCTCTCCTGCTGACTCAGTGTCAGCCACACGGACCCAAGGCTTTCAAAATAACGCTCAATGTCTCTCTAAAATAAGCAACTGATGATTACCTCTGAAATTTTAAACAAAAGTAATTCCCTTCTCAGACACACCAGGGCTAAAGGAAATTTTCAATAACTCTTTCTTCTTCCTGTATCTTGAAAAACTCCCTGTAAGGAAGTCTAAACCCTGCAGAAAGACTAGCTTTCTCACCTAGCGAAATAAAGCACTGCCTGGTTTCATTTCCCCAACACTGAAATGTTTAAATTCCCTACTTTACAGAAGAATTGCAACCTGGAGCTAGATTCAGTGGTTTCAGTTCTCAGGAGGTTTGTTTCCCACAGCTGCTCTTCAGCCAAGCTGTGAACAAACCTGAAAATTCATTTGAAAAACCCTCTATGGTTTCTCATGCTTTTGCAATTACATTACAGCTCTTTCCTCAACATTTACCACCACTCCCTGCAGGGAATTCCCCCAGCACATGGGCAAAATTTACCAGGAAGGCTTGTAAACCTCGATGAGCATTTCATCTCAAACAAAGCAAAAACTTGGGTTTGAATAAGTCTGGGAAGCTTTCTTTTACAAGCTCCGTGATTTTGTTATGGAAGCTTGGACTTCCAAAGTTCTGTCCTGTGGGCTGGATTTAGAGCCCACTGAAGCGACCAGAAGGACTCGCATCAGTGCTCAGGGGCAAACTGCTATTGCCAGTGACTCAGTAGGAAAGTACTGTGTGAGCTGGGGTTGAGGACAGCTACCCCCTCTGATCAGAAGCCGGGTATCTCATAGGAAATGCCAGAGGAGTCACTCTGCAGGGCTAAAGCTCCCTCCCTCCCGCTGGGTAAAGACTGCACAGGTCTTGGTGCAGTAGTGTCAGACCTAACTACCAATTTTACTTATATTAGTCCTCAAGTGATCACTGAGGTCACAGCACTTGTACACCAGGGTAGCAGTCACCATGGAGACCAGTACACAGGTACCTACGCCATGCTTTGTTTTAAAGGAGAGAGGTCACTTGCACCCCAGTGGGAAAACCACTTGCGCGTGTGCAGCTCCCATCATTTATTTCTTCTGCTTTCCAGCTCTGCCCTGTTACTGATACCTTGTTTACTCTTAATTCACCAGAATTACTCAGGTCCACTTCTCACCACTTCTTTGTCAGTGGGTTAAGGTTCTACAAGAATGGAGTGAGTGACCCCCAAATTCACACCCCAGAGCCCAAAGATGGAAGCACTTATTTTAAGGTCATATTGAAAAATCAAACAAGTTTCAAATTATTCAGAATGTGTAAGAAAATATATCTTATATTACCTTTCAATCTAGCTATTTATAATCAAAGTAATGAATTTAAGCAACTGTAAAATGAAGATCCACAGTAACTGTTAATTTCTGATGAACACATATGAAGAAACCATGCCTGCAATCCATATATTGGGCCCATAACTATTTCATGTGTTCACTTTTAGAAGTGCCTGTATTTTGCACTAGCTGCTACCCTGCATTTCCAGGGCCCTCAAATAAACAAAAGGGGGAATCTAAGACACTTATTTTATAGGTCAGCTCTCAAAACTGTAGCGGCTTTGTGTGGGAACTTCCTACTGCATACAAACATAGCTCTAAAAAAGTACATCTTTGATCTTTCTTTATAGCCAGCACATTGCAAAATAATTAATAGTGTTCAGAAGTTTATTACATATTCACACACACTGCTGCATCAAGTTCATGCCCGTGGACACCATTTTAAATTGCCATAAGCATTTCTTACCTGATCAAAGGAAATTACTGACCACAGAGACAGCTAGAATGACATCTGCATTATTTAAATACTTTACAATAAACGTGATATAAAACCCTCCCGCAGTACGTTTTGGTGGTGCTATCATGTTCTTTAAAAAGTAAAGACAACTTGAAAGCAAAAGGGGGCAGAGGGTAGCCAGATTTTAGCTTCATGTAACACCAGCAAATTAAATGTGCATAGGAATGCTCCCAAACACTAGGGGCGGCTGACAGGGAACGGCGCACGTCTGTATTAGAAATCTCTGAAATAGGGTGACCGCACATAAACTGCTTATCGGGAACTGTCTCCAACTTCAAGCCATACCTGGGAACAGTTTAGAAAAACACTAGCTAGCACGGGCCAAAATTCTGCCAAGAAACATTCCAACACTTCAGCAGTACAGTATCGTGTTCCACATTTGAGGAACATTCCTGGGAACATTCCCAGGCATCCTCGATTTTATTAGTATGGACATAACCTAAGATTTCCAGATACAAACTCAAATAAAGTTTTGCTACTTAGACACTTCTGAACAGAGAACCCATGCAAAACAAAAAAAGTCAGGCTCTATTATGGCAGAAATGAATATTACGGTTAACAATACTTCCTAAAAAGGATCCAGGTCCAGTTTGGAACAAGACCACACCATTTAGCACTTGCCAGAGCACCCTACACTCATTAGACCTCTATTCTACAACCTCATGCTACTCTTGTCCTGGACTAAACAATGATAACAGTATTTTGGACAGGCAGCTTGCAGTTTCAAACACTGCTGGCAGAAGATCTTAGATTTGGAATTAAAAAGGGATCTCAAAGTACAAATCGATACCAGCAGTAATGAGAAATGCTAACAAGCATCTCTGCCACTGAAAGCACAAACAAAACAACGCTTCCTGCCCATGAGTCCCTGAAGTTTCCTCCTTTTCTCCCCCTTAGTCCCTTCTAATCAGTACAAGGAAGGCGTCATTTTAATAGAGAAAAAACAGCTCTAGTTGCCATGCAGCTACACCGTCGGGTTGTAACACAAAGTTCTATGAAAAGTGTTAATACTCAATGACATTCAGAAAGGAACAGAGAACGTGAGGAATCGCTAGAAAAGGAAAACAAAACAGAGAGTGGTTTTACGTCACTAGGTAAATTTATGAGTACACCCACATTCGGATTCAGCACTACCCTCTTTTTCCCCTTTTAAAAAAAAGAAAATAGTAGAACTGGAAAAGGTACAGAAAGCAAAGGATAGGTAAAGATAGAATTCTACACAGAGTGCAGTGAAGTAAACTTGAAACTTCTCACCACAGCATGCTGCGGGTGCCGAAATTGAACAAACCAATTCGACAAACAGAAACAAGATCAACAAACCCCACATAAAAAAGCGGCACTTTTGGCTCAAGACCTCAAAACATGGAGATTGGGAGCCTATACCAGGCAGGTATCACTACACATTTGCTCTGTTCTCCTACTCCCTAGGCACAGGACATGAGTGATTCCCTGAGGCAGGATATTGGGCCAGGCAAATCTTTCACCTGACACTGTATCTGTTCTCATGCTGGTTTAACGTTGCCTGCATGGTACCAAAGGCTCCCCCACCACCTGCCAAACAGAGGCAGTGTCTGGTGTGCTGCCCCCTCACACAGGGCCTCTGTGTCAGCTCCTGCTCCACCACCCCAGCAGTGAATCCCAGGACAGAGCTGTTTGATGCTTCCATAGCTGTGCTACAGACACACGGAGATCACAATGGTTTATGCACTCCCAGTAAATCCTGCTGCAGCATGGTAAGGGAGACAATGTCACTTTCCTCACAGCAGAAAATTAAGGTGGTTTGGTGGTTTTGGTTTTGTGCTTTTCTTAACATTCCTTCCATAATTTGGTTAACAAATCATACATTTGAAACATGAAAAAAAGCACTATCAAAGAAATGTATTCAAAGTAATTAATCAGACTGTGAAATACTCTATATATAAAAATATTTCTAAATGGCTTAAAAATCTTCAGTTATCTGAAACAACGAAATTTGCTTTCTTTGATTTCTAATTCCTGATGTACTCAGATCACATTTTTGAGAAGTTTTTTTTTCTCCTACTTCAAAAGCCATAGAAACTCAGATTTTTAAACACAAAGCTAATAGTCCTATGCCACGAATCTAGAGGTGAGCTTGACAAAAGCTCCTAAGTATCACGTTCAAATCAGAGTTGGCAAAGTAACTCAAATTTGAAGAGGTGAAGAAATATGAGTGGCACTAGACGGACTTGAACAGCTGTACATATTTCAGCCCAAGATTTTAAAATCTCTGTCAAAATATTGCAGTGAAATACTAACATTCTCCATGGAAAGCAGCTATTTTTGGTGAAAATGCTATTTTATCAAAGCTCTATTTTCCATTAAACACAGTTTTGACAGAAATTTTTCAACTATCCTTATTCAGTGTTATGCTCAGTAGCTGAAAATGTTAGCAGATTTTTTTTAGGCTGTCTCTACAACTGCAAAGGTTTTATAGGGACTTGGGAAAGAAGGAAAACAGGGAAAAATTCTGATTTAAGACCGGTATCTCTGTCTCTTCATATTACACACGGCCCTGGAAATTATTTTTATTGAAGTTTAATAGAAATGATTGTGACACAGCACACCAATTCTTTCACGATTTCCCCCTCAAACAGCACTGGTAAAGTGCTGCTCTATTAGTAAAGAACTGGAGACCTTCAATTTGGCTTAACAAACTGGGGGCAATTTTTCACCTGGTCAGGTCCTGTTACCACTGGTCATTGTGATGATTTGGGGAGTCCTGTAGCTGGAATTGCCCCTTCCTCAAACCCTAAAGTAAAGCATTTGGGACAGGACTACGCAGACACTGCTGGAATTACACAGGATGCCCAAGACTGTGCTCTGAAGGCTGCTGCCGGCCACCTCTATCAGATTACAGCTCACTATGAAGTAAAAGTGTGGGGGTGAAGGAATCAGAGGGTGCCAAACAGAGGTATTTGGAAAATTCTGGAGAAAAGGAGAAAGAAGGCTAGAGAATATATTTGCAAGGTTTCAGGGCTCTGCAGCCTCGCCCACTGCCCGCTGAATCTTGCCTAAACTAGCAGGACCTTCGGAACAGGGTTGATCTCATTAGTAACGAGGCAAAAGAGAAGCTTCAGCGATGACCTTCACATTGCTTAGTCCTGGCTGTTGCCTGGGACTGCAAAGGGAAGATGGACTGGCAGAGGCCTAGAGGACACTCACAGCTATTCCATCCCTTGTGCTCCTGGTGCGCCGGAATAAAGCGTTGGGATATCAGGTGGTGTAAGTCAGTATCTCCACTGAAGTCAGAGGCCACATCCATGGCTGCTGTGAACTAGTGAAACATTAGGTTAGTGGAGTCACTCAGGGTTACAGCAACTGAAAACATGACCTGGATTTTGCTGCCAATATTAGAACACATATTTCTGACACAGTCACGATTGTTAGCAAAGGTATCCAAGCTTACATTTAGTGATTGTGTGATGAGAGGCCGTCTATAAGATCTTTTAAACCTGACACAATTACTCATACAGCCAATTTGCAAGACGGGCATATGCCAGCAAAAACAAGGTATAACCCATATACAGAGACTTTGGACCTTAGGGGAAAGAAAGAAAAGCAAGTCAGAAGGCAGGTATGAGAAAAGGAACGTGTCCATAGAATGTCCCTCTCTGATGGGACTACTGAAAAATGATGCAGGGACGCAGCAGCCTGTTTCCAGGTCACAGAGATGCACAAGTACACACGTAGACACACACAGATGTTTTTGCTAATCGTCTCGATGGAACCCCTAAATACCCACCGACATTATTATAAATCCTTCCTTCCTGCAAGCCAGCATTCCCCAGCCTGTTCCATCTCTCAGTTCCCCCACAAAAAATGACAGACTGACTCTAATCTCCCACCTGCATAAATCTCCTACAGACAACCACAAATATTTTAGCTATGCTGATTTATGGGAGCACAAGCAAGATGAAACCAGGAGATAGATCCTCCATGCACAATGACTGATGGCTTGCTGCAAATCTTTCCATTTAAAGCATTGTCACTTTTGCAGTTTCATAGAGAGAAAAAAAAGGAATAAAATAACATGCAGTAATGCAACTTTTGGCAGCTCCCAGAAAAAATAGTATTTGTGCAACCTGCCTAAAATCCTTGTTACTAATCAAAGAAATTCTATTTGAGAGAGGATGTGAAAAAAGTTACAAGACTTCATAAGCCTTCCTCCTCTTCCCTTTTCTCTAACCGTCCCACTTTCTGACTTTAACTGACCAAGGCAATCTTGATTTACAACCAATAGGGAGTTGTCTTCTTAACCAGTGCTTTGCAGCTGATGCTGCCTGCTTTAGTACCCATGGACTGAAAGAAAGAATGAATATGGGGATTCTCTACTCAGATTTAACTACAGCAGGAAACAAACTCAGGCCACAGCTCCTGATTCTAGAATAGTTAATGGCAGAGACCTCCATGAATTCAGTGGACTAAGCTTTGAAGGCCACCAGGCACAGACAACTCCTCTTGACCTCAGAGAACACCCGTCACAGCTGGGATTAGTCTGACAAAAACAAGATCGGGATCATTTTGCTTACTGATGGCAGATAAACGAAGAAGACACAAACTGTGCATGATAAGAGACCTGTCAGCATCTGGTTCAGCGTCTCCATGCTGCGTAAGAGCCCCACAGAGGCAAGAGCTTCCAGAGGAGATTGAATTCATTTAACTGCTCTGAGTCAAGCTGTTTTAAGATTTGTGCTTTGCACAAGGGCATCGATAGGGACAAATAATGCTGTTGTGGCAACACATTATTATCCTTCTGCTGAGTATAGACAGTCATAGTTTCTAAGAGCCGGGCTGATGGCTGAAGTCACACAGCAAATAAAATAGTTTCTGCACTCTCGGCTCCACCAGCACCAGTTTCCCAGCACTGTTTCCTCCTCTGCACCTTCCTTGCAGTGGGCTAACTCTTCCCTGGCAGCCTGCTGAAGGTCACAATGTCACCTGGTGTCACAAGCACATTAGTAGCAGTGTCTGACGGAACAGCTGTGTGCTTCCTGCCCCGCTGCCGCTCACCGATTAGTAAGGAAAGCCTTACAGCAGGATCACTGACCCTTTTGTTCAAGTCTGAAATTTAATTGACTCACCAAAAATTTTGCTGGCCACGAATCACTGTTTTCACAGAAAGAGGGACAGTTTGTTAAAAAGAAGAGCAACAGATATTTCATTTCTTTGGAATGCAGAGCAGCACAGGCATATCTGAAATGCAATGGTTAATCTAGGGCATGTCATGTTGTCTACATGGTTTATTATACAGATTTCTGGACTCAATTTCCTTTCCAGGCTCTGTGAATAATCACTTCCTTTCTCTAGACCTTAAATTCCTCAGTAAAATAGGGAAAATTATATATACCCTCCTTAGAAATGCATGCAATGACAATTCTTTATGTAATCGTTAATTGTGCAATATCATCAATAAAGGAGGAGACCAGCTGCCAGGTATCTGGGGACATACTCCCATCCATATCAGTGACAAAATTATATGTGTTTACTTCAGGTTTCTATCCAATACTCACCAATGAAACTTGAAAATACCTGTTCTGACAGGGAACTTTGCTTTATCTTGCTAGGAAAAAAGTGAAACAAAACATAGGCAATATTTTGTACTTGTTTTCACCAGCTTGCAAATTCAACTCAAAGATGTGAAAATAAAACCCTTATTTGAGAAGGAAATAGAAACCCCAAGAAATGAGTGACAGACACTTCAGTACAGCCTTCAGACTTAATTACACATGGATTTTCTGGTACATATCATCTGGATTTTGCTCTAAAAGTAACTTTGTAGACTGCTTGCAGATTTACTTGGGTACTTGCTTGGAGTAGTGAAATAATGCTTATACTAAGCAGGATCCTAATAAGAAACAATATAAAACAAGATTAAACAAGGGTTTTGAGAAGTTTGGCAGCAGGATAGAATGATCATCAACATTAGGGCAGCAGAATAATCCCCACCTTTCCATCCCAACTATCTTCCAGCATGAAGAACGTTTTGGTTCACGTGTCAGACTGATAGCTGTCAGAATTGTCTAAGTCACTCTCTGTCTGTATTTGTAAGTAGAGCATAAAACAATAACTTCTCAAATCTGTTCAATACACAGGTGTCAGTGAACAGCACTGTCACAAAACAGGTGCCCACACAGGGGTACAGATGCACAATCAGACTTAAGTTGATGCTCCCAGGGTGATGGTTTGTTCTTTACATCTCAGAATCTACAGTGCCCATCTCTGTGGCTTTGCTGTGATAGTTGGGCTAAAGAACTGATTCATTCTGCTATGGCAAGAAAACCTGAAGGCAGAGTCTTTGACAAGTACAAATTTAATTAATGTGAAGTAGTTGCCGCCAGGAAAAAGTGAACAGAATTTTGGCTTAAATAGCCCAGACATCAAAGAACTGTTCCAAAGAGGTCTGCATAAAAAAGCTGTGTGGTAGCAACTCCAAGGGAAAAACAGAAAGGTCTCAGCCAAACCATGAAACATCAAGGAAACGGAAATGAAAAAAGAAATCTATTGCTTTTTTATTTCTGCTAGTCTTCACACAAGGGCGATGATTTCAAATAACTGTACATAACACTACTAAAGCCTCGGTTATGTGTGAACCCACACGTGTCAGAACAACAGAAAAGAGTCACACAAGAGGACAAACGCTATGTGAGAAACACATGCACAAAGTACAAATAGGTGCTGTGGCCAGGGTTCACGACTGAGCCTGCCAGACGTAGAAGACAGAGCATCACTGCTAACTGACTGCTTAGTCAAATTCTTTTATTTGGAGTGGGTCTGAGCAATTTTTGCCAAAAGTTCTTGTATTTCTCCAAACAACACGCTTGAGATCAACACACACTTGTGCATACACAGGATTAAACAAAGGACCCAACACTCATTAACTTAAAATAAAAATGACTTCAACTGACAGCACGATGCCAAAACATACAGATGAAAGGCATTTCCATTAAAATTGTATTCTGTCTGAAACTAAGATTGTCACACACATCCAGCCTCTTGGTACCTAATGATTCTATCATGGATCTATCAAAGGCTAAATATGGCTACATGAGACGCAGCATATAGGATCTCATCACTCTGCATACACAGAACGTGAAAGTAAGCAACATACTTGTTATAGTAAGGCTGAAGTACTATTTAGCTGGTCAAATGACATTACCACATGGTTTGTAACTAGCTAGACTCACGCTCTTCTCTGCAGGATAGGTGACTCTCCAGGGTATCAGGGTTTCTCCTGAAGCTGTGCAGACTGAGACAGCTATACAATACAACTTACATAATCTATTCAAGCAGATGTTAAACAGCAACACTTCCAGAAAGCCAAAGAAAAGTTAGAGAAGAGGAATGAAAAGAACCATTTGTAAACAGCTGAATGGAAAACACTCCTGCAAGAGCTTCCCTTTGGAGATTATCCTCTTTAAGCTGAAGTACAACACTACTGAGAGCCTTTCTTACTTAGGCCTAGTGTGCACTATCTATGTTTTCTGCACCTGCTGGTGCTCAGACAGAATGAAGAAGGTGATCTCTCTACTCTGCATTCAGGAAGCTAGAATACAGTCAAATAAAGGACGGGTCCTCAGAGTCTCCACAGTTCATAGTCTCGACCTATGTCAAAGGAAAACCAGGAAAGGCAGTGGCAAGCTCGTGCTGTGAAGAAATTATGCCTGCTGCAACCCACCATGCCAGACTGTAGGATGCTGCTGTGAGGTCACCTGAACAGATTCACTACAGAATTCAAAGCCACAAAGTGACCCATTTTACCTCTGATAATGAAGTAAAACACTAGGAATCATTTCCAGAGAAGTATCTGGTCACTGGCTGCAGTAAAATCTCCATGTAGCCCTCCTAGTATTGCCTGTTGTGTCAGAAACTTTGGAGGCAAAGCCAACTTAGACCATTTTGACTGATAAATTACAGTGCACCCTCAAAGGATGAGACACAGCCCCAGGAAAGGAAGTGGAGGTGCTCAAGGCCAGGTCAGATGGGGCTTTGAGCATACTGATCCAGCGGGGGGTGTCCCTGTCCATGCCAGGGGGGCTGGAAGTGAATGGGCTTTAAGGTCTCTTCCAACTCAAACCATTCTACGATTCTACTTCTCTCTTCTCTGACATTCTGTAACAAATTATATGCAAATTGTTTATTGTTTTGTTCAAACAGTGCAGATCTTCAGAACATGCAATACAGAGCCCACCTACCACAGCAATCCCCACTTCAGTTCTCCTTGCCCGCATGATGTGACTCTAACACACTGATCTTGGTGCTGTGCAGGTGCTGTAATCTGGCTGACTTGTTAGCACATCTTTCTTATGCTGCTGGGTGCACTTCTCTCAGCATCCAATATTTTTAGTTTTGCCTTTAAAAACAGCACGTGTAATGGAGAGGCTGGGAATACTTTTTGTACAGAGGAGAGGAAAATGTATTTCAAACTAAGCAAGATAGCCACAGTTCCAACCACGAAAAGGCTCACGCAAGAAAACCGTGTGCAGTCTTTTCCACATGTGATAAAATTCTGACAAAGTGAGGGGATCTGTAAAGTCGCAGCCTGGAGTTTTACACCTTGTATAGGGGGTACAAGGACACTCCTGATATGCTCCAGGTGTGGATTCCACATGCCAGGAGAGAGATTTGTTAAGTATTGGCTGAGTATGCATCTGCCTGCTCCTTTCACTGCAGGTTGCAGAATTGATATTATAATAGACAGACTTCATAACTGTAAAGAATGTGCCTCTAAACACGAGGGTCAGGTGGTTCTGATCAAAGAAAATAAATCAGAAAAGCAAACAAATGCACTCAGTAAGCCAAGATGCACCATGAAAGGCAAGGGGGTCTTTTTTCTTTGCCTGCTATTGCCCTTATTACCCTGAAAATAATGGGAAAGAGATTTCAATACATGCCATAAAAAAGCTGTGCCCAGCCTACAGAGCACATGTACCAGAGGGAAGGGTAAACTACTCTGGATGTTCTAACGAATGAAATGATTTAACATCAGCTCGCACAGCTCACTTATAAAAACTTTCATAAACTCGAACACTGTATTTTAGTCACTTGAGAATTCCTGACAGCTGTTAAGACACTTCCCAGACATCGAATTAGGGCAGAGGAATGGTACCATTCCAATAAATAATATCAGAATTTGTTACAAAATAAAGAAAAAATTACTATGAATTTTCTCTTTTTCCTTTTAAAGAAAAAAGGTATTTTATCTGACATCTAAAATATTTCTTGAGGAGTGATACTAAGGAAATATTTGCACATGGCAAACAGGCTGCAATCTGGGCAAGAACAAATCCACAGCAGCTCACAGGGCTGATGGAAGCACTTCTCCAGACAGTCACAGACAACTAGGAAGGTCTGTTGCAGGTTTTATTTTTGGCTTGGTTAAACATGAAATATAAGATTATCAGATGTACTGCAGAGAGACAAAGTAGTACAGAACAGAGACAAGATCTGGGCTATTTAATGAAACACCTTCTGTTAAAAATTCAGCTGTACAAAAGGGCTGCATCTTGCAAACCTCTACGGGCCCAAGCAGAGGGTCCGACCAACAAACTGGTGCTCATATTTATTGATGAGTTCTTCTACGTACAAACTCTTCCTACCTTTGGATAAAACTGGGAAGCAGAGGGACATACTACACCAACACTTGAGAAAAGGGGGACTACCCTCTCTGCCTTACCACTGAGAGCAGTTTTGTGATTCAGCTCAGGACAGACCAACCTTCAGCCCTACACAGCACAACCAACTGCCCGGCTCCAGGCACAATGGCCTAGGCTTCAAAGCTATCAAAACCAGATAGTTTGGGAGAGATGAGACACGCAGAGCCTTGTAGGTAAATCTGGAAGTGCCCACACACAACCCAGGATAAGATCTTAATCTGTACAATCGGCGTTCCTATTGCTTATTTGGCTTCAAGACTTTTTGCACCATATTGAAAGGTAACATGGGTAAGCACTTTACACAAACCAGAAAAGACAATTCCTGAGCGCCATTTGGGGCTGTGGTATCAGCTGTTTCTTGCAAAATCTGACAGGTCACTTACCTTTATTTCTGCACATAAAGTAGATTTCAATAATAGTTTCAGATGCATTGGGAGAGCAAGATGAGCACGCAGAGGTGAGCTGAAGTTTTTAAATTCTTCAAAATCCTTCAGCTGCAGACACTGAAGAAAAGGAAATATACAACATGTTAGAAAGGTTCTGTTCTTCAAAAAGCTTTTTCCCATTATATCTGGGAAATTCACATAGTCAAAAGACACATCTCTTTTCTTGAACAAAATTAATTTCTGTTACTAATGCAATCAGAAAGCCTGATGTAGAGTTCACATCCAAGTTCTTGGCCTATATATGGTGGTTGGTCACCAGAAAAAAGGCAGTCTGTTTCTCTGCAAGGTAGTTCAACTGCCTGGTGTTGTAAATGCCAAGAACACGGAAGGTACAGGGCCTAAGAAATGGAGAATATTTTGCCTCACTGTGCAGACAGCTAACAAAGAATTGCTTGCAGCAGGGCAGGAAATCATCTCAAAGATCTCTCCATGATCTTGGCACTTCCTACACAGATCCTCATCCCCCCTACTAATGCTCACAGAGTTGGAAGATTGCAACAGCTCCTGTGCTTGTCCAGTGGGACAGGAAACAAAAGGCTTGAGCAAAATGATCACAGATGTAAGTTGCTGATACTGTCTATGTGGTAAATGCAACGATTTTTTAACATCTGAGTGTAAGAACAGTCAGTTGTTCTCTTGTGTGGCCAAGACAATGACTATTGCTCACAATACAAGGCAAAGAGAGGCATTCTGGTGAAGAGCTCTGAATGAGATACATGTTTTAAAAGGTTGGGCCAAGTGGCATATGCCTGTCCGGTAATTCCTTCTTGCCTTCATCCTCTGAACCGTGTAATAGCGTGTGACTAATATCAGTCCTCCCACTTCTTCAGCCTAGTCATTTCAGCTGATATTTTAAAGCGTACCACACTATGTGCTGACATGCCTCCACCCTCTGATAGCTTTCCTGTTCTAGAGAGAGACAGAGAGAGAATGACTCATGCATCTCCTACTATTCGAGCCTTTTAAGTAAATTCAAATTAAAGTTTTAAAGGTGCTCTCTTGATTTGGGAATGCCTGGGTGGGGCTTTCTTTTTCTGTGTGTGCTTGTTTTGTCAAATTATATGTAATTTTCCAACCTCTATGATGCTGAGACATTTTAATAATTCATGAACCTTTCTGACACCGTCAGCTTGCAATTTGGAAATGTCAGAGGTACCCATTGGTACAGGCATTTGTGGATGCCTATAGGAAAGGAAATGGAAAAAAAGGATGGTAGAATTAGGTTGCTAAATGCCATGTCTGGCTTGTACTGTATTTGACAGTCATAATTAAAAGCTTAGGTGGTGGAAAGAAGAAAGTGAAAAACCTGAAAGTGAATGCATTTTTAGACCTGATACCAATACTAACAGACTTCAGAATGTTCTGAAAAACAGGGAAATACTGTAGATGGTTATTTAATTCCAGTATATTTACATAAGATTTAAATGCAATGCATTTTATCACCAAATCTGGGCATCTTCAAGAGAGAGCCATCCGATGACTACAAAGCCAAAGGCAGAAGAGACATAGCAGAGGTGCTCTGGCACTTGGATCATCCCTGTGGCCTCCTCTGGACCCGTTCCAACAGTTCCATGTCCTTTTCATGCTGGCAATTCCAGAACTGGACGCAGGGCTCAGGGTGGGGTCTCACCAGAGCGGAGCAGAGGATGCAGCCCAGGACACAGTTGGCTCTGGCCTGCGAGTGCACGTCGCCGGCTCATGAGGTGCTGGGGGATGAGAAGCTCAACAAGTCCTTCTCCTCAGGGCTGCTCTCAACCACCTCATCCTGCAGCCTATACCGAAACCGTGGGCTGGCATCATTGCTGCCAGCTTGCCCAGGTCCCTCTGGATGCCATCGCGTCCTTCTGTTGTGACAACAGCCCCGCTCAGCTCGGTGTGCCACATCCTCGAGCACCTCACCCACCCGCCTTTTAAACCCCTCCAGGGATGGTGACTCCACCGCTTCCCTGGGCAGCTCTTCCAGCGCCTGATGACCCCGCAACCCCAGCGCCCCCGGGTCCCGCTCAGGGACGAGGCGGCCGTTCCCGTCCCCCGGCCGCACGCGCCCCCTGCGCCCCGGCCGTTTCCCCCGCCCCGGCCGCGCGCGGCTGCCCGGGGCGGGGGATGGGCGGGAACCCCGCGGCGGCGCCCCCTGGCGGCGGCACCCAGACCGCCCCCCAGCCCCGGAGCCAAAGCAACGGGACCAGTGGAGCGAGAGAGCGGATCTTCCCCCTCTGGTCACCTGCGGTCCTGTGCCCAACATAAGAAAGATCTGGAACTGTTGGAGCAGGTGCAGAGGAGGCCACGGAAGTGATCCGAGGGCTGGAGCCCCTCTGCTGTGAGGACAGGCCGAGAGAGTTGGGGTTGTTCAGCCTGGAGAGGAGAAGGCTGTGGGGAGACCTCAGAGCAGCCTCCCAGGACTGAAAGGGGCTCCAGGAAAGCTGGGGAGGGGCTTTTTACAAGGGCATGGAATGACAGGACCAGGGGGAATAGCTTTATATTGGAAAGATTTAGATTAGACGTGAGAAAGAAATTCTTCATGATGAGGGTGGGAAGGCCCTGGCCCAGGTTGCCCAGAGCAGTGGTGACTGCCCCATCCCTGGAGGTGTTCAAGGTCAGGCTGGATGGGGCTTTGAGCCCCCTGATCCAGTGGGAGGTGTCGCTGCCTATGGCAGGGGAGTGGAACTGGATGGGCTTTGAGGTCCCTTCCAACCCAAACCATTCCCTGATTCCTCCATCTTAGCATCTGCCTGCCTCAAAACAAAGCAGTGGGGAGGGAATTGGCTGGCTTGGAAAAGCTGGGTGAGTGTTTGAACCAAAGGAGCAGTGTCCTGAATGCAGCACCCAAGCCACAACCCCATCTTGGAACTCAGATCATAGAATCATAGAACATCCTGAGTTGGAAAGGACCTACAAGGATCATCGAGTCCAACTCCTGCCCCTGAACAGGTCAACCCCAACATTCACAGCCAGTGCTCAAGGTGCAGAGCAGTACATTCAGCTGGCGATGCTGTGCTGAATGCACCCCAGGACACACAGTCCCTCTTGGCTGCCAGGGCACACTCTGATGGGGGGAGAGGGACTAAGGCTCTTCCCAAATGGCTTTCTGAAGAGCTACAACAAACCTCCCCCAAACCTTTGTAGTTTTCACTAGCTGTAACTGGGAAAGCCTTTCCCAGTCTCCTCCCTGCCCCAGACCCTCGACAGGGTGTGTTTTGCCTGACTGTGGCTGAGCTGCTGAACACGCACATCCCTGCCGGCTGGGCCTGCGAGCTGTGTTGCTCTCCCAGCGGGGCTCTGAGCTGACACATCAGGTGCTTGCCAAATCATTAAACCATGAATACCTCTTCAAAAAAACCCAAACCAGCCCAACAGCAGCTCCTAAATAGTAAAGAAGTGGCATCGAACACCATGCTGCACCAACGTTCCCAGCCAGGCTCCCCTCCTCACCGGCCAAACTGTCTGAACTGGGAGGTAGCATTTTATCACTCGGAGACTGCAAGTTTGACTGCAGAGTCTGGTCTGATGGCTGGCTGGATAATTTGTCTTTCAGCTCGGAGAGAAATGATGGAAGTCAATTTGACAGCTGTGAGGCTCCCCAAGGATTCCAGACCCAAAGTGCATGGAGCAGTGACAGACACGGTAATGCTTGGAATAGCAATGAAGCTCTGCCTGGGAATAACGCTAAGGCAATACAACTTGCACATGCTCAGCTGGAAGGTTATCACTATCATTATAGCTATTAATTATTGTTATTATTGCTTCTATTATTAAGACATAAAAGAAGCCAAAAGCTCCTCTTGTTCTCACAGAAGACTGGTGAGTTTCCAGTTCTGACCCACACACCATCCTGCCTCACACAACCATATTAATGTAAGCAGAACTATAGAGGGTTAAAAGATCTTGCACCATCTAAAGCTAAACCTTCTCGATAGTTAGAAAAGGAATAATGCTTGGGCTGAGGTCAGGGAAGAAACAGGCTCATATGGACTCAACTTTCCTGCCTCTTATACAGAGTGCTGCAAGTGGAAACTCCTTTGCTTTCTCTTCTCAGGGTGCTGGTGGCAGCCCTGTTGGGGCTGTAGGTGATCAGGCAGGGAAGACCAGGGCCTAGGTGCAAGAACCAAAGAATATGCAGTGGTAACTGCAGACCTTACAGCAGAATTTGGCCTTCAATATCTATCAGATTTCAGTTTATTCGCTTAAAATAAAAATATCCAAGTCCCTATCACTTTGTTTCTTGGATGAGTGGAAATAAAAATGAACACCCTTTCCTTCCACTTGCAAATACAGGTGATGTCATGTGAAAATCAGTTTAGATTCTTTGCTTCTAACTTCTCAGGCTTTCCTGGGAAGTCTTGGGCAGTTGGCTCAGTATCTTTAAAGCTGAAGTCAAATGCCGCATTTGGGGAAAAAAAAGAAAAAGAAATGGAAAGACAAAAAAAAAAATCTCTTAAAGAAAATGGCTTATGTGCTCATATTCAAAACTATTCTTTTTGCCATAAGAGAGAAGGGAGGTTAATTAAAGTGATATACTAGAACCTGCTTACACAGCAGATTTGTTCCTGAAATAAAGATTTAAAAGAAAAATTCAGCTCAGTGGCAACAGCATCAATTCAGTCAGAAGCGGCACAATTGTTTGGCTAAAACTATGGCAACTGTACAGATACTAACATGCAATCCTGCTTTATTAAATCAAACCTCTAGTGAATCTGTTATCACCATAGTAACATTGTAGTTATTACATGGAAACATGTTGAACTACAGTTTGATATTAGCATCTGGTTAGCATCTGCACAGCTTCTTATTCACATTACTAAAATTATAATCCAGACAGAGTAAAACTTAAGTAAAACTATAGCTGTAAGGCCAAATCCTACTCTCAGGTGCATTATATTTAACATACAAGTCCGTGGTATGTACCCTGCAGCTGGATTTATCATTAGGGTCTTGGTGTGGTATTTAGAGGTTAGTTTACATATCTCCTAGGATGCAAGTGCACACACACTGTGGTGTTTGCAATACCCATGCTAAAAAAATTGCAAAACCATACGATAACTGCAGCTGATCTCACAAGCACTCTCCAAAGCAACCCAGGTTTGCAGAGACTGCTTCAAACATTTCAAACCTCCAAGCAGCTTCAAACTGAGCTTGTTTTATTCTTATTTATTTTAAGCCACCTGCCACAACATCTTTCCTATCTTCTTCCTCCCACATAAAGTGTGGCACTTTGTATTCAGGCCAGTGCCACTTTGTGAATCAAGTTAGGAATTTTGCAATCTGAGAAAAGTGATAGGTTTAAGGCCCAAAAATCTACACACAGTTGGGATGAGGAGTGGCTGAGTTCTAGCACTAAAAAGAGATATTCCCAGGTTAAAAAAAAATACAAAAAAAGGGAAAAATAATGGTTTTCTTTTGGGCTAATACTAGATCGTGCCCCTCCCCAGAAGGTTTCAAAAAGCAGTGTTACATTTCCTTTGCCACTGAAGCCCCCATACTTAGACTCCCAGTAAACAAGTTTCTAGATTTAGAGATAGAAGATGGAAACTAGTAAATACACTTCAAGTTATTAAAGCAGGCAGCTCTGCCAAAGACAGGAGTTACACCACTGAAAAGCAACACAAGAAAGGGTCAGACCTTGTGCCAAGTTCTTAGGCAACTCAAACTCAACTTACCCAATGCACAAAACTCTCTACAAGGAGAGCACCTCACTTCAGACTTACCATGAGGTGAGCCAGGCAGGGCCAGTAACCTGCTAGGACTGATCCTGCCTGGTTTGCTTCATGGTAAAACTGCAGTGCTGTGTTTTCACTTTTTTTTTTTTTCAGCATAGCTCACCTCTAAGGTTGCTTCTTTGCTTGCCCTTTTTTTGTTGTTATACAGGAAGAGAAGACCTAGGACCCTCACTGAGCAGTCCTCTCTCTAAAAATAAAACAGACTCCTCACACATACCCCTGCTGAAGCAAAAAGCAACACCATACCAGGATTGAGCTCTTGCTGTTTCTCCTCTGGCTCTGATCTTTGGTGCTCCCTTCTCTACTGTTCAGCTCACCTTTCAGAAGAAACTGCTGCTTCCAAATGGCAATTTCCTAAGCACCTGTGAGAGACCTTAATTGGAACTAATTATCTGTTGGTTGTCTGGGACCTGAGGAGTGGCAGCAATTACTTCAGTCAAGAAACAACCTGGGGGAGGGTGTTGCTGCTTTTCAGAAAAATGAGCTAAGCTACTCCCAAAAGGAAAGTTCTTAAAGAGATGGAACCTGTTAAATACAAATTCAATACAAGTCAGGGAAATCATTGCAACCAATGACTTATTGTTCGCATCAATAATCAACTCGCTATCAGTAATATGTATATGCTCTCCAAAAACAAGTCTTCTTGTGCCAGTTTTGATACGATTACAGAATTGTTTGTTATCAACATAAACAAGGCAGACACTGCCATTAAGACCTGTAAGGAAAGGGCATAAGAAAACAGCAAGCAACCTTGGAAAATTTTGGACTAGGATCTAATGGGGAGTTATTTATCCACATGGAGAAAAAAAAAGGAAAGGTAGAGGTGACAGGAAAAGAAGGAAAGAAGGAACCTGAGTAGAAAAGGCTGTGAATTGCAAAAAATCATTATGAGCCCAAAGCAGAAAGAATTCAGTGAAAACTGCAGAGAATTCTCTGGTGATTTATAACTGAACAGTTCTCATTCTATGAAATAATGATAACTGAAATTAAGTCCTCTTTCAACACTACAGGACATTTCCTTCGTGATAGAGATGAATCCCCAAAGAACTGTGAGGAGGAGCACAAGCCATAGTGAAATGTTACTCTTTTAGCCAAGAGAGAGCAACAGCAACTCGTAATATATGTTTGCCTGTGTAGCACAGGTGCATTTTAACCAAGACTCCTGGGAGAGTTGCCTAAGGCCAGACTGTTGCTGTATAAAAAGAACAGAAAAGAAATATATTTAAGTAAAAGCAAAGGTAAATTGGCTGGACTGCTGCCTAATGGGAGAAAGAAGGAATAATACAAGGTTTTCAAAGCGGCTCCCCAGAGGCTGGCTCCCCTTAGCCAGGCTGCTGGGCAGCACACGTGCCTGGGAAGATACAAGCCAGGTATTTATTTTCAGTTCTGTTGAAATGCAAAAGAAAAAAAAATCCATTTAAATGCTCCTGGAAGCATAAATAAGTAGTTCAGAACAAAGCAAAGGTTTATAGAGTACACAGTTCCATTAGCAGCCAAGGCAGAGGCTGTAAGTGGGTGATATCAAGAAGCATTAATACAATCTTTACACTCAGAAAGTACTTAAACCAGTTTAGCTCTGACTTGGGTGACTGCAGAATGGAGCAGCAGGTGACCAAGGAGGAGAAAATGATGGTATTCAGTGATGGAAGAAAATGCCCGTGAAAGGAGTAAAACTGTGAACACATTTTTAGGGCAGGAACTGTTTTAGTGGGATGCCAGTGTCAGCGTTGATTCTGGCTGGGTGACAATAGGCGAGATTCAACTCAGATCCAAAATATTAGCCAGAATAAAGCTGCTCAGCAATCAGCAGTGTCTCCTTGACAGCAAGGATAGCAACAGCCATGGGCTGTTCACGAGGCCTTGCTCCCTGCACGCTGCCTACAGAAACCAGAGGGTCCAACCTTTCTTCTTTCCTTCCAGACTGGACAAAACCATTCTCTAGCAGCAGACAGATGATAAGGTCCAAGAGCCCAGGGGGGATTCCCTTAGCTTGATGAGAGGTGAAGGCTTGGACTCTGAAGTAGCTCTGAGGACCTTGCTGGATAAAACCCTGTATGCTTGGAATCAAAAAGCACGATAGTGTTTGATGGAGGAGCTCATCAGTAACATTTTTTATCACGCCTTCTGTCTGCTGGGTAATCTCCATTAATCCTGACAAAAACTTCTGCTAAAATACACAGTGAGAGCAGAGAACAATGAAGAGGAGGAGGAGAAAAGACCAATTTTAACGGTTTATATATTACTTCCCATAAAATCCATGGTTTTTCTTTCTACATAATTTACACAAAGATCTTGAAGATGATAAATTAGGGGAAAGGGAATAAAAAATTATTTGCATAAAATGGAAACAAAAAATTAGAAATATACAGAATACATTGTCGTCTCTTCTGAGGAAATTCAGAGATCTGGTTCTATAATTGTGGGAAGGAAGCCAAAGACGACTGGAAATACACAGAAAGCTTTAAACAACTGATCTTACTGGGAGGTTACACTGGTACCTTTTATTCTTCCGGTATCCAGATGTTTCAGAAAATACCCAGAAGCGGAACACTTGTAGGTTTCTAGGAAATAAAGTGGAGAATCACTCTCCTCTTTCCCTCCAGCCGTCTGGCAAGACCTCCCCAGGCTGCAGCACACGCGAGAGCTCTGTAACCTGCAGCCAGGCAGCCTCGGGCCTCGGGCCTCCGGCCGCAGACCTCCCAACAGCCTGCAAAGGTGGATGGGGTGGGGGGCTGCCAGGGGCATCCCGAGGGACAAAATGCATTGCAGCAGCTGCCGCAGTGCCTGGGGTGGAACTCCTGACAGAGAACAGTCTGGGTCAAGGCATGCTGGGCTCTGTTTTTGGGAGGAGAAGTAAGGAGAGCCCTGTGACAATCTGCACCTCTAATACCTTGAGTACAGAGATGCTGGAAACGGCCGTGCTGTAGTGATGGGTGATCTCATGTCTTTACAGATGCAGACCTTGTGCTTCAATCACAAACAACCACTCCTGTTTTGCTCTCAGAAATCCAACTTTGGTGGCCCAAGTGCTGGATGCAGACCCTGATCTGTAAGGTGTTACAAAGCACTCCAAGATATTATTTCAATTCCAATTGCTAAGAGGTCAGCGTTACTCCATCCTATTCACTGAAGCCTGATGTGCCCTCTTGAGACAGATTTCAATGAAGAAAAACCCTCTGACAGCCCCCGCCCCCTTCCCACACAGAAACTGGAGCATGCCTCTTTAAAAGTAGCCTATTTAGGCCACAGATGCTAAATGAATTCAGCAGACAGACGGAGTAATGGAATGTCAGTGTTCCAGTCTGCTGCCTTGAAGCAATAGGGGTTTTTTATTATTAATTTCTCCTCTCATTTTCCAATGCTGCCTCTGGGCTCCGTGCTGTAGATGCAGTGTTCTTGTCAGTCTCGCTAACCCAATTTGGAAATAATTAAATTTTAAAATATTAAAGGGATTATAAATACTTCCCACCCCACTTCCCCCGCCCCATTCCCTTTTATGCTGTCCCTCTAAAACTGCTGAATTTTGCTTCGGGTCTTAAAATGTGTTACTGCAGCCTCTGATTTGTTACTGCAGTTTCCTTTGCAAAGGCTGGAGAATATCTGAAGGGAAAAAAACCCAGAGTTAATTCCAGTAGAAGGTGCCCAGAAGCTTTACGAGATAAAGAGCTTTCTGCCATGCTGACATCTTGGAACCTGATCTCACTCCCATTTAAATTAATGTTCAGACTCCCAAATTCCTAGAACGGAGAGGTTTTTGAGTCACATGAGTCCTCATAACAACACAAAAAAGGGTTTAGGTTTTCAGAGAATTGCTCATGAGCCACCCTGGAGCACTTTGCTCAGCACCATCCGGTTGGATTTTGAATATATCCAAGGATGGAGAGTCCACAACCTGGCTGAGCAATCTGTTCCAGTGTTTGACCACCCTCACAGTAAGAAGCTTTTTCTTGTGTCTACACTGAGCACTAGAAGTCTGCAAGATCCTTCTCTGCAGAGCTGCTCTCTGGCCAGGCAGCCCTCAACACGTACTGGTGCCTGAGGCTGCTCCTTCATGGGCACAAGCCTTTGCATCTCCTTTCAATGAGCTTCACGAGGTTCTTCTTTGCCCAGTCCTCCAGCCTGTTGAGGTCCTTCTGAATGGCAGCACAACTTCTGGTGTGCCAGCCCCTCCTAGTAACCATCTGCAAAGTTACCGAGGGAGCATTCTGCCCCACCATCCGGGTAATTCATGAAGATGCTGAACGCTCTTGCCCCAGTATCAACCCCTGGGGTTACAACCACTACTGGTCAGGCACCAACTGGACTTTGTGCCACTGACCAGAACCCTCCAGGCTCAGCCATTCAGCCAGTTTTCATTCCATCTCAGTTTATTGTAACTAGATTATTTTTACCATTATGCTCTCTATTATTTAATGAAAATAACTGAAACCTGGCACTGTCCCTAATATCCTATTCTGGAATACTATCATAATCATAAGAGCCCTTTGCTGATTTAATTTTAGGCCTCACAGATCCCAGATATCCTCACAGACACAAACATTTTCTTTGCATTTCACTGCTGTGAAGATGGAAGCAGAAAAGTAATGTAACTTGCCAGGGACCGAAGAGCAAAATAAGAGGCAAGAACTGAAAACATATCTGAGGAGCCCTCAATCCCAGAAAACACAAACCCTAGAAAACACCTCATCACCGGGATGTGGGGCTCAGACTGCTTTCAAACTACAAATACAAGCTTGATAAATTTTCTGTATGGTTAGGCCATAATTTTATGACATGATTTAGGAAGGAAACAAGCCTGAGTTAAAGTGGAAGTGAAGAGAGCAGCAGTGGCAGCTCAAAAGGACAGGCAGACTACACTTACATTACTGTAGGATTATGCAGTTGTAAAAGCATGAGCTGGTCTGTCTTGAAATAAAGAAACTCCCAGCTCAGAGTCCCTGGATGGGCGTATGGCAGATGCCCATTTTTTCTGCATCAGGCACCAAAGGGATCCATAATACAGTGAGCTAAACTTGGGCTGGAGAAAAAAAGCAAGTGATGCCATACGTTTTCATTATGGAGCATGCTATGCAAAGCTCTGGGTAGTCAGCTCCCACCAGCCATCTGGAGAGAGAAGTCACTCAAATTTAAGTGCTGAACCTGCTGTGGTAGACAATCGGTGCCAGTGAACCACTCACTACTCTCCCCCTGTCTGTTTTCCTGCCTTTTGCTGCAGTAGAGCCTTAAAATAAAATAATCTGGCTACCACTTTCCAAACACCCGCTTCCAAACACCCCAGCTCCCATCTGCAGAGTGCACTTCATTCATTGGACAAAGCGGGCCCCTGCAACAGCAAACGCTGTCCTGAAGGTCTGACCCAAAGCAAAATGCCATAGAAGGAAATAACGCCTGAAAAAAATTGCCTCTTCTGTACTGAGCTCCTCCCTGCCCTACGTTAAACCCTAATTTCTGTTTTATGTCTCCCCGATTCCTCCCCAGTGCTTAACGTCTCTTTTGACTCCTGTTAAAAGGTTCCTGGGGCTGAGATCTTAGGAACCCAGCAAGCTCACTGGATTTGCCTTATGAAAAGTGACTTTAAGTGCCAGGGAGGGTTTAGCAGCTTTGAAATAAAAGGAACTTTCAACCATGTTGCCATAAATTGCTTTGTTGCCTGTAGTCAGCAAGAATCAGTTTGAAGACTTCTGGAGCCTGAGGGTATCAATTGCTTTGTTTTTTCCCCTCTATCAAATCTCTCCTCCAGTGACTTGTGTTACACTGCAGGCTGTGCTGGGATGCTCAGCAGATGCTAAATGGGGCACAAGAGACATATCAAGCCCCTTGGCGTGTATATATTTTTAAACCAAATAGGCAGACATGGGCAAAAGAGTCTGTGATGGTGAATCAGATGTTCCCAGCTTGCTCTGTTGTGTGCAGGCATCCTGCCTCCCCATAGGACCAGACAGTAACTGAGTGACTAAAGTCTAAACAGCTTGGGATCAAGTGCTCTAAGCCTTACTCATGTATGTACCAGTTCCAGTGGGCTCTCTGGGACAGCTTGTATTATAGCAGGGCATTTCATGGAGGAAGCCTGATGAAGAATATTTGTAGGTGGGAATAATCTAATGAGAATAGAATACAGATGATGTCAATTACAGAAACAATTTGGTGCTCATGAGCTGTGAAGAAAAAACAAATAGGATATGGAGTGCTTTTTCCACAACAGCAGCTCCTAAACATCAGAAGGAATAGTGAGCAGGGATGCCCCTACTTTTTCTACCAATCAATAAGATAAAAACCTTACCAAATAAAGGGAGCTGCAGATGGCTTTTTCTCCTTTGAACTTGTCTGGCATGCTTAAATTGTACAGAATTAACCTGAATCACATAGGGATACTGGTAGAGTCTTACCTATCATAACTTTTTCTAAAAAACAAACGGGAAAAAACAAAAATGAAGGAAGATGAGCTTGCTTTGTTTTAACAATTGACTGGCTGTCTGAATACCTACCTAAAGGTAGAAAAACAGAGCCTATTGGGAAAAAAAACCTGGTAAAAATGAAACTTATTTGTGAAAAAGAAGCTGCCATAACTGAAATATAAATAATGAAGAATATGTATAGATGCTATACGTGCTGTAAATTACTACCTATGGAGAACGCCTATGGACAAACTGAAGCATTCAAAAAGAATAACATTTTTCAAATGTGGCTCTCTGCTGCTGAAATGTGAGAGCCGTTTGTTAGCAAAGCACAGTGAGGGCTGGTGCGATGATTACAACACTAATGCAGCAGCTGGGAGAGCTCTATTCACTCTCCTTTGTCAACATAGATCTTCCATATGAACTCTGCCAACTGATTTAGCTTTCCAGGGTGTCAGATTCCTATCTAAAATGCTGAAAGAACAATTCTCTCCTATTTAACAAGGACAAGGCATAGGCAAATACATTCTAGATGGTGAGACAGTCAGGGACTGTAGTGGTGAGGCTCATGAAAACCCCTCATGTGGGCTGGGAGTGTTCCTGGCTTGAGAGCCTGTACTGAAGATATGGTGGAATAAGGGCATCAGAGTCCAGCATTCTGTGCTCCAATGTCACAAAAGAGAATGTGCCTGCTGTAAAAGCAGAAGTCTGCTTTCATGTATCAGAAATCTTTCACAACTGATAATTTTGGTTCTGGAGAACCAAAGTCAATACAGGTCACAGGTAGACATAATAGCTGATTGAACTACAACTACGCAAATGAACTCAGGGGCAAAGCATCTGCCTAGAACTCCACTGAAGTCAGAACAGCTTTAGGAAATAGCTACACTAAAAGATCAGTTCTCAGGCAATACATTCCTGCTTGGAACAACTTCATGACCATTGTTCCTGTTCCACTTCCATCACACCCTCCTGGAAGGGCGACTGCTTGCCTTGTGTGCTGCCGGGGGGTTCCGGCATGACAGCCCCGGGCAGACAGTCCCGCTGGCTGCTGCGGTGGCTGGCTTGTGGCTCACAAACATGTGCAACTCCTATCAATAAAAGTGGAACAATGCCAAATCGCTCCCATCTCTGTGTTTCCTAATTCCTCCTGCAGCCCTCGCCCTCCTAACAGGAACAAAGGTCTCCCCTTGTCTGGTGCTGCTGGCTGCGGAAAGGGGCTGTTGGTTACTCAGCAGGTCACTTTGATGAAGGCAGTGTGCTGGGAAGCCAACCAGCCTCTTGCCTCACCACCGACCCAGCCCTTCCTCTTCCTCCCTCTCCTCTCCCGCCGCGGCAGATGCTGAGCCCGTGGCCCAGGTGTGTGCATGCAGGAAAGAACTGCAGGCAGCGTCTCAGTCAGCAGCCGGCGAACGGTCCCTGTAGGATTGGGTTTGGTTTCTGTGTGAAACACGAATGAGATGAGATGACAGACATAGGTGCTCATTTCCTGTGGCAATGTGCAGTAGCAGTAGTCCCATGATCCCAGCACCAGGCGTCTGCCCAGGAAAAGGAGTTGCAATTAAACAGCAGGATCCATGGTGCTGGCATCTGCCCAGTTCTGAACATTGGAGCTTTACTCTTTGGAACGTGGAAAGTTCATGTGGAAAGAGAAACTCTGAAAAGTTTACAGGAAACAGGAGCTTGGGGATGTTTAGTGTTTAGGGAGGAATGAGCTGGGAAAATCCAGAAACTGCAAGTCACGGACAATTAAACCCTGGTTTAGGCTTTCCTCACTGTTTGCTCAGGCAAACTTCCCAGAGGAGTCAGGGCGAATCTGCCTCAGAAGAGAAGAAAGAACACACCTTTGACAAACGGTGACACTACCTTTCTGTGGGGACTTTTTCAAGAGGAGAAAAGCACACTGTAAATTATAATAATGTTTCCTGAAAGGTTGTTGTGCCTTCTGCAGAGAGGGAAATTGAGGCACTGAGGAGCTATGACTCCCACAAAGAGTTGGATGTCCTAATGCCTGCCTCTGCACTGCTGGAGGGGAAAACCTTCTTGTCATCACTGTAAACAAAAGAAGCTTCAGTGCTTTGGTATTTGCAACTGATGGTGGCAACACAAATCTCATTTTACAATGATGACTCGGTCACAGTGGCCATCAGAGCCCTGGGATCCCTCCATGGCAGTTAACGGGGGATCTGTGAGCAAAGCCCACCCAATGCAGCCTCTGCTACAGCCTCATTTCCTTTCCTGAGCTGGCAGAAGCATCAAGTGCACTTGTGCTCCGAGGTCTGTCCTATATAAATATCCCCAGGAAATAAATAAATGCCAGCACACTTGTGCATTTCCCTCAGATATTCTTCTCCCCAGCTGCTGTGCTGACAGTACTTACTAGGAATCAGGCGTTTCATTCTGGCTCACTGTTCTGTTGGAGGGAGATGGGAACAAGATGCTCCTGAGGCAGGGAAGGGGAGGGGAGCACTTTAATTACCAGAATATTGGTCTGTTTATTTATAGACATGTGCACACACACACAAACCTGTGTGGAAAACGGGAAACTCCTTTGTTCTTGCCCTACAGCTGAAGGGGACTGAAATCTTATCCAGGGCAAGAGCTGTGAAAGAGTAGAGGGGAGAGTTTAGAAGCATGTTTTAAATGATCATCCGGATGGGTGCTGAGCCTAGATACATGTTGTGAGGAGTAAAATAGAAGAGGTTTGTCTTAGGGATTCAGTTTTCCAGCAATTCTGGCCACTGGCCATCTGTCTAGGACTGGCAGATGATGAATAAAGTGTCCCCAGGACAGGCACCGGCCCACCATGGCATAAAGGGGATCCAAGGCACTCAGAAATTGGACAACAGGGACGAAAAACTGAGTTTGCAGACTACTCTTCTCTCAAGAGCAATCCAGGTTAATAGCCATGGCCATTTCCCAACCACCCTGATCCAACAGAACTGTGCTAGAGAAAAGAGACAAACCAAAGGGAGAACATTAAAGGGATGTTGAGAAGCTGACACCCATGGGAGCCTGGCTCTGTTTCCTTGGGGGCAGAGCTTGGAACATCTGTGAATTTTCTTACCCTCTATTGCATGCTGTACCTTTAATTAGACTGCAGATTTGTTGAGGCTGGGACTGCCTTTCACCGTGGGTTTAGCAGCACAGCAGATTTGACTTTTCTGAATCCTTGGTTTATATTCTAATATTGTCAATAACTCAATGAAACCTATAAAATTGGGTTGACTCATTATTCTATATCGGTCTATGGATTCATTTCTGTTTTGTGTGATTCCCTGCCCTACCTTGCAGTAAAACAGAATTTAATGTCTGGAACTCTCCAGAACTAAACACACAACATCTGCTTGGCTGTGTTCAACTGCAGAGTCACTGAGTGCCTGGGGCCTGACCCAGAGCTCTACAAATGCCACCAGAATCACAGTGAATTGAATAGGTATTTCTGAACATCACCAGAAGACAAAAAATCAGGTTTCTATTCCATACTCTGTGTCCTTTATGTCCTAGGTAAATCGTGTCCCCTTGGTGACCTCTATAGAGTATAAAAAAGCTCACCTGTCCTTCTGGAGGTTGTGAATTAAATTGCTGGAATGCAGTGGAATCTTATGAGCCCTTTGGGGCAGAGGCACTGAGAACACAGACATCAGGATTATGCTTGCAAGAGAAGCTGTGTTCCTGTGCCAGAGCAGCCACTGCTGACCAATGCTGCACAAAGCCTTTTAACCTGGAAACCCAGCAGTGACTCTGGGCAGATGAGCCTGTTGCGAGCTGACAGCTCCAGCTTTTGCTTGGCTTTGTGTCTGCAGGTGGGTCTGAGCCAAGGAAAAACCCAGCCAATGACTCTGTTCTGGCATTACCTCTTTACAGGGGGTCACAAGTGACCTCGCACTGCCTATTGTTTCCTGGAACATATGCATTCCTGTTCTTTCCCTGGAGACCATCTCTGGGCAGACACTAAGTCACAGCCCACCAATTCTAACATCAGTCTGGGTATTAAAAGCAAGGAGCGCAAACGCTCTCTGCTGTGTGGAGCACATAGGATACGTGAACTCGGGGAGAGCAGCGAGGCTTCAGGGATGGGCCAGATCTTCTCGACTCAGCTCCCCACATTAATTACTGTCAGGTCATCTGGTTAAATCTCTAATAACACCAGACACACACTGTTAATTTCGATGGCAATCTGGATTCAGCTGTCGACATCAAGTTCACTTGCCATGTTTATCACTCCCCATGGCCTCAGACTGGGCCGAATTATCATTTTAGCTGGAATGCATTCAATCAATCAGAATCGATGGAGACTGTCCCATAAAAGAGACACCCATTCTCATTCATAGCTGGGGTCCACAGCACTTTCTGTTCTCACATCTTGCCTTGTTGCAAAACTTAAATAAACAAGAAGCCAACATTGGTTTCTCTGGAGAGTCACACATGGAACATTATTGCCGTGTTCGTTGAGGTTTTCCTGTTCTGCCCATGAGACACATCCAGTATTGGACTGTTCCAGGTCAAGATCCATGTGCGTCAATAAAGTTCTATACGTGTGAGTTTAAGGCAGATTTTAAGTGGAGTAATAAGGATATAGCAGACCAGAGCTGAAGTGTGTCAGAATTGTGTGGTAGCTCAGAATGGGGATAGGAGTTTCTACATAATTGATACGGGCTGGATGGAACCAGCCCACACATCCTGCATCTATCCCTTGCTGTCCTTTCCCCTCACCATCACTCCCAAAGCAATTAAATATAAATCGAGCACCTCTTTCATTTATTTTTTTATGTTGTCTTATATGAATGAAAAATATGGGTGTGAAACGTGAGGGAGCACCCTCTATGATATGATACACATCAATATGATACACATTGATCTGACTTCATTGACCTGACATCATTTTTTTTTGCCAGAAGATCCCACTCCAGTGCCTGAACTGCAGCACAAGTTTATTTTTCCTTCTTTTCACCATCCTTTCACTCTGAATATGGCCACGTCCTTCTCATTTAAGAACTGACCCTGGCTCAAAGACTGACAGCTGGAATGAGAAAAGCACTCGGCTGCTGACCTCTCCTTCTACCCGAGCCTGTCCTTACACAGGGATCTATGTGTTTTGTCTAGTGCTAATGAGCCGGTCTGTGTTAGCTCCAATGTCATTTTAAAATTGAATTAACCCCAGACTGTGGGGGTGTGTTTGCATGGCGATAGTAATACGTTGGGAAGGAGGATGCCTTGGGCGCACACATGAAACCTGCAAAGCTTCGCTGCCGGCTTTGGCTGCTGTGCTGACTGGCACCACCCCAGGGGAGAGTGTGCCCATGCATCACAAATTTGCTTTTTGGTTCCCCTTCCACCCACCCCTGAGCTGAGTTCTCTGCCAACTCAGCTTCTGTATAAATCAAAGGGAAATATTCTCCCCCTCCTGTTTTTTTCTTTTCCTGAACAGATTGGATGTCATTATGTGCAGCTGAGCTTGCTGAGCTCGGGCGGGGGAGGAGGGACAGGAGGAGTGATGGAGAGAAGAGACGGGTTTGGAAAAACGCTTGCAGTCCATCAGAGGGGGAAAACAGCCTCCAGCTACAAGTACCCAGCCCTTCACGCACACACTGATTTACCAGGGAAACCCAGAGCGCTTCAATATTTAAAAATAAAATAGAGAGTCAGGAAAAAAGAACTGCAAGGGAAAGAATGTCATCCCTATTGACAGAGCAGCGAGATAGACATCGTAGGGCTGTGATGGAGGAGCTGAGTGTCAGAACACCCTCGCGAGCTGTCTAACATATCGGGGGTGCTCAGGTGGGGATTTATGGAGCACACACAATCTTGCAGACATTAGCGCACACGCAGGCAGCAATGAGGAGCTTCAATCGTTATGTAGGGAGGCCTCCAGTCCATCTCTCACAAAGTGCAAAGCACCCTTTTCCTCCTGCCAGCCGAGTTGTTCACCATGCAGTGCAGTTTCCCATCATTACTGAGGGGATCACTAAGTGAGAGAGAGGGAAAAAGAAAGGGATGGGGAGAGGGGGAAAAGGGAGGAAGAGAGATGGGGGGCAGAAGGAAAAAGGGGAGGGAGAGAGGGGGAAAGGGAGGGGAGGGAAAGAGGATTAAAGGGGAGAGAGGGAGAGAAAGAGGAGGGAAGGGAGGGAAGAGAGGGGAAAGGGAGGAAGAGAGTGTGAGAGAGACAGACAGAGAGGAAAGGAGGGGTGTGAGCCAAATGCATGGCATTCAAAAGAAGCAGCTTTCAAAAGCTTTGGCTGGGATGCAGATTTGCAGAATCTCTGGACCCATAATTCCCTGGCATACAAAGCTTGCTGGAGGCATCAGTGTGCCCAAAAGGGGCTTCCAGAATAAACAGCAGATAAAAAAAACCAACACCCACAACAAGCCCATGAATTAAAAATGAAGGCGAGGGAAACAGCTGTACTTCTGAGCTGCAGGTGACCTCATTGTGGGAGCTGCGCCACTGCGAGGACAATCGTGTCCAGTGGTTCTGAAATAATAGGTATGGACAATAATAGCTGGGAGGAAGAACACATTCCCTGTCTACATTAAAGAGCAGGTAACTGCCTGTCTCTCTTGCCAGCTGTATTTGAATCCAGAACTAAATTACTCCGAACATTCTTACAAACTTTTATGTTACTGCATCTCCTAAAGCCTCAGCTGACACTACTAAAAAAACACTGTTCTCACTAAAGTTAAATGGCCAGGAGGAGGAGCATCCACGAGGATCAATTATCATGGAGTCTGTGACACTGTCAGGAAGAGTCCAGATTTCCTCAATTTCAGCCTTAAATTAAAAGATACTTTCTTGCAGTTTTTAGATGCTCATCTAAATAAGCAAAGATCGTGTGTGAGAAACAAAAGAAGACTCCTACCCTAATTCAGTTCATAGATGTGGATCTCCAGTTAATAATCATCCTCAGCTTTGAGGATGTAGTATCACATCAGATAATTAAAAAAAGGGTAACTATTGAATCAGTGCTATTGGCTCCACTTTACAGATGGAGAAACCAACTCAGAGGGTGGAATTATTTTCTTTGGTGTTCCATAAAAAGTGAAAGGCAGAAGATGGAGGCAGGTGTTGTACATCTGTGTCACGTGCCACCAAATCAGAAGTTTTCACTCACAAGTGCCACTTATATTATTATGGAACTGATAATTGACATATTTCAAAAAGAAGGACTGCTAAAACTGTGGGAATAATTTTCTTGGTATTAAACCAGAGTTTTCCTGAGTGGCTGGGTATTGTCACTGAGAGCACAAGTCTGGAAGGTACTGGGGAAAGGGAAAACAGAGCTGATCCTTTACCGCAACAGCAATTGCCAGCAAGATGCTGTTTCTTTCCAGAAGCAGCTCATGCTGGAGCATCACGTTCTGATCTGCTCCACCTGCTGCTGGAGCTGGTAAGCAAGTTTAGGGGATGTGCTTATAAGGCTTCTGTTTTTCCAAATGCTAGAGTTCAGGCTGCATTAGAAAGGTCTCATAGCACTACTCCTTCCAGAAGAGTTCTAATTTCCAAGGAATCTTGTGCTGGAAAAGTGTTTTTCATTTTTTTAATATTATGCATTAAACTTTGTTTTGTTCAAAGGGCAGGACTTCCTTCCAGTGTAGGTTACACGGGACCCCTACTGCCCGAAGAGGGGGGAGGGTGCTGTACCAGGCTCTGTCCTGTGCCTGCTTTGCCTTGTACAAGCTGGAAGGGTAAAGCAGGAACATGGAGGGGAATGGTTTTCCAACAGGAAGAGTACAACGGGAAAGTGATATGCTACGAAGATGACAAAGAAGTCTCAGGCAGACAGAATATTTTGGCAACTGAGGTGCTTTAGGTGGACTTTATTTCCTACAAGGCTTGAAGCCCTGGACTTCTCCTTCTCCTGACACCTACAATCAACATCATGCAGCAAATTTCCAACCGCTTTTGCCTTCTGGATGTAGGAATGCCTCAAAATGCACAAATATTCAGTAATCACCATCTTCCCAGACACATACTGTGCCATGGCCAACTCTGGAATGAAATAAAGCATGTTAAAGCACATTGCTTTCCTAAAGATGCAGCACGATGGAGGATCAAAGTCTGTTCAGTTTTTAGGGAAGAAAATGACAAAGAATAATAAACCCACGTGGGAATATGAAACAAAAGCAGTCATTAAAAATTGCTTCTGAATTGGTAGGTTTTTGTTAGAGAGAGATAATTCCAGAGCTATTTGAAAAAATCAATTCCAACTGCAGTTCTTGTTTGTTGTGTGGGGAATGGAAATGCTTTGGCTCTAAAAGGGCTCTAAAAGTGTCACAGCCTCTTGGTTCCTTCAGAAATGACCATATATGTCCACTGGAGAGCGTGGTGCGTTTCTGTCACAGGGGCATTAAAAATAGTCAGAGATCACGTACCACCAAGTAACAGTAATTTGCTGCTACCAAAATAGTTTACAGTATTTAAAAAAAGCTTAATCTAGAGATAGTTCTCTTGGCAGCAAAAATCTTTCCTGTGCCAAGAGAAAAATAATTTGCATCCCTGGTGTCAATGGTAATACTACCATGTTGCCTTAGCGCTCCGGGAGATGCAGCCAGCTCAGCACTGCTTTCAGGAAGAAAATCTCTGAAAATAACAGAGAGAAGAAAAGAAATTCACATTGCAATTGCATCGGTAATGAATCTGACATCAGCAGGTGATGAATCATTCTGTAGTCGAAGCATTTATCTAATGAAACAGAACCCTGGTGGTTGGGGATTGGGGTTTTTTTCTGCATTTCAATCTGTTGTTAACAGCCCTCGAAGAGTTAAGTGTTCGAGAATGTGGTTGCCTTGGTATTCTGCTCTCAGCTGTGATCAGCAATATGTAACAAAAAACAGTACTTAAGTGGATTTTTTTAAAGTATTCCCCACTGTAAATGTGTAATTAATTAGCCTTCCCCTTCCCCCTCCGCTCACATATTCAGCCCCCCAGGGACCCTCCCCTGCTCTTCCTATCACATTCAGACAGTGACTGGGAACTGAATTATTCATTCAGCTGTAGGTGTAACACATCCATTTAAGTGATTTAAAGTTTAAGCAGCCTTGCTGCTGTTCAGCAACAGAAAAAGTTTAAAGAGAAAAGTCAAGCCCAACAGGAATTTGGAGAGCTCTTTCTTCTTCAACCCCTTGTTTGATTACCCAAACTGCGCACGATTTTGTGAATCAACCTACCTGAATGAAAGAGGAGGGGTTGGGAGAGCAGCCCATGAACAAGAGCACCTGCCACTCATTCAGGAAATACTGTGATTATAAGCATGAGTTAAAGCACTTGTTCCAGTATCTCTGGTTGAATGATCTTTGCTGACAGTTAATTTTATGCACACTTTGCTGCAAATACGTATCAACAATCATAGAAAATCATATGGAGATACCTGGTCAGTCCTCATTATCATCGTATCAGGGAACCTATTGCTAAAAATTGTTCACAGCCAGTCAGAGAACAAATTAACCATAATTAACAACACGTTGTAGCACTTCTGATTAGATCTCAAAGTGCTTCAAAGTCTTTAATTTGATGCACATCTCTGCAATATAAAGCAGTGCTGTTACTCCTATTTTAAAGCTGGGTCTATGAAGTTCAGCACCTGAATCTCCATAATTTGGGGCAATTGGGGGAAGTTTCCCTGTGTCCCTCACAGGCAGCAGCGTGGGAGATACCATAAACTGCCCATAACCCTGAGCTAACTGAAGACCTACGGTGTACCTCCCAGTTCCCACATGTTCTACAGTTGAGGCTGAATGTTGTTTTTCCTCAAGGTAACAACAAGAGTCCAGGACAAAAAGAAAAGCCTGATTGGAGCCAAGTGTCACAGCCTCTTGGTGGCCATCAGGTCACAGACTGGCCCATGAGTGCCGGGTGTCCGCGCAGGTGATGGCGTGTGTCAGAGCAGAGTAACTCAAGTAACAAACACAAGTTCTGACAACTTCCACCCAGCTCTGCGTTGCCACTACTTACCATTTTATTAGTAATACCATAATATGTGCTATTTCTCTTGAAGATGCAGCTGCCTGAATGTCATCTGAATACCTCAGTCTTTATGAAAAAGTGTTCTATTTTTAAAGTCATAATTATGCCACTCATGATTTTGAAGTACAGGCTTATGCCTTTATTAGTGTAAGATTGGCAATACTGAACTTAGAAAAAGCCCAAATCCTGAAATACCTGAAGGTATTTTAGGCAGTGGGTAACGGGACCCTTTCCTGAACTCTTGCACCACGGAGTCCACCACGCACAGATCTGGGAATGAAGCCTCTGACAAGCGAGGGCGCACAGAAGCAGCACCAAGAAGCAGCAGAAGCCTCCAGCAATTCTGTGTGATGCTTATTACTTCGGGCTACTTTAGGTTAAGCAGCTGTTCAAGGCTCCCCAAGTAGGCCCTCCAGGTTTTAGAGTGCAGGATGGGTCGTTCTGGTAGAACACACGTGTTGTTCAGAACGACTGCATCGCCACCATTGTGAAGAGAACTGGAGGCTGCCCAGCGCCAAAACCCACCAGCCAGGAGCTGATAAAACTGACTCTGCACCCAGATCCGTTCCGCATCACCACAGCTGCCTGCAGGATCCTACCCTGCGAGTAGTTCTGCACACACAGAGCTCACTGTGGAGTCAAGTCTTTCATTCCTGCAACTCTTTTCTGATCCAGATTTGAGTGGCACCATCTTCTCAATTAGAAGCCCCACTCGCCCAGAGCTGAGTTTTCTTTCTATGAATTGCTCCGTCAAAGGGCTGTCATAACAGACTGTTTGCCAATTCCAAATCCAACAGTTTGTCTGGTGTAAGTGTTAAAAATGTTGTCTTGGCAGTTGGGTTTTTTTTGGGTTTGGTTCCTTTTTTTTTTTTTGCATTAAGTGACTTGATTTTGTTCTATTTGCTCCTCCAGCATGTCAAAGGAACGAGAGCATTTTAGTAATCAAACCTGCTTTTTTCTTTCCCTTCAAATAACACCCAACACTTAACCTATGAATTCAGAGAGTAATTTTGTTTTAACTGTATGAACTCTGCAAAAATCAGCATGTCTTTTGGTGAAAGTTATGCTCATCACTGGCAAAATATAGTAACTTGGTTTAAAGTGGGACTAAAATCAAAAGCAAGATAGAGGCATGTTTTAATGAGAATGAAAGATTTGAGCCGAAGAGTTCCCCTAGACTTCAGTCTGTGAGAGAGGGGCCCTCTGTGATGACTCAAGTCATGTTCTTTTAAGTGATTTTTTGCTAATTTACCTTGCACTCATCACAATTGCTACATGACTAAAGCCTTACAGGCTACTTGTAATGCAAGGATACTCACATTATGCTTTGTGGTCTCTAAAAACCTCTAAAAAACCACTAAACATGCTTTCTCTGATGGCCCAGACTGCTCCTACCTAAAACAGTTCTTGGTTCTGAATTTCAATTGCAAATTTATCTCTTCTGGTGAAGGAGCCCTGTGTGGACCCAGGTTGTGACAAATGATTATTTCTAGAGGTCAACATTGTGTGGATTTAATGAAATCCACGATTGGTCAGGGCCTGAGAAAATGTCAGACAGGCTACAACAGATAATTCAACAATTCAAAATTAGTAATCAGAATTAACCCCCTGCTAATAAAGAAGAAAAATGCTTTACAGTCACCTGAAAAGTCTGAGTAAGGTGGCATTCCACGAGAAGGCACTGACGTGAGAAGAAACGCAAAGGATGCCTACATAGGCTACCATACTGTGAACAGGAGCTCCAGGACAAACCCCAAACATCCCAGGCTAGGAAGAACTTTTAATTATTTCATTAAGGATAGAGGAAACAATTAGCTTTTAATATCCCAGGCCTTCCAAAGGAGAGAGTCATAGAACAGTTGACTTCAGTGACCCAGTTCTATCAGGACTCACAATTTCATCCAGCCCCCAGCACACTGACCACACCATCAGCTGCAGCCGTCAGCGGATCTGCCAATGCTCCGCTGGGTTCCCAGGGGAAAAGCTGGCTATGTGTTCCAAACCAAAGGGATAAGAGATGCCAGCAATTCTGCTGAAGAGCAAGCAGAGCATAGATCTGAAAGAGGAGGATGCTAACCCTGCCTTATCAGTAAATAAGAGTGGCAGACAGCAATGGGAGGCCTCAGAGGAGGCTGCTCAGGGGCTGCTGGGGCGCTTGGGGCCACTGAAGACTCTCCGAGCTGTGCCTATAGCTATGGCACCCGTCACCATGTGTCCAAGAGTTCAGCCCCTTTCACAGCGACGGCTGCAACCGTGTGATCACCGAACTCACACCGGCGTAGAAGTCATGCGAGTGAAGTAAGAATCAGGCCTCCAGAGAATATGCAAAGCAGATACAGAACACTAACACAAGCAGATTCTCTCCTCCCCCCGGGAGCTCTGTGTGGGCGGCTCCAGCACAGCGCACGCAGCAACAGTGCGTTACGAGTCTGCCTGTGCAAGTGTACCTGTACCAACTCCACATCTGTGAAGGGTGTGGGTAGGAATCAACTGAACATGTTCTAGAACTCCTAATATCAAGTTATGAGGTTGGTTAATGAAAGAAGGCGCCCGTCTCAACTGCAGAGAGCACATGCGCTCCCTCTCCCTCGCCCCGAGCTGTGGTGGCTGCACTCTCACCGGCTGGCAGCGCTCCGGATGGTGACGCTGTCATTCTCCTTGCAGTGGGCTCTGTGTGTGCTATTTCTTTTTAAATGATTCATGACTCCCACTTCTCACTTCATCTGCCTTTGTTTTCCTCTGCAGGGCAATGTGTCTGATACACGGCGAAATGCGTTGTGCTGACTCCAGTGCTGTGAATGGTTATACGCTAATGTCAAGGTAACAGCGCCTGCAGATACAGCACAGTGATGTAAATGGACTTGAGAGGGGTTGGGTTCCACTTCTTTGGCCTTGTGAAATTACACAAAACAGGGAAACAAACAGCCTCCTCGCTGAATCATTTCTCTTTGGTGCATACTTTTTTTCTTCTTTGACTACTGGCCTTCCGAAATTATATTGAGCAATAGCCCTGCCTTGTACGTCACCGAATTCCCACCTCTTGTGGCAGGCAAAGTCCAGATGTCAACCAATATTTTTCTACAGCAGCTTTCACATGTCTTTAAAATTAATCAGCAACCAACCCTCTGTAAGGATGGAAACACTGAAGCACAGGATCAGAAAATACTTTGGCTAAAACCATTAGGCAGGCTCGTGGAAGAGCTAGGAATAAAATGATGCTTTCCTGATGTCTGATCCTCTATGAATTGGACTGTCTGTCACTGAGAAGGTGCTCAGTGGTGAACTTCGTTTATGTATTTACTATTCAAATATGGCATGTTCTCACATCTTTTATTTTCATGTTAATGGTGTTGTGGATCTTCTCCACCCACCCCCATTTCCTTTGGTACATTTGTTCTATTGCTGTTTGTGTAGAAACCAGGCAATTTCTGCTCCACCTGCTCATAAACACAATGAGAGAGAACACTGTGTTACAGCACAGCCACTGCCTTAGCAACAGACTACAGAATTGCTGGGAGAGGAACACAGACCTTCTGGAGAGGAGGAGTGTCCTTTATCTCCCTGAAAAGCTACAGCAGGCAAGTTCTGTCTTCAATGATATTTCCTGCAACCCCTCTTTAGCTTTAAGCAATCAGGAGTTGTAAAGAAAGAATGTGAAAAACTGAGCACAGAGTTTGCCCCTTGTGCTCAGGACAGACAAAGTGAGGTTGGTGAAGGATTGTGAGCAGATCGGCTTCCAAACGGAATATGCAGATCCACATTTGAGAACTCAGTTATGGGGGAGTAAATCATTCCTCCTGAGTAGATACCAATCCACTGGTATCAGGTCGCTTACAGAAGTACGAAAGGGAAGAGAACCACCACCCTTCACTGCTGTATTCCTAGAAGCTCATCCAGCTGGAAACATGAACCCTCTGCTCTATGAGAAGATGCATTTTGGTCAGCAGGCGTATTGGGACATGGAGACTGATTCGGCAGAGCGCATCTGACATCGTAGAACTGGTACCCGGGATATATCCTGTCAGAAAATTAACCATGACTTGATGGACAGGTGAGCTTAGTGGCACCTTAACACATTTTTAGAATGGCAAATATTTGTGTAAAAGCAAAGCTGTTCGATGTTAGCCTTCTCCCAGTCGATTTCTGCAGGTCACACATTTTAGACTGTGAGCTCTGCAGAAGCAAGGCAGATGCTTCTGTGTTTGCCATAACACGCTCCTGATCCTGAAAGAGGTCCCTAGGTGACAGAACACAACCGTACAGCAATACCTTACAGCTACGCAATGGAACCATGGGCAGCTACACTGCAGTGCTTTGTCAGAAGGATGATGTGTGGGCAACTGCATCCACAAGGGAGATGAAGGCAGAGAACTGTACCTTCTACCCTGGATTCCAGAACCCTGAACTAACACACGAGAACGATGATATAATGCTGAGTTATATATAAAAGGTCAGTAGTGACATAAAACAAAAAAAAACCCCAGACAAACCTTTTTTTCCTTGTCTGGGGATTAGATATTTCATTAAGTTGTCTGCCCATATTAGAGAATTAAAGAGAATTAAGCCTATTATCTGTCAAAGGATTTGGATGTGAAAAAAAGGTCTGGGCTCATAACTCATCTAATTATTGTATGACTGGAAATATGAAGCAAAATATGGAAAAGGTAAGAGAAAATACTCTTCTATGTTCTGGTTGTAACATGAGCTGTGAGAGATGCAGAAAGAGATACAGAAAACATCTGGCATGAAGGCAGAAATGACAAAGATTGTGGGAGAACAGTAAACTTGTATGAAGAAATTCTTTAGAGTTCTTATTTGCTACCTCAGACACAATCAGTGTCCCTGCAGTTGCATAATGCAAACCCCAAAGGCTTCCTGAAACCTGGCCACAACACTTTTTTAGAGATGATAACCTGGAGATGCAGCCCCTTCCCCAAACACCTTTAGCAGAGACAGAGACTGAACTGCGACCTCGCTCCCGGGCTTTACCCCGTCCACTGGGCACACTGACTCCTGTGTGACACAGATGCAGCACGAGACGTCACTCACAGATCTACCATGGAAAACTTGCTTTCTCAAAAGTCCCTACAATAGCTTTGTCTTCCCAGGCTGCAAATGGCATTGTGCCGGCTCACAAGGACACGAGGGCTGTCTCACAAGGAGAGAGATGTCACCCGGGTAAGGATTTGCATGGGCAGCCTACATAACCCAGCAAGTGCCATCTTTCTGGAGGAAGTCCCTCCTCTGACGCACTGACACCACCTGTCTCTTTACACTTGATGGCATCTGTTGGCATTTTTTGTGTGCCAAAGCATTAATATCAGAACGGAGCAGGAAAGGAAGATACTGAGTTGTGGGGTACTTACAGATACCAAACTCCTCGGTTGTGCTGCAGCAGGGGCCTGGGCTCTCCAATAGCATCCTCTGCAGAAGCAAAACACAGTGGACAGCAAGTCATGAACATGTCACCATCATCTAAGGTACTGCTTAAAAAAATACGAGTGGCAGGGGATTAAAATGCTTTGCCACTGGGAAGAGGGAGAGGAAAGACAAATGATCTTAAGAATAAAGAATGTAATGGCAAGATCAGGTGCCAGATGGGGACTTGAGAAATTCTTGACTTGTCCCCAAAAACAGTAAAGCAGACAAGCTTTCCTCACATTGCTCAGTCAACCATGAGGAACCACCAAGAAGAGGCAGATGGCCATTCCATCTCTGAACTATCTGGTCCTTGGCCTCTGCTGGGAATATATGTCAAGGTGCCAGCTACCAGCACTTGGAATGGTGACTTTTGTGATCCAGACAGCTTTTAATTTAATACTGATCCATCCCAAGTTCCATCAAACGTGTTTCACAAAGAATGGCAAAAATTGCAAGGTACGAACGGGCTTTGATAAACATCCAAAGTAAATAACTACAAACCCAGGCAAATACCTTTAACAATAAAACAAGAAAAAAAGTGGAACAAAGTGATGCCATGGAGTTGACAGGCAGAACAATGAAGACGCTAGATATTATTATCTGAGTCTTCTTTTGTATTTTAATGAGAAGAGACAGTTCAGAAACCCCTAATGAACTTCTAACCAGAGAAAATAATTTGAAGAGAATATCACTTGTTCCTTGGGAGAAGAGACCAACACCTGCCTCACCACAACCCCCTTTCAGGAAGATGTACAGAGAGAGGAGGTCTCTACATGAAAAATAACACGTGCCCTGCCTGGCTCCCCAGCGGTCAGTGAAAGGGACGCTCACCTCACTGTATCTCACTGAATCACTTAGAGGGCTCCAGGTCATTCTGCCCCGCACAGCTCTGCACACACCCTCACAAACGAGACACACAACTGCGTTCTCACTCCCACAAAACACCAGAGAGAAGAGCTTTTCAGACAGGAAAAGTAGCAAACAGGTAAGCTCACACTACCCCTGCCCGTCTATATTTTAGAGATAACAGGAGTGCAGCCTCCAGTGCTGCCAATCTGGTTCCTTTCAAAAGAATTAATGAAAGGAAACAGCCCTCCCATTCTGGTGTCACCTGTCAAGCCTGTCCTCACGTGAAATTGCTGAATAAGTCGACAATCCTGAGCTTTCCCTCTGACAGCCATGGGGAGTGGGGTGCAATCATATTAAAACTTAGAAAGGAACAAACATTCTGTGACACGGAGGTCGCATTGGTGGAAAAACATTTGCAAGCAGAGCAGAGGAGAAAACCTTCCTCATTTACCCTCTGCTATCAAACCAGGAAAAATCAAACTACTTCACAGAACAGTGTAAATTCATTCTCAACAGGACTCTAACTTAGTCTGCAAAGACACATGGAATATATTAATTAATGGCTTTAGTCATAGCACTGCTGTTGCTGGAAGATGTTGAGACAAATGTGTAAACAGAGGAGCCTTGGGAATGTCACAGTCATTTAAAGTACATAAACCTTCAAAGCGCTGCCTCTGATAGAGTGATACATTGTCTTATAATTGGGCAATTGCTTTCATTCTGTGATATAATTAGCACACAATTATGGTTATGTGAAAAATCGCTCCATCTCCCTCCCTTCCAATTTGTGCCTGCTCAATCTAAGCAGAGAATGTATCTTTTTTGCTACATTACCAGTAGGTCTACATTATCCTCACTGTTTAGTGGCAATAATGGTGCCTCTTACCTGACCAATGTCATGATCAGACATTCAAGACAGGAACTGAAATCATGCTATTTGTATAAAATATTTGCTCATTATTTTTTTCCACATCCTAAAAATACACATACTGCTGTGACAACATAAAGTTAGGTGACTCATAGCACGAGCACCAGTAATCAATGCAGCCAAATCTGCAGCAGAATTTATACGCCACATGTGCGCTGCCTGTTCTCTACTCAAGGCCAGTTTGGGCCACAATGACTTTTTCTGAGGGCTGGTGTTCGACCAGCAGTGATGCACTGTGAACCAATGGGAAAAATGTGGGGCTCTGAATGACAGAAATCTCACTTGATCTACTGATTTCACACTGGTTCTGCTGTCTCAGTGTGTGAAAGCCCTTCAAACGTAACTCTTCTCTTTCCATCGTATCTTCCCTGTCCTTTGAATGAAACACAAACCCTGAGCTGTATCACTACTGCAGACAGATCCAGTATGAGAGGCAGAGTGTGCCAGAACTGAAGCTGAATCTAAGAGCTCTTGGGTTCCAGCAAAACACTCTACAAAATCCTCTTTCCTCCAAAATGCAAATGTTTGCATAAGCCTTATGGAAAGCATGTGTTTTTAAATCAACAAAGGCACACACGTTATATCCTTGCTTATTCATAAGCGGGTAAAAGACAGATTCCATTGTCAGTCTTGAGAGAAGCCGTGTCTGAAAACTCTCACTTGATTCACTACCTCAGAGCCTCCTCTTGTGTGAGGTTTGTGGCCTGTATGCCTGTATCAGGGCTCTCCTGGGACATCTCGGAGAGCACATAGTGCAGAAAACAGGCAAGACACAATCACAGTGTCTCACAGTCAATCCACTGAACAGGAACCAGTGAGAATTCTTGTCCTCTCATACTGATGAAAGACAGCTCTGACTTTCTGGAGATTTAAAAGTACATCTCCACTGATATTTGAAATTCCAGTGACATAAAAGAATAAGCATTATTGCAAAGCATGAATTAAATTACTGGAACCTGCACAATTGTATGCAGGGTATAGATGTGAACTGGGCTCAGATTCAGCCCAGTACAGATGAATCAATGGGCACACACATACTGTTATCCACTGCCACTGCTCATACACACAGACAAGCCTTTCTCCATGATCCCTTTTCTCTGCACACACGTGTATATCTATCACTAGACGTTCCTTTTCTTCCCACGACAGTTACTTCCCACAGGTATCCACAAACAGGGCAGGCACGTACATAAATTTAAGGGGGTAAATGCAATGCAGAAGGAAAAGAACAACAACAACAACCTCTCACATGCTCTATAGTCAGTCCTGTGGGAGATATTTATCTATGGAAAAAGCTTTACAAATTCTAAGTAAACGAAGAAAAACGTATTTTCATAACATTTGGGAGGAAATGCATCTTAATGGAAAGTAGCTACAGAAAAATAATAGCAGCTAGCGAGCTGCAGGATCTGTATTCTCCCTGACATGCAGTAACAATAGCAGCTAATGTGAGTCATTTGTGGAAGGAAAAGTGAATAGCTGTGGCATATTTGCAAAGAATATATGGCAGTTTACCAAAGGCAAAGCTCCAAGGAATACCAGCTGGGACCTAGGAAGGGAGCTATCAGGAGAGGAGGGAGGTATAACAGCACCAGGGAATGCTTGGCACCAGTTCTTGAGAGCATTGCATGACACGAGACGTAGCTGTTTGGAGATGGTGAATCAAGGCAGTGGTGTCACCAGCTCAGGAGGGTACAAAGGACACCCACGTGTGTGTTTTTAGCATGTTTCAATTTGGCAAATTTACCAGTTATTAAACCAAAGTAGTGACTTCACTTTTATTAGTAGTCTCCTGTTTTGATCAGAAAGCATTGACTTCAAAGAGCATTTAAAAATCAAATCTTTCTGATTAGAACTTGTTGTGGAAAATTACATCTTCCTGACTCCATACTCTGACCTTATTATCTGAAGATTGGGATGGCCTATTGTTTTGTGCATCAGCCTTGCATCTTAGCAACCCAAGGCTAAAAAGCTTAGTAAATAAGAAGGCATCCAAAATGCCATGGTAACATACCAGTTATCCTGGTGCTTGCAAAAAGTTGATTTCCATGTTTGGATTTGTCTCATGGAGGGAGCTGCCTCTGCAATAAAAAAAAAGTACACCCTAAATTTTGAATAAAGACTGATAAACTTATTTCTAGCTGCACACAGATTTTAAGCCACAGAAAATAAATTATGCATGATTTCCATATCCCAAATAGCATTATATTTCAATCCCACAGTATTTTGTTATCTCCATGAGATAACTATTGCAGTTATTAACAATTCAGAATTTGAAAAGGGAGCTGCTTGGATTTGCAAGAGAAATTTCCCATTCATTTATGCACAAAATAAAATTGTGAGAAAACACTGGGTAACAGTGAGCACTCAGGTGATTCCATCTCCAGATTCACTTTGAAATAAACAGTCTGCCCTAATAAACAGAAGAGCTCTTGAACTCCTGCCTACACCCTCGGAGGCCAATTTGTCCAGATTTCACACACCACCTGTAACGTGAGAGGGTTTGTGAGGACAGGTTAGAAGGGTTCATTCTGCCAACTGCGGAAGAGCCCCTGAATTCAGTTTACAGGCAAGACACAACTCAAGACTCTCACAGTCAATCCACCACCCTCTGTTCCCCATGACTGCACCTTCAGAGCAGCACAGAATCTGGCCCAGGGACACAGGTACCAAACCTCACATTATGAACACACTCAAGACCACCTTCTGAAGTGCTGAGGGCCTGGATTTTATACTGCAAGACCTCAGTATTTTTCGTCACTTCTTAAAGCACATTTGCCTGCAGCTCCAGGATTCATTTTTTTTTAAGTTTTACTAAAGGGCTCAAGAATGGCAACAAAAAGTTTAGGAAAGATAAAGAAGAGTCTTGTTGCTCTAATTATTGTAGTTACGGTGCAGTTCAGTGTAATGTGATAATTAGTCGCCTGGAAATCATTCCTCAAGTTCATACTGTGATATAGCACGAAATAAATCTGAGCCAACCATACAGCTCCAATTCCAGTGCGCTGCCATCAGCTGGCATGTTAATTTGATTAAAATGAGCTTGTTGTTAAGAACAGAAGTTTCACTGGTGGGGGGAAGAAGGAGGGGGTAAATTTCCTAAGTATTAGTGGAATCCACTTCCCATTCATATCCACAGCTCTCTAAATTACAGATACGAGATCTTTGTTCAAATTACTGACAAGGTTACCAGCTGGAACTTTACACTCAATTCAATTATTTTATATTGTACCTTCAGGCTCCATTCCAAAGTGACTCTTAAAGAATAATCAGACTTATTCAATGGGCAATCAAAATGAAATCACTTTATGTAAGTACAACAAGGTTACAGACTTGGTGCAGTCTATAAGTTATATGCAACTGTTCTTCAGTGCTTTAAATTTTTGACTCTGTTTATCTGGGATGCAAGGGTGTCAGCAGCCAGGGCCTCCTCACAATTTCAGCTTAACCTCTGCGTTGCCTCCACCGCATCTTGGACAAACAGGCAGAAGCTGGCAGTGCAAACCAGCTTTTGCTTCAGGAATTCTCATCCTGGTTTAGACGGCTCCACTTCTAGGAGACACAAACCAGAACTCTGACATCTGACTTGAGCCCAAGAAACCTGAGAAGTCTGGAACAACTCCAGACTTTAACAGTGAGAAGGCATCACTTGGGTGCTTGAGCTGAGAGCACCTCAGCACCACAACGGGAGCACGCGACGTCTCCAGGAATGAAAAGGTAGAGCTATGTAGTGTCTTACTCAGCGCCCCTGGGAGATTGTGCTCTGCTTTCTTTATAGGAATGTAAACAGTTCTCTCGCAATGTCTATGTTATGTCTCTGGTTTGTTACAATTTCCTGAGCAGCACTGCTGCCAAGAACAGGGGGAGCGAAGCCACCAGAGGAGCGGCTCCTCCCCAGGATCCGAGCGGGTTCTGCGGGAGCCGCTAACCCTGCAGGACTCGGGCCATGGTTGGAGAGACACTGGGGCTGTGGCATTGCTGCTTCTGCTGTAATCTATGTAAAAATTGCATGGTGGGATTCTCAAGCTGGTGATTCTTAAACACATTCAGAAACTCCTTCAGAAGAGACAGAGGAAAACCGTGGGAGAGATCGCTCCACAGAGCACGGCTCACCTCACTGTACGGAATCTTGCCATGGGCTTGGACTGGAGACTAAAGTGAGGCAAAATCAGCAGATCTGACATGCTGGGCTGGCACAATGAGGTGGTTGCACATTAATTTGCCATACACTTCGTTAAGTCATTTTCAATTGCACAAAAGGGATATAAGAGATTAATAACAAAAATAAGAATTCATAATAGAAGTGGCATTTTGCATTTACTCTGAGTAAGAAAATACAGCTACACAAGATATGCCACAAAAAAAGTTCTTCATTTTTGGATTAGTGGGATTAGAGGTCTGTGTTTTGTGAAACTTAGTAGTTTAAATGCACTGTAAAATTATAACATAACATTCGATTAAATCCATGAAGCTTTACTAAAGCTCTCATGGCACCGAGACACAACTATTCCCTTCGAGGGCCCCATATGCAAACCCAGAGCTTGATGTGGTTATTATTTCTAACCAAGCTACAAGGATAATGAAAAATTATTAACTGTGCATCATTCTGATATAAAATCATTAATCTGACTTCGACAGGGGCCATAAATAGGCTGAGCAGTTTTTAGAGACAATGCTTTCTCTCATGACAGCAGCTGAAAAAACAAACCCATGTTCCTAATATATTTAGTCTTTGGAAATGCATTTCCAATTATGTAGCTCATTCTTCCTGTTGGTCCACTGGTAATCGAGTTTACTGACAGGGAAAGATCCAGTTTTTCATCCAGCTGGTTGCCTGTAAAGAGATGGATGAGGTTGGGTCAATGAACTGGAGAACCTGATTCTCAGCTGAAGGAGGAAGAGGATTTGGGCAGGGACTGCTGGGTGCCAGTGCTGCAGACAAGGCCGGGCTGAGATAAGACCCCATGTCACACCGTTCCACTGGTGAAAGGAGAAAGCAGGCATGCAGTTGGCACTGTCGTGGATCCAGAGTGTAGTTCACAATGCAACTGAGAATGAGAATGGGAAAAACACCTCAGAGCCCTACAACAGCAGCGGTGTCTTCAGCAGCACAACTGCACTGGTTACACGGCACAGGTGGGAGGTGGGAGGCAAAAAAAGGGTTTGAGCAAGCAATGTGTCCTCAATAGTCATGGAAGACAAAGAAAGCAGTTTGATTTAACAGGGAGAAGAGATAAAAGTACGTAATACTGAAGGAAACCAATTGGCTGAGATAGAACATCCTGTGGTCTTCAACCTCCTCAGCCTCAGAAGGTTTATTCCAGCTTTGCATCACTTTGGGAAGTTGCTCTGGCTCTCCCTCTTTCCGTTTCGTACCAAATCACTTGGCTGCTGCTTCTGATTGTAATACTTGGTCCATAAAAGATACTCCTTCTCAGAGACCTTGCTTCTCTCTTTAACAGCTCTCTCAGAATTTTATCTCTTGCCTTTGAGCTTCCTCCACAAAACAAAAAGTTAATGGCAACAACTTTTTAAAATTGTGGATTTTCTGATTTTATGTATGCAAGCCGATTTAGCAGGAGAATAGCAACAAATGAGAAATGGCAATTAACACTCCCAGAGCAAAGCCTGTTATTTCTCATGTTCTTCAACCCTTCTCTCACAAAATGCTTTCAGAAAGAAGGCAGCTGATTCTAGCAAACAAGACCACACATTTCATAATTCCACTCCATTGCTTTTCCAAACACAAAAATATGTAGGAAGAAAATTTCAGTGTAACTAATTAGCAGGCTCTGTGTCCTCATCTTTGTTAATTCAAGGGACATTTCTAAAAGACTCTTCTGGAAGAGCTTCTGCTGTTACTATTTTACCCCCCTGTTCTAGTTGAGACATCTCTTTTGAAGTTCTGAAGTTCTCAGTATAGGAAGGACACAGATCTGCTGGAGCAAGTCCAGAGGAGGCCACACAGATGATCCAACGGCTGGAGCCCCTCCCATATGAGGACACACTGAGAGAGTTGGGGTTGGAGAAAAAAGATTTTTCCTGACTTTTTGGTAAGGTTGCTCACCTGAGTTACCAGTTGTCATCCAAGACTGCTTCAGGTGATAAAATGAGACCGTTTAAAAGATTAAATTGCAACTATTTATTCAGAACCAAATTGATTCTGGAAAATGAGCACATGTTCCTTGAGAACATAATTCTCTGAAACCCTTTCTCTCCATAGAAGGCACAGAAGTGATTTCTTTTTCTTTACGTGCTGACTATCTCCTATCCCTTCTGCCCTGGCAGGGGGCTGAGGGCTCCCCGTGCTGTTGCAGGCTGTTAGCACAGATCCACCACGTACAGAGGGGCTTGATAAGACCCAAAGAAGCTTCACTGTTGTGGGAGTTCCTCCAAACTGATTATTTGCAAATTTCAAACCTTTTGAAACTTGTCCATCATTAATCTCTGTGATAACATGGAATAATATCTGCTTCACGTCGATCACACGAACGGGAGAAACATCTGCGAGTGGGTTCCTAAAGAGCATTTTTTCACTACTTCATCAAACAAAGCTATGAACACATTTGGGGAGGAAAGAAGAGCTTAGTCAAAAAAAAATTAAAATCTTCAGAAATGCAGAGAATTTCTGTAAGCTCCAAATCACTGGAGAGTTCTGGGGCCATTGCTGTCTACTATCAAGCAAGCCAAATACTCATTTTTGCGTGCAGTTTATCCGTGCTATCATAGGCAGCCCCGCCAGCAGATGCTCAGAAACACTCATTCCTCTGCAAATTAGTTCACCTCATTTCATGGCCAAATCACTCACTTGTCAACGTCCCCTTTGGCCTCTGCAGTTAATGGGATCTGCTCTCCGTCACTCAGGGGGGATTTTGCACTCTCAGTATGAAGAAAAAATCATTCTGAATTCAAATGGAATTAATTTTCCTAAATATACAACCACAGGTTGTCACTCCTTTGTTTCAGACCAGCAGATTCAGGAGTGTTTTGAGTTGATTACCAATGAAAGATGACTTTAAACTCAAAATGAAGAATGTGCTGGTTTTATTCAAGTACATCCTGGAAAGAAATACCATTTTTTTCTCTTTTTTTTTGTCTTTATCCCTCTCGTCTATATCCAGGATTAAGAAAGGTATTGGGTAGTGCACGGAAATGCCGTCTTACAGCCATTCATAACATCAGGGAAGGATTAACCCTTTACACCGGTGCAGTGTGCCCCACCCCAGGAGCTGTAGATGGATGCTGCAAGCCAGGAGGTCTGAGCTCTGTAGTTGGCACTACCAACACAAATGACCTTGAGGGAGCAGCTTCAAAGCACTGACAGAACTACTGATACCTTCTCCTTCTGTTTTCCAGGCACATCCCACTGATTGCTCAACACAGAACTTCAGCGCTTGGGCCTCAGTTTCCAGCTGTGCAAAATGTGACATTTGCCTTGTAAACAGCAGCCTCAAGGGCTCCTTTCAGCGGTGTGGCTGCCTGCGCTCTGTTGAGAAACTGCTACAATCCATGGCCAAGAGATCCCCCATTTCAAACTTTATATATATGCTTTTGAACTATTTTATGAATCAGGCCCTATGTTTCATGCCAGGCATCTTGCCATGTGCCTCATTTAGTTTATATGAACCTCTGGGGCTGGCTTTTAACTGCTTTCCCAGCGTCCCAACGTTTGGAAATGTATGGAGAGGGGAAGGAACAAGAGAAAAGAAATCAAAGCACAAAGTGAGTTCATGTCGGTAAATCTTAGTCCACACTGATACGAGGGCTTATTTAGTTTTGCAGCCCTCACCCCTTCACCTCAGGTGCTGGGATTAAGGGGGTCGTTTTCCCCCTTTTGATTGCGTAAATGAGGAAGCCGTTGACTCATATGGTACTGGACAGACATATGTGCTTCATTATCTGGATTCCTTGTATTGTTTCAGCTTGTCGCTGCTGGCTGGGAACACGCAGCCTTGAGCTGTTCCCATTTTTAAAATGCACTTTTTTCTGCCCCAGATTATTGCCAAGTAGAGATTTAAGTACACTATTACTTTTATGGAGGACTATTAAGAGTTATTAGATCCCATTAGAGCAGACTATGCTCTTGAAAAAAAGAATCCTTTCCTTTATTTTTGAACAACGATTTATATTAATTTCAATCTGACAGAATGTTTGTATCAACTCAAACACAGCTAATTAGATCTTAGATCAGTGAGAACATTTCTTGTTTGTTTTTAAAAAGTGTTTTACTAGTCTCCCCAAGAGACTGTGCTTCACTTATATGGGTTTAAAGCAAGCCTGAACTATTGTGGGTGCTGGGTGCACTGGGTGTTCTGGCACTGAGTGTTCTTGGATTAACTGCTGGTCTGCTCCAAGCCCAGTTCATGCCTACTCCTTTCCTTGCAGTTTACATCTAGTTCTCCAAATTCCTGTGCATTACTAGCTTGTCTCAAATCAGTTTCAAATAAAATGAAGAAAATGCCTCAAAGGAGCAAAGAATTATATGTGCTGACACTGCGTTTTCTGAAAAACATCAAAGACATCAGCTCTGATTTTATCCCTTCCCTTACCGCAGCATTTGTTGTGAGCAGCATTCTCAGCAGCCAGGACCTATGGGTCTGATGTACTTCAGGTGTAATTTGGATGACCCTCTTTGGGAAGAATGATGTATTTTCCTCGGAAATGCTCCATTTCCATTTCCCTTCCCATTCCCTTCCCTTCCCAAGACACACTGTGAGGAGATGACTAAATGCTGCCACAGGAGGGAGAAAAAACAAACAGGAAAGAATTAAAAGGGCCTTGAACAGGGCTGTAAAGCAAGAGGCATAAATTATTTAGCTCTCCCCCTCCCTGCACTCTCCAGCAGCCAGCACATGCACACCACCTCCCTTCGGGATGAGCCTTTGGCACGAGCGGATCGCATTAATGCTCCACCGCGTTACCGCAGCGGAGCATCGCTTGGCACGGTGAGGCAGGATAATCCCTCAAGAAAACTTTGCAAGAACCATGCTGCACAGCTGAACTAGGTAGTGGGGGGAAGGAGGAGAGAGGGTGGGAGGGGAAGAAGTATCTTGGCTGTGTGGGGAATCATGTTTGAAATGGCATCTCAGCGCATAAAGCAAGCCCATTAGAAGTGATTGTTTAAAAACATGTGTGCTCCTGGAAAACTACCTGTAGAGCGCTTCTGCAGGAAAGAATGTGGCTCCTATTTTTCTTTCCTTTCAAAGATTGGCTTAACAAAACCATCAGCCATGTGAAAAGGCAAAGAGCAGCGTTCTCACATACGTCGGACTGTTTTTCCTCATTATTCCTAAGGCATGCTCTCAGGAAGGGCAGCAGCTGTGCCTGACTCACAGCAGTCCCACCTTAACTTGGTCCTGTCTTCACTCAGTCCTCTTGTGCCTGGTTTTAGAGCCCTTTGGGTTTGTCTACACTGAGAAAAGAGGGGGTATTTTCCAGAATTATAGCTCAATTGAACTTGTTTAACTAAACAAAAGTCAGTGCTTGAACATCATTAGGATCATGGCTTAGCTCAGCTCAAGAGGTGGAATAGGGCTAAACTAAGTAAACCGTACCCCCTCCTTTGGCTTTCGGCCTCATTAGACAGGCTTTAAAAGTTTGCCACAAGTGGCAGACTGCAAACCTGAAAAAGCTTCTGACACAGATGGGGCTGAGCATCAGCAGGCTCCTTCCACCTAGTTCTGGCTGGAGAGTAGGAGAAGGGAATCTCAGCCTTAGTGGACCACTCAACCTTAACCCACCCACCCATCTGGCTAGGTGTCTGGCTTTTATTACACAGTATTTGGACATTACCTGACTGAAAAGCTGCAGAGGAAGAGAATATTTTTCTTCCAGGTGATCACAACATCTGGGAACAGGGCTGAGACCCACCTGACTTCTGTTCTGGAGTCCTGGATCAGTGAATCACTCCATTCTTCCCACAAGGAGGGACTATCAGCCTTGCCTCCACTGTTCATTTCAGTTTGTAATCTCTCAGCAAATGCACTAAGTAGATAATAAATTATTCTTTTCGTGCCAGGAATTTTCCCTTTTGTGCTTTATCTGTTGCTGCGTTTCAGCATCATTAAACTGTTATGGGTAACTTCAAAAATCATGGATAAACTGCCTTCCTGGATTGTAGTCCTGGGCTCTCCTGTGCAATATGAAAGATTTTTGATTTAGAAAAGCTCTTTGATTTTTGATGAAGCTCACAAGGGTCTGTTGTTGCGCACAGATAACTACCTCCACTTGGTTACCAACGGTCTTCCTTCTGCCTTCCCATCTCTGCATTACCTAAATTTTCCAGTAAGGCTGCTGAGATAACTTGGCTGCTTCGTTGTGTTTGGTTTTACACCTTTGTTACTTTAGAAGTTTCTTTGGCAGTCGCACCTACCTACACAGATAATTGCTCTTATTAAAAGGCTTAGGAACATTCTGAAGTAAGTGTAAGCCACTGTTATCAGTACATAGCTGTACTTTGAATTTCACCACAGGAAATTGGGGTGTAGGAGAGTTTTTGGCTTGAGTGCCTTTTCATTTAGTACAAACTGGAAGACTTTTGTTTTTAGACTGGAACGACCTCCAGTGTTGATGAAGTTGGCAGTATTTGCATAACAGGAGTACAACTCAACTTCGATCAAACCCCATCCAACTTCATTTTTGTTCAAGTCAATCCTGTACTGGGTGTTCTGCTCCCCACAATGCAGCAAAGAGAAGAAGATGTCGTCTGGCCTCCAAGAACCCTGCAGTCTAAGCTGGAATGACTTCAGGGCAGCTCATCACATGCAAACCAGTGAAGTATTTTTTATGGATTAATATAGTTGGGTTTGTAAAACTAGAGGATTTACATAGTGAGTTAGAGGGGTGAGGTTTAGGAGGCTGTTTTAAATAGCATGGTAGAGCACTCTAGAAGGGTTTGTTTCAGAGAGGTAGAGAAGAACAAACACCACATGAAAACCAGTCTGAGGAGAAAGAAACAAGCAAGGAGCCTCCAGCATTCGGTTGAACATCTTGGAACTGATGTTAGGTAGGAAATAGACGCTGATAAAAGGGCACTGAGGAACCTGGTCAAAAAGTGGCGGGAAAATAAAGAAAAGCAGATCTTAACACAGAGGCCAAGAATAAGAGTTTGGAGAGTCACAAGGCCTGGAAAGAGCACTGGATGAAGTAGAAAGAGATAAAATATATTTATTGTATATTCTAATAGAGTCCATTGCTGCTTTCATCTGTCCCTCAAATGGTACAATAAAGATTTTCAGTGAGGTTAAGCTTCCAATTCTTTACTTTCCTATGTCCAAGCTGCAAGGAACACCATCTGGCCAGGTCAGTTCAGCAGGAGCTGTATTTTACAAAAACTGGAACAAATATTGGAATTAGAGCCGCTCTTTCTTTCCAGGGGAAGGAGGGGAATGGAAATGGAAAAATGTCAGTGAAAAAACCCACATATATGGCCCAAAATTCAGACCTGCGGAAGTCTGCAATGGAGAATCTGGTTGAGACAGCTGTGCTGAGGCTTACCTAACCGAGGACTGACCACGCAGCTTCCATGATGTCATATTTTGCTCTGATGGGCCATTAAATCAGTTTGTAGCTCCAGTCCTTGTTCCTGACACCTATTAAATCTACAGCTTTTGAGTTTAGAGTTGTCAAGGTAGCACTGCATCAGACACCAACAGAATATGGGTGGATTTTTGGGAATGACAGACCCTGCATAGGAGCTCTTTGCTCTTTTTTTAGCTGTCTATTTTTTTTCTAGGCATATTCTAGGATTGGCTCGGATAACCAAGGGAATAATTTACTCTCTGTCCTCTGTACGTACTGTTTAATGCCAGCTGAATCTAGGAAAGCTGGTTTCTGAGCCTGGGCCTATACTTTTCCTCTGTAGCCTTGCAGGAAAGATGCCTCTTAATTTCAAATGAATAGAGAAAAAATATTTAATTCTACATTGTTTATATTATTAGAAGACCACACAGAGGATTCATTCATATTTATAATAGTCACAGGGATTTGCAAGTGTCTGGTGTCCTTCATCCCAGAGGAACGCAGAGTTACCTGCTCTAAGTTCACATTGGAGATAACAGAGATCTTACAAAACATTGTGAATCGCAAGCTACTTGTAAGACACTTATTGGATACAGATCCCATCTGCTTTTCTTGCAGCAGGCAACCGCAGGGTCTTAGGGAAACAGAATCCTCCCAACAACAGGTCCAACCCTGTCCTGTCTACTGCAAAGAAACTGTTCACAAGGTCAACGAGTCAAGAGAGTCGGCGATGCAACTGTCCTTTTAAATGAATCCAAAATGGTTGGTGAAATGCACACTTTTGATTTTTATTTTGATTATCCTCAGTAAAGTTTTCTTTGGGGAATCCTCTGAACATCTCCTTACCCCTCACTGAGTTTCTCGATGTCTCTCATTCTTAGTCCTCAAGAGAACACCCACATGTTCCCTTCTGTTTGTTTCTTCCCACAAATCCAAGCCAAACATGGAGCATCTGTCCCATACATCACCAATCTTAAAGTCCCGGCATCTGTTTCCAGTGGCACATTCAGATAATGCAACTACTACCTTGTGTGGCTGCAGAAGCAGAGATGTAGTCTTGCAACACTCATTCCTCTTGACACAGCTCAATTATTTCAAGTCTTATTCAATTATTTCAAATAAAAACTGACTAGCAACTAAGAGACTTGCCTAATAAGTTGCTTCTCACTTCCACCAGGAGCCTTGAAAGTGCAGGACAGAATCCAGGGAAGATTTTCTGGAAAACGAAGAGAGGCCCAATAAAGTCTCTAAGCCTGGGCAAGTCAATAAACTGTCACAGTTACCCAGAAGGAATTGGCTTTGTCTTAGATAAACTTACAAAAGGCCCTGAAAAAACAGAACTTCTTTAAATGGCAGAGATTAATTTTCTGACTTCAAAGTAGCATTAATGCAGAGCTTGGCTAAGGTTTCCTGCGCGAGCAGTTTCCCCCCGAGCAATGATTTCAGAATCTGCCTTGTTTTAAGGCTGGCATTTGTTGCAGCTGCAGACCTGGAGTATTTTCGATCCCCTCTGAGTGCTGGAACAGTATCCAACAATTAAACCGCAACCCAAAAACAATCAAACATCTGTTTGGAGGCAGGCTGCGCAGTGACTGACGCGTTCCTGCCAGCATAAACACTGGTGCTGCTGAGTGATTCCTGTCTTTGGTGTGTGTGTGTGTACATAGGCGCTGCTCCTGTGTTTTTTTGATCCGCAAGCTGTAAGATTTTGTGTGTGTAAGAGCATTTTTACTGCAATATAAGAACGTGCCCATATAGTTTATCTGTGGAAGTATTTTTGTTGACATGAACACATGTTTGAGTGTCAGCCTGAGATCCGGCTATTTGTGTGCTGGAAGTGGCTTTGCAGGAAGCCAATGAGGATGTGGACAGGAGCCTGGAATCAGGTATGTGTGTGTGCAGGGCTGTGTGCGTTGGGGTATGTCCATTTACAGATAGGTACTTGGTTTTAAGTGGGCAAAATCAGCATTATGGCTGCATGTAGTTTTATGTAGACAAGTATTTTGAAGTTTGTGCGTGTGTGTGTAGATAAAGAACTCTATCTGCTGAAGGGTTTTTAATGGACACCTATTCCACACCTGATCTCCAAGTTCTGCCTTTGGACTAATCAGCTCCTTGGGCCACAGGAGCTGGTGTCCCTTATTGCAGCCCAGGAAGGGAGATGAGAGAACAGGAAGCAGTTCAGGACTGGGTTCAGAAGAACAGCTCGGCCTGGCCCTGGTGTGATCTCAGTTATCTTTAAACCCCCTGATTCAAGAACTCTCTTGGGACTATGGCAGGGAATCTGAAGATGACTTGACTCCAGGGCTTTGGGAATAGGGCTGGAGTGATGAATACTGATGTTAGGTCTGCCTGCCTAGAGGGCAAATTACTCTCTTTCCTAAAAGCACTTACAGACTCCATGCAGGTAGTTGCTTTTGTCCTATTTTATTTATAGATTTCAAATAACCATGGGTTGTTGCTGGCCACGGTAAAGTAGCATGCAAATGGCATTCATTCCCAACAGGAACTCCCTCCCTATGAAACTAAGACCGGCTTTCAGAAAATGTAATTTTTCCACTCCCCAGCTTGTGCTGCTCCCACCAGTCCTCCCTGCACCCCTGAGGTCCAGAGACCCCCAGCCACGTGTCAGTCACCGCAGTGAGCGCTGGCCACAGCTTGCCTGCTTGAAAACAGCAGCATCGCAAGTGACAGAGTCAGGGCCACCCGCTGGCTGCTTCTGGAGTATTCCTGTCCAGGAGACAGCAGCTGAAAAGGTATTGCTCAGTGAAAATACAACAAGATAAATTCAGGAGCAACAAAATGAATACTAAAAGCAATACTAAATCTCAGTGTGATGACGCAGGACATTCTATTTGAAGCTGGGAGAACAGTCTCCCATCGGACAGGATGAAGAATTAGTCACTCAAACAACTATGGACAAACTGATAAATGCTAGAAATCTTATAGCAGAGTTACTTTGATAAAACCAGGCTGTAAATACTCAACATGGTTCCTAGAGTCAGGAAAAACAAGTAGCAGCTACAAGTGCTGTCAGCCATTTGCTCATCAAAACTCTCTGATGTGTGCATACGTTCTCTGCCACAACTGTTTGCATTATTCTGGCCATAAAATTTTTCTTTTTTGTCAAGAACCTGCATCAAAAATCTGACATGCATTCATTTTGAGAATAACTTTTATAAAAGAGCACCTGAGCATCTCTTCGAGAAAGTGGAGGTTATTTGGGTCTGGAAAGGTATTTGCCAGGCAGTCTCATCCAGGCTGAATCCAGCAGCTTCCCAAACTCTGTCCTGGGGGGAAGGGGGTGTCTAATCCTCACATCTGCCATCCCAGCACACAGCTGTGAGTTGTTCAGGAAGAACCATCCCTGCCTGCCCAGCTGCCCCTCTATTCACTGTCACTCAGCAAGGAACCATTTCACAGCCCTCACTGGAAACAATAGGACCTTTCAGGAGTGAAATCAGATCTTGACTCTGATAGGAAGGCAGCTGTGAGACACATGAAAGCTTCTGCTGGCTGTCTCTTCCTTGTCTCACAGGGTTCAGATTCAAAGGAACCCAGTGAAACATCCACAGCCCCTTTGGAAAGGTCAGTGTCACAAAGGAGATCCTAAACATCAGGTTCCCTGCAGAAAGATGTACGGACAGACGGATAAAGAGTTCACCAACAACTGGATGGACAGAGGAGGAAATACATGGAAATAGAGAGAGATAAAAAGAATAAAACAGACCAAGAAAGAACACTGAATTTCACTGCTTTTTTGATCCCAAGAGAAGACCCCGAGCTTTATAAACCTAAGGTATGAGTTCTCCCATTACTGGTACTCCACCACCTTTAGGGCAGAAGCCTTTAACAGCCCTTGGTTACACCATATACCTGCCATGAACACCCCCAAAGTTGCTACAGCACTGACTGCTTTATAACCCTGGAGGGAAGGGTATCACCTGTTGAAGCAGCACGGTTATCAATAACCCCTAAAGGTTCCCTTACAGGCTGATTTCTTAGCTAAGAACTGATGAGGTCCAACACTATTTTAACTTTCCAATTCTTCTGATTTCAGGACATAACTGCTGCTGACTAGGAAATGCACTGCACTCAGAGGACGGATGGGTTTCAGTCCTAAGGATGTGCCAGTGCTGCCAAACAGCCCACTTGGAGCTCAGCATTGAGAACAGCACTGAGAACAGCATTGAGAAGCCAGGAAAACGAACACGTGGAGCTTCGTGGTAACGTTGCTAGATGTCTTCCAACACCTAGACTCACTTACTTAGAAGCACATCGAGTGTTTACTCTTCACTGCAGCCTGCAGCACAAATTATTCTGAGAAAAGCAAGTGTAGGGGAAGAGTTGCTGCTCACACAGAACTACGGTCAATGAAAAGGCTGTTTCTTTTTCTATTTCAAGAGAATACACAGGCTGCTCTTCAGAACAGTACAAACCCAGCACACACAGTTTGACCAGGGACTGGCCAGCCTGTGAGCTCTTTTTCCCTTTTAAATACACTGAGCTGCTTCCAAGCCCAGGGACAGCTCAGTGCTTGTGTAACAGCTTGCAATGTGTGCTCGACTAACTAGCCTGTAGATTAGCTCTGTGTTACTCTTCCCTGCTGCTATTTCTTCATCTCACCCTTATTCTCACAGTCTCTTTTCCTGCTCCCTTTCTCTCCTGTTTCCTGCTCACATTCTGTATTCCGGGTGTTCCTTCTTCCTTTATCCACACCCCTGTCCCCACCAGTTAAGCCCCATTTCAAACAAAGAACCCGACTAACTCTGCCCATATGAACCCATCTGCTCTAAGTAGTCCCTTATATGACAAATAGCACTCTCTGTGTGATCCTTTGTCTTTCCCCTCTTTCATTTCTCAATTTAATATTTCAGTTTTGATTTGCTCATGTTTTGAACAGACTCCTGTTTCCTGCTCTTGAATGACACTCCTGAAAAAGCACTTAGTTTGTATAATTGCTACCTGCTCCCGTACAGCCCCTGTCCTGTAGTCACCCTGCTGTCTCTTCCATAGTGAGGACAAGATTTCACTCCTGATAATGGGCGCAGGAGGTAAGGATTTCGTCGTCAGCTCTGCAGCTCAATCCCACTTACAACCCAAGGGAGGAGCTGTTACACAGGATCCTTCCACTCATTTCCATCATGCCAGCACTGCCCTCTCATCATCCTGGATTTGAATTGTTACCCTATAGATCAGATTTCCCCAGATGAGAGAACTCACAGTCCCTCGAACTGGAGAAATAAATGTCCATTTCTTAAAAATTCGTTCGAAAGGGGGTAGGAAATACAAATTCCAGTGAGGCATTTCGATCTTTGTGCTGCCTGCTGGAGGCTTCACACTGACAGAAACACACAAACAAAATTATTCTTCTTTCCAAAGGATACCAATCATTTTCTCCCTCAAAAACTATTGTACCTGACATAGTAGAACTTTGGAGAAGTGAAAAGAAATATATTTAATAATAAAAAAATCAGTGGTGTTGGAATTTTTGTTTTGACAAAATCCAGGCTGAATTGATAATACACATTCTTGCTGCTTTAAAGTGGATAATTTCACTATGACAAAAACAATTATAAGACAAAAAAAACCTTAGAGGAAATAAAAGAAAAACATGAATAATATTTGCAAGCTATATAAAAGTATTTACTTACTGGGGAAAGAACGAAATCTCAGTAACAGTAAGTAATGTTAAGTTAACCAGATAAAACCATTTATAAAACACTAGGGATGTAAAAGAAATCACACAGCTAATTCTACAGAAATAAGAGAAACTGATAGTAACAGCTACAAATTAGACTTAGAAAGTGTAGAGACTCTCAAACAGAAACAAAAGGAAACAAGGAGAATAATGAACAGTACTTATCACCTGTAATAAAAAATATAATTTGCTCGGTAAAGTTTATACAGAAAAAAATATTGTTCATTGTATTCCAGTAGTCTTATGGACTTGGAAACAATGAGAAACAGCCAGGGATGAGCTTTTGATGCAAACCCACACTCCACTTCCAGCATCACTACCAAATCTGAGGCAGGCATGAATAGAGAGAAACCACACAACAGATCATATTAGATGATGACAACAGTCTTTTCTGTTCTTAACATCCATATATCTATTAATTACTAGGTAGGCAGCCCGGCTGTGCTGCCGCTAGCAAAAGTGCAGCTGCATCATTACTGGAAAATGGGACGAGCCCTGCACACAAATAGCGCTATCGCTCGAGCACGCCTGCCCAAACCCTCTCTGCTAGGCCATTTAGGGCATTCTCCTGCCTTTCTCATTCAAAAGGCTGCACTGAAATCTGCTGAGCTTCACGCTGTTCTGGACCAGGGTTAATGCAATATCTCAGCTCTAACGGCAATTAAGCATTGCCCTCCCGTTTGAAATGCCGCGTGCTGTAGCGAGCCCGCTCGCAAGGAAACAGCTCTCCTGCATTGCTCATGGTTATACCATGGTCGATAGGAGCCTTCTAAGAGCCCTTCAAAACCGCCTTGACTGTAAGACAGTAATTAACTTTGAGTTTTATTGCTCTGGCTACAGTTCATTCTATAGAATTAGTGCACGACAGGAGTTTATCTTTGCTCTTCTTAAGCAGCAGTGAGAGTGAGGTAGATGAGAAGGTGGCTACTTGATTTGGAAGAGAGGAAGAACTGGAGAGCAGCGTGGTTCAATACAGGGGCCATACTGGGGTCTCAAATACCTTCTGACAAACAGATTAAATGTGATTTTCAGTTGACGGAAAAAACCTGCAGTCCCCCGGCATAAGTTGTTCTCATTTATTCACCTCCCAAAATTGCTCAGGCTGTTGTCATCGGGTGCAGATTGGTCTTTGTGACTTGCGAGGTGTGAGTGCTGGGGTAGGGGCTGGGCAGCAAGACGTTACTGAGCCGTTAAAGAGCTAAACACTTCTGTAGGGACCACAATAAAAAGGCAGAAGGCAAATGTAAAAGTGAAATTCTTTCATAGAATCATGGAATCATTAAGGCTGGAAAAGACCTCTGAGGTCATCCAGTCCAACAGCCAGCCCAACCCCACTGTGCCTGCTAAACCATGTCCCCAGGAGCCACGTCTACACACTTCTTGAATCCCTCCAGGGATGGAGACTCCACCACTGCCCTGGGCAGCCTCTGCCAGGGCTTCACCGCTCTTTCAATCCTGTAGAACAGAAACCAATCTCTTTACTTCAAGAAAATAGTTTTATACCATTTCCTTGTTCCTTAGAAGACAAGTTGGGATTTTTTTGGCAAAACTGCAAACTTCCCAAAGTGCAACAGCTCCTAAATCTTTTTAGCCTAATTTGCAGAGAAAAGCTAGCCTTGCCCAGACCACAACCTTACACCCTGCTTGCACGTCACTCCTTTAGATCACCACTTAAACAAGACATTGGTTCAGGTTTTAACAACCATCACATCATTTTTTTGTTCTGCTTTCAGCTTTTTGACAGGTTTCGAAGAATACCAGGCAAGGAAATGAAATCTTCATCCCAAGGAAAAGATACCTTTCCAAAATTGTTAATCTTTGCTTATGACACGTTTTGGAATACAAACGTATCCAGAGGGGGTTTATTCAGCACTGTGTCCGTGTCAGTGGGGGTTAGGACAGAGGTACATGTGTTAACAATAATTCAAACTTCTATCCTCCCCTTTCCCACCACAGCTGCTCTTGGTTTTCCTCACGGCCCCACCCAGCGGCACTGGGAACACAAGCAGACACACGTAGGTATTGCAGGGAGCGACGCGTACGTGTTATTAGAGAACTGAGCCTCCTTTAGCGTGCAAGATTATCATAACAAACCCATGACTACACATTTTCTAACTGTCACTACAGTACATTCCAGATATGCTGGAATCAGCAGAATTAGAAAGCAGATCTGGTTTCTACACATCGTTCTGATGAATTTTTGTGTTACAGAGGCTGGAGACTGATCGTGGGTCTGTCCCACTAGCACATGCAGGGAAGCGGTTCAAGGGTTCTGTACAACTGGATGCATTGGTAAGTGAACACAAGAGGGACTTGATAAGTTCAACACTGAAGTGCCTTATAAGTGAGGAATATTTTCTGCAAAAAGTCTTAAATAAAATGTAAAATTTCGTTTCTGATACAGATTAAATGGAAAATTGCTGCTTTGCTGACAGGGCACTTCTGCCATCCAGATGTTTTTTATTTTGAGGAATGGCTATTTGATAAAACCATTCTTAAATGATAAATAGAGGAGGAAACTGTTGCATGGGTTCTATTTTGCCCCTTAGCAATTTAAGTTATTGGTAATAAAAAAAGGTCATGGATATAATTTGGCATTTGTGTAAAAGCATCAACAACACCCTGTGCAGTGGTTAAAACTTTTCCTTATTTTGGCAGACCTTGCAGATTCCCTCAGTAAGCATTTATTTCTTGTCAGATAGCACAATGGACACATCTCATGGATAAGTGCTCGGTGAAAACACATTTGTTAGTGGCAGAAACTACTGTCATAAGAATACAGGGTAACTACAGCTCTACAGGTTTAATCAACGTTGAAAATCCTTGATGCTTCTCTCATTTTCCTGACAGCTTCTCTTCTTCAGTGTTATTTTCTGTATTTCTTGGGTTTGTCTTATGCTGGAAACAAGGGATTATTCTCTCCCATAAGATAATAATTTTTAGCTTCTAGGACACATGACTTCCATTATGTGCAAAAGTCACAGAGCATATCAACTAAATATTGGCAAAATTAAAGTGGCCAATATTGATTTGACACTGCGTCAGCTTTCAATTATGAAAGAAATAAATATTTTCATTTGGCACCAGGGGATGAGACTGGAGATTGTTGGTTTATATTTGCATTTGCCTATTAAAAATGTTTTTACCACCCTGTTGCTGTGTGAAAGGGTGACACAAAGAACACTAAAAAGTAACAACACAGAGGAAAAGGCTCGGTGGATGTTCCTAACATGAGGGCAACTTTTTTCTATCTACGCACAATTGTCACTTGCTCTGAGACCATTCAAAATGCTACCTGACAAACTGATAGGTAAAAAGAATCTTAGGCTCTGGATGATTCTACATTTCATAACCAAGCAGGGCATGTTAAAAATTCACTAGCAGCTGGCTTTGGCAGTATGAATTCTTTGGCTGTCCAGGCAAATTATACATGGATGCGTGCCGCTGGGTGTTGGAGATGGCCATCCCCACAGGAGGCAGGACACGCTGGCAGACATGGAGCCTGAGCAAATCCCCATTTGCACAAACCCATACATAATGCAAGAAAAATTAACCAACAGGATCTTCTTCCTATAAGTGCAAGACCATACACGAGCACAGTTAGAAAGCCTTTCACAAGGAACTATAACATTAAATTGGGTGATCGTAGAAATATTCAGGTACAGGATAAGAATGACCAGTTCCTCATTCAGTAGTCAAACCTTTCAACCCGAAAACCACACAGAAAGTATCATGGGCATCAATACCCTCCCAATACTCTATATCCAACTACTGTACTGTGGGAATGGATGTGCTTCAGGAAAGCCTTATAATTTACAAAGATCACCCAAAAATTTACCATCCCAACATCAGTGTTTTCCCTCTATAAAGCAGCACTTTTGCAAAATGACAAGTGACAAACGACCAGGTTTGCAATGAATCTGAGGAAGGGATCCATCCCTCTTGCCCAGATTCCTATTCATCAGATATCTCCCCAAAGGATTCTGTTCCCAGGTATAAACCCCTGGCCTGTGCTTTGCAGAAAGTCAGACGAGATGATGATAAATGGGTCCTGCAGTCTACAAAGGTGGGTTTCAGAGCCACATTTACTACAGCAAAAGGCAGGGTGCTAATTAATCTGTGATGGGTAAACCATGTCTGTCTGCACTGAGTGCTGCAACAGTGTCATGAGGGAACCAGAAAACGCCCCTCCAGTGAAGAAATTCTATTAGCCTGAAGTTGGGAGCAGAGTTTGCTGACTGAGACACGAAGCATTTCCAGAATGATCTCCACAAAGCCTGTCGCCTGCCTAACAGCATCTGAAGAGCCACAAACGCAGCCAGCAGCTCAGAGACAGGAGTCCCAGCGAGCCTGGGCAAAGTTGTTACCAATGGAGAGAGCAATGTTTGTGCTAGAGGAGAGGATGGAATTCATTAGACGTGCAGTGACAGTTCCTATTCCTGACAAGGAGGAACTTGTAAAATGGGGACTTTATTTGTTTGTTCGTTTGCTAGAAAGATCTTAAAGCAAAATAAACACTGGAAATTGAGAAATAGCTGACAGTGATGAACTCTGGTAAATCCAACCTCTTTTACAAGGGAATACCAAAGCAGATTTTAAACATTTGGCAGCTTATCAGAAGCCAGGGGAAGACTAAATAAGTGAGCAAAAAATCAGGCCAAGAAACCAAAACCAGCTTTTCACAATGAAGGAAAGCCAAGGAAGAATGGAGTCTAAAAAGCACTTGGAAAGAAATGTTATGATCATTTCACTCTTAGGAAATAGATTACTGAGGCAAGAGGAATTTGAATTCCTTTTGGAAGTGTGCAGGTATTTATGAAGGCACTTGTAAGATTAGAGAGAAGGCACCCAGAGTGTGTTTAGACTGAACAAGACAGGGAATTATTAAAAAGAGGCCTCTCTTTCTTGCTGTAGTATCTCGTACCCACAGGAACTTCAATTAGGAAAGGCTTCCTTCTGGGTGCAACAAAGAACAAAAAATTCATTACCACTTGACATTATTGAAGAATTGACAGCATGAAAAGTTTGTGTTTCCAGCTCAGTATTCAATTCCAAATGTAACAAACATATTCCACTTCCTACATTCCCATGGAAATGCCAAAGCCTGCAGCCCCTTCGCTCTGTTTCCAACATTTGTGTTTGAAGTTAAGAAGCATTTGCCTTCGCCTTCAGTGGTGGCTGAGCCCTCCGTACATCTCACACGCTTTCCTAGAGGAGCTGGGACTCCTAAGTGGAGTTCACAACATACTCCATGTTTTCAGGTCTGACCTACATTCCCTGTCCCTAAGAATGTACAGTGCAATGGCTTTTCAAGTCCCAAAGAGAAACAAAGGTTCCTGGTAAAACCTTGAGCTTGCTGTATTCCTTTACATTTTTCAGTGGAGTGAGACAAAGCTCTACACAAATTTCAGACACACTTCTTCACGTAACAGAAAAAAGAGAGAGAAGGTAAGTGAAGCCAAAACCCCTCTGACTTTTTTTTGGCTGATCTCAAAACATAGGAATTCCCCAATCACGAAAACGCTCTGCTCTCGCTAAGGAAATGATGTCGATTAGAAAAAAAAAAGTTCCAGATGTTAACTGAGAATAATCTCAAGACGAAGGGAAAGTGTAGGAGAGAAGGCGTGTGCTGTGACCCCACCCCAGGCAGGAAACCCAGCATAAGCCCTGTACCCTCTCTGGGCTGGGACGCAGCCAAACGCCAGACAGCGCTCACACACACTCACTCTGGGCTGGCTCTCCTCCCCTCCCAGCAATAATTCGAGCATTTCCAGTTTAACCCCACCAATTCTTTATAACCTTTCTGATTTGCAATATTATGTTATCATATAAATAAATTAGAATTAAAGTTATAGTAGAGAGAGGGGGTTTTGTTTGTTATTTTACTTTTTTTTCCTTCCAGAAGAACTAGATCCGCCTACTTTTCTTCACAATTCCCATGCCATTTCTTCCTTACATCCTCATTAGGGCTGTGGCCCTGAGTGAGATCCATAGGTATCTCAAAAGGCATAGATACAATTAAAATATGAAGTTCTTCAAGAGAAGACACTGCATTCATAGCCAAGATAAAAGTCTTAGTTCTCTGTAAACACAGTTGATGTCATTTACCTCCTTGTGGGTTTTGCAAAATGGCCGGAGTAATCCAGCTGTTCATTTCTCTGGGGGTGAACCACCAGTGCTCACGCAGAGCTCTTCTATTCATCACATTCGTACTTCTCTGTCTATCAGGATAATGCTACTTGAATTAGATATTTAGGGAAAACAAAGGAAAGGGAAAAAAATTAAAGCACTGGCCATGATAGTCTGCAAGTGTTCATAAGACTGAGATTTACTTTCTTCCTACTGGAAAAAATGTTCATTATGGGAAAAACCTGTTTCCTGTTGCAGAGACTGCTGCTGCACTGATGTTTAGCTCAACCAGAAGCTGAGCTCCCGGGGCACGCTCTCACCTACTTATTTACCATTTCACTATTCCCTATAGGAGTGAAATTCTCCTCTTTCCAACAGACCATGAAGACTGTATAACATTATTATTATATAAAGGCCTCTCAAACCATTCTAAATCTGATCATTTACTACTTCAAAATGACTGCTTCATGAGAACATAAAGGATTTTTAATGAAATAAATATTTACTTTATCTATTGCCTTGCATTCTGTAAGATGTAAAAGTATCCTATAAGCTTTATGAAAATGCAGTTGTGCTGAGCAGCAGCGTTGTCTGGGTTTATCAGAGACTTTCTTTCTCCCTCCCTTTCTTACCATGCATATGTGGTTTCACAGAAGGAAAGGTAATGCTTGTTATGGTCTCTCATGACTGCCTGGACCGCAGAGGAGAGAGAAGGCTCCTGTAAATTAACAATTACTCAGCGATGCTGAGGGCCTTCTTGAGGAACGAGGGACTGGTACAGGGATACCTGAGGTTTGCTGCAGCCCTGTGTGGGCACAGCCTGCTTCTTTTATCTAGAAAGTCAAAGTAAACTTATGAAATTAAGATCAGGAGTAGCCATTACTTGGTTTGGTCGGGGCACATGAAAAGTCTCTTGTTCAGTACTTGACCAACCCAGCTGACATTTCAGTTCTGGGTCACTTGAAGCTGCTTGTGAAAGAACCACAGACCAAAAACTAGTCCTAGAAACAATACAGCAGATTGCCAGGAAATATGCAGAAACCATGAACTGTTTATAGATGACATAGGAACAGGTTAAATTACTGCAGAAATCCTTTGTTGCCATTTACTCCCTCAGCCAGTTACCAGACCCAGAAAGATGTAGGCTTGGTCCTAAAACCAAAATAATTTATTCAACAAAAATGCCAGTTGCTCTCATTGTTATTATTAATATTTGTATTACAGAAGTGATATGGATACAATGTGTCTTATATGACTAAAACCAGACAAGTGAAAGGTACTTAACTGAGAACCATAGGAAAGGCTTTTCAGTCCTTTCAAAAGAACGTCCCAGACCTAAGCTAAACAACTCAATGGAGAACATTCTGCAGGGAGTCATTATGAACTGGCAAGAGAGATGGACAAGATGACCTAATAGGTTTTTTTCCATCTCTGATTTTTGTGACTACATAATTCCATCTTGATATGGGACCAGAGGAGTTGACAGTTCCATCTGCAGTCTCTCTTAAAAGTTGTTGACTCTACTCATGGAACAGTTCAAATTTGAAGGGAAAAACCTCATGTGTAGGAATTGAGGGTGTGTATCAAATCTGGGTTCATAACACTTCTTAGAAGCCATAAACGGGATTGAAGATGCAATGAAAGCAAAGAGTGGTCATGGTTTGAAAGCACAGTGAAGATGTGAACAGATGATGTTAAGCAGAAAGATGGCTTATTAAGTAAGTTTATCAGTGCTACAAACATACAAATAAAGGTTTTGAAATTCTGTGTTTTCTTTAACATATAAAAGAAAAGCGTCTCTTTCCAAAGCAGAATCAGTTTCCCAAATTTCAGAGCTCTTCTGCTCCTGCAGGTGTCCTTGTGTAACAGTTTCTAAAGCATTTTTAAAATTAAAAATAATAAAAGCTCTAATGGTGCTCTCTTGGCGAAGGAAATCAGAACAGTTATGAAAGAGCAATAAAGCAGCCTTTCTCTTCTAGCTGCCAACAACTCCAGAAACATGTTAGCTGGAACTCTGACCCCTTACACAGAAAACATTAGAACAACTGCAACTTGATACAATTAACTGGTATTAGATTCAAAGTTTGTGAGGCCAACTGGCTTTTATGATATATTTCTTGGTACTTACACACTAATGGAAACACTCCAAACTCTTGAAAAATATATTCCAGATAGGCTGACTGTTAACTCATTTTTTAAAGCAACTGCGTTAGCAACTGCTCGTCCTGTCTGCAAGGAATGAAAACCAGACAGACACAGCATTTCTGCTGCTGTACACCCGAGAAACTGTTTATATCTGCATTCAGCTCTCCCTCAGAACAGATTAACAATGGCAATATTTGAAGTGTTACGGAGAAAAAGCTTTCATTGCACTTCTCAAAATACTAGTATCGCACTTTTAACGTTTCCCAATATGTCTCTTCATTCCCTAGCTCAATAATAAAAGAGGTACATAAATCTTGTTCTAAACCAGAAAGCCTTCAGCTATAACTTGTTCTACACCACACACTCTCTCTTTCTGTGTGACAGAAAAGGGGGGCCTGGGCCAGAGTAAAATCTGTAGCAGAAGGATGACGGTTGGACATTATGAAGCTCTGAAAACTGTAATTCCTATGCAACTCTTTCACCTGTGTTCAAAAGGGGATGGTGATGGAGAGAAACTGAATTAAAGGAGATGGAAGGCTGAATTGGGTCCTAACACCCAAATTTTCATGGGTGTTTCTAGTAAGCGTGTGTTCTGTAACGGAAGCTCCACCACTGGGAACAGGATCTCTCTGGGTGTGTCAGCTGCAGTGACATCCATGGATTCGGTGCTGGGCTGTTCTCTTAGCTGTTCAAAAATTTTACAGGGATGATTAGGCAAATGTTTCCATAACAAACATTTATAGAGTTTCCTACAGATGTTGAAGCACTGACATAACAGACAGAAAATCCAGGTCTGCCATGTGCACAAATGATGTGGGAAAATGTAGATGGCAATGACTCTAATGAGGGAACAGAGGCTTGGGGTGGGACTGGGGTTTAATCACAATCATCATCACCATCCTTTTTCAGTCCTGAAAAACTCCTCCCACTAGGTTGAGATGGTACCAAACTTTAATAGAAATGATTGAATTACACAGGAAAACTGACACAATTCTTTGTAATTATCAAAGGAGCACAAGGCTATGTAGCAGAGTCATGAAATGCTCGTTCTGCAATTCTGCCATTGCTTGGAGCAATGGAACTGCAGCTTTGTGCCCCATTTGTTAATGGGAGAGGAGTTGGAATTACGCTGACAACAGTTCCTTTGAAAGTGCAGTTCAACTTGCGCAGAAATTTGAAAAAATTTGAGTTTAACACTTATATTCGTACTCTATAAAACCTGACTTGTACACAAGGACAGTCCAAATGTACAGTGTCAAGAACTCCTACAGTAATGTTTTGCATTTTTCACCCAGAGATCTCCAAATGCTCAGAAACATTGAAGACTTAAGCTTTTCCACCTTAGTACAGGAGATATTTTACTTTTTCCTGCTGCTTTTCCTTCTCAAATGCAGAGCATCACCCGACAGCAGCACAGCTGTTCAGATCCAGGTACAGAGGTCACGTATGCTGTATCTCAGTTCTGGCCTGTATGCCAGCCCAGCAGCCTGTTCTCCTTAGGTCGGGGATACAGGCTGTGAGATAGAACGCTGGAAAGACAAAATCTCACTCACAGTCACTTATAATTAGAAGTTCAGAAATATTTGTGATTATGAAAGGATGACAACTGGCAGATACTTCCATCGCAGAAACACACAAAGATGTTTGGTTTTATGCCCATTTAATTTACCAGGTAAATCATTACATAAGCCTTTGTGACCTTGAGCAAAACTCATAATAAACACAACCAGAGCAAGATTTTCAAGTATGCCTTTGGCCAACGATGTGCCTATTTATAGCATTCACAACAAAACATGTACCTTACCACGGCAACCAGTGTGCCCATGTGCTACTGCTGAGACAAAAAGCACTAACCAGTGTCAAATCATGCTTCCGGAACAATTTGTTTCCCAGTTTCCAAGCACATATTCCTCATCACTGATTATTATGAAACATTATTTATTGCTTTTCTCTGTTGCTCATTCGTCTCATTTTCCTTTTCTTCATAGAAGTAGAAAAGCATCAGAAAAGACAGGACGGTGGTGTCCATTTTGCAAGTCAAGTATTCCGATCTTTATAATTTTCAAATATGAATTAACAAGGCTACTTGTACCAGGAAGCCCAATAAACAAGAGAGGTTTGTGTTCTGAAACTTGTGTGCTATAGCCTCATCTCTACTAGAGTCAGCTGAACAAAGGGGACACGGAGATGATGTGAGGGCTGGAGCACCACCTGTACAAGGATGGGCTGGGAGAGTTAGGGTTGTTCAGCCTGGAGAAGAGAAGGCTCCAGGGAGACCTTAGAGCAGCCTCCCAGTACTGCAAGGGGCTCCAGGAAAGCTGGGGAGGGGCTCTTGATCAGGAGTACAGGGAGAGGATGAGGGGGAATGGTTTTCAGCTGAAAGAGGGGAGATTGAGATGAGATCTTAGGGAGAAATGTTTCCCTGCGAGGATGGGGAGGCCCTGGCCCAGGTTGCCCAGAGCAGTGGTGGCTGCCCCATCCCTGGAGGTGTTCAAGGCTGGGTTGGATGGGGTTTTGAGCCTCCTGATCCAGTGGGAGGTTTCCCTGCCTATGGCAGGGGGTTGGAAAAGGCTGGGTTTTGAGGTCCCTTCCAACACAACCCAACCCATTCCATGATTCTCTGATTCTATGAACTATGCTGACACGATCAGCCGCAGTGCTAGAACGAGTTGCAATTACAGGGTTGTTGGTTTTTTCGTTTGTGTGTTTGTTCATTTGTTTGGGTTTTTTTTAAGAGTAAAAGCTCCTATAGCTGGTAAGCAGAGAGACAAAGAACTTAGGATCCCTCAGATTAGACAAACATTTTAAACCCTTAAAGAAGTAAAACTGAATGGAACTCATGAATTAATTACTATAGCTCTTTGAGCAATCAATTCCAATCACTATTAATAATATAACTTTCCCTTCAAAGAATTACTTTCACCTTATAAAGTCAAACCTTGTAACCTCCTTAATCTTTAATACAGCCTGCAACAATTACTACGAGGCATAGAGGATCTACAAATTGGAAGCCCTGTGTGATTATCTCTTTTTCCAACAGACTCTTCTGACGATCATAAATAACAGTAAAATTACCATAAAAATTAATAGTACTACAGTTAAAGAAAATCATTATGTAAAGGTTTATGAATTTTTCAGCCATTAATAGACATAAGTTAATGAGCCATAGGCTTTCCAGAATATGATATCAGGTATTTTTCCACCAATGAAACTTTCAGAGTTCCAAATCCTTCAGAGGTCACCGACTTCAAAAATAGAACAGAAAGTTACTGTTTAATACGAACGTGAGTAAAAATGAAGTAGAAGTATTACAGCGAGTATTATACACTGCAATTTGAGCAGTCTAATAAAACATGATAAGGAAATCTACCTTGTCAAAAACTTGGAATGAAGAAAGAAAAAACTAGAATATTCCAGATGAACAAGATGCATTTTGAACACACTCTGCTTATTTTAAATTCACACGTAGGCAGATGCATAGCTTTAGGCTAGAAGGGAAGTCAGGATCAGGGCTTACAGACACCAAGGGATGGAGAAATGCATGATGCCCCTTAGAAATATGTTCCAAAAAAGGTTATTGTAAAGAATTGCATTTTGTGAATATAGCTGATCTTCCGTTCCATAGTTCTTATGCTGTATGCATGGGGTGTTTCAAGCTCACAGTATGAAGGAAACACGACTCCTACAATAACAATGGCCTTTGGTTTTGTCAGTCAAGTTTTTAAAGAGACAGCATATATTTGAGTTTTTAAAATGACCAATAAAACTTGCTACAGCACAAGAAACAAATATCTATCATACATTTAAGGAAATAAAAGCTTTTTTAAAAAATCTTTCCCTCCAGTCTTCCAGTCCTTGTACACTGCAAAGCCAGTTCTATTAAAATACTGTATGATTATTCATATGATAGTACACAAAATACTTTAGCATATGAAAGTCCCAGGACATAAGAAAGCTTAAAACAAATTGAAAAAAAGCCATTATTTAAATAGTTATCCTTGTGTTTTGTAAAAAAAAACACTTCTCACTGGGGGGAACAAGGAAAATGGAAAAAGGTTATCTCTTCTATCATTTAATCACTTCTTTCTTAATAGAAAGTTATTAGGACATAACTAATTTAAAGCACATGATAACATGATTATTATAAAAGTATTTAATTGTGTGCTTATGTCCCATCACAACCAGACTGATACTGTGACACTATATGTACTTCACGAGAAGCTGGATTTAAAGAAGATTATGTGCTTAACTTTTAATTTCACCAGCATTTCAACATCATCGTTGAAAAAGTCTTGGCAATTAAAAGATTTTGATGCGAGAGGAGAAATCCTCAAGACTGCTCTATAACTCATTGATATGAGATAGAGTAGGAATGGCATTTAAAAAAATATAAATCGATTTGAGATCCACTAATGAATGCAGGTGATGAGAGAGAATCTTATACAAGTAAACACAAAATGGTTTATATAGGACCTATCTACCTTTTTTTCACTTAGAATTGCAAAAAAACCAAGACACTGCATCTTAAACATATATAAACATCCAAACTTTACATGGACAGGTTTTTATGGCAAAACACTGAAGACAAAAAGATAAAAACGGTTTCACTTTAAATGGGGGGGAAAAAAACCCCAAAAGTCCCAAGAGCCAAGTTAAACATTCAGAAGTCATGGCTGGGAGGGAAAAGGAAGATAAATAATTTAGCACTGAGCATAACTAAAGCCTGTCAGTCTGCCAGCTTTAAAATAAAAGGGTTTACGAGGATCCTGAGAGTTTTTACAGAACCTCTAGGGTTTTGAAAAAATAAATCCATAAGAAGAGAAGAGTTCTGAAGAATTCCGCATAAACAGATTTTAAAGACACAATTAGACTGTGAGAATAACGATATGGAGAGATCCCCTTAGCTCAGAGTGACTGTTCTCTGGTGCTGTGTCTGCCTCCCTGCACCACCGACACTGCACCATCCACAGGGCAGTTTTCTTTCCCAGATGCATCACCCTGTCAGAGCCTAGGAAAGATGTGCTTAGGGGAGACTGAATCACAAGGATCATTTTAAATAACATGGATAAGCCTGTTACTGGCATTGAACGTAGAGGCACTGCACAACACATACACAGTTATTCTTTTAACATGAACCACATGTTCACGCTTAAATACCAATCCTGATTCCTTTTGTGTTTTGGAGTGTCAGTATTCATGGCATAACGTAAGACAACAAAGCAAATAAAAGTATTAGAAAGCCTTGGCCAATCACTCTTTTTATTGGAGGGGGTAGTGCAGTGGGGGAAAGAAAAAAGTTTCGCATGATTTTCTTCTAATTTACTTTTTTTTTTTGCTCCTATTGCTTTTTTACAATAAGAATGTGTAGCGAGGTTCTTCAAATGTCATAAAACAAGGAGTTAAACTGCAAAACCTACACCTGTGTAAAAAACATTAATTGCATATCTTAATCACTTTTTACTTCAAACTAAGATGTAACCTTGTACCTCATTGCTCAGACAATGTTAACTGTAGGAGAATCACAGAAAGGAACGAAGTTCATTTAAGACATAAAGCAATTTTGAATTGCATTGATTACAGTGATCAGTCTATCACTTTAATGTCATCTCAGCTGGCATTTATTAAAAAGACATACATGTGACAGCCCATTGATCCTTAACACTGAGCTGAGATAAAAAGTCTATTTGCAAAGGAAAATTACTTCTTTAATTAGAAATGGAGTATCATTTTCCTTTTTCTTTGTTAGAACTTCAGCAGCCACGGATCAAATACATCACGGGAGGGGTTGCAGAATCTGCCATCTTGTTTGATTTAAAAGTCTTTGCAGTTAATCATTCAAAGTTGCACAAATGAGGACTTGAGATGGGAGAGAACGCGGTTCCACCTGTTTGCAGGTGCTCGGCTCACGAGTGCCGAGGAAAGGTCTCGGAAGGGAGAGCTTTACTTCTGGGTGGACACTGCCAAGGCTGAAGCTCAGGGGACAGGGTCACTACCGCTCCAAGTCCCTCTCTACACATGGAGTAAAGCAGCAAACAACAACTGTTGCACAGACTCTCTGTCAGGTTTTCAATGCCTTCCCTAGGGACAGGCATTTACCTCTCCTAACGACGAAATATTTCATGCAAGCATTTGCTGAAAAAGAATCCAGCAAACCCTTGCCAAAGAATACACTGCAGAAATGGCTGAACCTCGCCAGTCATTTAATGTACATGGAAAAATAAATCTCAGTCTACCAGAAGATATTCCACCAGCAGATAAAATGATAGATATGCCTGACACACTGAACGACACGCTGTTCTACAGATTCCAGGCAGATTCTTTGTTGGTGAATAGAATTTTGAAGCCAAGTAATTTAATCTGTGGACCTATAAAATTCTCTTTTTAACATTCTGTTTTCTCTCTGTACAAATCCAAAATGACATATTTGGAAAACCTTACATTTCATACAGTGTCTCGTTCAGTTGCAGGGACAGCCAGTCTGCTCGGCTGTCAGCGGTGAATCCATCAGTTGGATTGCCATCTTTATAGACTGTTTTAAATGATTGCCTATCAATCTCCCCCAGAAACGTTGGGGCATCTCTGCGCTCTACAGACGTGCGTTCTACCACCCCTCCTACCGCTCTGTCCACATCATGACCTTTAGGAAACAAAGATAATGGTGAGTTTGCACGACTCATTACAAAACCCTATTCCAGTTTCAACTTCACCTGTTACCTCAGAGCTACCCTACCAGCTTTATTTTATACTCTACTTGAAAAGCACACAATTCAACAGGTACGGGTTTAATTTCTCTAAGTTTTCAGGATGAAAATCACAAAGTAATAGTACTAAGGTGGACTACAGATGTTAATCTACACACTCTTGCAGAAGTAGGCTCTTTACATCAATCAGAATTAATTCTGGATAATCAATTCATCTACCATTTTCCCCATCAATTAAAATCAGAAAAATTCAAAGCACTCTGGATTTCTTAGCTGAATACAGAATCCAGACTGAATGATTATTTACAACAAAAGTCTTCAGGACCTTGAATTATTTAGATTCTTTTGTGCAGTCTGTAACCTTTAGGATTTACTTAAATTGCTGCCTACAAATAAATTACCAGTAACTCATCATCTAGTCATAAAAATAACTTAATTGGGCTGCTATTAGATATTTAATTGCCTTCACAATGTTTGCACAGTGTTTGTCTATTAAGCTTTAGATAATATTGCCTAAGTTCATCTGAGTAAACTATCAGTCCCCTTACAATAATAGACAATAATCTGCACTCCTGTTTTAACTTTGCCCAGGGTACAGATTAGAAGTTTCAGGTGGCAGTTCTTTGTTGTGTTACAGACTCTCTTTACAGCAACACAAGCTGTCACAGATGAGGGCTACTGAAACCCTTACGTGGGTATTTCCAGCCATTATGGAGGGAACAGGAGCAGTGCAAAAACTCCCTGTACAAGCTTTGAAAATTTGACTCTCGAACACTTAGAGATGCAGAATTGATTGGCTGTGATTGTTCTTCATAGCAAGTAATTTTCACCTTTAACCAGAACCAACTGGTGAAATACTCAGCTGTATCCAACCAGTAAAAGTAATTTCAGTACGAATATGGCTATTTTACACAAGATACAAATTTGGCCCAGATGTTGTATTTCTGTGTGGAATAGCCCTGTGTGAACACGCACAAGTGTAAATTAATAATTTATCTGTTGCAGGGAAAGGAAAGAAAGCAGCACATGTAGAATCTGATCTCTAAAACTGGGCAGGAAGACCTGAACTGGGGTACTAGAATCACGATTGTTCAGCTGAAACAGGGAATTAGGGCTCCCAGGTTAGGTTGATATTAAAGAGCATTCCTAGTCGTATTGTTACTGTTCAAGTGGTATTTTGACACAGAGCAATGCATTTACAAACAGAGAGAGTCTAAATTAGCAAATTTGAGGTAAAGATATCATTTTATGTCTAGAACTTGATGAAATTATTTCAAATACTTTAGAAGTATGAAATAGTTTCTATTCAGGACAATAAATATTTATATCATTAGTTTACAAAAGGTAAGTTATTTACAGGAGATTAGGCCCATACAATATATCAATAACAGAAACCAACCCATACCCAGAATTACCGCTCTAAACACAGGGTGGAGTTGCTGTACAGAAAGAATAACTTATATGAAAAAAGTAATGGATGGAATTCTTAAGTGCTCCAATTCCAGAATCTAGTGTAGGATGACGCTAATATAATCTAATAATATCAGGATCAAAGATGAGTGGAATAAAACTTCCAATTTTAGACGCTCTTTATCTGCAGGTGTGAATGTATAATGAATTCTCACCACTGGCTCCCTGTTACAAATCCAACGATTTTGTACTCTTATGACAGCAGTTTCTACAATTTCCTTTTGGCACAACCTGCTTGGAATATATGACAAAACAGCAGGGTGCCAAAACATTTTTCTAAATGATCTACTTTGCAAGACAGCTTCCAAGTGTGACCCTGATGAATCTTATCATTACTCTTGAAATAGAATAAACATGAAAGAAAAAAAACACATATCATTTACTTAAGTGGGCATTTCCTTGTTTCTTTCACATACCACTCCACATCCATGCCAAAGTATTCATTCCAATGCACAAAGCGATTTAAACCCAGGTTAAATAAAACCCCATTATTTGCTAGGATAGAATTGCACTCTGCCTATTTTTAAATCCTGCTGTCTCAGACAAGTGTAATGAATCATTTGATGTCATCTCAATTACCATGTTCGTTCTACCCAACGGAATTGCTCTTCCTATCCGTTCCTTGTATGGAAAACTCTAAATTAGATGGCAGAGCTTTTTCCAGAGGACAAACCCATCCCCTGGCAGACTACAAGGGATTTGACAAGATTCAAGCTACAGAATAAGGCTGGATGACTCTATACTTTAATGGAATACCAGAGCCTTTTAATGGTACAGAGAGGCATTTCAGTGCAATTTATAGGGATGATTCAAAGTTCACTTTAATTGGGAAGAAGCATTTATGTGCAAAAGCTACATCAGAAAAGAGGCAGGGATCATTACATACATCTTCAAAATAATAGTTCTGAATTAAGGCAGATTCCAAAGGCTTCTAAGTTTTTCATCTTAGCATGACACACCTTGCTGTGAACACCAAGAAATGGACAACAGGGATTAGTAGAAAGCATTAAGAAAGGTTGCTGAGGTGTACATACAAGTGAAGGAAAAGTGAGCATATAGATAGTTAACTATGGTTTGTTCCCTCCTCCTTCCTCAGCCTAGGAACCCTTCCATATGCTGTGTTCTATTTATTATTTCTGCATTGCATCAGGAGGGAAATATTCACAGTGAGCCACGGGGATTAAAGACCGAAGCTCTAGAGCAGTCAGATCACATCCGTCACATCCAGCTGTTTCCAATTCCAACACCTCACACCTGCTTTTATTTATTATTTCTGGGCTAGACAAGACAGGGCTCATTTTTCAATCTTTAAAAGGTTTCTTAAGAAAGACACAATTCAATCTATTCCTTTCCCTTTTGCCTCTGCAACAGCTCACGACAACATTAAAACCAACTACTGATGTGGTGAGGATCCGACCTGATGGGAAGCCACTACTGAGGATGCTTGCTGCTCCCACCCTACCTTCCACAGGTCTGCTAAAGCCATACAACCCTGTGCTTGCAGGATCTAAGCTGTCTGTATCATGCCATCCCTGAAAATCTCTCTTTAACAATTTCCAAGCAGATCTTCTTACCACTTTGGAGGTTGCCTTAGCACTTTGCATGACTCCGCAACGTCTGCAAGAACTGTACTGGTCAGGGATCAGGGAGTTTTTGTCGTTCCTTAAACAGAGCAATAAGATCTCAACCAAAGCACACACTGAAAACAACTGATGCTGCTTTATGAGCCAACATACAGCAGTCAGTAAAAACACCATGGAAGTTTCATCAGTTCGTTAATTTTCTCTGTGTTTAATTGCTTGTAGAACAGAACTGAAAGTTGCTTTGTCTTTGAAAGTTGCTTTGATACCATTTTGGAGTGCTGTCTTTTGAAGAGAAGATCCATCAGCCCACCACAACAGTAGGGGAAGATCTATTCTAAAATAGTTCTAAAACACCTAAAAACCTAAAGACTTCTGTTCTCTTCTTGTCCTGTAAATGACCAATGACTTCGACCTACTGCCAGTGAGTCATTTCAACTACTGTTCCTCTAGCACAGATGGTGATCACTCAAGTCCTCTTAAGATTTTTAGCAAGTCATTTCATAAATACACACCCCTCATGTTTTGAATCTGTCACGTAGATATGAAGTCTCCCCACATCAAATGAAACCGGCCCTTAAGTTCATAAAACATTTGAAATTCTTGCATGAAATTTAGCTCTGAAGCATCAAGTATTGTGAGTTGTAATAACGAAATACATTAGGAGATGCTGAATACCTTTGCTTTAAAAGCCAACTCTGACCTACTACACTCTTTAAAAAATAAAGGATGCTCCATAACAAGAACAACCATCAGTCTAACTTCAAATCCAAGTGATTCCTTAAAAGCTGGATAGCGTGTAATGAAACATACCTATGGTTGCCCTAACACTGATATGCTGGAAATGGGATCCAGTTTTTGGAAGAGTAATGTACATTTACTGGATAGATATCAAGGCAATTGTCCATGATACAATGTTAAAAAAAATAGATTGTACGGTTTGCAGTAGCATCAAGTCTCTATTCAAGTGTAAAAAAATTAATTGACTCCATCTGTATTGGCCTAATGACTGATTAAATGACTAATCACGGAAGTCTTAATTAAAATCATTTTTCTGTACAGAAGAGGATGGAGGGAGGAAGGCAATCATTAACGTGTTATAATGTATGTCAGATTCCACTCGTGCCATTTACTAACAGCGATCAAATGAGTAATTACGCACAAGGTCATTCTGTAAACTTTCTGCATACATCAGACTGATTGGATTAGGGCTGGGTGCTTGGCTGGGTTCTGCACGTGGCTGCTTTTTTCCAGTCACAAAACAGGTAATTAATACTGCTCAGAATAAATAATAAATGGAGTTGACATTTCCTCTTCCATCTTTGCACCAGCCAACCCAAAGATTCATATACAACTTCCATAGGTAGCTGGGTGAAGATCTATACCTCGTGCATTAAATTGAGTCCATCCTCCTCAATGTTCTACATGAATTGACAGGGATTTTTGTCACAGAAGATCCCTGCATTATTAAAATGACCAGGCAATTGAAAGAATCCTTTCTAATTAAAGCAAGCAGGCAGTATAAAATTAAAAGATTAAGTTTTCTTTGCCAGCCACCTGACTACCCTGATGCACAGTGACCTCTGCGATGGAAAAAGAACAGGCTGCTTCCACCTCAGCAGCTGAGAGAAAGCTATTTAAAACAATGCAGTAAAATGAGTAATGGAATAAAAAAGTGTGTCTTGAGAATAACCAACTTTCCACTTGCACGTAACTCACACATAGGACCTACACTTCTTGATGAAATGCTGTGTATAAAATAAGTCCAAAGTATAAATTGTAATTGTTTTATTTGTTGACTGTGGTTGTGAAACTTCCAGAAAATCTTGTTTGCAGCCCAGTAAGTCTGACATATCAGCAGCCGCAATGATTCTGCCTATCCCAGATGACAACACGCTATCTCATAGATAAAACAATGTTCTTTATAAACTAAAATTAAATACATCTTAGTGGGAAGAAACAGAAGTTGGTATAGCCCTGGTCACTGTTATCAACAACTGTCCAGCTCTGTAAATATTACCTTCCTTCAAAATCTGGAAATCAAATGTGTAGCAGCACTGATGTTGCAGTATTAGGTGCCAAATAACTTCCAGTTCTTCTAAAATTTCTTCTAAAGTTTATTTAAGTACCAGTGCCTATTTTTCCTAAACAGAAGTGTTCTGACCAACAAACCTGATAGAAAAGATCTCTGCAGCGGTACTGAAAACGGACACCCTCCTGTGAACACACAATGTGTTGCTTAAAAGCGTACCCAATTGATTAAAGATAGTGCTCAGAATATGGATGGAGAGGCTAAAGAGACAAAAAATAAAAAAGTTAAAAGAATCTTAAGTCCCAACTCCATAACATCCAATTACACTTTCAGCAAGGTTAAACACCCTCCAGTCTAAACCATTCAAAGTCATGCAAGTCACAGAAAAATATATACAAAGCTACATCAGCCAGCTTCACGCAGATCTCAAGTAAATACAAATTTCAATTAGTCTGAATTAGTTATTACACAAAATGCAGTCAAACTTGACCCCACTTACCACATAACTGAGGAAAACAAACATATGTGACAACAAATCTCTGTTTCAGTAACTGTCAGTGTCACGTATGAAAAGTTCATTTTACTAATAAAAGAAATCCAATTGACTGATAGGTTTAAGATTAAATTCAGCTATTCTATAAATGTAATTCAGAGTTTTAAGGTGGCTCTCAAGGCTTAAAACCAGCACTGAGACTCAATGTGCCATTCATTGGGCTTCTAGAGAATCAGTGAATCTTAAGCTTCACCCTCATTTGAAGACACATTTAAAACAATCACAAAACCTATCACCATCATCCAGAACACTCCAAAACAAACAGACGCACAGCACAGCAACTCTTTCAACACTTGAAGATATTTTAATGGAATAATTCAACACAGCCTGCACTATTCTGCTAATGCAAATGAAACCTTGCACAACCACCCAAATTACAGGGTGCTGTGCCACTCTTAATCTTCACAGAAATGTAGGAGTTCCTGCTTCAATCATTTCTATTGTTCGAAATCCACTGGATGATAATGGAGCGGCTGCCACTGCAGGCAGAGACTGACTTCAGGTGGAGTGAATTAATGACTCAATGTATGACTTGCTGTGGTTTGAAGGAATTACCAGACAGTGGTGAAGATCGATGTGTAAGACAGCTGCAAGTACATTAAGTGACCTGTCTGAAACTTCAGCACTGTCTTTCTTCTACATGCACTGATTACACAGGTTATTCCTGACCTGTGGTTGTATAAAATATTTAAAATGTCAAGCATTTCAAGTACCTCCCAAGTACCTGAGAAGGTAGAGCCCCTTCTCACCACACAAGAACAAACCCTTCACATCATGGTACAAAAGTTCAGCTAAGCTCAACTGAAAGGCAGACCTCTCTTTTTTTATTTCTCCAAGTATTTAAAAAAAAAAAAAAAGGTATCTTATGTGCAAAGCGAGACTACAGAAGACCAGTGGCATCCTATGTGAAGGCATTTCCAGCTATTCTAGATCCAGAAATCTGGGAATTCGCAACTCTCTAGACCACTTAATAGGAATAATCAAAATTCCTTCACACTAAGGGATTGGAATGAAGCCAAGCAAAGCCTTTTAAGGAAAACCACAACAAAACAAAAAAACCAAGAGTCTGCACTGAATTCCCTGGTCACACTGCATAAACCAGGGAGACAGCTGAAGCATTTCTGAAAGTGCTTTAAACCGTTACGTACAATCTGATTTCTTTAATCATCCATTGCACATCGTCCTGTCTATTTTGACATAAATGTGATGTCTTGTATTGGTTAAAGATGACAAAACACCTTGTCTGCTATCGAGAAGCTATTGCAGATCAGTAGGACCAACCCTGATCAGACACTGGAATCACCACGCCTGCTCAAGCCAGTAAGACTCATAATTATTTTACGTTTTGCTATTAGCTGAACCAGTAAAAGAGGTGGAGAATTAGTCATCACGGCAGATTTGCTCAAGTCAGTATTTTAAAAATAAGTATTTCTGTAACCTATTGTAGTGTAAACAAATTACAGCAAAGTTACCAATATGCAGGCTACAGTAATTGTCACTGTCAACACAACCCAAATAATGGGAAAGGTAAACAACACCTTTCTCCTTCTGTTGCAACTGTCATCCATCTCCGAGGATATCTCCATACTCATTTTGTCAGTTAAGAAATGCAAATTCCATATCCCCTATTCTTCTATTTGTTTTGTACAGTGAGCACAATTTCTGCATGAACGTCCAACTGTATTTCCATCCTCTTTGTGTCGCAGAAACCTCATTTACCAGTCATTCTTCTCCATATGAAAAGATCTATAATGAGGAGTCTTTCTGTCATTGCCCTGCTCCTCTGAGTCAGGAATTTTCATTTCCCACTAATACTTGCTGCTGTAGCTGCAATTTCATTTACTGTCATCTCATACCACAGCCTTAATGCAAGCACATCTGTGGCTGGATGATGGAAAAGATTCAGTATTGCTTTCCGAGCTGCATATCGATTAAACGGTTATGAGAAAACAGACTTTTTATTTACTATGTTCTCATGTGGTCCTTCTAAAAGGGCAGGGTTATTCACTGTGCTTGAAATTAGTTTATTCTGCATTTAGTAACCTTGCAAGGAGAACACTGAACAGAAAAAGTAGGATCAAGAGTTCTACTCACACATGCATTCTTTCGGAAAACAACTGAACAGGCATAAAGTTATGCAAAAGCTAAACATATACTTCTAAACCACATCTAAGCAGTATCAAGAAAGGAATCCATGACTTCCTGTTTTGAGGAAATACTAGTCAAAACAAATATTTCCACTATTCTGTTCTAACACATATACAAAGCAATTTACACATGCTGAACAAAATTTGATTTTGTGTGCTTAAATAAACCTTGAGCAATTTGCCGTACACTGGTCCACAGGGCAGCAACAGCCCTTATCCGGCTTATTAGGAATGGCAGAATTATTTAGTTATCATTATGTCTAAAGTTGTGAACAGTCCTTAAAAAGAGTGTCCTAGTTGTTAGGTCTACAGAAGACCTTCTGTGTCACCTAATCCTCAAACATAGTTGTAAGTACATAAAATAAATAACTAAATATGCCTTTCATAGGAGACAATGAACCCAAATCCTGCCTTTATTTATAAAGTCTCCCTATCTTTTCCAAGAGGGGTCACTTGTAGAGTTTTGCTCTCTTGTTTATTTAAGAGCCCCTTAAACATCAGTGGAATTCCTACATTTAGATAATCCATTAATTAAAAAATTCTTCATGCCAATGCTTAGCTGAAATAATCTCACAATAAACAGCTGTTCAAAGAAAGGTGCCCAAGATCAATGGTTTTCAGGTGCTCGACAGGGTTTCAATGTTATCTCAGTCATCTCAGAAACCTCGCACACCTACAGCCGTATTCCTGTTGTCCCACATTACTGGTAATATGGCACAAAGGGCTTGGGTAGCAAATGAGTGCTGTGCCAGGCATTATAAACATGCCCAGACAACTGCCTAATAAGGTTTATAAATTTCAGTTTCACGTGCTTCCAAACTGGAGCTAAAGCATCCACATCAGAGAATCACTCCTCAAACGCCCCGTCATGTTCACTTCAATTACAACGATTCTTACTACCAGCAAGACAAAGATCACGTGTCGCCTCCGAGGGATCAGTGCCAGCAGGAAGAGTACTTTCATAGCAACCTGTCAAGATAGGGCAGTTTGACCTCTCTGGGAGTGAAATATCAATTAATTACCTTTTTACAGCCGATTCAATTACAGCACACTAATCACCTGTGTAGGACATCAAACCAGGAGTTGGGGATGGGGGCGCAGCCAGGGAAAGCAAGGAAAAACATTACCAGTGAGCAACCCTGAGCTAGGATGAGAAGGTAGCAGCCCAGCTGCAGATGTAATGTTTATTAACCTCATGTAGATAGTTATTATCTGCTTGCAGCAGACTACATGCTGTAATATCATCCTCATTTAACTGAACTTCTTAAAAATAAAGAGTTATTGGTCCTAGGGGTAACAGACGATTCATTTAAAGGTGACCAGACACACTGCATTAGTCTTTAATGTGAGAGTCAATTCACCAAAGAGCATTGTTCATTAAGGGAAAGAAAGAAGAAAGATCATCTATGCAGCAGAAAGCAAAATATATTTAACTTTAAATAAACTATTAACTAAAGTTACTGAGGACTACTTCACTATTACACTGATCCCAAAGAACACTATCAAGTGCACTCAGCAGAATACAAGTATATAAGCAAGCATTAATTTACGATCACATTAGTATTGCTACAAAGACCAAACTTCAAAAAAGCACGAGTGCACGTATAAACACATCAGTATATGCAAAGGCTCATACAAAATAGACGTGAAGTCTGCAAATTCAAATTAAAAAAAGATACTTCATCAACAGAGAGGAGCCAATGTGGATATCTCAAGTCCCTATTGCATAACAGTAACAGTGTGTGTTTGTAATGGGCAGGTTTCTTTGCTCAGTGCTCTTCAAAAAAAAATATTCTGAAAGAAAAGCACTGTTTGTTCTACCTGCAGCCTCATGAACATCCTACTGGTATTTCTCTTCTAGTTTTGGCTATTCTATACGGGTTCTTACATCACAATCACTGCTGCAGGACCTAAAAATTGATTCTTAGAATTCTAAGCAATGACAACCAGCATTGGTCAAGTGCCTGTTCTGTGCGTGTCCCTATTCAGAGACTTCTTTTGAGACAGATTTGCACATTCCGTACTGCACCTCAGCCAGATTTACCGGTACTTTCTATTCCAAAAGCCTATTCTACACTTAATGGTGTTTCTTGCTGCTTTAATAGAGTCCTGATGTTTATGTCCATTGCCTAGAAGAGTTCAGATACTAACTGAATTTCCTTGAGAAATGGGTTTTCTTGGCAAACCTCTTGAATCTGGCACACAGTAGGAACCAACACAAGATGAACACAAGGAGTATTATTTTGGAATCTAGAAAGGAGGAATATTTCCATAAACAAATATTACAAACCAGGCTGGATTTTATGAAGCGTTAGTACTCTAAGCACTATGATTGCAAATGGAACCAATCCTGGATCCCATTATGCTGAGAACGTCACACTCCCAGTCAGGAACTTGGAACTCCAGCTTCCAGCAAGGACTTGTCACTACTTTAAAGGCCTTTAGACCATTAAAACACCTTTTAATTTCAATCTTTGGAAATTAATATTGAATTTAAGTGTTTGTCATTAAAAAAACACCATGGTCTTACAGTAAGGACTACAAAAAGCCTCTGTTTCTGGCCCTACATTTACCTGCTTTCTCTGCAGAGCAACTTCAGTTAACCAAAGATATCTCTTGTGAGAATGACTCTCATCCATATTAAAGCATTCTGTGGAAACAAAGACTTCACTCAGAGGGAGGGTTCATCAAACCCACTAAAATTATAATCATTTAATAAAACTAATGACTACTCTGTATTTAAAATATTTTCCCAGGCAGCACTTGAGCATATTGTGTATTCCAAACAAAGCACTATTGCATAATCAGTAATGCTGCCCTATGTAGATCTTATGAACGATATAATGAGGATTCTAGTAAAATAAGGAATATTAAGTTTTCTTGTGGCTAGAACACACACACATTATGGTTATAGGACAGAGTTTTGTTGGCTGTAAGGTAGTTCAGATTAGACACAATGTTTTGAGATAGTTAAAGGAAAAGACACATCACAATTTGATACAGAGGGAAGCAAGACTAGAGGGCAGCAATCTGTCCACCATCACTCAGATGATCTGGGCCCAGCACACAAAGCCTCTTCTCCCCTCCGGCTCCCACGTCTTGTTCCCTGGATCACGATGTGACACCAAACAAACGCATTTTCCGAAACAACTAGACAAAATTTCATATATATATATATATATATATATATACAAAAAAGAGAATAACAGACATTTTAAAAACTACACAGTAGCTGTTGAACCTCAGAGTCTCTCACAGTGAACACTGTTTTAGATCTGCGATTGTGTAAAACTGTCTGAGAAACCAAAGGAAAAATTTCTTCCCGTTTTTCTTTATTGTAAATATGATGTAAGGTTATCTGCAAATATGGAATTTTTTTTAAAGTGTCCTCAAATCCAATTTGAAAAGAATTGTTTGAGACACATATACTGCAGCCAGCCAGACAATAACAGTTCTGCAATTACCAGCACCTGCATTACAATTCAATGGATTTAAATTACCGAGAGGCCATGGCAGATACCCTACTGACAACAATTAGCATTAAAATGTTCCACAGTTTAAAGCTGTGGGTGGGAATTACAAAAGGTTAACAGACTAAATATAAAAATCTTTTTGAATATAAAATCAATGTGCTTTGTTACAAAAATCTGGGTACTGTAATTTAACCAAAATAGGGTTTAGAGTATCTGGCAATCTTCCACATGTGTGAGCTTGGCTTTTCTTTTAAGCAAAATGCCGAGCAGCTAGTCTGAAAGTTTAAAACAAAACAAATCAAAGGCTCAAAGAAAGGAAAGCTTTTTATATTAATTTTTTTAAAATTTATTTTCTTAACCTTAGCAGGAAAAGGAACACCACCCTTGTCAGGGCTCAGAATGATGCTTTTCAATGGTCAGATTCAAACCTCAAATTATTTTATTGCATGATTTGGAGAAGGAAATGTTTTTATAGTCAAAATAAGGTATGCTAGAAGTTTCTGAACCTGCCTGAACTCTAATAACAGTTTTCTCAAAAGGTCATCACTACATCGCAACATCTGTGTTGTGAGAAGTGGCCTCTCCTTCTGAGTAGCTACCAGGGGAAATAGAATAAGGTTTGTTTTTTTAAAAAAAAACAGGACAATAGATAAAAACAAAGAAATTCTGCTCTTTAAAAAAAAAATTAAATCAAAATGATAAATTTGTTGAGAACACAGAAGTTACAACAGACATCAGCAAGAGGCATCTCCAGTAAAACCAAAAATTTGATAAGTCTAAAATATTATCTAGCTTGTCCTTTCTGGGTTTTTTTTGGTTTTTGTTTTTTGTTGAGAAGATAAATGGCCACACAGGAACTTGGGATCTGGATAAATTCAAAGTAAGAACTTGGACATGAAAGCTTAATTCCTTTTTGCCACTCAATAGTTTGTTTTTTTACAAAAATAACAGATCTCTTAATAACATAATTACCTGGGACACATATCACAGGCCACAGAAGTAGCAGTGAAGCAAAGCAGATAAGAGACTCCTACAGTTACATTCTAACTCCAAATTGAGGCCTTATCAAATTGAGTTAATGTGGATGTGCTTGACACATGCTGGGACCTTTTTTATCACAATTAGTGCAGCATTTCCAGTGCTCCTCGCAAAGAATCAAAAGAACTGTGATACAAAACCCCTCAAAAGTATATCCTGCAAAATAATCAATTAACAGCCCTTCTCCTTACTATTTAACCTCCAGGTAGGCTGCACCCTCCTCTTCTTACTCTTCTCCACTTTCCCCCTATAGAAATACGGGGCAGTGTACTCTGGCTTCACTGATCCTTCCTTTTTCTTTTTTAAACTTTCATTGCAATCTATTTTATTCCAGCTGCCATCAAGGTAGCTGAGGAATCATCTCTCTTTTAAATCCATTAAAATAAACTTTTCATTGTTATTTGAGATGTTGATTTAAAATGCCTGTAGATATTCAGAATGTACATTTCCCCTATCTACCTTTAAAATATTAAGACAGATCAGTCTGTGGACTTACAAACTTAAACAGTGTCGTTCTGAGCAACATCAGAAGAAACTGCAATGGTGAAGGCAGATGCTGCAACTCCGTTAGCAGCATCACTTCAAAATCCCATGAGAGGAACAGTGAAACAACTCAGAGCCACACTTCACTCCAGGGAATACAACAGAGCTCTCTGGATCCTACAGACAACGACGAGATAGTGTGCTCTGGCCATGTAATTACACTGGGACTCTTGTCTTGATGCTCCTCTCAAACGAGTTAAACATCTACATTTAAATTCACAGAACTTCTGTACACAGAGACCGACCCATTCTCGCAAGTCAACGGCAGCAGCGACTCTCAGGAAGGGCCGCCATGCACATCAAGACGCTCCAACAGGTTCTCCTATACCCAAATAAAATCAGACCTTCAACAGAACTAAAAGGGAAACTTAAGAAAATAAAGATACTGTAGACAGTTTAGATACTAAAGTTACATATTGTTGCTGATGAAAAATCACTTCTTCTTAGCCAACCCTAAGTCCAAAACTTAATTTTTCTTTTTCCATTCACATGTGGAGAAGTTAAGCTTCTTTACTTTTGAAATATGGTAATTGCTACAGTCATAGGGTCACATTAAATTCCAGACAAAATGATCAAAGTTACAATATCTATCAGCTAAAAGCAGCAGAAGCTGAAATGCGGGCCAGATAATAACAAAACTAAATAATAAAATAGAGGAGAAACCTAATTATAGCAGCAATTTCCCCTTGTCCCCACCCAGGAGAACGTATGAAATGCCAGATTTAAAATAATCTGATTTTGCAGAAATTCTTTATTTATCACTGCCTGCAGGAAAGAGGGGGTAGAGTCAAAACCTTTTTTTCAGCAGAATATTTGTCTGTAGTGGAAATTAATAAGAAGTCTTCAAAGAAGTCTTGATAATCCTCAGGCTACCTCTATTGATCATGTCAAGAGTTTTAGCACTATGGGCCCTCAGTGGAGAAGCAGGAAACGTGGATGGGGAAGTGGGCTTTGAAGTCAGCTCAGAGACGCTGACACAAAATATAAAATAAATCATGTTAAGGTTTGATCTCGCAAACACAGATGTCAAAGGTAAAACTCATATTGACTTCAAACATGAGTAGAATCAGCTCCTCAACAATGAATCAAAGCTAAAAATAGATTGCTCTGAGTCTTCAAGATTAACGAAAAAAATCAGTAAGGCTAATAAAAAAAAGGCAGCTGATAGTGTTGTTATTCCCTTGTTTAATACAGATTCTGTCCATCAGCTGTCCAGAGCATTTCCCGACATGATAAGATATCAAGCATTTGGGCTTGGGGTTTTTTGGCTTGTTTTTAAACATACTTGCTGCTGCTTCCATTGATGGACATGATCATCTGAGAAGCACAATCATATTTTTGGTATCAAAACCTTCTTGACTAAGGAAAAAAAAAGATTCTTGCCACCCATGAAAAACTTTTCACTGCAAACACTACTAACACGCATGTGACTGACCTACCTCGTTTGCTTTTAAGATATTCTCTCTCTTGGAAACACAAGTGGTGATTCAGTTGTTATGGTAACTCTTTTTTTGTTTTTTTTTTAACTAACATATGACAGCCTGTGTCATCTGATGCTGTTTCTGAATTAAGTTACCCATTCACTTTTGTCAAATAGTCTAAAATGGGCTTCTTGGATGAAGAAATAGCGGGGATAATCCAGGACATTATTCCCTGGCAGATATAAAATTGCTCCAAATTCTTTCATTATAACATGTCCAATGACACAAGAAAAGATGCAGGTTTGGCTTGGCCCTCCGGCATGGTCTGGAGATAAATCATCATTTACCCTCCCCTTTTAGGTTAAGTTTCAATGTGTAAATTTCTGTAAAAGACAGTCTTTCTCATCACATAAACTTCCTCACTCTTGATGAATCTAAAACTTCAGTTAATCCAACTGATTACTGCCAATTAAAGGAAAACCCCAAGACATTTATGCTCAAGTTATTTCTGTTACAGATTAATAAGTATTCTCCTGAATTATCAAGGCCATAAAGAAAACTTTAGCACTGTTACAAACAAAACATTTTAAACATGGAGTGGCACAAGATATTTTTTTCCTCTCAGACAAGTGAAATGCCCCATTTTAATCATTAAAGCATTTATTGCGAGATTAAATTTACACATACAGTCAACTTTTTGTTGGCTCAGAGCTATAACACGATGATGTCAAGAGCAGCTCTTTTTTGTTACTGCCTGCAATTCCCTGAGCTCCAGTCTTGGAAATCCAACCTTGCTTGTCTTGTATCCTGCTTAGCCAGGTAGTTCAGACAGACCTACATTAAAACATGATATTTTTGCTTAAATAAACTACTACAATTATCAGTTACTGCTTCACTTCAGTGTGTTTGTTCCTCATTCAAAGCCAACATTATCAGTTGAATAGTCACAATGGTAAAATAAGAAGGGAATCCATTCATCCATAATGAGCCTTCAAAAATTTATCCCAATCACAGATCCTGTCAGTGAAATTCAGAGGAGTCAGTGGGCAAAGGAAGAAAAAGTATCAAATTATGCTAAGCTTGAATTAGATGGCAGAACCCTTAAGGCTCAGCATTTGTGACCTGAAAACAGCAGGAGCCAAAACTTGAACTTTTTACAGCTTCAATCTTCTAAACAATGAACCAGTAACAGTTGCAGTTGGCTTAAAATGAAAGCCGTGTTCATTCCTAGCCCTGGTTTCAATTCAAATCTTGTTACCCAGTGCTGTAAGTTCCCCCAAATTTAAGACGTGTAGCACAATAATATTCTTCAATCCAGAAATATGAAAAATATTTCAGCTGAAGCAGCAGAAATGTGATGCTATGACGCAAATGTACAACAGAAGGATCAAACTGATCTGGACAACAAGAAACATGATGTCACTGACAACAAGACCCAGAAATTTCTCTCTTAATTACACTGTGATGTCTTGTAATAACATCAAGAACATAGAGGGGAGCACTCTTCAACATGCACGCATTGCTTCCATCCGTGCACCAAACTGCAATAACCAAGATATCATTGCTATTCTAAACTCATCTACCACTGTATCTGGTTCTACTTTAAGCACTCATCCTGTCTGTTTTAGTGTCCCACAAAAGGAAGAACACTGTTTTTAAGTGTGACCCCAAGATATTGGAACAAGCCAACCAAAAGGAGGTTGGTTTATCTCATAATGGGATGTCTTTAACACTTCAGGTGCTATGTAAGTGCTTTTCCATTTATTTTGGTGATTTAAAAAACAGCTGAAAAAGGACAAAATAGAACTCCATGAACTAGTATTTTTTGCTAATTATGCAGGCCAGTGACAATGAAAATAAGGGCAGGACAGCAGGAGGCAGAGGGATGGCCAGGATGGATGTGTGTGTGGCTGCTGCACAGCCACTTTGGCATTCCATTGGTTTACAGAACAGAAGAATATTTCAAAATTATAGAAAACAAAGCAATCATTTAATGCACATCTATTATTCCACCCTCCCACGGGGCACAAGTACCTGTGCACAGGTACACAAACACACATACCCCAGCAGTGATATTGTAAGAGTAGAAAACCTGGCTGCCTGTAACAACAGGATGCCTTGAACGTCCAAAACTATCTTTAGCTCAGTGAACTATAGGAAAGAGTGACTGTTTTTTGTTTTGAAGTCCTAATATTTAAAGCAAAACACATTTTCTGCATTTTCTCTGCAATGCCATCTTTCCAAAAACTCGCAAAGCCTCCTCTACAAGTGCTCTTTTCTGTTGCAACATATGGCATCCCATCCAGAGAGTCACAAGAGATTGTATTTCTAATTGATTACATTGCGTGAGTCACAGACAGAAACTGCACATGGATTGCAAAAGCAACCGCTTGTTGCTCATGCGTTTCCCAAAGTAACACACAGCCAGGACAGTCATCTTCGCAGTCCCTGCTACCAAGTGCTCAACAAAAAGCCTCCTCAGAAGCATTAAATTTGAAACTTGAGTTCAAAGCCTTGTGATTTCATCACAAGGCCAGCAACATGTTCTGATTTTTTCTTATCCTCTTTGCAATGAGGGGATCAAGAGAAGGTGTTGTGTCTTCTAGTGTCATGGATAAAGAGTAAGACTTTGTTGATTCCGACGTTTCAGACCTCGCAATATAAATAATCAGAACCAAATTCACTACCTCTAGAATCCTAATCTTTCTGAAGGAGAAGTGGTTTGTTTGATTCAGCTGCTCACTGCTTGGACTGGCAGTACTAGAACCGGTTACTCCAGCATCAGAACACTCACAGGATAAAGCTCGCTGGCTGTCCATTTACCAAGAACTACAAATCAGACACACAGGATCACAAGAATACTAAATCTGAAAAAAATTAAAAATTTCTGCCTGTACTGTCTGCTTGAATATTTCATATTGATCTAAAATGGCTTTTTCATGGACAGAAAAGCCTTTATGGCTGAATACTTCTGATTTTTCCTCAAACCAACACTCCCACATTCACAGGCCTGGTTTCACGCTGCTCAAAGTTGTTACTAGAAGAACGTGAAGCACTGGCAGTATTTCTGAACATTACCGAAGGGTATAAAATCTGGACTCCAAATTCAAATTTCAGGCACTATTTCATTCTTAGTGAGTGAATTAAGACTCTAGAAATTATTGCTTGAGTTCTTTTGATTTTACTGAACACTAGTATGTTTGCCTTGTTATAATAACTGAAAATAAACCTCAGGAGGGACAGGTTTCTCTTATAAAATGGAATCAATGTCATAAAATTATTTTGTTTCTATTTATTATGAGAAATTCAGTGCTCTGTGCTAAAAAGAATGACTTAAGAACTGCCTGTTGGTATTACAGAGGTAATTTCTTACATTCTCAAGTTATTATACTGCTATACAAAGATACTTTTTCAGTTTTCAGTGAACTAAAAAGCTGAGCAGGAAACTAATCCATTATCTTTACTTACCACACTGGCTGCTCGAAGCATCTCCCACTCCCTGTAGTGTGTGAGATCCAGATTCTGGCTCTGTCTCCCTTAGGAACTGGTAAATCAGCCAGTGCAAATCCAGAATTGCTAAGGACAGAAATAGCAGATTTCAGTTCCCAGTTCCCAGATGCAACATATGTCAAAAGACAGCTTATACACTCAAATGTAGTGACAGAAAATACTTTTGACATTTCTGTTTGTTTGAGTTGATAGGTTTTAAAATCTTAATTAAGTCCAAATATAAGAATAAACTCACCATGACAGCCACCAGGTTGAGTAAAGAGAGAGTAAAATTTTTAGCTCACAATTTTAACTTTATTTAAGAAAGGTTTCAGAACAGCACATTCTTGCATTATGCACCTATAAAATTTCTTCTCTCATTATTGTTGTTTCAGGGAACAGGAGAATGTAAAGGAAATTATTATGATCTCGACCCTCTCCTGACATAACTACTGTAAAATTGAAAGCAATCATACATTCAGGGTAAAGGAACACAAATGCAGCTCAGCAATGGACCTGTTCACTCATATAGGTAAAAACCACTTGAATCTTTGGTAGATAAATTTGTTGCAATGTTCCAACTGAAAGCTTGGCCAACCCCCACATTAAAGTCAGTTTGCCTTCCCAGAAGGATGGAAAGAACAGATACATTCATTCCTTTTAATGAAGGCAGGTTCTTCAAACACCCGAGCTATCATTCTGCCTGAATAACTATCTAGACATTTAGTTTAAACTGAACTCCTCTGAATGACTTTGACTTCCACAAAAATGGATTTTAAAAAGATTTTAAAAACAATTAAGTTTTAGCAACAAACAGGAATGTCATGCTTTCTTAATACAGAATGTAAATGATTGCATTGCTGAGGAAAGGGAAAATTAAGTCTTCTAAGTACCCAATAAACAGGAGTGGAACAATTTCTCTCTCTTCAAATATATCCTTACAGTAATCCGAAGAGAATACTTCCATGATTGTGTAGAGATTTCTTCAAGACCTATTCAATTCCTTATTGTTCAGCTTACAGTGCCAGAAAAAAAGCTTGTTAAAGTTAACATCTGCTAACTAATCATGAAACAGACCATCACAATGTTTTACAGGGATTGAACATAGCTGTGAATTTTGATTACTACCAACTCTGACTGGATTAAAGCAGCACCTTATTGTGAGAATTATGAAACTTACAAAAACTTATTCCTTTATAGGAAATGCTTCTAAAAATAAACATTTTCATAGAATCATAGAATCATTTTAGGTTGGAAAAGACTTTTAAGACCCTTTAATTCTGGGTTCTTAAAATATGATCTAGCATTACAATTATGTCTAATATTAAATACAGAAATAAATCAATCAGGTGACTGGTATTCTGACTTTTTGATTAAGTATTTCAGTTTTAGAGTGTTAGTATCCTACAGCAGAGATTTTGACATGCAAATACTCTCAAGATGTGCTGCTGCACAGATCTGTTCTTCTGAGTTCCATTTCATATGTTTTGCTGCTTGACACCAAGAGTGTGTATATGCTGTATTTCAAGGTTTTTTGGATACTTTCCTTTGAGGTGATACATTTGTATGTGAGTGAGGCAACATAAAAATTTACTTACGAGCATCTCTTGACCAGCTGCCCTCAAGCTGGAATTACTCTATTCTGTGCAAACAGTCCCCTCATGCAGAAGTCAATTCTATTAGAAAAGCCTTCTATTAAACCATTGAGCCCACAGCTTTGCATTATCATGGGATTCATTTCTGCTCTGTGCTTAACAAATTATAACCTGCTGAGCAATTCTTTACTGTGTCCAATAACATAATTTAAACTAACTGTGATTACTCTCATACACATGCATACTGTGCATGCACACTGTTTGTTTCTTTTGCTATCTTTCCAACTTTTTAATTCCAAAACACTTTCTCTGTAAAATTAAAAATCCACATTATTAAAACTCTCCCTCATGGCAAGAAAAGCCATTATAAGAACATGTGATACCTCACTGTAGTTCTGCATTTAATTTGAATGAATGGCTCCCTCCCATCAGGAGAGGTCTCAGTCAAACAGCCATCCCCCTTGCTCCAGAGAACCACGCATCGTAGGAGAACAGAGCACTCAGAGGATGCTAAAATCCACAGTCAGATCATATTAATCAAAAGAGGGACAACCAAAGCATTATGTCAAAGACTTGTTAATAACTGGAGAGCATAATGAACGTACGTACCAGCAGGGCAGCCATTGATCCACAGCCCATCACAGATGTCACCAGAACAATCAACTATTGAGTCCCGTTCACTGGACACGTCATTTTTCCACTGCCCCTTTAAACAGAAATACACATAGATTTAAAATTTCGACAACACCACAGTTAAATTATAAAGAAAGGATTATTTCAGCCAATTTTCAATAGCAAAGTGGGTGGTCCTTGAGGCTTTTTATAAACACCCTTCCAACATTTGTGTGAAAAGTTGAATAGGAGACCACACAACCACCAAGGATTATGTGGCACTGCTCTAAAGGGGAGAGGGGCGAGAATCAAACACTTCTTGCCCAAGGTTTGTTACTGTGGGATACCATTATGTGAGGTCCTTCAGTTCATATATTATATTGCATTAAATTACATGGAAAGAATGAATAACTGCTTTGTCTTAGACAGAATTACACACTATTTTGCTTCTTGAAGATTGTTAAAATTGGAATAGCGTACCAAACTCAATTCCAAAAAGCTTCAGTATTTAAATCTGGAGTGCATTTGACCTGAGATACATCTTCACATAAAAGACAAGTTTAAAGATCCCTAAGGCTGCAAAGCCAAATACCACAGAAGATTAGGTGTGAGCCAATTACAGTTTCTAGCAACATTAAACCTGCACACGAAACTGTGCAATTCAGTTTTACGTCATGATGAATGTGCAATTTTTCTAGCGTACCCTTTCCTACCTAATATAGTGTAATCTTGAGACAATTAGTTCACAGACAGAACTTTCCTGACATTAACTGACAGCAGAGTCAACCAATCCCAATTTGTGCTCCTGTATTAGGGGAGGATGGGAAAATTTGTCAGACATTTCCACCTGTATCTGCTGACAGAACAAGGAAGGTCACAATTAGGAAAGCTGGTTTCAGTTTCATATGTGAGAACAGATCATAGAATCACATATTGTATGTGCAATATGTACACACTTTTGTTCCAAGATATGGATAAAACCCATCTTGAAGCAAAGAGGTAGCATTGAAAATTAGTCTGAATTGTTGCCATATAATTGCAAGAATGTAGAGTTGAAACTGCTGAGGAAATAATCATACCATGGTCAAAGTCCAGTCAAAAGTCCAGGTATGGGAAGAAAACCAACTCAGTAACAAATGTCACTTGTTTATAGCCAGTACTAAATCCTGTTTAGCTATCCGAGAATTCTTTCAATGCTAGAGTACATAAGGAACTAAAGAATAAGAATATTTAAAATTTAAAGTGATCATCCTTCTACTAAGTTGGATATCTGGCTTTTCATGTGATAACAACAGAGGTACCAAATAAAGTGCTACCGTAATTCTATGTGCATGAATTACGTGTGTGAACTCAGTTGAAACTCCAGATGGATTTAGTGGCTAAAATTCCAGCACTTTGTTCACACCTTTAGCAATTACAGAGGTAAGCTAGAGGATAAAAGCAAAAGATAAAGCTGTTCATTGGAAATAGAGTTCTGATACTAATTGCTTTGGTCTATTCCTTCCATCCCTTCAAAGCACATGATGCGCTTCCAGCAGTTACCCCAATGGCAGCACTACTGTTGGCAACTCTCATGTGCACAAGCTTGAAGCTCCACTGGCGCTTTCACAGTCTCCTCTGCCTGGTGGAAGAGACCTTTAAAACAGTAGAACCACCTGTACTCCTGAACATAACAAATAGAAGAAGGTCTAGAAAGAACTCACTGTAACCAGAATGGTATTTAAATTATGTACTGAAATCATAGGGGTCTTCATCTTGCATTACTGTGTGAAAACACACAACAGGACTCAGCTGTGTACCACTACCTCTAGGAAAGGAACACGACGGGGGTATGAAATATGCAACATTTCCCAGTGGTTCCTTATCACTACCTGTAAAGGCATTGTGCTGGCTTTCAATCAATTCTGATGATTGCCTACTATTAACGTCACTCATTCTCTCAAGTAATTAAGCCACCTCTTTCTTAGATTTGCCTTTGTCTCTCTCTGGCACATTTCCTCATCTAATCCTCTTTTCCAGATGGCATAAGGACGAGAGATAAGTGTTGCTAAAAGTTGCTTAGCAATGCAACACATGCAAGGTTTGGAAATGCTGACGTCCACATAAGCACTATCTATACATCACACATTCATGCAGAGAAACAAAGGCGTGAACAACCAGAGTGACACACAGGCCTCCAGAAAAAACGCCACCAGTTAGTACACAAACAAAGGGGAGCAGGAAAGGGAGAAAAGGAAGAGCTACAGCTTCCAGAGTTGGGCTGGATTACACTGTGGGCTTTTTTGTTTGTGTTTGGTCCTGGTTTTAAACTGGAACGGGAAACTCTGCTTTAAACAAACTAAAATCCTTGAGTAAGGGCCTGTATTTTCTGAGACATACAGCGCATTGGACACAAAGACATTGCAACTCTCTGATAGAGACCAAAACAGAAATACAGAAGTTCATGAAGAACAGTAACTGATGGATGCAAGGTTGTTATCATCAGCAAGGTACCAACCACATAATTCCTCCCAGCCTAAGCATTACTAATGAGGAATTTATTCTGGCAACTGCACAATGTGGACTGATTCTAAACTGTAAGGTAAATGCGTTCATATGGAATGTATTATAGTTAAACCACAATTAAATGTTACGGGTAATAAATAAGAACATTTAGTACATGAACACTAATAATTTCACAAGGTCATACCATCAGATTAATTCATTTCTGCAACAGCCTACTTAAATAGGTTTTCATGACTCACGGTGTGTTTAGAAAACCTGAGATGTTCGGAATTTATTCATTATGGGTGATAACTTTGAAACAACTACTTCTAAAAAAGCAACCAAAGAGCACTAAAGAAATTCACGTGTAGCTTTACTTGGGGTAGTCTCTTACTAAGCAGGATTTTCAAATACTAACTCTGATGGATAGAGGTTTTGTCAAGTTTTATTCAGGAAGTAACATTTTTAATGCTATTTACTCCCAATGCAACGTGGCAAGGCCAAGTGTTCGAATGCGTCTGTTTATGGATCTAGAAGATTTTGTAAATGGGTCGTAAGCACTCATCACTTCTTTTTTATTCCAGTTAACTGATGAGGTTTCCATTTTTCAATTAGTGGCTGTTATATTTTTTATTGAAATTAATTATCTTTATTTCAAATTCAAACTTGCCTGCCTCTAACAGTATGATTTCCACATGCTCTACACATAGGACTGTGTGTGACCTGACAGACTACCTTATTCTCAAAGCAGCATTCACTTCAGAGTCAGACCAAACCCTCAAATTCTGCAGGCACCTCAGCACACACTTTAAATGCATTTCCTCCCTCATTAGTTTTTTCATGGGTTTCTTTCTGGACTGACACTTTTATGAAAACCTTACTTTATTCTTCACTGAACGCCTTTTATTATCCATCTTCTGAAGGGAAGATAACAAGTGAAACCCTGATGATTTCTCTGTTAGGCTGAGTCAGGAAAGCATTCAGTGATGTTTCTCTTTAGCAAGACAGACTACTCTAATGCACGATTTTTCAACAAAACCTCAGTGTAAAATCTAGATAAACTACAGAAATAGTAGTTTGGTTGGATTTGAGGGTTATTTTGCCTTTTTTCCCTTTAGTCTTTATTCGTAAATGAAGACTGCTAATTCTACCTTCCCACTGTCAACTTGTCCTGTTTTATTATCAAGTATCTGCTAAAGATCACAAAAAGCACCACTCAAAAAGGCAATGAAATACACAAATTATTCATTCAGAAACATGTTCAGCATGCTTCCAGGCCACTACTGGGACACAGTAACTTTTAAAATTCACCAGAGCTACAAGTGAAGCACTAGACAGTGGTCCTGTCCACAAGCAACGGATTTAATATAGCTCAACATTTACTAGTGGGGAGACTCATTCACGGCCTTTATATCAGCAGGAGCTTTATTTATATTTTTATATCACATACTCTTATATTCTAATTATAATAGTAATCAAGATTTGGGAAGATTTATTGTGTCTTCCAATTTGGTATCATCCCCTGGTATGCAGTATAATTCTGAGCAATCGAAATTCCAGTGATTTAAATAATTAGCTGAACTGAAACTATGACCCTTACAAACAGGTAACTCTGATGGATTTGGGGGAGACAGAGAACAAAGGCTGCAGGTGAAGCAGCCCATCCGGCTCGCCGCCTGTTCCGAGCGGCTGACAGGTGTACCAAGCAGCAGGCCTTCCTCTGGGAGAGACGGCAAACCAAACACAGCCAACACACACAAAGAAGTGGCAACAGGGACAGAATGGAACACAGCATCTGCTTACTGGGACCTACGCAGCAGCCAGAAATGAGAAATCACAGAAAGGAAACACTTTCATGAAAAAAATGACTGTTTTACTTCATTAACCCCTGCAAACTTAATTTACATGTCATTGTTTTCTTTCATTCTCAGATGTGTGCACATACAAATGCACCAAAACCAGACATGCCACCACGGGTCACTGGTTTGTTTTTTTTGTCTGGTTGGGGGTTTTTTGGTTTGTTTTGGTCTTTTATTTTGATTTTTTATGGGTTGTTTGAGGTTTTTTTTTCTTTAAATCAGCGGCTTTCAGAGGCTTTGGTTTTTTTCTATGTTCTGTAGTGTTCACTTACAGTTCCCATCCTGCATTTCTTGACAACATCTTTACCCATTGTGAAATCGTTTTATGGATAAGCAGTAGACAAATCAGAGTTGTTTGCTATTATTGGACGCCTCTGTTGATACAGTTATTGCTTGTCTACTGGGCATTTAATCGACCTGAGTATCTGAAGGTTCACAAACTACAATATGCTGCTAACTGAAAGCATCCACTTACTAAAAATGTATCACTTGCAGAAGATTGATCTAAAAATCTAGCCCTGTCAGTTAAAACTGAAGAGGAAAACAGGACAAATTAAACATTCATGCTATTATTCAATCTATTTTACAACACATATAAGCAATACTTATATGAGAGCTTGGACTATCTTCCCATGTTCTTTTTGTTCTAGCAGATTATTCCAACGTGTCCAAGGTATTATCTCAGTTAAGGCAAAAACCAATCAGACTTTTTTCAAAATCCCTGCAGTCACACACAGCTCACAAGCACAGAACTATTTGTATGGGTACACTAACTGATCAGCAATGAAGTCTGATATTCACCAAGATGCCTGACCATACAAAAGCAAACTTCGCAACCTCACATGCGAAAGCTTATGAGGACAAAGGGACAGAATTTCCAAATCCTTAACTTGAATTTCTTAGTAACTTGCCCTTCTCTGGGCACTGCACCAAGTCCTACCATTTGTGTTATGACTGGGTTTGCATCCCCTGCGCTGCCCATACATAATTCCTTTAATTAGTTTTCACATTATTTCCTGTTTACTTCCATATTCTGTAGGCTCATGTTTTGCTGGAACTGTGCCTTGATTTTTGTTGGATCTCAGTGCATACTGACCTATTTCCAGATCTGTCAGGAATGTACTGGTATAAACTGAATAAATACTGTGCACACAAGCCCAACGGCTAACGGATCGCATTGGTTTTGTCAATTTTTCATTGACTACAACAGACCATTACAGCAGGTGGTGGATTACTTGTAATGGGTCAAAAATTGCTGCTGAATAAACAAGCAGTACTGAGAATTCTATATCCATAAATTTCATGATTATTATTCTCAAAGTATATTATTGTCAGATTTCTAATCTGAAATGAAAGAAGTGATTGGGCACACTAAAAATTCTGTCAGAGAATGACAGAGCCATAGAATACTTAAGATGAGTGTTGGGGCAGAAAGGAGAATACTACTTACTCTACCACTACCCAGGGGAACGGCTCTACGAGAGATTAAAATTGCAGAAGCACACAGCTGAATCATTCCCCTGTAAGGTGTAGGTCACAGCCATGTTTTAGATCCTTCCTAGAACTCTGGCTAGCAATTTCATAATTCTAGAGTAACAGGCATAAAAAGAACTTTCACCTATTATTTTCCCTGGAAAAAAAAGTATTTATATGCTTTTATTGGTTTTTGGTAAGTTATGTAATTTGAAAGCAGTATATGCTGAGTGAACACTTACATTAAGTGGCTGTCTTTTGTTTTCTCCATAAATACATAATATATAAACAATACATAATACATAATACAAATATTAAATCAATCAACAAGACAAACGTTGACAGTACTGTCAGGATTCATTTTTTTCTGGCCAAAGTATTTTGTCACTTTTAAGCATGGATCCAGTGCAAAATTAAAAATAGCACTGAACACTTACAGCCTCGGAGACAGACCAGTTACTGAACAACTGTAAACCTGAAGAATTTACTAATTCAGTCTCAAAACAGATGCTAGAGAGACACCCAGTGGTACAGAACTGTGTGCACACAATATACATACATAAATATCCTGTCTACAATGTCTCAAGAAGTGAGAAGCTATTATAACACCATCATTTTTTGTTTAACAGTGTTTAGATTATCGTGAATGACAGATAACTATTTTTCTCTCAAGTATTTATCCAATTTACTTACATAATACACTGTATTCCATGTGGTCACCCCTTATTTTCTTTCAGATAGTTGACTGCAGGGGTTCAGCAGGTGGAGAAGTCACCGACCTAACTCACAGAATCACAGATCCACAGAATCACAGAACGACCTGAGTTGGATGAGACCAACAAGGACCATCGAGTTCATAGAATCATAGAATGGTTTGGGTTGGAAGGGACCTTAAAGCCCATCCAGTTCCATCCCTTGCCATGGGCAGGGACGCCTCCCACTGGACCAGGGAGCTCGAAGCCCCATCAAGGGACTGGGCAGCCACTGCTTCTCTGGGAAACCTGGGCCAGGGCCTCCTCACCCTCGTGAAGAATTTCTCCCTAATGTCTTCCCCCTTTCAATGTAAAACTGTTCCCCCTTGTCCCATCACTCCATGCCTTTGTAAAAAGTCCCTCCCCAGCTTTCCTGGAGCCCTTTTCAGTACTGGGAGGCTCCTCTCAGTAATCTCCTTCAGAACCTTCTCCTCTCCAGGCTGAACAACCCCAACTCTCTCAGTCTGTCCTCACACCAGAGGGGCTCCAGCCCTCGAATCGTGTTCACAGTCTCCTCTGGACCCATTCCAACAGCTCCATATCCTTTTATATTGGGGATCCCTGCACAAGACAATCCCAACAGTGTGTCCGAGAGCATTGTCCAAATATTGCCAGGCTTGGGGCTGTGGCTGCTTCCCTGGGGAGCCGTTCCAGTGCTCCACCACCCTCTGCGTGAAGAACCTTTTCCTAATCTCCAACCTAACCCTACCCTGGCGCATCTTCCCGCCATTCCCTTGGGTCCCATCATTTATCACCCTGCAGAGGTTTAAAACACAGACAGATGAGGTGCTTCGGGATGTGGTTTAGTACTGGACAGGTACGGCTGGACTCGATGATCTCAAAGGCCTTTTCCAACCAAGCGTTTCTGTGCTCACTGAGGCTGTGACGGGAACTCGGGAACACCTAACGGGAACGGCCGCTGTACAGGCGGTACCACAGAGCTCAGAGTGACCAGTGAGAGGACCCAGCGCCCGTGTTCGCCCCTCCCCGCCCTCAGGAGCGCACCCGGCGGGGTCCTGCGGCGCGGGGCCGCGCTGAGCCCGCACCTGTTCCCCGCTACCCGGAGCTGGGACAGGACAGGGGAACAGAAATGGCGGCCGCGACCCCTCAGCGCGCGCCCCCGCCCCGGAGCCGGAAGCGCCCGCCCCGCGCGCGCCGCCGCCATGTTGGGCCCGGGGGGCGGGGTCGCGGCAGGAAGGACCCGGCCGGGCGGCTGTGAGTAACCGGAGACCCGGGCGGGGGGAACGCGGGAGGGTGAGGGACCTCGCTGCCCCCGGCTCGGGGTCTCCCCGCTCCCTGGGCTCGGTGCTACCGGCTGCGGGACCGTCGGAGGGTGCCTCTTCCCCCGCGCCGGGCCCGGGGCCCTCGCCCTCCTCACCGGGTCCGTGCTCGAGCCCCGGCGGCCTTCGAGCGCTCTGAGCTCGGATGGAGGCGAGGGAATCATGGAATGGTTTGGGCTGGAAGGGACCTTAGAGCCCATCCAGTTCCACCTCCCTCGGCCAGGGGCGCAGGGGATGCTTGGGACGGGCACAGCGCTGCTGCTGGGGCCGTGGGTGAAACTAAATAGGGCCTTTTTGGGGAAAAAAAAAATTTGCTCAGGCTTTGGGTTGTTTCCCTGTGGTTGTCCAGACACACTGCCAATAGAATCATAGAATCATGGAATCACGGAATGGTTTGGGTTGGAAGGGACCTCAAAGCCCATCCAGTTCCACCCCCTGCCATGGGCAGGGACACCTCCCACGGGATCAGGGGGCTCAAAGCCCCATCCAGCCTGGCCTGGAACACCTCCAGGGATGGGACAGCCACCACTGCTCTGGGCAACCTGTGCCAGGGCCTCCCCACCCTCACTGTGAAGAATTTCTTCCTGATGTCTCATCTAAATCTTCCTCTTCCAATTTAAAGCCATTCCTCCCATCCTATCACTGCATGCCCTTGTAATAAATCTTTTCCTCTATGAGATAAGGAAACTTCTATGAAAAGTAATTTTTTTGTTTGTTATATGCTTCATTTGTGTTTAAAATTTAAGAAAAATATAGATTACGTTCATAGAGTTGTCTGAAATTTCTGCCTCTCTTTGTATGTGATTATCTGAGGCATAAGTTAAATGTCTTTACTGCCTCAAGTCCTGTCATTTTAGCCTAGACAAAGGGAGGCTGAGGGGAGACCTCATTACTGTGTACAACTGCCTGAAAGGAGGTTGTGGTAAGGAGGGTGCTGGTCATTTCTCTCACGTAACAAGTGAGAGGAAATGGCCTCAAGTTGTGCTAGGGGAGGTTTGGATTGGGTGTTAGGGAAAATTTCTTCACCAAAAGGGTTGTCAGGCACTGGAACAGCTGCCCAGGGCAGTGGTGGAGTCACCATCCCTGAAGGTGTTGTAACGGACGGGCAGATGAGGTGCACAGGGATGGTTTAGCAGTGGACAGGTACTGTTGGACTCGATCTCAAAGGTCTCTTCCAACCAAACAATTCTGTGATTGTCTGATTTTTAGGAACACAGCCATGCAGTGGTATTTTTCATGATATTGCAAGAACACTTGTGGTAAGGATCTCGTTGAAGGTCGTGCATTCACCTACTTAGTGTTTTTCAGCAGAAACAAACATTTTAGTATTATTTTGTTCTAGTAGCAGACTGTGTTCTGCTAGCAGCAAGCTACTAAATTGTTTGTTATGCTAATCTTTGTATATCTTTCTGATTATTGGCTTTGCTGAAATGGCTGAAGGGTTATCATAACTCATGCTGAACGGTCAAGTCTTGTGTTACATTATGAAAGAGGGATTCCACTGTTTAGATTTAATTATTCCCTTAAACCAGTGAGATCTGACTTGTGTCCTTAGCTCTAAACTACCCTCAAAGCAGCGTCAAAGACTGCTTTTCTTCATAATTGTCTAATTGCGGATGTTCTTTCCATGAAGTTTTAATGTGATAAGAAATAGTAAGTTAAATTCTAAGCTGTGTCATGTGATGTACTTCAGTGTGTGCTGCTTAAACTGAGCCAGTGAGAGGCCGCCTTTCGGTATAAGAGCCCGTGTTAGCTGGTTGAGTTTCTTGGCTTGCCATGGGAGAACTGTATGTATGAGAAACAATCACTCGTAAATGCATAAAATGTAGGGGTTTACACCAAATGAGATTCCTACTGCATCATGAAGCCATCAGTAACCTTACAGACATGATTCTTCACTTGACCTGCATAGGTTAACATGCACACGATTGTAATGTCAGGTCCACTTATAGCCCGTATTTGCTATGGATGTATCTGTAAAATTAATGTTGAGCATATGAGACTGATCAGTAGAATGAATATCTTTTTGACACAGCTTTATGTTTCAGGACATTTAAAAAAATAGAACACATATAAAGCACAGAACTATGTTCAGCCAACAATGCTGAGTAACAGCTTCTGCAGTGCCATGAATGGGGAGAATGATGATTGCTTCCTTTTGCCTGTAATGAAAAAGTCCTGATCAGTATTGTAGGAGTTTCCATTTGATTTTTTTTTCTTTTTAGCTGCAACTTGAAGTAAACTGGACTGAAGCTCCTGAAGCCTCAGATTGAATCCCCTTGTCCTTTGAAGTCCTTTTTTCTACTCACTAATTGTTCCATAAGATGTAGTTTTCAGATATTTGCAGAAAAAATGTACAACTTCGAGGTTCTGTGCCTCGCCAGATTGTCCTTGGTCTGAAATTACTTTTTGCAGCAGTCACTGTATTGCAGCATCTAAGATGATTTACATTTTTCTGATATAGTAGTGTTTCAAATTTCTTTACTAGCATCGGGGGCTCTTGAGATACTAATACAGGGCTGAAAGTACTCTTGCTATCCCAGAGTTCTGTAGTCCCACCCACAGATGAGTCCAGGAAGTAATGTCAGGGATTGCTCTTGGTGATGTGGCAAAAATGTTTCTGTTCAGAATCTATTTTATTTTGTTTGGTTTTTATCTTGAAGTGAACTGTAAAACTTTGTTGAACCTAACTGGGAAGAAAAATAAAGGTCTTAAATTGGTAGCAGAAGCTTGTACTAAAAATAATCCCCGTGGCTGTTTTTTTTAATTCAAGTTTAGAATCCTGGCCCCTTTCCTGTGCAGTTTTGCTCATGCATAAAACTTTTCTGTGACCTCAGAGCTCTTCACATTGGAGAAAAATATAAACTCATTGAATAATTCTAGCAGTGGGCAGTGCTTTGGTTTAGGTTTTTTGTCTGCAAACACTCGTATACAGAGTCCTGAATTTAAACTTCTCTGTCTAGTTACTCAGTGCTTAAAAATCCTAAGCAGTTTTAAAACAATGTTTATTTTGGTTTGGTTCTTTGCCTTTAGAAACTGAGGTGATAGGAGGGTGGTCCTCCAGTTCATATCTCAGTGCTTAGATGTTGTAACGCAGCTCCAGCTTTCTCAAGGTGAAGATGTCTAACAGGGCTCATTCCCACATTTCTGTATGGACTTGTTTGTTCTCTCCCTAAAACGGATTGGATCTTCTCTTGCCTTTGTAAAATTCCCTGTTCTTCGCTATCTTTACAATTTATTATGGAATAAATGTCCTCCTTTAAGAAAGCTTAATTAAACATAATTTGTTTCAAACAGGGCAATCCAAAAGAGCATCACCTGTACATCCTGGCTCAGATCATGTATTGTAAAACTTCACTGAACTTTTTTGTTTTAAATGTTACCTCTGTGTCTTGTTTTGTTTCCACAGCAACCATGTCAGAAGGGGACAGTATTGGTGAGTCTGTTCATGGGAAGCCTTCTGTGGTCTATAGATTTTTCTCAAGACTTGGACAGGTTGGTTTTCTGTAGGGTTTTTCTGACTCTGTTAGAGGCAGGTCTCAATGAAGGTCATTAAACTCATGACTTTTTTAGATGAGTTGTTGAGTTACAAAAATCTGTACAAAAGATTTCTTTTGAAGCCTTTTAAAAATGGATACAAATATACTACATAGCTTAATGGAAAATTTAATGTGCTTATATATGCCATTCTACAGTGAGAATATATGTTGTTAGTGTCAAAAACAAGGAGTGACCTCAGATTTCATGTTAGATTCATCTTAAAGAAACTTGCATAAAATATTGAAAACGTAAGTTGTTTTACAATGCAGCAAATATTAGGAATTTTTTTTTGCCTTTGTAAAAATCTAGAACTTTTCAAAAGCTATATGTTTATGTTTTATTCAGTTTATTTGTAATATTCAAATGTATCACTTTACTCTCCTCCCCACAAATGCTTACCATTTCTAATGCTACCCTCTAATAAACTTTATTCATTGTGCATCATGTGTTTTACAGATGTACACTTTGTATTTCTTCCTAGATCTACCAGTCCTGGTTAGACAAATCTACTCCATATACTGCAGTGCGATGGATTGTAACTTTGGGTCTGAGTTTTATCTACATGATTAGAGTTTATTTACTGCAGGTAAGAAAACTAGGTTTCCTGTTAAGTAGTTCTCGATATCATTACTGTTCTATTTTTTGTGTTAAGGGAGTTTCTGAAGTATGGTATTACTTCTATTACAGTAGAAGATAAATGAGTCTGAAGAAAGAACACCTCTTGTTGGTGTTTAAGCTCACTGCTTCAGAGTGGAGAATGCAAATGCTTGAGGCTGTTCATCTGATGGCCACGGAAAGTGGAAATAGTCCATTAGTTCTGATGATGTTACATAGTAAACCTCTGAAAACTGTTGCAATCAAATTTTTGCTTTTATTTTTAAAGCCGTGTAACGACGTGTTCAGGAGCAGTGGTTACTTTCTGTCATGTAAACTATGAAGAACTGCTTTTTCAGCATTTTTGTAAAAGCAGGGCACTTCTCCCTCACTAGGTGCCTCTGTTCCATGCCAGTCTGGTTAAGAACTTGGGAATTCTTATTTCCCCAGACTCAAGATTAGAGACTGAATGTGAAAGTCATGCAGGTGGCAGTAATGGGAAGATTTAAGGAACTGAAATTCAAAAAGATGATTAAAAGAGTGATGGTTTTATGCTGTTTACATCTTTTATGATGTCTAAATCTTGAACATAGACACTGGAAGCCCAAGAAAAGCTTTCCTGTTAAATCCGTCAATGCATGAGGGATTTGCACTACTTCCATGTTCTAAGGCTTCTTTTGATTAATATGTTAGGTTTACAGTAGCATACCTTAGAAAACACATAGCTTAAAAAGGCTCATAGATTTGTTTTTTAATCTTGCTTATTTATATTGCAATATTTTTAGTCAATATTTAGGTAGCTGTAAATGAAAACTTTTATCTGTCAGTACTCAAATAAAAGAAATAGATCTGTAAAGGCAATTTCATTTTCTTGTAGAGTCAGAATTCTTTTATGCAGTGAGCGTTGTAGATTCTTTTTTTAACAAGTCCTGAAGAAGTTTTGTGTTATTGTGAGTATATAGAAAAGTGCTTCTTAGGGAAGCTAAAGAAACAGGTTGTTTATTTTGTTGAAAATCTGTATCTGAAAATGGTTTTCAGGAAGACTTTAACCTTTGCTCTTTTTTCCTCCCCGCTTCAGGGTTGGTACATTGTGACATACGCCTTGGGAATCTACCATCTAAATCTCTTCATAGCTTTCTTGTCGCCAAAGGTAGACCCCTCCTTAATGGAAGATTCAGGTATGATGAATAGTTTATTTTACAATAACTTTGAACTTAGTCAAACTTCGACCTCTTTTTTCTCTGATACAGTACTGTAAGATGCACAATTTTCACATAATGTAATTTTAGACTTGCAGAAAAGTCTCTATAACTTGACATCAGGTGTTACTATAAAATTTGTCTCTCTCTTTTTTAAGACAATATTCCATATTGTATTAGTTTTCTGTATTTTGAAGGAAGGTTTATGTGACTGAAATTCTCCCCAAAATAACTCAAGTGACCTGACACTCATTTCTGTTATCTGGAGACCAAATATGGTGAAAAATCATTGTGAGTTTGTGGTTTGTGTCTTTCTGTTTTTCCAGATGATGGTCCTTCCTTACCTACAAGGCAAAATGAAGAATTCCGGCCTTTCATTAGAAGGCTCCCAGAGTTCAAATTCTGGTGAGTGGATCCGTCTGCCCATGCTCTTTTTGTGAAAAACACCAATATCTGCAGTGAATTAGTGGTAACTGGGGTTGAAGGATTAATTGTTAACATTGTTTTTAAGGCACTCTGCCACTAAAGGAATCCTGGTTGCTATGACATGTACATTCTTTGAGGCTTTCAACGTTCCTGTTTTCTGGCCAATCCTCGTGATGTACTTCATTATGCTATTCTGTATCACGATGAAGAGGCAAATCAAGGTAATTTCCCAAGAACAGACAGTTGTGATGTCAGAATTTACAGTGTTGCTCAAAACTGTCCATCCAGTTGAGCGCTTCAGAGGTATTAAATTTATCACACTTCTTTTACTGGAGGAACCTGAGCGACCAACTTGAATATTGGTTCAAGTGTTGGATATTTGCAACTTTGAGCAAGTACTGACAATGGGAAACAAAAATACCTGGTAAAAGAAGTATTCATACACTATATTAGAAAATTTTATGCCTGTGTTCAAGCATAAAAGGATCAAGTTTTTGATCCTTTTGAGCCTTAATTTCTCATTCATTTCCTGTCTTCAGTTAACTGTGGCTGTTTTTAATGAAAAGGTCTCATAGGGTCTCTGATGAGTGAAAGGGGAAGTTCTGACAAGTCAGTATGAGAAAGAAGAGGGAGGGAAAAGGAGAAGAAGAACATAAGCAAGTCGTTTAGACTGTTTTAAACAAATTAGTTATAGTTTGGTGGCATTTTAAAAAGAGAACCAGTTTTATACCCAGACACTCAGAATTTTGGATAGTTACTGTTATTAAAAGTTGTAAATTAAAGAGTAGTAAAGAATTAACCCCTCTGTTCTCTTCGGTTTCCTGTGATCCCCCAGTCAGTAATTTTCACTGTATCGTATCAGTTGTTTGGTACCCAAATTTGACATTTATAAGGTTGGGCTCATACCCCTATTTAGACATAAACTGGTGTCTGATTAGCTGTTTCCATTAACTTTACAGTACTAAGAACTGTCTTTCTAGAGGACGTGGTAATTTACAATGTGCATTATAAAACATTTTTGAATTATTATCTGATTTCTTGCCTTAAAAATTGATCTTTTCTCTCTACAGCACATGATAAAGTACAGATATATACCCTTTACACACGGCAAGAGGAAATACAAAGGGAAAGATGATGTGGGAAAGACCTTTGCGAGCTAGAAGATGCAATCAACCAGTCGACCAATTCTGCTTCTCACTAAAGGAATGGTTTTGAGCCATTGTAACAATGCCTTTTTTCTTCATAAAAAATGATTAACAGAGTGGTGACAAAGCAGTTGAATTTTCATTTTATGAGGATCTTGCTATTTTTATCTGAAATATCAGTTTCTTGAAGAAACTGGCATTCTAACCAAATTGCATTGAGTTTATCATCTTTTGTAAGAAGTTGGAGAAACTTTCAATCATCCCATGGATTTGGGATAACATATTTCTTTCAAGATCCATTGCACTGGAGGAATTAATGGCTTAGAGTTGGATATTTTACATAGTTCTCCTGCTCAACATCACCCTGAAGTGCTGTGCACATACGTGGAGGAAAAATAAGATGGCACACACGATGCTGTTTTCTGCTTCATGGCTGTGTGCTGTTTTAATAGAGAAATTCAGTAGATCTAAATAGATGCAGAACTTGAGCCAGTTTCCTAAATGCATGGTATTACTGAGTTACAACCAAACAAATATAGGTAGGAATAAACAAGCTATTAAATTATGGGGTTTGCAGTAAGGAAAAAATACTCATCTAGCTTCTGAAGTAACTCGGTTGTGTTGGGTTTTAATGCCAGTTTCACCATTGCATCTCCAAGCAGATGCTAAAATTGGGCTTTTTCAGGATGACCCCAAACTTTATTCAAATTCTATCACGGTTTCATCTGAGGACCTGGAATTATAAAACTGTATCTTAATTGTTATTACTTGGAGTTTCTTTCATTCTTAAGGGTTTCTTGATTAATTTAAGTTGACTTCATGCAGCCCCTCCAGAATACACCCAAACTGGTCATGGCAGACACACGGTGTGGGTTTTTCATTTTCTATGGGGAAAAAAATGAGATAAATGACCTGCATGTAAACTTTTTCATGTGATACAATTGCAGTTTTATTAAGTGACTTTTTAATTCCACGATTTATTAAAAGACAGTGTCCCCCTTTACTTGTTCTCTATCTTTATATGCATATATTGATCTCACAGTATTCACGGCTCCTTTTCAGTAACGGTTACCTTCAGCTTATCTTCATGCAATGACTTTTTCAACTCTTCAGGGAGTGTTCACTTGCAGAAAGTAGGGAAATACTAGTTCTTTGAAGGGTGTGAATGGAGAAAAGTGGCAACAGACACCTAATTGGAAAATGTATGTAGGAACCCTTTCTTCTGATTTTGTCAAATGAAGTCATGGAGCTCTGGAATTCAGCCTTCAGTAATCCTGGTAAAATGAGGGGTATTTTTAGTTCATGTTGACCTCTTGGGTTTTGTTTGTTTGTGTGTGTTTGTTTAATTAGCAGTGTGGAAGCTAGTGATGTCAAAATTTAAAATTATTGAAACACAGTATCAAGAAAGGGCCTTATAAAAAGTCCTGATCACAGATGTTTGCAGTTCATTGCCTAAAAAACTGAAAGCCCCAATGTGGAGAAGGTGTTGTCAGGTTTGCTGGGGTTTCTGACTAATATGTGCAAATTAGGGTGAAAAATATGATGTTTATTATATTTACTAATATTAAATTTAGAACTGGGATGACTCTTACTGAGGAACAGTGTTAATGACACTTTTTTACCTCCACTGTATTTTGAATGTTGGTGGCAGCTTGAGATGAATGAGATGGCAGCTTGAGGTCGAATGCCTTCTCGTTCTTGGGTACGCAGGGATGCTCTGCGTTCAGTGGGATGAACAGTTCTCGAATGTGGATTGTAGATGATGCTAGGACAACAGTATAATTCCCTAGCAGACTCGCAGCACCTAAATGCTTTTCTTACTGTTTTCTTAGGAAGGAGATCAGACAGTGATTTCCTTAGGTAGCCATGTTTTGATTCATGATAGGGACCATTTTTCTTCCACTGTTGCCTTGACAGTTTTAAATAGCTGAGGCATGCTTACAAGTTTTCTGGTGTCAGAAAGGGATGGTATTGCAGCTCTGAACATCACTTTTGTACAATAATGATGAAGTGTTTGCATAGTTACCAGCAACTATTTTTTTCTTCTATTTATAGATATGATGCAAAGTTAAACTAGTTTTAGTGGAGTTTTATGATAACACTTGAAGATTTAATTGTTAACTAGCTAACCAATAACCACCTTAAAGAAGTGCTCTTACTGTAGCACGCCTCCCCTTGCCACCTCAAGTCCGTATTCAGTGCCATCTGTGAGAGATTCATTGAAACTGTAACTCGTGATCCACAGAGTGGATCATCTGGCTTCTTCTCCCCGTCTGTATTTATGGAATACAAATAAATTAATCTTGTACAGTTTCTATTGTGCAAGAATGACAAGGTATGTTAAAAACCAACAATCTTCTTTTTCCATCCTTCTCTGAATACTGAACTAACAATAACTTACGGGAATAAACCTTGATGAGGAGATGATGCTGAATCCCTCCTCCTTTATGCTGCAAAATACTGGCTTAGCTGCCATAGCCCCTGTGCCATAAAGAGGGGAGGGCCTTGTGGCTGAAGGCAGCTTCTTCCCTATCTGCATTACACTGTAGAAAAGACCCCACAGACACCACTCACACTGACTGAAGCTGACAACTTTATGAAGGAGAGCTGAGGCCCTTGTGAAACAGAATAGGTTTTTCCTTTACAGTTGATAGTGACGTAGGTAGATCAGTTTCTGAGGATGAAACTTCTCTCTGCACAGTGGACATTCTGTCTACAGAAGAAAAGAAATTAGATAAACATACTGAATTGCTGCATTTGAAAGTTAAAAAAAAATCAAAGTATTACTGTGTTGCTACTTTTAGAAAATAATCTGCACCCATAATTACACTTTTTCAGTCCAGTCTGTGGTTCACACTTAAAGCATTCTAAAGTAGCCTTATTTAAAGAGAAACTTGAGGTGACGTGGGTGCTTAACAGATGAATTTACCCCTGCTGCAGTTTCCCTCATTCCCAGCTTAGTGATCAGTTTTCTGAAGGGAAGCCCCCACGAGCTCTCAGTTCTGCATCCCCTTGTCCTGAACTTGCAAGTCCAGCTGTCTCTTTCAGAAACAAACAGCTGCTAGCCTGAAGGATGCGAACTGGAGGGGTGGGCAGTGTGGCTTGTGTAATACAAACTATCTATCTTTTTTAAAAGGATTAAATGAATCCTTAATGGATGAAAATTCAGTTGTATTTCACTAACCCAGAGTAAAATCCAAGTTTAAATTACCCTGCATAAGAGTTAGCTCAGTTTGGTTGTAACTATTCCTTTTTACTGGAAATCAGGTGGAGAAGGCTTCAGAATATTATTGCTTTTATTGTTCCTTTGCAATCAGAACTATAGCCTAGGTCTGTAGATGAAGGAATTATCTTCATGTCTGACTTCCACAGGATTGCATCTCAGTGGCTGGGACAGAAAACTGCTCACCTTATTTACCTCATCTATTTAATGCATAGTTATTCAGATCTAATAACATATATATGTCCTGGTATACCTTTCTGTGGGGATTTTGAGTGCCTTAGTGAGAACAAGGACATTATTTCAACACCCATGCTGGCAGGTATTTTCAAGTAGAAATTTCATCACGTTTCCCCCTTCCAGCCTCCCTTTATCCTCTATACTTACTCTGGTGTTACACCACTCCATGATGCATTCCCAGCAGAAGAGGTGCCCACAAGGTGTGGCTGTCGTATGTCTCCTTTCTTCCAAACACAAAGTGCAGCGGGAGTGACGCCCAGTAGTTCTTTCTGTGGTCATATTCCTAATTAACATAATTATGTATTACTTAATTTTATTTAGCCTGATTGTAAGAAATATTAGCACAATCGCTATCTTCAAGTATTAACCCTTTTTGAGAAGCTCTCAAAAACATGAAAGCAGAGCATGAGATCAAAGAGATGCTTAAAAGTGAGGAATGCATCAAATGTCACATTCCATTGGGTTCTATCTCAAGTTGAGGTGTCACACCAGTCTCCTCCCTGCTCAGCAAAACTATTACGTTTCCCACTGTTGCCTCCTAGTAAGTAAAAATGATCATACTTCTGATGTGCAAGGTTGCGGTGTCGTTTCCATTCCTGCCTTGCTCTCTGCCTCTGTTTGAAGCTGTACATCTGGACACCAATCGTTAGCAGCAGATGGAATAGTGAAATTATTCCAAGAAACTTGTAACTTGTTCGAATGCTCTGATCGTCTCCTTGCACTCCTCCAAAATGCAGCTGCGTAGGTCACAGAGACGGTTATTTGGTTTTATGAAACTGCCCCCCCTTCTCCCCATATTAATAAACTCAATTTGGGATTCTCATTTCTCTCAAAAAAATTGACTTTTCTAGGACTTATTACCCTGCTGTGTCTCAGGAAGTCTGATATGTCCTGGATGCGCTCAGTCAGTCAGACTACCCTCAACTGCTGTTTGTGGAAAGATCACTTGTCAAATCGTCTGTCTGTCCATCAAAACTGCTGCTTTAAACAGTTTTGCTTCATTACGTAGCTCTAAGCAAATAGTCAAACACCTATTTTCCACATTGACATTGGGAATTGTTGAGGAGTTCTCTGTACACATTTCTGGGCCAGTGGCTGATGCGTTTTGGAGAGACTTATTGAAAAGGCAATGTCAAATTAAGATCTTCACATAGAAAAATGCTACCTAAACTGTACTGATTTCTGTTCAAAACTGTATTTAAATTTTTCCCATGGATTTATCTTACTTTTTGTGTGTTTGTAGAGGACAGACTGGACTAGACACTGTTCTAAAGTTACATAGGGTATTAAGTTCTGAAAATGTATTAACGTTTCTTAGCCATACAACTGCAGACACACAACCCCTCTATGTTGTATTCAACATTTCACTCTCCTCCAGTCTGCTCTGCCCATATCATAATCAACTAGAGCCAAATTCTGTATCCCTTTTACACACATGACATCGCAAAAGAAGCCAAAATACCGCAGTGGACACCCATCTTCAGACAAGAAATATATCCACTTACGTATGTGATTCCTGTGAGTCTCTTAGAGAGGTGATAGAAAGTGCCCCGTATGTAGAACACTGCTAGGTGCAGTCGATGGAGCAAAGGTATGCAGTGTTTCAGAGCATACACCATTTGCAAGACTATCTTCTTTTGCTGTTCTGTAAGGTCCCCAACTTGCTTCTGTATCCAGTTTCGAATTAAGGTCCTACTGGATAAGCCAAGTGCTGGGTTGCTCTGTGAGGCTCTGGACTCGTCCGCTTCTGTCTGCAACTCATGTTCCAAATGCAGTAATGCCTTTTCTAAGCAGTATGGAATTACTGTATGGAGAGAGATGAAGATGGCCCGTCGAAGAAAAGAGGGCACCCTTTTCTTGGTGGGGTCCACTTGAACAATGTTAACGTACTCTTCACCCAGCGTCTGATAACCTGAACAATGCATGGAATAGAACATAGGCAGGGTGAGACAGCAATTGCAATGTCATTGTCTGTGCGGCTGAGCAGTGGAGAGCGGCTGCTCAGGGGAACACATAACAGGACCCACAATGATTACTGAACTCCTGTTTCTGCAGGACAACCCCAAGATTCACATCGTGTGTCTGAGAGCATTGCCCAAATGCTTCAGGGATACTCTCAAGCTTGGTGCTGTGACTGCTTCCCTGGAGAGCTATTACGGTGCTTCACCACCCTCTGCCAAAAGACTCTTCTCCCAATATCCAGCTTAACCCTTCCCTGGCACGGCTTCCTGCCATTCGCTCCAGGGTCCACAGAGAAGAGCTCAGGGCCTGCTCCTCCTCCTCCCCTTGTGAGGAAGCAGTGAACTGCGATGAGGTTCCGCTCAGTTTCCTCTTGTCCAGGCACAACCGACCAAGTGACTTCAGCCACTCCTCACTGCCTCCCCTTTAAACCCTTCCCCAGCTCCGTGCACTCCTCTCGACAGTCTCCAGTAGCTTCAGATCCTTTTTACCCTCTGGCACCAGAACTGCCCCAAGTGCTCAAAGGTGGGGCGTCCCCAGCGCAGAGCGGAGCGGGACAATCCCCTCCCTCGCCCTGCTGGCGATGCCGTGCTGGATACGCCCCAGGACACAGTTGCCCCTCTTGGCTACCACACTGCGGGCTCCTGTTCAACTTGCCGCCGCCCAGGACCCCCAGATCCCTTTCTGCGGGGCTGCTCCCCGGCCACCCACTTCCCCGCTCTGCCCGGGACGCCCAGAGCTGCCACTCAAAACAAATCAACTACGGACACTGCCAGCACCTGCAGCCAAAGAACGGCAGCGCCCAGGACACAAAGCTCACTTTCCACAGCTCCAAGTCCCATCCAACCTGGTCCTGAACACCCTCAGGGATGGGGCAGCCACAGCTTCTCTGGGCAACCTGTGCCAGGGCCTCCCCACCCTCGTAGGGAAACATTTCTCCCTAAGATCGTGTCTCCGTGTGACGTTCGCGACCGCGGTACCTGACAGAGTGGTGAGGACGAAGTAGGTAACATCAGAGAGCAGCTCCACCTCTCTCCTCCACTCCAGCCACTTCCTGGGGCCTGAGGGAGGCAATCACAGAATCGCTTGGTTGGAAAAGACCTTCGCCGCCTCCCCAGCCCCGCCGACGGAACCCTTGAGCCCCGTTACCCGCCAGCCCGTGCAGCGCAGCGCCGGCCCCGCTGCGCAGCCCGCTGCGGTACAGCTCGTCCTTCTGCCCGCACCGCACCAACCGCGCCGGCCCCGCCGCCGCCGCCATCTCCCGCGCGGGGCGGGACGCCGCCAGCCGCCGCCATCACGGGCCGCCCCCGGGCGGGCACTGGGGAGGGGCCTCGGGAAGGGCGGGAGCGCCCCCCTCGCCCCCTCCCCTCCGGCTGCCCGCGCGCGCGCCTGTGGCAGAGCCCGCGGAGGGCGGGAGCGCGCCGCTGGGGGCCGGGGGCTCTGCATCGTAGGAGCTTGGAATGGTTTGGGGTGGAATGGACCTCAAAGCCCATCCAGTTCCACCCCCTGTCATGGGCAGGGACACCTCCCACTGGATCAGGGGGCTCAAAGCCCCATCCAACCTGGCCTTGAACACCTCCAGGGATGGGGCAGCCACCACTGCTCTGGGCAACCTGGGCCAGGGCCTCCCCATCCTCGCAGAGAAACATTTCTCCCTAAGATCTCATCTCAATCTCCCCTATTTCAGCTGAAAACCGTTACCCTCATCCTCTCCCTGCACTCCCTGATCAAGAGCCCCTCCCCAGCTTTCCTGGAGCCCCTTTCAGCCCTGGGAGACTGCTCTAAGGTCTCCCCAGAGCCTTCTCTTCTCCAGACTGGACAACCCCAACTCTCCCAGCCTGTCCTCGTACTCTCCAGCCCTTGGATCACCTTCGTGGCCTCCTCTGGACCTGCTCCAACAGTTCCAGATCCTTCTTGCATTGGGGATTCCAGAAATGGACACAGGATTCCAGGTGGGGTCTCACTAGAGCACAGTCAATACATTCATTTTTCTGAAACACATTTCTTGTTTTTTTTCTTAGCGGACTCTAATGTAAGGTTAGTCATAAATTCAGATTTTAAAATGCTTCAGTGAAGGGGAAGTTAAACATTTATGCAGAGTAATTGAGTTATTTGAGAAAACTATGTTCACTCAGATTAAAACAGATGCTTTCCAGGAGAGTTTACAGACTAGTATTGCAGTAACTCACCTGAAAGTAACGGGAAAGAAATGGAGCTTGTCCTTTTTTTTTCTTCTCGGTGCTGAGGAGCAGAAATTCTTCCTACTGACAAACATGAACACAAGTAAACTGGATATTTTCAGTCCTTTAGTTCTCAGTAGTTTGTAATTAGCAACACAGCTTGTGACATCAAAGCTCTAATTTAACTGCACTAAAAGTTGTAAATTACAGATACAGCTGTGATGAATCTTACACTCAAGTAATGCATTCCTATCCCCTCCCTCCTTGCTCCAGGTACAACTCATTTTTGTTTTGTAGTGTATGGAAGGGGGTATAACGTAAATGAAATTGCAGATTGTTTGATCTGTAGCCATAACACCAATGCAATTAAGGAAAAACATTAGAACATTTTACTCAGTAAAACAGTAGAGGGAGTAACTGTATAACAAAGTATCCAATGTGAAATAGATATGGAACGTGGAAACTCCGCACCTAGTGTGCACTTCCCACTTAAATCTTGATGTATCATGGTGATTTGATATGTCCCAAGTTAAGATACTTAAAACTGCTACCCTAAATTGTACCATTTTATGAAAAAAACCACAAAACTAAAACCAATTAACAAATCTTTGGATCAACTTGTTCAGAAATTGAGTTCACTTTGTACACCCATATGTATTGATTTTTATTTAAAGTGAGAACTGTTATTTCCCTGCTATCTCATGTCTCCAACAGTTCAATTGTTAAGCAAAATGCTGAACAGGGGAAGACTATAGCTAAAATTAGGGGACTCGGTAACTTTATCACCACAAAAGTAGTGGTGGTTATTTCAGCATTGCAGAGGCAGTGGAATAAGTGTATCCTAATCATTCCTGCTGGCTGTGAGAGGTAGTATTTTCTTTGTCTTGTGTCCTATGATTTCATTCAGCAATCAACAGGTTAATGTCTCTTAAATCAGGTGCACCTGAAGAAATTGGAACATAATTGGAACATAAGAACACTGCAGTGTTCTCCTGCAGGTGTCAGTCTAAACTCAAACTTGTGTTTATTCTGCATATTTCAGGTAGTCTAAGTTCTCTTTCTTTTTGGAGAATAATGATTTTGAAAGAGTTGAGTTGTTCTGTGAAAATGGATTTGTAAATGATCCCTTCTTGATAGCCATGTGAATGTGACATGAGATGGCTCCCGTTCCAGTGTGATGCAGTGTTTCTGTGTATTGGTGTAGCTGAAGCACACTTCCCTCTTGCAGGAACCTTTATCAATCTGTATTTGCAAATGTTGTTTTCTTTTGTTTTATTTTTTCTTCCTACTGTGTATAAAGTTTAGATTTTCTGAATGTTGACCTCTGTGTTGTTTTACACTGAGATTTTTTTACCTGTTTTCTTTACAGAATTTGTAATGCATAGAATTTGGGTTAATGAATACTGCAACACTTGTGGACAATACTGTTTTGTACAATGAAGAACATATAATCTGTCAAATAAGAACATGCGTTCATTCCTTTGTGGGGACACACAGCCCCCAGACAAAACCTCCCAACACAATTATTGCTGGAACTGAGGAGCAGTAGAGGGAAATTCTACAATTAGAATGATTTACCACCCCGTCAGGAAAAAGAAAAAAGCTGTTTCGTATGGTCTAGGATTATTCCTTGTAGGTCTGGGCCAAACCTGCTTCTCCCATAGATTCCATCTCCTGGCAAAACCAAAATCAAAAGTTGAAAGATTGAGAATGAGAGAAGTGGCTGCTGGTCTGAGTGCAGGCAGTACAGCTAGTGTGGTCTTGTAAGGAGAAGAAATATGCAATATATTCACCAAAATAATAAACCAGGACTTTTTCCTAACCTAATACTGTGCAGTTGAGTGTATTTATATGAAAAAAACCCACAGCAGCCTTACTTTAAGGATCTGAGGTTCTAGTACTTTCCAAATGCTGCCTACTAACCTGGTGAAAGTCTCTTTAACGCACCTTGTTATGAGAGTTTTTATATAGATATTGACCCTCTGTAATCCTTTACTGATGGGATGGTTCAGCTGATGCTGGAAGTGCATGGTCAGACACCCTGAGACTGACATGGCTAATTGTTCCCTTCCTCACGTACAGCCAGACCAGGCTAACGCTGATTGTTACCAAGGGATCTGCAAGAAAAATCTATTTCTTCCACTTTGTACTCCAATTGGTATTGGCAACTGCAGAAAATTGCTGTATAATTAAAATGTAGCTGCTGTGTTGGAGCTAAGCTTTGCAAGACAAACGTCTCTGCAGGCTTTATGGCCATTGTGCGCTTCTCCACATTTCCTTACAACAGACACGATAAGGGACTGCGCTGCCTCTCTGATCTTACCATAAGGAAGTCCAAAATGTAAAAAACCTCAGTGCACAGTACTGATTAACTTTTCCTCCTACATGTTGCTCGCCTGTGCGTTATTAAATATGGTTTTCCCTCTGCAGACCTGTTAGCATAGAAGAGGTTTGGAGTGCAGCAATGGGCAGATGTTTCAGCTTCCAACCTGAAGAACAGGTTCTGCAGCCGGAAAAGGAACCACATGTCTGTTCGGGATTGTTTAGCACCCTCTGATTCCTTTGCCTCCTCCCACTTTGAACTTGTTACCCTGGAGCCGAACTGTTTGAATAAGGACTGTAAGAGCTGCTTTGTGATCAGTGAGCTGAGAACCCTCACATGTAAAGCGTAGGGGCGGAGCGTTCCCACCCAGACTCCTCGGTTCCCTCCCCTCCTCTTTTTGTCACTTATGAAGGTCCCGATGCTCTATGCAGAGAAGCCGGGACACCTCGTCTGCACTGCCCGGAGAGAAGAAGCAAAGGTGTGGGGGGGGTTTGCTTGCTTTTGTTGTATTTTAATTTGCCTGTTTCTCTTTCAGGAATCGATTTTGGTGTGCTTTTAACACTTTTGCTCACTCTTAGAAGTTAGCAACAAATTTTATACTGTAATACCACAGGAATATGCTTACTGCTACTTTGCTTTCATCTTTTTTTAAAGGTAGAGTGAGAATGCGAAGAGTGAGATGTCTAATGCTGCTTTTATTTTGGTCACGCTTTCGTTCAGGAGCCTTGGAATTCTATTAGTCTTAAGTTTTTAGATTCTCTGGGCTTGTAGGGGTGAAGCAAACTGCTTTTGTGATTTAAGTTTAGATGTTTCTACCGGGACAACTGCTTTATTCAACACAAGAGACTGTGCTTTCATTCAGAAATGATAACCTGAGCCCTGAGCTTTCACAGGTATAGCAAGCCAAAACTAAAACTAACTCAGATAAGAGAATGTAAAATAAGCTCTAGATATTTAAATGAAATAGCAGTTAAGTGATATAACCTGGCTGATTCTGTGACTGAACAGTTGGTAAGTCTTCACTTGGAAGGAAAGACACACATGACCCTGCAAAAGCGTATGGCTTTTTTTTCGGTCGTTGTTTTGAGCTGTGAAGAAGGAATTTACAGTTCTTTTCTGGCATAAAAATGTGGGTTACGATTGCAGAGATAAGGCATTAATGAGGGTGGCCAAATTGCCGGTGCTGTGTATGCTTCAAATGCCTCGGGCCCCAGAGTTTGGATGTAGGTCAGAAACATACCTCAAAAATACTGAGAACGGCAATTTCTAGAATCATGATTGTTTTGTGTTCAGCTGTTAACAATTAAAATAGAGGTAGAGTAAGATTCATTGCTGGCTGCAAGTAAATTTAAGATAGGAGATTGATGTCATCGTCAGAATCTAGCTCAAACTTACATTGATTATTGTTTAAAAGAAAGTGGTCAAAGTTTTGTCTGTTGAGAGAGGTTTTGCTGTTCTTTACTGAGGTGCAAAAACTTCAGCTGGGGAGATTTTTCTTTTGCCTAGTAAGATTAGGTGTGAAGGGACTGTTTAGTCCAAGGGAAGGACAGAGGATTGTGAGGGAAGGTCAGTGGCTACTGATGAAGTGCACTGGTTATCTGAATGCGGGTGAGATTGCATGGCGTCATAGTTACTGCGTTCTGGGGACCTCAGTACCAGTGTGTGAAGAACAGATGAATAAATGCTAACTTGCCTCTGAGCTCTTCAGTACCTTCAGTCAGTGGACTGCTTGTTTTAGATTGCTTCTGGGCCCTGAGGGCTGGTTATGTAGAGACTAGAGACCGTGACGAGTTATAGATACATTTGGCATGACAGACCAGTTAACAGTGGGCTTTTTTCTTTAATAGGCAAAATATTTTGCAAGATCTACTTCTGTCATACATACTTGTATAATATAAGCCTGTTTAACTGAATCTTGAAGCAGTAAGGAGTTGCTGATTCTTGTATTTAATGACGCTGTTGGGAAGATCAGCTCCTATAACGTATGGTATTTTGATCCTTCTCAGCCCAAGGAATCTATCATTCTGATTACCTAAGGTGTGGCTTCCTGTCTAAAGCCAGGAGAATTTTCATTGAGTATTTCTTTGTTAGTTTATCTAATCCCTATGCTAGTCTTGGAAAGTTAACTTTTCCTCTGCTTGTTTTTGCATCTGATGGTGATTATCGTCTTTTAGAACCAGAAGGCTTCTAGGGCCACAGATATGGGAATAATTTGTTAACTCATGCCTTGTTGTTGATCACTAAATGAGACTTTTCCATGGATTGTCTTGTCTGTACATGTGTGTGAAACCTATTAAATTCATGGCCTAGAGACCACTGCACAATTTTTAGTCATTCTTTGCTTTTTGACAGTTTTTGTTCTGGCTTTGCAAAGATGATAATTTTGTTTACGGCCGAGTGCCTGTTATATTTCCTGAAAAGGCTTTAGTTTTCTTATGTGGCATTCATTGTTTCTGTAACTGATGCTGCAATAAAAGCTACTTCATACTTACCCTAAATTGTAAGAAAGCATCTAAGTGAATGCTGCTGCAGGAAGTCCTTTGCACTGTGAGGGCTGGTTGATAACATTGGCGTATTTGAAGAGCTGTAGAGGTGGAAGATTGGAATTCTTCTTGTAAAATAAGAATCTTGGTTGGGAATAATATATGTAGAGAGTATGGTTCTTCTAAAGTTCTGTATTCACAGTTTCAGAACACTACAACCTTACTTTGGTTTTAAAATAAAACCTAAACTGAACCTATTCAGTTCCTAAACATAATTCAAAGGGACCAACTTATTTGTGAATATCACTGGAATTTGTTCTTGTTAGTCCCATTAATTTGTCCAGAGCTGAGGAAATGACTGTACAAATAAGTCTGGGTGGGTAGTAGGATGAGGCTGAAGAGTTTTTTTGGTGAAGCCAGTCTCTCAGTTAATAAGGAATTTGAATTTACTGCAATACATTTGTCATGCACCTAGATATCCCAGTTCTGCATTGGTTATCTAAAAAATGACCTGCTGCTTCCTTAGATCTTACTGTTGAAATATATTCTCCAGTGTTAAGCCTGAATTTCCTTTCACCTACTTCCTCTGCCTTGGCCCTGTTTGAGTCAACCTCGGCTCCCATGGGTACCGCCTGCCTGGCCAACTTATAGCAGACCTTCTTGTGAATAATTCTTAATGTCAGTTATGAAATGAGTAGTAGGTATAGCCCATGCCTTCCGAATCAGGTGCTAGAAAAGGGCTGCATAACGTGAGCTGTCCTCCCACTCTGGCCCCTGGACTAAGTGCCACTTGGTAGAACATCTTAGCCAGAGTTTACTTCAAGTCACTGTGATGTTCTGGACTTCCACATCGCTGCTTAAAACACAGCGTCCCGATCTGTAGGGAATTTCCAACCCCTTTATTCATTGTTTAATCTGCCTCCATTTTGTGGAGGTGGAGCCCTTGCCTTCAGCACAGGTAAGTGTGCAGGAAAGTCATTGGCTGGGCACTGGGAAACTGCAGGCTGTGACAAATCTCTACACGTGCTGAGGCGAAGTTCTGGCTTTCTTTCCTGTGTTTTTTTCCGTGCATTGCTGTCTGGCAGAATGCATGTGGGTCTGTGCATTGCTGATAGAAACTTTGAGTGGAGGCGCAAAACAAGCAGGTCTGATGTTTCAGCATTTTGAGAATCTGCTTTCTGCTGTTCTGCAGGAGGCATAATGGGTAACAAAGGAACAGCAGGAGGTGCAATTCACACTAGAAACATTCTTTGATTTTTTTCAAACAGAACCAAAATCCTGGGATGTTGATGTAAGAGAGGAGAGAATTCTGGATGGGATGATGCTATTTCAGGCTACATGTCATGAGCAACTTTCTCAAGTGCAAATAAAATATAAATACACAATGAAATATACTCTGTGAGTCAAGTGCATCGAGTTCTGTTGATGAGAAGAGCTGTGTAAAATGTTGTTGCTAAGCTTCTTTCTGCTTGAAGCCAGCCTGCAGGCCTGTGAATCTCATTTATTAAAGCTCATGGTTTGACCCACCTGAGGCTGGATTTCAAGCAAACATGAGGCAAAAGTTAAAACAAGCACTGAAATAATTGTAGAAGTGCAGTTTCTCTATCTATTAACTTGAAAGCATTAGCTAAGTGAGCTTTTCAGATCCATTTCAGTCAGAAATACAGCATGCAGCTGGAGAGAGAGAGTGAGAGTCTCCCTCTTTTCCACTTTATTAAGAAATGGCTCCAGGAGGATCTTCTGACATCTTAATTGTCAGGGAGCTCTGGATTGCCTCAGAAATTAAGAGGGAAATCAGGTGGGAAGGTGAGGGATCTTTACATGTTAACATTCCTGGGAGAGTTGGGAAGTGCCTCAAAAAACCATGTAGTTCCCATCCCTCCAGGTGCTGTTTGCCAAAGGCTCTTATGCAGAAACTTGCAATACCACTTTTTGTGTTGAATCTGATGTGAAGAGGATGTCTCTTCATTGCTTTCCTTGCAGGACTAGTCTCTATAAAATAACTTAAAAGAAGCTCCTCCCTGCCTATTCTCCTCTTGAAAAGTGTGTCCCCCACCCTGGTGCCCTAGCTTGCTATTCCAGATTTCCTAGTGCCCTGAGATGCTGGAAGATATTTTCTGGAAGTTTTCTCTGTCTTTAACCGAAACGTGTAATTCGTATTGTATTTATTTAAAAAAAATGAGCAAGGAATGGAACCTGAGGAAACAACAGAAGTGTGCAAGTGAGGTGCCTGGAGGAAGCAGCTGCACAGCCTGCAGAGGAGAAAGTGAGAACCAGGGAGCTTTGTAGCATTGGTTAGTGGGATTGCTGCAAGAACTCAGGAAATGCATTCCGCTTGATTTGTGTGTCAAGGAGATGACAATTGGGCTGTGAGCAGGGCTGAGGACAGGTTATCAGGATACTGAAGTTGCCAGAAAGACTTGCACAAACTTTGGAATTAATCTGTGGTAAAGGTGGGTTTTACCAGTTGTTGTAATGCCCACTGAGAGCTGGCCCCTGCTGTGGGGATTTGGCTTTGCATGGGTCTTGTTTACAGTAAGAAACCACTTAGTGGATTTGGTGCTGTGTGGCTCGGATAGCGAGTTTGCAGTCTGTTGTTTTAGTTTTGGATCAGCCTTCATTAAATAACTTGATGGGGAGGTGGTTGTTTCCTACAGTATAAAGTGACCTATCCCACTTCTTTTTTCCCCTCCTGTGAGTTCAGACAGATTCTGAACGAGACAAGGTTATTGAAGCAATGTTATTTATTGACTAACAAGGTACTAAAGTCCATGATAAGGTGGTGAACAAAGCAGAGCTGTACTTTGACATTTATTGGATTAGGCCCTTGTAGCAAGTCCACTAGTTAGTGTTTGTTGCCCTCTTTTCCACAAAATGAGGATGGAGTGGTTCCCAGACCCCTTCCTACTAATGGGGAAGGAGATTCATTAATTTAAGAAATTACTTTGGATGTTTGGCAAAGAAAAAAACAACAACCCCAACCCAGCCTCCTCTTTAAGTTGCCAAGTGCAAGCGTGTTTTTCTTGTTTGCACTGCACACACATAGCAGTCACTTTCACCAACTTGGTTTCTCTCATAGCAGGGTGGTGTGCAAAAAGACACCCCTGAAAAAAAATTCTGATTCTGTTCAAGTTCCTTACAGAGGTAAATGAAAACGTCGCCAGCTGTGCAAATCCTGCTGAGAGCCTTTGCCCAACCTCAGGCCCAGGATGGTGACTTACTAAGCTTTCAGAAATGTCTGAAAGATGATCTTTGCTGACAATGGCATTAGGAGAGTGCACACAAAGTGTTTTTATCATCAACTCATTTCTAGGTGTGTTTATTGGAAATTAGGTGTGAATTGCAAACCAAGAGAAATCAATGCTCCCCAACTCAGCTGTTTGTCATAGAAGGTGCTTGAATATAGACAAGTTATTAATCTTAACAAAAAGTTGCATGTGACCCTAAGGACAATGCAGACAGCTTAGATTTGAGATGTTCACAGTACTCTGCTTTAAATTGCAGAGCAAGTTGGGCATTTATACTTATTTAAATCCATGGTATGGAATTTTTGAGGCAATGTAAATTGTAAGAGATTGTTCCAAAGTCAGACATTCTCTCTTTGTGTTTGGAATTGATGTTCCACGCTCTCTGCTCATCACCTTTCTTTCTGTCTCTGAAGGCCATTTTGTTATTTCTGAGTCCTTCTATTATGTCTGGGTTTGAAGTCTGTCATGACTGGCTTTTTGTGTGAAGCTTTCAGGAAAGTCAAACGTTTGGAAGCAGTGCAGGTTTGTGAATCACTTGCTCAGTGTTATAAAGATGGAGCTGTGCTGTGGTTAAGGACAATAGTCTTGGCTGCTATTTGCAGAACTTGAATACTAGAATGTCCTATCTTTGCAATTTTCATTGAATGAGCTGATGTGCTCTTCTCAAAGCTGCATGTGATTAACTCAGGTTTTTAGTGTGTGAGTGTGTGTTTGATATTCTGCAGTGGTACAAAGCCTGCTTACTGGCTTTCAGTGGTGTCAAACACAGCCAAATTTTCATCCTTTTCCAGTTACCCAAAGTAGGCTAGAGAATCAGACCAAAGATGCTGTAGTATACACATTATCTTTCCTTGCTGGCAGTTCTGGCTGTTTCATACTGGAAAACATTAGTCATCAATGTTGTTAAACCTGCACTCTGGATCTGTGCTGGGCATCTGAAAGGTTTTCCTTTACCCTGATTGGCTTTTCACATTGTTCCAGTTTGAGGTTATATATATAAAATTCTGCTATACAACTTTTATTCTTAGTAATGATACAGGTGGTGAAAAACTACAGTAAATATGTGCTGAAAGATGTCTGCAATATGACTGGTGAAAAACTTTGCTTTTAATTAGGCTAAGCTCCTCATTTCAATAGCAATAATTAAATTGTTATGATTTTACCTCACCATTTACCTAACAAGATATATCAATTTTATTTCCTATTCTCCCTTATTGTTCTGCTTCCTCTGCTTAGGCTTTTGTATGTAGTCTTGATCAGCATCCTCAGGAGAAAGCTGATCATTTACCCCTGACTTGCAAAGGAGAACATGTGTTGCCACCTCCTTTCTAACTCCTCCAGCAGAACTTATTCCTTAAAATTGAAGACATTGATCAGTACAGCAGTAAACTGCTGTATAGATGTAAAGCAGTTTGATTAAATGTCATAGGCATTATTAAAATAAATTCCTGTCTTTTCGGATGAGGATGGAAAAGAAAAAAATCAGGCTTCTGGAGAGTGACCAGGACTGCTAACATAGCTGAGACTATTGACATTATGAGTATTATAGATTTCTTGATTACAAATGGCATCAGAGCCCATAATCTCCGTCTCCTCTTTAATGTGACTCACAAATTTCCATGTGCAGCCAAAGATCTGCTTTTCCAGCACCAGTCAGCTCCTGTCTGTCTCCTAGCACAGACATCCCCCTCCCTGAGAAGGGAGGCTTTGTGTTTTTCATGGTCTATAGCATAAAACTCATAGTTTCAAAGTACTTCTGAGCCCAGCTATTTGATGAGGTGTAGAGCCTTGCTTAGTTCCCTTTGCTCTTCTAATAACAATTTCTAGTTCTCTCTTGCTAATGAGAAATGCAAATGTTCTTAAGAAGCAAGAGGTTGCTGTGTGCTGTGTTTCCATTGTCACTTCAAGTAGACCTGGGAACTGGCTAGCATCGAGTGGGGATTGTGAAGCTGAGGGCTTTTTGCAACTCAGGATAAATAGGAAAGAGGATTGCAAACAAGTCTATCCCCTAGATATGGAAATTGTTGCAAATCTCAAGTCTGGTTTTGTAAAGTCAATGCTACCATCATATGACGCAGTCAATATAAGCCTGAAATATATTATTTGGATTTAATAAAAAGTCTCCTTACTTGCATAAGGAATATTCAGTTACATCATTCAGCAAAAATGCAGGGCTCTCCTGAATGTGCAGCTCTTGTCCAGGCTGTAGGGAGTGGGTGAAGAAAGCTGACAGATGTTAAGTGTTCCTTTCAAGTGGGATGACTGTGTTCTGGGTGTAAGGTGAATGCATCAGGCTGCCAAAAAGATATCCTGATGTCCTCTTTTCTTTACTGCCTTTTCTGTGCTTCCTCATATATCTTCACCCAAATTCTTTGCCAGAGAATTCGTATTGCACACCAGTTAACTCTGTATGTGCTCTGTCCCTTGGGAAAAAGAATGTTGTATCACACCCTAAGGTGTGGGCTCACCCCCTTGTTCCGGACGACTGAAACAGACTCCTTTCATTTTGCAGTTGCTTTGGATGTGAGACAGCATGCCTGGACGTGCAAGTTATCTCAAATGGAATTGCCCAGTGAATGGAGTTGCATTCTTTAACATGAACTGTGGGTCATAGTGAACCGCAGCAGAGTTTAAAAGCAAACCCCAATTCTCACATTTAAATGCCTTATTTTTTTTTCTTCTCATTTGATTTTTGATCTGCTTCCTGATCAAACTGTTCAGGTTTATGTGATGACTTGGGCTTTTCAAGGTTTCATCCACAGTATCAGTATGTCATTTCTGGAAGGATGGGAGTTTGTCCAAGTTCTGGTGGGCGCCTCACCACACCGTCCTGAACCCAAAAGCAGGTCTGTTTGGGTTAAACTTTAAATTTGGTAATGATATGATAATGGCTAAAGGATTGCTACTGGTGGACACAGCTTTTTTGTCTGTCAGGATTATCTATCCTGCCTCCAAGGTTTTAAGGGAATATGGAATCTCTCACAGCAATACTGAGGTAGGCTCTTAACCCCAGGTGGCAGTTCAAATCTTGCTTGTGGTTCTGAACAGATACAGTTGCTCTTTTGGCTCTTTTGTGACTTTTGTCACTGAGAAGTGCTGTTCTCAGAGGCCAGGATTCCTGGGATAACAGAGGTGAAACATTTTCAGAGAATGTAGCTGATATTTTTCATCATAGAGTCTTCACAGTAAACTTTCCAGGACCCCCAGCTGAGCTTCTTTCATTTACTTTAATTGAACCTCTGGCCCCTGAATCTTGTTCTGAGATACCAGTTTGAGTCGGGCTGTATTTTTAAGGATTAACTGTCTGCTTTTCTGTTCGCTGCCTAGGATTTATGGGGACATTCAGCTTGCTGTTTTGGGGAGAGGGGCTGTGTTCCATATTTTTTTAAACAGTGCAGGTATGCTGAAGAGAAGACGGAAGAGAGGGAACTCTGAGGATCTGTACAGAAACTCTAAGAAGTGGGACTGAGTGCAGAAAGAATTGCTTTTACATGAAAACTGAAGACGTTTTAAGATCAGCTGAGTCACAATAGCTTTCAAATAAAAAAAAAAGAGAAAAGAATGTGAATTTGACATGACTCAAGACAATAAAATATTCGGTGAGCCACATCCTCATATGATGTAGAGTGTTGCTGCTCACCTGCTTTCACTGAAAGGATGCCAGTATGTACCAGCACGAACATCCATGCCCATTAAGCCTTCCTCATACTCATGGATATGTTCTTTGGTGTATAATGAGTCAGAGACTGAACTTCCTACAGAGGAAATGACCTCTCAAAAAAGCCCTAAAGCAAAGAGGTGAGAACCTGGCAAAATAACTACCAAGCAGCTCAACTTTCTGAAAAGGAAATGGGTAGATCTTGTCTTGATGTTAAAACAGTTCCATTTGTCCTATGAGCTGTGGCTTCCTGGATCAATCTCGTGGTTAAACACTTCGTGTGCTTGTACTGGAAATGGCACTTTGTGGCTATTGGCTATAAAAATGTGGTTAGGAGAAGCTGCCCAGTTGACCAAAGCAGACAGATGATAACTCACCTGCTGCAAGGCAGTGCCTGTCAGACATAGAAGTACTTGCTACGGTGCTGGCGCTCTGTGTGTCAAAACTGGGACAGTTCCTTGCTGCTGTTCTTTCTATTTGTGATTATTTCAGTAGCACAAACCCTGTCAGGGAGTCCTGTACTAGGTGACTACACAATATACTCAAAAGGGAGCTTTGGCACTGTTACCCTTCTGTTAGAGCAGTGAGGCAGGAGTTGACCAGCAGCTGTTGGATGGTTTCTCATATTGCCATCTTATAGGGAATAGAAAAATTAGCCCAGGTTGTGGGGTTCAGTTTGCAAACTCATAATGATGATAAGACAGCAGTGAGTGGTAACCACAAGACCAAGTGTTTTCCTGTGGACAGCTACATCTGAAAATATGAGTGAAATCAATACATCTATCAACATGCTGTTACAGGGTGGTTGTGATGGCAGACTACAGACATGAATTAGCATTCTATTTTATTAGGTGCTTGTGACACATGCAGGGAGTTGCAGCAAAAAGCCAGTCTCTGCCCCCAGATTCTGTTGGTAGATAAGTTGGGCTTGCTGTTGAGTCCAATATCTGCTGTGCTTGACACCTCCTTGCTTCAAGTACCTTCTTCCTATTCTTGTCCAACAATCATAGTCTTAGTTCAGCAGGATGCTATGCTGTTTATATTATACTCATGTCAGAATATTGAACATGTAGTAACAGTAATGACTTCTTTTTACCAGATCAATAAGAGTTGAGAGGAAATAGGTTTCATTTCCTTGAAACATCCCCAAAAGAGCTGCAGCAAGAGGTGCACCCCAGTATTAAAATGGTGTGTCTTGCCAAGAAAAGGTTGTAAATAGTTATGTTTTTTTCTGGCATCATAGAAGACGCAGCTTATGAGTAGAAGCAAGTAATCCTATAAACTGAAGAGTTGCAACTGGACTTCAAAATGTCAGAATTGCAAATGTGTCTCAGTACAGGGTCTGGTGCAACGTATTCACAGGCCAGAAAAGCTTAGAAAGAGCCTTGGCAAGTCAGTCCTGTGTGTGTATGTAAATACACCTTTGGTGTTAATCTGAGGATTAACTTAAAGGAAAACCTATTTATTTTGGGATGCACAAAATGAATACATGGGAATGTACGAGTTGGTTGTGTTCACAGCAGAATGTTTGGTCTGTATTCTTTTAACTAATTAGGTTGTGTGCCTTTCAGACACGACGAAGGGATGCAGTTGTGGAGACAGATGACAGCAGGTGTGAGGATGTATATTGTTGGGGAACAGGGAGTATCTTTGACAACCTTTACCTCCCTCCACTTTTAATACAATCAGTTTGTAAAATCTGGCCCAAGTTTGTAATTTTGGTTTTGGTGACTCTAGCTCTGCTTTGTAATAAACACGCTCTTCACCCACTGATATGCCCAAAATTATTTTGCAGCCATAGGATACACTTTGAGATGTTTCCCATTTATATGTGGAAACAAGTGATTTTATGATGCTGAATTTCATCAGGATTGATAACGCTGAGTGCTACTGTCCCATAGATGAAGTCATTATGCGTTTGGCTCTGTGTATGGGTATCACTTCACTGACTGACTTGCTCCCTCTCAACAGAGGAGATTTTGACCACATAGAGAACTGAGGAGGTGGGATTTCATGAAAAGACAGTCGTGGAGAGGAAGACACTTCCCAAAGAAGCTGAATGAGGGACCGCACACCATGAGAGGTACAATGTCAAACTGGCGGATGCTGTAACAGGGACATCTCTTGGTTGTTTTTTGCTATAAATGGCTCATCCCCCTCCCCCTATACTTCTACTCACGGAAAATTAATAGTGGTGCCTCATTGCCATCTCTCTTTTAAAATAATGTCAAACTGGATCTGTGCTTTCACAACAAAACATGTTAGGGCAATGTTTCGGAGCTGAACTTGTAATTACAAACTGAAGGAGACTCCCATAGATTCAGTTACCAGCACGAGGTAGAATCCCAGGTTTCTGTCTTGTGTGACTGCTGTTTTAGAGTCAGCCTTTGACCTTCTTTCTCCGAGGAAATTATCCATCTGAAAGTTTTGGAAAGGTGAGTCTTCTGTAGCCAGTGGGCAGGAGATAAGTAAGAAAAGGGAAGAAGAATGCCAGGCAACAACGAAGAGATACAGTATGGAGACGGCATGTAAGATGAGACAAGATCTTCAAAGGGCAAGAGACAGAACTGAATGAGCAAGCCAAAGTCACAGCAGATAGTTCTCTTTGGAAATACAGCTGATACATTCACTTATTATGCAGAATGACAAAGTTAAGTGTATGTGCATATATTATATGTGTGTGTAGATATGTATATATAAAGTATTAAACCCAGCATGCGTAGTTGGCTTCTGGAGAAGTTGCTGCTGGCAAAAGCATAGGTTTTTTATGATTATAGTAAATACTGGGGGTGAGGAAAAGAAGAGTCGGTGGCTTCTGTTATGTGAACAGCTCTCTGGGTATAAGCAGCTGCTGAGGTCAGTCCATTGTATGTCATCTGGGGTAAATATTATACATTAAACAGTTAAAGCAACTTTTACTATTTTAAAAAAAATGTCTTTTCCAGGTTTGTAATGTGCAAGAGATGCTGGGAAGATCCACTGAATACATGTAACTGTTTTGCTCCTGGGAAGGGCCATTACAACTTTTCCATCGAGACTGAGCTCAGCGGTAGTTCTTTCTCCACGCTGAAACTACACGTTCTGTTCTTCAATGCATAGAATACTTGTCAGCAGGATTAAATGGAAACAGTCTCCTGAATGTGGAATTCCAGAGGTGGCATTCGCTGTGGCTCCCCAAGTAAGCCAGCAGCATCCTGAAATTCTTGATTTTGCTCAGATAGCTTATTACTCAACTGAACATTTCTGCAGATCCCTGCTCTGAAATACTGTGTCTGGCTTGGAGCAAGCGCTGTTGCCAGGCTGCTCTGACAGTGTGAGATGGCTCTGATTTCCCCAAAGTCTGCAGCAGGGGATTTGACACAAAGAGAAGAACTTGTGCACCATGATGGAAACTGCTTCCGTTTCCTGTCTGCAAACAACATCAGGATAGGTAAGTGAATGGTTACTGTCCTTCCATCTAATACTTTGGTATTCAAAATAATTTCTTTTTCTCCCATGAGCATTTTCCACAAAATGCTTGAGATCTCTTCCCATCATCAACTCAATCTCTCATGGCAGGGAATGTTTCAGTTGCTGGTTTGCTAAACATATGAAGTTTATAATGTCTTCACTGATCAATAAGCATATTTGGAGATAGGTGCTCTCTCTTTTGAAACCCCAGATGATGTGTATGTCATCCATCATTTGTTAACAAGGAATCATAACACTGGTGCCTTTACAGATATCAGCAGATGCATCCACATTCCTGACCATGTGCCTTTCACTGTATCTGTAAAAATGTAAGGTCTGTGTGTTTGAAAAGTGAAGTATTTCCAAGGTATACAGGTTTTCAAGTATCAAACCAAGCAGCTGTTTGCAAACTGCACTCCTGCTTTTAAATTTTCATGTCCAAGCACAGTGGAACCTGATATTAGACTGCTTATTCTTGTTCCTTCTTGTTCCCCACAGATAATGGGTATCAGGTTTAGATTGAAAACTAATAAAATTCAACACTCTTCTGTACAAATGCACGCCTGCCAGTTTTACAGGTGACCCTTGCATTTTCAGCTGCTTCCCAGTAGCAGAGATGTTTTTCTGAGATGGATTCATTAGCTGGAGTATCTTCAGTGGACAGTGATGTGGTGGCTTATGGCTTTCTTTCAGCAGTTAGTGTAGGTTGGAAACAATATATTTAAAATGAAGCTGACAAGACATGTAATCACAGATGAGAGAAAAGCAACAGAAGTCTTAGTCTTGGTGGTTTAAGAGATAAGCACTGGAATTTAAAAGGAACATGCATCGTTTTCTTTACAAGACAGACAAGATGGCCAACAAGAACTGGGTTTTGAATGTAGGTAAAAATTGAAATCTGCCATTTATTAAATGGCATCAGTCAGGTCCCAATTAAACCATATTTTTAGGATTTAAGCTAGGAACTAGTAGAGATTGGGATTATATCTGCAGGAGGACAGGGATACAGATTTTCGTGTCTGGCATCACAAGTTTTATTTTCATAGACCTGTCAAGCATCTCATGCTAGTCATCAATCCTAAAGCAGGAAAGTCTTTGGATTGCAATCATGTTCTTAAGAGCAGGGGATTGGAGAGGGAAGAGGATTGTAGGAGAAATGACAATTGATAAGAACTTTGGTCTATGCAGCAGCTTTGCTGGAGCCAACAGCTGTGTGTGCACCGAGTCCCTCTCAAGAAGATGTGTGGGATCTTTTTGAGAGAGAAACAACTACTTTTCTTGTCAAAACAGTTCATACTAATGAGGAGGAAACAGTGGTAGCCCTGTAACTTGAGCTTTACCCTTTCTGTGGGCCATTCGAGAGCAGTTGTCTATCAACTGCTTTTTGGCTTTCAACCAAGCTCCTTTTTTCAGCAGCACCAATTGCTTCTAAATATTTCATTCTTTAATCTTTACCAGATATATTCCAGAGGGAACGCCAAATGCTGGGAAAACTGGGAGGGATCATTGCAGTATAGAATGCAGCTATGAAGGCCATAAGAGCAGCAAGGAAAACCCAGCCTCTTCCTCAAAGCAAAACATTTTGGGCTACATATTTAAAAAATGTAAATCAGTCTCATAGGATGAGATTGTCAAAACCGATTGCAAATTTTTCCTTGATTATTTCAAGTGCTTCTGGAAAATCTTTCTTGAAGTTGATGAGAACAGGATTTATGCTGCCTCAGGTTGTGGCTCTGTGCCATGAAGTTGTCTGAACTGAGCTGAGAGAAAGAAAGCTCAAAGAACGACTATTGTTAAGTGTTGCTCTTTTTGATTGTTGACAGCTTGCGCAGATGAAAATGAGCTCTTCTCTTAGGAAGCCCTGGAGATTACAGATGTGGTTTTGCACTTTGGTGTTGACTGAATATTGGGTAAGAGGAAGGGAATTGTGTAACTGATGTCTGTGGCAGATGGATTTCTGCTACAGGAGAGATCTGAAAGGGGAGGAGCTACTTTGTTGCATTTAAAAGTTGATTTAGCTCAAGATTTTGGTTTGAACTTGATATACTCAATGCAGGAATCATTTGCTTGAAATACATTCTCATTACTGATTACAATTACAAGGTAGACAACACTAAAATTTTTGGCTGAGCTCTCACAGGAACTAATTTCATAATTTTGGCCAAATTTCCAGCAATGTTAAGATCAATTTAGCTTTCTGCTGCCTTACAGTTTGGTCTGATATGTGTATTTTTTTACTAGCATTAATGGGGCTGAATATATATGTATTGCAGCTGTATTAAAAATAGCTTGTCAGTGAAAACATAACCCATAATTAACTCTCATTACACTAGTCCTTATATTTATCATATATTTCGTGATACTATTTTTTTCCTACCAGAAGTAGTCACCGTGTTTGATCATAGTCTAAATGTGCTTCTTGGGTTCACTGGATGCAGTAAGAACTTAAACGTTATATATTTGTGCTTGAATTTATGCAGGTAAGCGGGGCATCTGTCCACAAATAAGTTACTGTAATGACTCCTTTTCATTTTTCTTAAGAATGACCATGAAGGATATTCTTTAATTGAAAGGTGATTTAAATGAAATGGAAAAATTTTTAATGTCTTGCAAGCAGTAACTACCGTTTTGCTATGATGCATGTGTTAATTGCATACACATTTTGTCAGCAGCATTGTAGGGTTTTTTGATTCTTTCCAAAGCCTGTTGAGTCTCGCTTTGTGTCCTGTTTGCATTTTCACAGCTTAGAGAAATGCCCAAGCCATTGGCTAAATGCAGCTGGCTTTGAGGGTCATGATCACTAGGAAGGGAACCAAGCACAGGCTGAAGGACTTGGCTAAACTGTGACCTTTCCCAAGAGTTGTTCTCCTCTTGAATACTGGGATCTTTAGCATTCCACCGTCCTCTTGCCTTTGCAGAACTGCTGAGCTCTCCTGTCCTTAACTCTGCAAGCTGATTCTTATGTCATGGTTCCTCAGCACGTGAAGCTGTGCTTGCTCATGTGCTACAGGGAAGAAGCAGGTCACGCCAACTGTTGTGATTTTCTTTCTACCTCTTTCTCATAAATTAGTTTACAAGGGGTTTGAAAAAGAAAAGTGCAGAAATTTAGCAGTGAAACAGGTGTATCTCATCATTTGTGTGGTTTCTGATGCTACAGAGGTAAGATGGTGTGTTCCAGTTACTGCTATATCACAAAAACTGAATTTTAGGGAACTTTTTATTTGTAGGATGAATTGTGATTTGTTGCCTCCTGAACAAGAATTGTCCATTGAGCCTCCATATATAAAGCTCCAGGACAAAGTGCAGACAAATGGCAGAAATAGTTGGGAGGGAGAAAGTCTTCATTGTGCCTGTGCAGGGCTTCCAACATTCCGATGCAAGTGGGTCTGAACCCAAACAAAAGCAGGTCTGCAGCTCAGGAATCCCTTTGCACACTTGTTCAGAACACCCACTTGAGTTTGTTCTTAGCTCTCTAATTAACTCTTTCTATGACTCAGTTTAAATACTGTGTAGTGCAATGACAGCTCTTACTTTGCCATTGTGTTGTCGTAAATGCTAAGCCATCTACGCAGAAAAGATCATAACGCTGCTGAGCTGTTGTCTTCAAATGTGACATTTCAGCTTTATCAAGCTTATGCTGTCAAATGTAACCCTTCAGCTTTGTCATTTGGGTGAATGTACCTGCAAGAAAATTTAGGAAAGGGCGGAGCTAAAGAGTTAAATCACTGATTGGAATAAATCCTCACCATTAAATAAGGGCTTCTGAATTGATCATTTGGTTCCATAGTACCATAGATACCTACAGTCTGCTTCTGTACCACACATTAATCTCAGGTGGCTTGGAACTCTTAGACATTTTCTGCAGTTGCCTGATTTGTTTTGTCAGTTGAGACAAACACTTTTCAAAACTTGTTGCTTTCTTAGGAATAAAAACTCTGCTTTTCTGTGAAGGTTGCAAATGGATAAGGAATAAAAATGCTATGTAGGAAGGAAATCCGAGTGGAACGCAATTAACTTTTACATAATTTTGCTGTATAATATGATTCAATATTACTACAGCACCATTGTGAAAGTCCAAAATCAAGGAGGTGTATGGCAAATTCCATAATCCTCTATTTTTCAAATGTGTTCTAGCATGTCTAGACTCACTTTTCCCTTGTAATCTGATGAAAGTGTGTTGTGCACAGACATGAAAAATCCTGTTTGCTTAGATATATAGAACATCAGATTAGCCTGGAGAAGTTCTTGAGATAGGCTTCAGCATGTGGCTGTAACACGCTCCCTGTCTGCATGAGCAGCACCTCTGTCATGGCAGGAGGGCTGGACAGGGTGATCTTTAAAGGTCCCTTCCAGCCCAAACCGTTCTGTGATACGATTTTAGCTGAGGAGCAGACTAGTGCTGTGCATATTTGAGAGTGACTGAAGAATGGGGACTGGTTGGTCTTTTCTTTCTGCAGTTTGAATCAAATCTGAAAAGACACTGTTTATCCCAAACACTTAAACTTAAATGTGTCATTCTGCTTGATTGGGCACCACATGGAAAGTGGATGCTACAAAATTCCGATAGCAAATCCTGAAGTTTTTGCATAGTCTCAACTCAAAGAATTATGTTTTCAACACAGTTAAAACCCAGCTGACTAAGCATTTCATGATTATAATAGGATAAAACTGGCATGTTTCAGTCCAGTTTAATGACCTTGATCTGTGGTCCCATGATACAAAAGCAACATAAATGTCTAAACCTTCTATCTTCCGTTTAGACTCATGGAAGCACTCCACAACCTGGATTCCTTCTTAGCTGTTATCTTCCTTTACCTATTTACAGAGTGGCCTTACAGTCCTACTATTCTGGTTTGTATCTGTATGATAAATGAGGATACAAGGCACTGCTCAATAGTAAATCTGGACCGAGTGGTGTGTGGGGATCTTGCATTTCATTTTCACTGTGTTGAACACTGGTAAATTGTCTTTCAGCTGATGATTCATATATTCCTTCTTCCTGCCTTTGAGGAATGTATGTTTGTTTTCTTAAAGATACTTGTTTGGATCAAATGAGCTTTTTAAGACTTGCCATTTAACCCAAATAGAGTCAACAGGCAATGGAAAACCGTTGAGCTTTCTGGATTAATTTCTTTCTTAGTTTTGTTTGGTTGGGTTTTTTGTTTGCCTGTTTTTTAATGAAGTGTATTGTTAAGTAGGCCTTGGAGGCTCTGCGCCAAGATGCCTGAAGGTGTTTAGTCTCCAAACTCTTACTGGGGCACAGATATGCCTGCTGAAATGTGTAGGAGATAAGGAGCCTAAACACTATTGAATCTGACACCCAATGGAGCAGAGAGGGCTCCAGTTTGTCTCCAGTTCACGCATCGTTTGACCCTGGGTGGTGATTTTGTTTTAGAATCATAAAATACCAATAACTACCTGTCTTTGTCTTCGTGGAGTTTTGTGAGGATGCAAGGCTGTGAGACTGTTGGAAGAAGAGAGTGAGCAACAAATCAAACCTCTGTTGATGGTAGGACTGGAGTTTGGCTTCACCCTTCTTTTCTGTGTGCTGTTGGAGTCACACAGCTACAATAACGGGGGGAGTGAAAGAAGTGGAATTATTTAGTTGAGGTAAGCCTGAGGCATATTAAGTTTTTGGTGTTAAGAGCTTTTATGGTCAAACATGAATTAGAAGCTACATCCACGGTTTAGTAGGCGTGACGGGCTGAAAGTTGAACTTCATGGTCCTAGATTACTTTTCCAAACCTTCACAATTCTATGATTCTACCTGAATGTTACATTCTGATTCTTCTGCCTCCACCAAAATCTCCCCTCAAGGTTTCTTGCTCTTTCTTTTGTATATCTGTTGCTGCCTATAAAGGTTTTAGAACTATGTAGTGGGAAATGGAACACTTCAAGCAGAATAAGTAGTGCAGTTTGCACACACTCCAGAGTTTAGGATGAGAATATTACCAGTGGGATGGTCTGTCTGTATTGCTGTTGCCATCTACTGGATGAATGCATAAGTGCTAAGCTGGCATCATGAGCTGCCTGGCTTTAGATATTCCTCACCTCCCAAAACATTTAAGTGCCTTTCATCTGCAAGCAGTTTTCTTTTTATCTTTGTTCTCATCAGAATCTTATCTGTCAGTTCGAGCTGAGGTTAAATACTTCAGCAGAGAGAGGAATGCTTTGTTTCCTGAGAGAACAAATAACTTCACTTGTCTTCTGAAGTAAATCCGCCTGGTTTTCTACAATTAATTAACTATGAGGAACTGCTTTGTGCATGGCTGCTGGTATCTCCTAAGCCAATGCAGGATTCTTCAGCTGCATCGCTGGCTGTATGGTAAAAAAAATGAGAATACTCCACTGTGAACTCATGGTCGCAGAGATGCAAACCATGAGTTAAACCTAGTGTAGCCATTGTGAAGGAAAACTCTCTTATTATGGATCTTTTATGCTGAAAATAATCTGCATGAAGTAGAAGAGCTCTGAATGGTTTATAGAGAAGAATGAATGAGATTTTTTACAATATTTTAAGGTTTTGTTAATTTTTTTCTCAGTCTTGAGGATTGTGCTTGCAGTGATGGGGAACAATATTGTTTTGCTGAATGCTAGAGATTGAGTAGTATTAAGCCAAAAATCAATGGTTTAAAAGATTTTTCAAAGAAGATATCCTTCTGAGTTGGTGCAGATGTAACTAGCAGAAATAAGGAATACATGGACAACAAAGCACTGTTGGAAGGAGGTGTATGTGGTGGGAAGGCTTGTGCTTAATCCAGCATGCTGTCCTCCAGAGGAAAATGCTTAGTTAGGAAAAACTAGTTCTTCTGACTCGTTTTTCTCATGCAGCTCTAGGTAAAAATTTACATCAGAGAAGTTTTAGTGTGGGCAGGGACTAAAAAGTTAAAACTCTCACTGAAGAGATGCAAATCCCTGCAGAGCAGGTAACGCTCCCAGGAGAGCGTGGAACCAGCCCTGGCTGATTACACTGCACTGGTGATGGTGTGGTGTTACCAAACTGTGCTCATTAGAACAGGTGATTGAGGAAAGGGCAGAAAGATCACCCTTTCTTACATGACTCTAAATTCCCAGCAAAGGAACAAACGTGATTCTGTTCTGCTACCTCGAAAACTGAAGTGTTTGGAGATGCAGGTGGTGCATATAGATACATCCACATTTCATTTTTCTAGAGGCAGTGACTTCGTTTTCTTTGCACAGAAGTCTCATCCAGTGGGAGGTATCCCTGCCAATGGGTGTGGGCTTGGAACTGAATGATCTGTAAGGTCCTTTCGATATGATTCTGATTTTGTTCTGTTGTTTTGGTTGTTCAGGGTTAGTGGTTTTAAATCCTCTACCTGAATAAGCAGTGAGCATTACCTGGTGGAGAATAAATCTCTACTGGAGATCTCTAGAAGTTTTAGAAACCATTAGTGACTGGGAATCACAGCAAATTTGGATAGTTCATAGGATTTGTGATCTTTAATCACCCTGATGTAATTGAAAAGGGACATCTCATGTGATTGTAAGAAATCCTGACTGTGGCAGTGCCTGACTGCAGTTCCTTGTTAAGCAGGGGAAGAGAACAGCAGAGGAAATCTTAAAAGGAGGAAAGTGAGCATTAAACAGTTGTCATAAAGAATTCCCTGGTGCCTTACAGGAAGAGACATTTCCGTGTCAACTGACACTAGAGATACCAGGGAGGAGGTGGCAGTCAGTGAAGAGTTAATTGTTCCAGCAAAAAGTAGTTTAGATAAAATCCTACCTCTGTTCTCTCCCCCGCTTCCCGGGTGCTGTGTACAGTAAAGGAGCTTGTGCCATCAGAAAACTGACAGTGATTCCTCAGTGACTGAGCAAATAAATGGGATGAAATTTGAACTGCCTTCTCACTCGAACAGAAAGAGTGACTTGCAGAAGAGGGAGCAAGACGGAGGGAAAATGCTGAATATTTTTACATTCTAACATGGGCAATTGAAACAAATACCCATATTTCTACAAGACAATGGATTTAGGAAGCCCACCGCAGAAGCACAGTAGGTGGATTTATTCCTTTTACTATATGCACTAGAATTTTAGCTGAAGAATAAATTGTACTCGTGCTTATGGGCACAGTTGTTTTTTAGTCACACTTTGATAACATTGCATTCCTCTTCCTTTTTTCTCACTATTTAAGGATATTTATTTAGCTGTTCGACCTTGTTTGTTTAGAGGATAATATTTTTCAGATGTTACCAGCACACTGTCATTCCAAAAGCTCTTTTATCTCTAAGCAGGTATGTTTTATTAATTATGGGCATAGTAGCCAAATGAGTAAAAAGCTGGTTAAGTAAATAAAAGATAATGTAGATGAAATATCTACTGCTTCAGGGAGATGGTAATGCTAAAGCGAGAGCAATTCCTAGTTCTCTGACAAATCTGTTTACTTAGAGCAGGTTCCTCATCTATAGATATTACATTTAAGTGCACCTTGCAAACTTTACTGATGGAGGGAATGAGAGCTGGCTTTTAAAGAAGAGGGACTATGCCACCACAAAGAGTGCTAAACTCAATGCATGACTTCTTAATGTCATTCATCATTGCTGTCTGGAATAGAATCCTTTCTGCTGATTGCCACACAGTCCTGCGTACCTGCCTTCTCTCACAGGTTATACTGTAGTTTTGCTCTTGTGGGTTATACTGATCAGCTTTGATCATGCCATCACTCTTCCCTCTGTCTGCAGCTCATAGTTCATTTAATCCATTAATAAGTTTCGATCTCAAATTTCTTCTCCAGTGTTGAGTGTCTTTTGGTTTTGTGAACACGCGTGTTGGCTCCGTGGTTTGTGACAAATTGTATTTGAATGGAGGATGATGTTACTTGTGTCTTTGTTCTGTTTGAGGGTAAAGCTATCGCATCTTTAATGATGGTTGTAACACTTCAGGTATCCATTTTGAGCAGGTAATTAGTCAAGTACATGACTGACAAGTAAATTATTGCTGACACATGGAGTGCATCTTACTGTTAAAAACACCTGCAGGCATTCAGGCGCTGTGCAAGCCAGGTCCTCAGAAACAGCAAACTGAGGAGATGAGAGTTTATTCTAAGCTGTGTTGAACAACTGTTTAACCATCTTGCAGGGTGTAGTGCTACCTTCTTGCTTTCTCTGTGGACACCTCAGGGATATTCTTTCAGCCAACAGTTCTATTCTTGCATTTTTCTTCTTTTTGTGGGCTTTAAAGAACCTTCTGCACTCCTCCAGCACACTTGCCACAGTGCTCTTCAGATGCTTGTTATTAATCCTCTATGGAAGAGCTTTTTTAGTAGTGCAGCTGCCAGGTGTTGAACTCCAGCTTCTTAAGAACAGAGATAAAGTCAGTGTTCTCTGCATTGTGCATCCTGGCCAGGATGTCCTGTAAATATAGCTTTGGTATCAAAATAACTGTGCCAATAGCTGTCACCAGAGATCGGTGCTGTGTTCTTCACTGTCTGCTGTAGAACCTGATTTTCTTTCCTGCTGTAAAATAGTGATGTGACTACCTGTGTTTGCTGTTTACTTCTCAGTCAGATTTGTGAACTGACTCAAGTAACAATCGAGCCGTGCAGGTTTCCCACTTTGATCAGAATGAGTTTGAGGCAACAATCCAAGCTGCAAGTGTGAGGGAGCTGTAAAGGTACCATGCTCGTTCTTTGCTGTGAAACACACACTCCTTGGGTACAGTCAGAGAAGGCATCCAAAGATTAAAGTAATTCCCCTTTCCTTCTCTTCATGACCCTAGGACACTTCCTTCATCCTTTGATCTGTTAGGCAAATCTTGGTTAATTTCAAGTTCATTCAGACTCTGGTCTAACAAGCTTTAGTTGGATGTGCTAGAAATGTATCTTGCTTGTCTTATCTGGAGATAGAGCCTAATCCAATATGGTAATTCCCCTTTTCACCTTTCCAAAGGTATTGTTTTGAAATACAGTTTTGCAGATGTATTTTAATTCATATTCTTTTTGCCTGAAGCAGCACCAAGATCTCTGTATAACAGAAACTGAATTATTTGCACGTGTTTATAAATTTGCCTGCTAATGAACCAGTAAGAATAATGAGGGTTATGATCTTACCAGGTATAGCTGTGTGGCTGTGGTTTGATTGGGTGAGTATTGTCAAAAGCTGTCACTTGCCTTTAGTCTAATTTTCTGTCATTCTAAGCTTATTGTAAGCTCATAAACTTCCTTGAGCAGCCCTTCTTCACCTTTTGTTTCATTTGCAAGCTTTGTATTTTCAAATAGCATCCGCTGAACCAGAACACTGTCTTCATTAGTGGGAATTAACTACCAGTGTGTGTCTGGTGAAAGTCATCAAATTCACTTGTGACCTTCTCTCCCAGTTCAGACTGGCACAAGGTAGTGAAGACCTTTGGTACCCATGTCTTTCTAGCAAGTTTCTCATTTGGGATTTCATTCTTCCTCTATATTTGTGGGCAAGCTTTCATCCATGCCCCCGCTGCTCAGCCATTCATGTTCATAAGAGGTTGGTTCTAACTCTTTTAAAAAATAAACCCCCACTGGGGTCAAACCTTATCACAGGGCTTTGATGTCTGCTGCTGCAGCACACGGTTCAAAGTTTGGTCCCCCAGAGCTCTCTCCCCTCAGAGGACTCTCTTCGTTTATTCATTCATTATTTACCTGGTGATTTGAGTAAGAGATGCGTTGGGGGGGGGCATTCATAATTTATTACCAAGAGTGAACAAACCATGGCCCTTGGACAGTGAGGACGGACTGAATTCCCTGGGTTGTTGGGGGCAGGGGTTTCCCTTACAGAAAGAGCAGGATTTTTTAAAGGGGCCATTGGCCACCTTTAGGCTCAGCCTTTACTAATGAAGGCTGATCCTCGAGTCTCTGAGGGCTCGGCCTGAGAGGTCAGAGTAAGCATAAAGTGAGCCCAGGATATCACTAAGCTGCTGCATGCAGGCTATTTTTTGGTGCTCAGACTGACTAACAAAATAAACAGAACTCTGCTTTCGTTAAATTAGTAGGAAAAATCTAAAAGGGGTGACAGGAGTTTTAATTTAGCAGTGCTGTGTAGAAATATTTATGGAGAGCCTTATCTTGCAGCAGGGACAGGAACTGAGGCACAACCAGCTCTTGCAGTGCTAGGTTTTAGTAATAAATAATAAAGATCAAAATATTGTCACTTTTAATTGTGATTTCATGACAGCATGTGTGTCAAAAACATGTCACTGTTTAACCCCACTCTGGAATTAGAATTAGTTTAGGCTATATCCACACGTGACTGTGTGATCCAGCAGTTAACGGCAGCAGCTTCTGCTGTGAGGGTTTGCTTTTTACAGACTGCACACCCTGAGCAGGGCGTTATTGGTACCTGAGGACCAAAAAAGTGCAGCTGAGGGGGGAACCACACTGAACAGGGAATGGCCACCCTCATGATGCCTTTCTGCCAGCCCAGCAGGAGTCACCTGTAAATGAGAACAGTCTGTGACTTCATACGCGAGCTCACGCGGAAGATGTCATGGAGCTGCTTGTGAATGACAGGGAAAATGAATGCAATTACTTTATATAATAAAATGGACTTGGTATTTTGTGGTAATAGTGTCTGACTGACAGCTGGGAGCAGGGGGAAATGGGGAAGGTGAACGAGCTTTCTGGTGTGGAGCAGCTTAAGACTCTAGCAGCGTAACACAGTTTAAATTCTACATCTCTGCATCTTGCAGAGAAACCTAATTTTTTAAATCTCCACAGGCTTCTCAGACCGAAGATACTAATTTTAGAAATGTGGCAGCTCATCGTCTTCCCCACCCCCTTTGCTTTGCTGCCAGAATGCTTAACAATCCAGTAAACAAGCCGTGGAAAAAGGAGAGAAACCTCAAGAGCTGAGGGCGTTGGCCTCTCGTCAGTGGCATTTTTGGGGAAGGATTTGGCCCCCTGCCCCCTGGGTCTTGAGTTTGAAACCAATTTAAAAATAGAAGAGTAGCAGTCGAACTGACAGTAAAAGAAGCATTTAAATGTGTAGTGATGGGGACTAGCAGTCTCTTTGCACTGACCTGATTAATTCTGCACCAGTACTCAGGATAGTTTAAATTAAAGCATTGCATAAGAAGAGTGCTTGGAAGTAAAGAAACAAGCCCTAAATTTGCAAGAAGGACTTGTATGTCTCATTTTGGGTGTTCATATATTCATTGAAAATCTAACACTGGAAATCACACCTTTCTCCCCATAGGATCTGTTTAGAGGGTTTATTATGTATTACAAAATGCAGATATTTACATTCTGTTTTGAAATGCCTCTTTACTGCACAAAAAGGTGTTGCTTCATCTTAATAAGCACCCAGAGTCCAAATGAGTGCAGTTAGGGAAATATAATTTCCATACTCTATACTGATCTTCTTGTGTAGCTGCCTCTTCATCCTCTGCTTCAATCCCATGTGTGAAAAGAAAGCTTGGAAAATGTTTATCCAAAATCAAATATGTTAGGTTTGTAAACATCTAAATGTGAGGCCTTATAGTGGAAATTTAGTTCTCATTTTAGTAGCAAGTAGAGTGATTGGAGTGTGTTAGCTGGAATTTTCCCCTTCGAAATGAAACTTCTTATTTAAGAACTTCCAGTGCAAAGTACCCAATGTTCCCTTTGGCTCACAAATGCTCAGCACTTTTGGAAGTCTGTTTTATTCTGACTGCTTTTAGGGACACTTGAAGTTGTGTGCACATAAATGGAAAAGGTATAAGAAAGTGTTTAAAATTAGGCATTCATAGTTACTTCAGTGTCTTTCCATGACTAAAGGTTTTCTGTTAGACCTCCACAAGATACACGTGTGTGTTCTGTTTAGAAAATTTGCTATTTTTTAAGAAAAAGTATGAGGCAGTGCAGTGTTTGTTACATTCAGAACATGCGGATAATAAATCTGTTTAAATTTAACATGCATCATAATTTCAAACACCCTGGAGTGTCTGGGAAGTTTAACAGGGCATGAATGCTTCATCTACTTCATAGTTGTACAGAGAAATGCATTTCTCTAATTACACACATTTTGTCATGTGTTGTGCGTTCTGTCTGCTCTCTTTTCTGAAACATGGAAATACTGACTCGTTTCCTTGCTCCGTTTCTGCCTGTGGGTATCTTGTCCCCAGCACACAACAAAGACGTGGTTTATCATGAAGCATGTTATTACTTGTTTGTAAGGACAATTTCTGTAGCTCTGGATTGTTCTTCTCTTCTGATTATGGTGGTTTGTGCCTTTTCCACAGCTCTGAGTTGCTGACACTGGAGCTGACACGGGCTGCTTAGGGAAACGGAGCTCTGCAGACAATAAGCTGTAGGGTAAAAGCATGTCAAGAGCAGTAACACAAAAAGCACAGAGAAGGGAGCTGTGAGCATGCTCCCTTCCACTACTGACAGAAGAAAAATGGATTAAAGGAATTGTATTGGGTTGCATTGAAGCGAAAACTTTAATATGTTTCTATTTTTTAGGGGAGAAAAAAAGATTATATGGAGAAACAAAGGGATCTGAGGTAATTTAGTGTTAATATCTGTGAGCTGTGTCTCTGTTGCTTGGATGCATCTGCAATATCCAGCCCTGCACTCCAGCAGCTGAGGTTTCACCCCCTCACCTGAGGAACTTACAAAACTAAGGAGAAAAGACAGGGAAAGTGCTGGGAGGTAGGAACAGCAGAGTCAGCGAGAAAGGAAATGATCCTCAGGTTAGTAGCTGGGAGAGAATTTAAGCCTGCTGTCCTGTTCAGTGCCGTGTATGCTCAAACAGCCTTTCACAGCAGAGTAGAATGTGTAGATCACTCCTTGCAGATCTGCAGAGACCCCTGAACACTTTCTCAGTTTGCAGCTTGTACCTGTGTTGAATACAGTCCTGTCGTGCTGACAGAGGTCAGAGAAGAGGCCCTCGCAGCTGGTGAGAAATGCCGTGTACTCTGGTCTTCCCCTTGAAGATTGCACTTCAAAGGACCAAGGAGACAAGGTTTCTTCTGAGAGAGCAATATATTTTTATATGCTTCTTACGCTGCTTCTGGCCATTTTGATTCTGAGCAGGCTGTAAGCCATGAGGAAGGCATTCCAACAATGCATAGTTAGTGAATATCCGTGTTACAATCTGAAGCAGCTAATGCAGCTCTTATAGTAAGGTCTGGCTTGGTTTTGTTTAACATGAATTTGAAATTCATAAAAGCATGCAAGTGGACCTCATTCACTTGATAACTGAATGCTTTGCAGTTTGCCTGGAGGCAGAAACTTAAAAATCTCAATTTTAACATTGGATGGATTTTTAAATTATTTGCATTCCCAGATATACGTAGGCAACTAATGCAATCTTCCAAAGTTCTTGATGACTGTGTCTTCTTCAAGTAAATAGGAAGTAGATGCCTCTTTGCTTCTGAAAACTGGGTATTTATGTACACATCTACTGGCATAAACATCTTTGAACATCTGGCAGAGAGTAAGGTTTATGATGTTCCTCAGGAATGCAATGACAGAATGAGGTTTTGACTGCCTGTCTCTCTTAAGTCTGCAGTTGAAGCTCTATGGTCAGCATGTGCATCTTGTCATAAGAAATGTCCTCCTCATTCCTCCCACTGGCAAAAAGGTTCTTCCAAGAGGGAAGATGAGACTCCAGATTCTGAGAGTGACTTTTAGGAAGGTTTAGTAACTTCTGATCTTAAACAGCAGAGGCAATCAAAATTTCACTGATTGATGAGTCCTAATAAAATACCTCGGGATGTCATGAGGGCACCAGTGATTCTTCACAAGTATCAACAGTGAGAGCATTCTGCCTGTGTGCTTCAGCTTGGCTACTCAGCTTCTGGTAGGGACTTCCTTTTGTGGGTGAATAGAAGTATTTTCTTTCCTATTTTTTCCCATAAAATACAGACATTAGGAACACTGCAGTGAAGCTTTGTACTGCAAACACAGCTCCTTCCCAGTATCCCTTTGAGATCTACCTTCCCCTGGCTGTCTGACTCCTGAAGGCAGAGAGAGTTTGCCTGAGAACTGTGTTTGTATAGGCTTAAAACATTTTGGAAGCAGCTATAACTGGAGGCGAGGCATCTGCACAGCCACATCGTCACTCCCAAAGGATTTTTACTGTTGAATATGGGCTGGTTGTGGTTTGCCAGGTATTAATGATATTACAGTGAGAGCAATTGTACAGGAAGATATAACACCGCGTTTGACTCCTCAGTTACAAAACATGAAGGGACAAAGGGGAACAGCAAGCCAAGGGATTTTTATATTTTGTTTTTAATGATCTTAAATAAGCAGCAAACAGCCTGAACCTTGTAGATGTCTGTCCAGTGGCCTCGGGAGCTGTATATGAATCTCCTGCAGACAGTATAAACTGCTTCCCAAAGTGGTTTTGCTGAAGTAAGGCAGCCCAAATGATTGTCTTTCTTGCATTTCCAGGTTCTTAGTCAGAAATTTGAGAGCATGTCAGAAACTTGTTTATAAAACACCACAGGAAACAGAAATGCAGCATAAAGCCTTACAGTGTATGTGTTGCTGAAGCTGTAGCCTTACAGAGTACGAGTACGAAGTGCTGGAGAGCTTGTTGGTGCTAGTGCAGTGTGGTGAGCAGTTCAGCTTTAGAACTTAAGGCTTTCTAAGGCCCCGAGATTTATCTGAAACTGTCTTTTCCTTCTTTCTTTATTGCCTTTCATCCTTCTTGGCATGGCACAAGCGTCTTCCAGCTTTGTTTAATACAGGGGTTTTACATGGGTAAACATGGATTCCCTGAAAACCTTTAATGGCCAAGATGCTTTATGGGTCTTTGAAGAAAATACAACAACAAAATATCTAAGTTTTCCAGTCTCTGAATTAGAAAAGGAGCTAGAACTGAAATAGTGAATGTTGTGCAAGCTGTTTATTCAGACATGCTGTGGTGAAAAAAATCAGGGTAAACCAGATTAGTTGAAATAACTTTTTCAGTGTTCTCTTGCCTTCTAGTCTTCAACAGAAATTTTACTTGTTGGACTTTAAAATTTACTGTATTTCTGTATTTCAAAGAGCAGTAAGCCCACCATGGCTGTTGAAAGGAGTGAGCTCTGCTGTCAGTACCAATTATGGAAGGATGATGCACTTGGTTAGGAATTAATTTTCTTGCCTAGAAACCACAGCTATTTGCTAACACACAAATATTGCATCAGAAAATGATATTCCTACCTGAACTCAGGTGTTGTGGACAGTTATGATATTATATCAATTATTAGTAGGATGCTAAGCTAGCGGATGTTTTTTTCTCTACTTTGGAAATCTTCTTTACTCACAGGATTCCTGTGCTGCTGGTTCCTCACATTGATAATGTTTCTCCCTTCCCTCTCTCAGCACCTGATCTCTCCCTGCCGATGCTGTCTCTCGTTTGCTTTGTGTGTTCCATATTCCTTATCCGGTTGCCAGTGCCAGCCCAACGGTGGGGGTTCTGCAGAGCTGCTGGAGACTGGATGCTCACTGTAACAGTATCACTTTGCTGGTGAAACTGGTCAATAATCCAGGATTTTACTAGAGACCTACAGTTAAATTTAAAAGCTGCTTTGTGGTTTGCCATAAAGAACGCGCGTTTTAGAAAGATCAGTTTTGACATCAGCAAGTGTAATGGAGAAAATACACTTGGAACAGGAGTTAAGAATGGCTTTTATTCAGCCTTAATTGACAGAGGGGCCAACTGTATGCAGTGTTCTGAGTGGAGCAGAACACTACAGAGAGGGTGCTAAGGCAGAACACATGGTGAAAATAAGCAGGACAATTAATTATAATTTACACTATTATTTCAGAATTTGGAATTTAAAAAAGAAATGTGTTTTCTGAAGGTTCAGTTCGTGTTAAACAGGCCAGTGACATAATCTATCAAGGGCCAAAAAGGAAGAGTCCTGGCAGTAGTCTGTCCATGACTGAGCTGCTGTGATGAGCAGAGGCTTAAAATCCCTGTTCTGTGTATTTGGAGTAGGAGAGAAGGATCCTAAAAGCCAAAGGAACAGTTGTTATCTCCATATTATAAAGGAATTGGTGACTCCCAGAGAAGTGAACTGGTTGCATTGCAGAGGGTTTCTGTAGCAGAGACCAGAATTTCACTGTTAAGCTCTAATTGCTGTCTGCTGTAACATGCACGTGACAGCAAGTGAGCCTGTAGGCACCGGGCAGGGGTGACATCGGCTTTGTTCATCTGCCTTAAGAAAGCAAAAGGTAATGGGCAGCACACAGTGCCATGACATCTTATTTTATTATACAAGAAGTCACAAAGCAGTGCATGTTAATGCTGAGCATCACATCCTTATTTGCAGCACATCCAATGCCAGAAAAATGCCAGTGTTCTACCCTCTATTTTAGTTGAAAATGGAGAAGGTATCACCTTGCAAGCTGTGCTAGTTTTGATAGGAACCTTCAAGTAAAATGTTGTTTTGGCTGAACAGACTGTTGATGTTTGTTTGTACTGTTTTTATCCCACAAAGATAATTTTATGGTGAGAAATCTGTCTTGTACACAGTGTGCTGGGCTGCTGTACCTTTTCTCTGCAGAGAGCACAGGTGAAGGTATCAAGGGGACCTGAGAAGCATTTCGAATTACAAACAAAGAGGAAACTCTTTGTGCACTAAATTGTGTATGAGCAGATGCAAGGCTGAACATTTATCACTTTACTGGATGTTGCTGAATTTACTGTCAACTGAGTAACAAACGTATGGAAGGTCCCTATATTTGGCTGGTCTGCCTGTTAGTCTTGGCAACTGTAAACATTTGGTAATAAAACCTTAATTTGAAACTTCCCAACTCTTCATATGTTATAAGAACAAGGATTTTGTTCTATGTCTTTGCCACCGGCTGTTTTCCCCTGTGGTAAAGTACATTGGTAACTATGGGAACCAGAACTTAAGAACTGACACCCACATGTGTTGAAGTTGATTTACAGAAGGTCTTGAAGTGATGCCATGGATTATGAGATACAGAACTGTCTGGTGTGGAGTTTGATGGCTTTCAATGGGAGCTAGGTATTCTACTTCCATAGCTTATTTGGAATGTCCTTGGTACTGTGGGTATTACCTTCTCCACTTTGTCTTAACTACAGTCTAACGTTGTTGTGCTGCATGGGTGCCATAGGAATAATCCAAATGTAGAGGGATGTAAATACATGATGCCCCAGGAGGCTCCTGGAACAAGTGCTCCTCAAGTGCTCCTCAAGTGCTCCTTCAGGGTTGCTCAGGAGATGATCTCTCGGGGGACATAGCTGGTGTTGAGAACAAGTAGCCAAACAGATAACATTTTCCTGAAAATAGACTTCAGCCAAAGTCTGAAATCGTTCCTGAGATGGTAAGGACAGCGGGATTCATGCCTACATGAAAATTGCAGGGTGTTTGTCTCGGATCTTGCAAAGACCTTCATGTCTGAAATGCTGAGTGATGTCTGAAACGCTGAGTGATGCCTAAAACGCAAAGATGATCCAGAATGAAAACAGCAGGACAAGCTAGCTGTAACCACTGGAAACTGTGAATGAGACTCCACATTTCCAGTCTGGAAAGACTGAATGGGGTGGGAGAATGATGACTGAAGGCATTACGCAGCACCTCACATACACGTGTAAGTAGGTCGAGATTGAAATGAGATGTTCTAAGCCAACAGAGCAGAGTCAGACAGCACAAATGGACTGATTCACTTGTGGTTGGGATGGGGAGCAAATCAGAAACAACAGTGCCTGCTCAGCCTGTGTGGGGTGAATGCCTGCAGGGTTCTATGTGCCACCTATTTTGAGAGGGTATGGTTACCCTTCCTCACACATCATATTTCTTTTTCTAAAGGAGAGAATATTTTTTCAAATGTTTATCAGTCTTGTTTATTTAGATTTCAAGTTCTCAAAGACAAATTGTCTTATCCTGTGTGTTTCAGTAGGACAGGCAGAACTATTCCTGGTGGGAACTTTTAGGCAGTACCCTCATATAATGATGCTGAAATTCTTTTCCAGAATTCAGGCAGACCTCAACAATCTTCATCTGCCTTCTTGTGTGCTGGGTTTTGGGACACAGCATGCAATAATGTGCATCATTTGTTAGCCATTTTCCTTGAAATCTGCATTAATATTTCCTTGCAAGGAAAAGCAGGTGAAATATATGGTGAAAGGTGAAAAGGAGGGCAATATATGATCTTTGTCAAGAAAAGAAATCAGACAGAACTCCAAAGTGAAGAGCTTGCCTGTTTTTATCAGTAACTGTAGACTTGCTTTCTCAACTTAAGCAAGTATGGAAGGGTACCTTAACAACATGTAGGATGCTGTAGGAACACAAGGGAGGCATTAAGATTCAACTTTTTTTTCTCTTCTTGAATGAAGTCACACCCCATTGTTGTTTGTGCCTACTGAATGAAACACAGCCCAGAGGATGTAAAGTGTACTTATTTCCAAGCATCCACAAGTTTTTCCTTCAGTTCCTGTTTGAAGGAGTGAAGCAAAGTATCCTATCTGAGAGTGGGGCAGCAAAGAGTTAAGAAACGGTTATCCCAGGTGGCCGAACACTTGAGTTGCAGTGAAAGGCTGGTAACATTCATAGAGCTCCTGTGCCGGTTTCTACCTGTCAGCAGCTCCCGATATACTACTATACCAGGAATTAAGAATGAGCTTGCTCAGACCAGGAGCAGCAAGCATCCTTAGGAACCTTCTGATGTTACAGTAAAGACCAACGTGCAGTGTTATTTTTCTTATTATTTAAAAGATTCTTTCGAAATATCAGTGATGTACATATGGTCTGTGCTGCTTCCTCTGGGGTTCTGTTCACTTGATTCTCTCACTGGAATATGGATGATGCAAGCACCATTAAATGCCTCAGCCCAGATAAAGGTAAGGGGAAATGTTATTTTAACCACCTTCTTGAGGGAAATTGGTTTGGCTATAGGGAAAATTATAGTTTACGGGGCTTTCTTGGGCACTTGTGTTCTATTATGCAAACTTAAATGCTTAAACCAAATACGTTGCAGTTTCTTAAGGCAGCCTTTGCTGTATCATACTTTTGCCTCCTGTTACCACCAAACATTAAATAATGCATGCATTTCTAATGGCTGCTTCTTCCTGCACGAAGAGTGCAAAGGAGGAGGGCACCAGGTGTATCCACGTCCCTTTTATGCTCACTGAAGGAGCTGGCTGTCACCATAAAGAACGGCTTTCTATTTTTAACCATAGACCTTCTGCTACCCACACAAGAGGAGAGAGCAGAGACTCCAGTACTATTGTGAGTCAGTCGTATTGTTTTCATTGTTTTAAAATATGTAATTTGCTTCTAATTAGATAGGTTTTCTTTATACTCATGAAAGAAGAAGAGTGCACAGAGTCAGTCTCGGTTGAACTCATCCTTGGTGGAGTTTGACTGGGGGTGAATTCAGTCTTCTCTGGGAGCTGCCTCGAGCTGTTAAAACTACGCTGCAGTTTTGTGCAGTTTGGGTGTTGTTCCTCCCTTACTGCTGGCTTCATAAGAAATCCTATTAATTCAATACCAGTGCTCCAAAGCCCAGTTTTTATTTTTCAAAAGCATTTTATTCTCATTGATTTATTTGGTAAAAGCCCAGAAGGACAAACCCTTACCTGTGATGTATTTTGTTTGAATCAAATGCCTAGTTGCTTGTCTATACACGTTTTGTCTTTCGTACCTGGAAGGCATGTGGTTTTACAGGAGTTACGCAATGAGTGGAGACTTCTGTGTGTTTGGAAAAGCTGCTCTGTGTGCACTGGGCACTGTTCTAACACCTTCGTGGATTTGGGGGGGCAGATCAGCAACCCCGACTCCCTCTGTGTTCAAATAATAGAATACTTAAGTCTTATTGTCATACCTTTGAAGGACACACTCATTGAAGTTTGCTTTTCTTTTGTAACATTGGCTGAAAAAATCATATCTACATTAAAACTGTACCAAAGTGAAAAAATGCTTGTGTCTAACTTGATGTTCAGGTGTTGAAACAAAACCTGGCATCTGTTAACTCTGGTTTTGAATCCTCCGTGTCTTTATCATTAGCGTTCCACAAATAAAAGAAAGCAATGCTGTTCATTCAGAAACTGAGAAAAGGTGATGCTGACAGCCGTGGCTGTACCTGTGTAGTCACTCATCACTGCAGCAAATGCTGTCCTAGTAACAAAAGAATAATGGAAATGTGAAAATGAGAGCAAATTGACTGGAGGGGAGAACTGTAATTCATTGCAGGGGAGAACTGTAATTTAAAACCTGAAGATGTCCATAGAACATCACATAGAAAAATCCTCAACTGTAAATAAAAAACAGTCATTGCTTTTGCTGTATTTTAGGACCATTTTGTTAATGATATTCTTTATTAATAAAAAGAATATCAAGTCCAAGAACGCTTCTAGTCTGTGGCAGGTTAATGATTGAGAACTATGCGAATAATTCACATAAATAAACAAAGCGTCTTAGACTGCATCAAAAGAATAGGAAAAAACCTAATATTTTCCTACAAGATTTGTTAAGAATGAAGCAGAGATGGTGGAATGCATTTAGGCATTGTCAATATTTATTTAAATAACAAAAAAGTTGGAGCATATTTTAGAACTTGGCATAAGGGTTTATTTACCTTTGCCATATTGCTGGTGTAGAGTCTGGAGATTTGGAAGCGTGAAAGCTTTATATTAACAAGATAGTAAATAGAATGATGAGAAACAGTTTTGTATCTGCAAACATTTTTCTTGTTCCAAGGAAAGAAGGTGATTTTCTTAAAACTCATAAGCTGTAAATTCCCCAGGTTTGGCCTGAGTTGATTGAAATGGTATCATCTGATTGAAACATTTTCATTTAATGTACTTTTATTGATTGCATTTCCTAACAGAAATGTTTCAGGACTGAAAGCCAGAATGTTTTAGTTTTGAAAATGTTTTGATGTCACAGCTCGAATGTTCCTCATCTAATTATTGTTCTCTGAAACCTGGTGTACCATTGTGGGTTCATTTGTACTTCAAACAGACAAGGTCCTTGAGGGAGGTGTGACGGAACAGGAACTTTGCCACCCAAGGTCTTTTTAACTTCTTACTACTCTGTTCAGCTTCCAGCTTCTGAAAACAGGAATGAGAGAGAGGGGCTCTCACTTGAGGATCTCCTGGAGTATCACCCATGTAGCAGTTACTCAGGTTTGTTCCTTGGCTGCAGTTAGAAAACGCGAGACTGAGATGTTAAGGGTATTCACCAGTCCGTGCGTCTGCCAGATGGTGTCGTGCTAAGCTCACTGGTATCATCTACTTCGAAAACAATTGGGGTAACTTTAAAAAGCAGAGGTTCCATGAGCTGAAGCTACAGGCCAGGCAGTGGAATGAAGTTTTCTCTCATTTATGATAAATTCATATATTTTATTGTCAAATAAAAATGTGCATTGCTTACTCTACATTTCCTCTGTTACTATGATTTAGCGTGATTGCTTTATTTGAGTTGGAAGTTCTTTCTGTCTCCCATCTCTGAGGAAGTCTATGTTTGTGCTGAATTGGACTTTAGTTATGAAACATATCATTCTATTGACTTAGTTGGATTTGGAGTTGGGATCCAAGATCCCTAACCTGGAAAGCACAGACGTGTTTTCAGATTGTCTATTGTAAATTAGGGTAACCTTTATAAAAGGGCACTTTCTACATAGTTTTAAGGATTTACGCCATCTTAATGGAAAGCAGAGTCAGATCCACACTTATCGTGACAAGCAGGTAATTGAATGTGAGTGGAGTGTGTCTGTAGTATCTTTTATTCACATCGTAGTTACCCAGTTACTTGAGTGCCTCTTCAGTGCTTCCTATCGTTCGTTTTGCTGCACTTGATCCTGGCTGCTCATTAATCTTCTTTGAGGTGAAAAATGCCTTTTGTGATGTTTTTTGGCCTTTTCTATTAGCCTGCCTTACCTTTTGTGCTGAGATTGAATACCACTCCGCAATCACTTTCTGGTTAATGCTTAGTCCTTCTCAAAAGCAACGCACTCCTGCTGCTGCTATGTGCAGCAATACAGCAGTACACTCTAATGAACTGGGGAGGGTTAAGAAGATGCAGCTCCTGATCCAGATCCGAAGATCCAAATTTGACTGAACCAAAGGCTTTTGATTTGATGAAGATTAGGACTTGCAAGCTGTAGTTGCGGAATTTCAGCCTTCAAACAGCAACAGACTCCTAAGAACAGTGTTTGCATGATGCCTCCCACCTGGGGTTGAGCCTGATCTCAACTCCTTGTCTTGGATCATCAGTAAAAACCACAAACTTGAGGTCAAGAAATGGAATCTTAAATATGCCTGATGATTTCAGACTGGCCTTCAATAGAAGGAAATTGTTTGGAATGTATAAATACTCCTTCCATGGGTAAAATTTTGGTTTTGGATGGGTATGTGATTCCATGCCCTTGGCTCCCTCCTAAGTTTGGAAGCCCATTTATCCTGTTGTGAAGGGAGATGTTACAATTATCTTCCAACAGTAAACATATAAAAAAGAAATTATTTTTTTAGTCAAAGTACTGCTGTCGTTCCTCGAAGAGCTGAACTCTGTTCCCATCTTGATTACTTAATATACTTGTGTCCCTTTGGAAAAATCGCTTAATATAGTCCAGGTTCAGATCCTTATCCTGAAATGGGGATATTGCTCTCAAGTGATGTTGAGGAGAAAAGAATCCCATTTATGAAGGCTGTGCTTAGTTGCTACAAGCTTGAAGTTAATATCTTGTGGACTCACTTTAAAATTAATTTAAGTGTCGGAGTGTGACTGTGTTATCATCCTGAAAAGGTCTCAGAGGAATTATTTTCTGGTTGTGTTCCTGTTGGTGAGAGGGAGGAACAGCTTTTCTTCCATGGATTTAGCAGGAGGTTTAGGTCAGTTATAGTTAGTGCTTGAAAATAAAAATGTGTCGAAGAAGCAGTAATGAATCCAGCTGCCTCTGCTCCGCTTGCGTGAGTGCAGTGGAGTGAGCAGAACACTGAGCACTGGGCATCTATTATGCAAAAAAAAGGATCAGTGAACTAGTTAGGATTTAAAAAAGCTTATTTTTGTCTTCAGAAAACACTCCAGACCTGATTTCTTACTGGTTTGTGCCATTGTACTTGTAAAAAAAACAACTGAAAAATGTTCCTGAAGCTCAGTTCTCCCCTCACATCAGTAAAATACCAAATCCACTCATCACAGGCAGGAATGGTGATGTAAAGTGCCTCCATGCTTTGGAACAGAGATCTGATACTTGCTAGAATGCAGAAATGAATTAAAATTAATCAAAAGGAGCAGAAAAAAGCAACCAGAGTTTGCCTGTATGGTCCTGATACTCACATAGCTTGTCATTAAACTGATTTACACAGGAGTGATCCATCTTCTTAGATATTATTTCTATTTCACCATTTGCAAAGGTTCTTTAAAAGTCTTCTGGTGAGGAGCTGATACAAACAAGGTGGTTATTCTTGGAATGTAGGTCACCAAAGAAAAATCAATACACAGGTACTCTTTGTTTCTCCAGCATCACATCTACTGATTTTGCCTTGTTACTAAAGATTCAGGCACATTTTTTGCTGTTCTGACCTCAATTATAAATGGTTTACAGATGCCTCTTCTTCAGTTTAATGTAAAAAAAGACTGAAACATTGCAAAGAAAATGTCACGTTAATGCTAAGTGGACAGCTTGAAAAACTGATCCCTTGCATGCAGATTCTTGTGTTTCCTATCTCTTCTATCCCTGGACAGATTCATTTGTATGGTGAATGTGAATTTCGTTCAGCAGAAAGGAAAAAATTTACTGTTTTAGGGAATTACAGAAGAAGGGATGATCAGCATTGGCCTCTGCAGATCTAAAGAGGTGATGTGGCACAGCGCAACTACATTTTAGGTAGTTTACGTGGCCTGACACAGAAGGACCGCAGACCCAGCCCAGTAGTGCCCAAAGTCCAGAAACACTGTTAAATGTGGATCTCTATGATATTTCCTGGAGAGCCCATTTTCACAGGTCAGCCAGCCCACTGAGCTTCTCATCAGCCTTCAAATGCTGCTTATCCTCTGGTTCTGAACCCTGGTGGAAAGGAGTCTGTCAGACTGTGCTGTGTCAAACTGAGGTGGATATTGGAGACCATAGCAAAAGACAGAAATACTTCTCCTGTAGGAGCCCAGAAGCAATTACTTTTATCTCTTTATGTATGTTTATATACTTTATCATACCTTATGTATGTTTACCCAGACTATGGTGAGCCCAAGACTGAAACCCCTCGGGCAATAAGCTGTGCTGGCTCGCAGTCACTGAGCTTGTCATGGGCTTCAGCTCAGCAGCCTGCACTCACCACACAACTGGGCTCCCGTTGGTGATCTTCCCGTTTGGGGGTGGCAGCAGATGGTTCCTCCTTGAAGAAAACCACGGTTATGGTCTTCTTTAAGCTTACCAAAAGACCTGCCATTCGTTTGTAAGATTTACAGGTGTTGGGTCCTGTAGAGTGATATATTTCTGAAAAGGAAATGAGAAGTTGGTGAGTGACTAAGGTAATTCTGTCTCAAATGTTAAACCTTCCAAGGTCTTTAGAGTGGAACTTGAGGCAGTGATCTCCTCTGGAAGTGCCTATGATTTGCCTAATTTTAGCCTGTGGAAGATTCAGCTCCATTTTCATCTACACCTTGCCCAGTCTATGCACTATGTTTAAAGGCACTATTGGCAATTTCAGTGCCCTCTACCATTGTAAAATCATATTTCTGTCTTCATGGTCCAGTGTTTCATGCTCTCTCTTTGTTCAGAATATGCACTGATTGCTTGGCATAAACTGCAGCATAGATCTCGATTGCAAGACTCTTGCTTTACTTATTCATTGCAATTTCACGAGCAGTTGCCCATTAAAATGTTAACAAGGGATGTGAACACGAGGTTTGTGTTTTCTTACAAGGTAGAAACAAGAAAAAATGATTTTTTTCTGAAACAGCTAATAATTAATGAAAAGTACGTTGTCACCTGCCCACCCTTTCTGCCAGTCTGAAAGAAATGCCCAAGATCAGGTACGTCCCTGTGAAACTGTGTCCTTGTTAACAAAGTTCAAAGCCAAAGCATGGTTCTGAGCCAGATCTAATTTTCTTCAAGCTAATGTGGTATTTAAAGTTTAAAGAAATAAATCTTGTTTGTCATGCCTGTAAGTAGAGGCTGAAACTTTGTAATGTCCCTTGTGATGGGGAAGACACATGCCTGATTATTGTAATTCGTAGGAAAAAGTCACGAGGATGGGCAGTGGATGCATTTCTTCACAGCAGTTCCTGGGCACAGGGCTTTCTGGCTCGCAATTTGTTTCAGTACAAGCCATCTGCTTTGCCTTGCTGCAGACAGATCTCTCATTTTTTTGTATGAATGATTCTGACACTTTGTTTTCAGCAAAGGATGGGCTCAAGCAGTGGCTCTGGAAGAAGCTCCGCACTCTCACCTGTTAGCCACGTCCTCCCAGGGTAACCCTGGTACCTGAGCAAAGACCTCACAGTTTCTTCCTTGCACATCTGCAGCTCTGTGCTGCCACATAACCTGCTGGTATTTCTGAGAGCACGATAACCTTCAGCTCTAATGTGAACTGGAGATTGGTGGCTTAATCCCCAGGTTTTCTCTTGATTTGCAGTACAGCTGCGTAAGGCTGGCTCTTGAGTGACACCACAGCCAAGGAGAGCATTGAACAGAGACTGGGTTATTCCTAGAGACAATGCAGCTCCATTTTTTCCATGTTTCACGAAACTGGTATACATCTTTTAGAAATAAGGAGTCTGTCACATATTCTAAAATGTATACAACACAAAAGGAAGGTCTTGAAGAATTCTGGATCTTTTACAGGTAGAATATATTAAGGTTCACCCCAAACATGGACTTGAAGTTTAGGAGTTATAATCAGTTTTTGATGACGAATTTCAGTAGCAGATGTCTTTTCTGAATGTTTTTCCATCTGTCTTGTTTTCCTGTACCACTTTTGCCTTGGATTCTTGAATTTTTAGAGGTGTTTTCATAGAAGGCATTCAATAACGTGGATGGATTTCTCCTCTCCCAACTTGGCTTAATCTCCCTTTCAGTGTTTATGACCCATGGCACCGAACAGATGGTAAAGTGCTGGAAGATCTTTAAATGTAAAGAGTTTAAGATCTTACCTCAATTAAGTGTGTAGGGACATTTTCTCATTCAGGTCAGATGTTGGAAACAAGGTGACCTTAGAGCACCATTTATAGCCTTAATTCTTTACTTTATGTTGATGTTTTTCCACTATCAACAGAATTTCATTATTACAACTTTGCAAGAGGAAGTAGTCAAATAGCTCTTAAATGCTTTTCACTAAAAATAGCTTGAAAATTGGATTTCTTTTGCCAAAACCAGCATCAGAATCCTCAGTAGAGTTTTTTTAATAGGCTATTGTTATTATATTTTAATAATTGGAGGCAAAGACTATAGAAACATCTCAAAGACGGGTGCACGTTTTAAGTGAAAAAGAGTTAATAACATTTCTACAGGTTCATTGGTAAAACATGACACAAAAATCTTAATATATTTAATAACAAAACAGTTTTCCTTAATGCAAAACCCGCTCGAAGGCTCCAAACACAAAGCTTATTCTCACTTAATTAAAGTAATTGCATCCTTTTGTTCAGGTGAGCTCAAGAGAACTAAACATCATGGAAGGAGGCAGACTAATTGTTGTCATGATGTTAGTTTATTGCTGATGGGTCCCAGTTCCACATCATTACAGTACTTTAAGGGATTTCAGGATTGGTTGATTTTAATCATGTGGCATTCTAACCAGTTTTGGAAAGCCCTGGTAATATTGATATTTGAGGTTGCTTAGCGAATGCAGCTGTCTTAGGGCTCGCCCATTGTGAATTCCAATTCCACACCACGATATGCGACAACACAGCCTGTGCTGGTTCTCCCAGTGGATTTGGTGGCCTTGTACATGGATGCACACTGAAGACAGCTATATTTCAGTCAAACTGGATAACTTGGGAGCATGGTGAGGAGAAGAAGCAGCTTGGTAAATAACCCGGCTTCCACTCACCACAGGCACGATGTGTGGCTTTAATCTGGAGCATGGATTACTGCGCTCGGAGTTCTGTCCAGATGGTCTGACCGTCTGCAGTGGGTTTGGCTGCAGCTGTGCCAAAGGTCACCGGAGTAGGGTTACCTTAGAATTAAGGAAAAGGCAGCTTAGATGTGGTTGGGATAACGCTGTGGTCCAGCTGGTGCCCTGGCCCTTTTGAGCCTGCGAATGGGTGACTGAACGAGCACAGGGACTTTGGTTATAATTCTCCATTGATCTGGACTTTTTTACTTCCTTGAAAGTTACCAGAACTACCGGAAAGTGATTATTTTATTGAGTTTTTAACATAACTAATGCAGAAATTTTTAGTTGTTAGACAGAAATAGAAACTATAACAGATGTTGTCTACTCTCCATTGGCGTATTGGCAATTTCCTGCATTGAAATGTTTAGTTTTACCTTTTCTGCTTTGAGGGCTACAGCTGTTTCCCATTGCATTAAGTAATTATTAACACTTTTTCCTTCCCTCAGCAGTAAATCAGACGTGTTGGACAAAAATCCATCCATCCTGATGGATTCCATTAATGATAAACCCACTTGTCTCAGAAGCATCTCCTTTTGGCTCACTTTTCTCCACCTGCCAAACCTGTATCGTTCTCCTCTTTCTTCTGCAAGGTGCTCTGGTTCTGTGGGATGGAGCCTGCCTTTTCTGCCATTCTTGAAGCAAATGTCTTCTTTTAGAAGGCTTTTGACATTCTAGAACTGTTCATTTAGTGTTCCGAGTTCCATTTTTAGCTAAGCCAAGGCCAGCCTTCAGACTCAAACATTGCTGGTTTTCAAATCTCTCTGTGGCATGAAAAGCCTTTGTTACATTCAGAGAACAATAAGTTTCTAAAGTGCCGTGGAAAGAAGTCTTTAATCTGCACCTTGTGTCAGGTGAGCAAGATTTTTCTGAAGATGTCAAGTGAGGCAAGAATAGAAACCCATTTCAATAGGCTTATATCCTAAGTACTGAGCTCAGTGTGCAGGAGAGTTGGGAGAAAGATTAAGTCACACTTAACCCTTTGTGATTTCCTCTTGCTTTCCCACACTATTACCTCATATCCAGCACAATCAGTATACAGGGGAGCTTTTTGAAATACTTTGTTTTTCTCTGTTTATGTGAACATTTTAGGAGGCTGAAGGATGGATCTGTAGTGCCAAATAAAAAGTTTTGTGGGCTGAGCTTTGGAATGGAAAACTAACTTTAACTTGAACATTGAAATAGTTCTTCTTTTCTGATGATATAAATCACTGGCATTTCTCTCTTCTTGATTGAAAATGAATCCGCATTCAGAGTCCTGCTCGTGCAGAGTTCTGTCTCTGGACTGTGAAACCAATATCTCGGGCAATGCTGCAGCAGAAGTTATCTTTCACTCTTTATCTCCCTCCTCTTTGTCCCCAGGTTGATAACACATGAATGGTTAATGCAGAATCTAGGATGTCCTTGTAGAATTAAGTTTTGAATTTTAAGAGCACACAGAGTGCCAGCTACTGAGATTTTGTTGTCTGCACCACCTGAAAGAGTGCAGGAAATCCTTCTGATTAGCGCTGCAAGAGGAAAAAAGGGAACTAAACAATACCAATTGGTTTATTGCAAGTTTACCTTAACTCTGCCTTCTTAAAATTGAGTTTAGTTGTACCTTCTTGCTTGTGAGGTATCACAAAGCCATTCTCCCTGTTTAAGATCTTATTTCTATAGCATGGGGATTACCCACAAAGATGTTTGCCGATTAGTTAAGAAATTCAGAGCAGCTTGTGCTAGAGCAGATAATTAAGCTCACATTCTTTTGTTGTAGCCCATGCTAGATCTTGCTTCCTCTGAAAAAGAGATTAGGATCTTCAGAACAATTCTTCATGGATTCTTGCTTTCTGTGTAGCAGTTTTGTCTTTCATGGATTCTTAGTATGTTACAGAAGAAGTTGCTGCTCCTCTGATGGCAATTAGTTTGCAGTTGTGGCACTAATTTTCTCTTGAAAGATGCCTTAGGAGGATGGGAGGCTGTTGCTGACGTGTTTCAGTAAATAGCAGGATGTGGCACGTATGTAAGCAGCGTTATTGCCACCTTTGACTCTTAGTGCAGACCTGGCTGGTTTATTCTTTGGAATTAATCTGAGTCCAGCCTAATCTAAGAATTCTGGGCATAAGTGGTAAAATAACCAACTTCTAATTGACAGTAAATGATCTCTAGAATTAACTGCTCTAATGCTTTTTCAAACTGTGAAAGGAGGAGTAGAAAGCACTTAATGAATGTGTTTTTAAACGGGCAATTTGTGTTTAGCTTATCAAGCCAGAAGCATATTAGGCTTCTCGTACAGATCACAGATGGTAACAGCAATTATGTATCGTACTTAAAACTTAACATAGGTTGTGATAGCATGTATGACAGATTTCTGTATTTGGAGTTTAATGATACATTTCAAATGGAATGATGTAGTGACTTAGTGCTTTCTATAAATTAATCCTTACCTGCTTTTACCTCTGTTGGTTTTCAGCTGTTCCTGGTGTCTGTGTACGGCATTTGTTCTGTTCAGTGTAGGTTGTGTCCTACACAGGCACCTTCTATCAGGTTGTGTCGGTTTGTAAAGGCATCCCAAATGGGCTGTGAGATGGAAAGATGCTGCTAACATAGGCAAAAAGAAGAAGAAAGCACTTTTCTCTAACGTTTTTTTTCCCTACAGCTGTAACATCACTTAAATCCCTTGACCGGATAGGGCAGAACCACGGCTTTAGGATTAGTGCGTATGATGGATTTAGATTTCAGGCAAACATGTGTTGCTGTGTTTGCATCGTATCTAGTTTTTACTGCCTAGAGAGGACTGTTCTTTCTTTTATCAGACATGTCCATTAAAATACTGAATAGAGCTTTCTCAGAACAGATGAAGACTCAATGATATTTTGAAGAGCTGTGTGAGAAGAAAATGTGATTGCTCTTTTTTTTTTGTGACCTGGAAAGAGACTCGAAGAGCTTAAGCGCCTGGACAGATTCACAGTGAAAGGCAAGGGTGGCTCAAGGGGGCAAAGAGGGGGATGGATTGCATGGCTAACTTTGCACTGATTTTCTGCAATGGAGACTGTTTGTTGGTTTTGAAGAGCAAGTACAGCCCTCAGCAAGAGTGGGACTTGCAGATCTGTCGGTAATCAAGTGTGTACAAGGGATACCTTTGTGTAGGAATTGCTGTTGGAGGAGGAAGCGGCATGGAGAAGGCAACAACTGTGAACGGGTCCAACGTCTTGGTGCATGTAGCAAAGGAAAACGAATATCCACGGGAGGCCTTTCTGCCCAGAAATGGATTCAGCTACGTCTTCTTCCCTCACAGCCCTGTCTGTGCCCGTCATGTGTCTTTAAAATGTTGAACTGAAACCCACTCAGTCCTCAAAATAGACAGCACAGGTCCATCACATAGCATAAAAAGGATTCTAAAGCTGGACAGGGGAGGAGGCCTGAATTTAATGTGAAACTGCTCTGTAACAACCTGAAAAATACCACTGGATTTTGGAAATGGCAGATTATATATTTTTTTCTGATAATATTTTTATGCTATTACATTGAAAATGTGGACTACAGAATCTTGATATTTACTAAGCCTGCAGTTCCTGTCTTCAACTTTGAAGCCACCTTTTGTCTCAGATATGGATGCCTCAAAATCTCCCTTGCTTCAGAATAAATTCTCAGTGGCCCGTCTGGCTGAAGAGTTTTTCTGGGTTGGTGGCATCATCGTAGCTTCGCCGAGATGGAAGGTCGGCCACATTGGTAAGATGCAGGCTCAATACCTGCTGCTTCACTGAATGAGGTGGTGTCATCTTGAAAGCCTTCGTGTTTATACCTTGTTTAGTGACAACTCTGTCTGGCAGTAGTGCGGGGGAGTGGAAAAGAAGGAAGAACTTGAGACACAGCCCTAGTCCTGTGTTATTGTGTATGGTTGCTAGTGCAGTTCTTTTGGTCTTCCAAGAACCTCTCGGTTATGACCTCATTATTGATTTCTCTGCGTTCCTCTGGAACAGCAGATGCAATGCATTTTGACGTGTGGACCTTTTGCAATTTTCTGTTACATAAATAAAATCCATCTTCCTCTTCATATCCATAATAAGACAGGTTTGCTCTCTGCCGGAACTGGTGCACGTCTTAGCTCTGATTTTTTCATGCAATATTTGTAGTTCCAGTCTTTGAAATGAGCATTTAGAAGTGTCTCTGTTGTCTTTTTCTATAGTACATCATGGGACTCTAGGAAAGTTTTCTAAATACTGAAATACAGTGGCAAAACCTGAAGCTTAAATAGCTGAGGAGGGTCTCTTCTTGCTTCATAGCAACCTTTCTTTTAAATAGGTAGTAAACTGAGGAAGCCTAGTTGGAAATTAGACATCTAGAGGAATGAGATGTTTCCTGTCCTAGTAAGTGCATTTTAATAGCAGTCTTCCTGAGCCACTCATGTCCAGTAAGGAAGCCTGTAGTGGCTTTGAACAGAACCACCTCTTGCCTTGGAAGCAATTTTTGTCTTACTTGTTTGTCGGTTTCACTTATTAAAGATACTGTTTTAACAAGAAAGTTGGAGGCATGGATAACTTGGAAACTAACGAGAGTATTTTGCAGAGGGCCTGAAACGCCATCCTGCTCTGCTTCTGCATTTCCCTGATCCAGATGGCTGATGGAGTCTCAGCTGAGATGGAGAGCTGGCAGACTGACCTCGAATTAAGTGCCCTAATTTCCAGAGGATTAAGAGTATCTCTTCTCCCATTAAGATCTCATTTATTAGGGCTTGTGTGCTTTAGGGATGGATTTGGTCTTGCATTCTCTCTTGTATGCAGCAAACACTGCCCCAGCCATTGCTGGCAGAATTAAACAGAGGTTTTCTTTTTCAAAGATACTTTAGGGTTGTTTTTGGCCTTCTGACTTTCCTAAAGAGAGTGTCTGGGCCCAAAGCTGCACGGCACAACCTGGAGCCGCATTGAACTTTGGACGGGAAGCTTTTGGCGAAGCTGGTCATGTATAAAAATACGCAATGACTCAATCCTTCTACCTTCTTTTCATCCTCACATGCTAAAATACACCCACTCCATCACACATTTACATCAAACCCAGAAACTCCTAAAAGACAATGATGCTACTGAACCAGAAATAATTAACAGACTTTAGAACATCTTCCTAACAATAAGCATGAAATTGGGGTCTTCTTGTTCCTTGTATCAGAACAAAGTGTAGGGATATATGATTTATAGAGTGTTTTTTTACTTATGGTTACTTTAAAACTCTTCATAGTAACCATGACTGTTATGAACTATAAAAAACTACTTTGAGTCTTTTAACTGCATCGGTTTAGTGTCACTTAGTAAGAACACAAGGATGGAGACGAGTCTTCTACCTTTCTGTTTCCTGCTCTGCTTTGACATTGCTTTTTGCTGCAGTACAGAGACCCATCTGCTCTCCGTGTCTGTATTTTGTCCAGATGCAAATTGAGGCAGCTCATTAGATCAGAAGAGAACTGAACCCCAGCTGAATTCTGCAAACGGTACTACTGAAGTGCAAAATGTTATTTAACCAAGAAGAAAACTTCAGCCTCAATTGAAGATGGTTAGGAGCCATTTCTTCAAAACAAAAAAAAAGAGACACAGGCTGAAGGATTTTTATTTGAAGTTTAGAAGTAAATCCTTAAGGAAGCTATCTGAACAATGTAAGGAGAAGCTATACCTGCCCTCTCGTCAGTGTGCAGTCTCATTTACATGCTGTGAGAGACATCACTAAAAAAGACTTTTAGTTTGATAGTGGTACCACTAGAACTGGTTTTCTTTCTGCAAATTTTTCTGCCAGTCTCTATATTTCCAGTCATGTCAACAGGTACAGGTGTGTGTTTGAGTGCACATACACAGTCTCCTGGCCTCTGTCTCACCACTCTTAGCTAACACCTCTGTATTTCCTCAAAGGTTTTCCTTCCTGTCATGTCACAGGATCCTGAAAAGCTGCTGTTGTTCTGACACAAGAAGGAAGACGTTTCTTGTGCTTTCCTCGTGTCACCAAACCGAAAAATGTAACAGGAAATACTTGAAATGAGTATTGGCTGTGAGCTGCCCATTCACTGCCAGGCACACTGGGTAGAGCTGAGTTCCTGTTTGTGCCCACAAACGTTAATCACAGTTGTGCATTGAATCACTGGAGGACAGTTCAGCATCCAGATCAGCTGGAGCTGGCAGCAGGGCTGCTGAGGAGCAGTGCTCTGGGTAGGTTTGGGAGAGCAGATCTGTGGCAGAGGTGAACTGCTGCACTGAAAAAGCTGTCCAGGGATGTTTAGTAAAATCTTAACAGCTGAGGAGTACATTCTTACTTCACATAACAGCGAAGTCAATGTGTGTTGTATAAAGTGTGCTTTTATTTCAGTGCTTATTTATTTGCTGCTTTGTAACGGGCATGGTATTCGATACTTCTCTCATTTTTGCTCTTACCATTTCTTCAAATAAAATTATTTACGGCAATAACTGCAGGAGGATGATGAAAATTTAATGTTGTTGAACTCTGTGTGATTTGTGCCAATAGAAATTTTATCATTGGCTATTTTGACCAAAAATTTTTTTTACCAAGCAGATATTGAAAAGTGCCTGGGAAATGGTTGAGCTGAGATTGAATCCACTTTAGATCTGATGTAATGAATTCCAGCAATGTTTCTGAGCTGCAGCACAGCATTTGCTTTTGTAGTTAATACCTGCTGACCACATTGATTCCATCTAAGGGCATCTGTGATTGAAGCCAAGGGACCAGCTTTAAGATATAATATGTTGCATGAGGGATTATCTTGCTCTTCATGTAACACCTTCTCTCTGTAAACATTCATGTTTACAGGTACGTCCACAGCTGCCAAGAATCTTTCTGACTTTTTGATCCTATAACCTGACTTCCTTTATTAGGCAGTGCAGGAAATGCTGCCCTATGACTTGAACTCTTAATCTGGCAGTTGCTTGACATGTTTTCTTCCTGTAAAGGTGATTTTAGAGAGAGCAACCTCTGACTTACTGATATCACTTTATTTCTCTCTTCAGTGGAAAGATGTATGAGTTCCATGCAAGCTGGTACCCAGATGATCAAACTGCGAGGCAGTTCCAAAGGGCTGGTCCGCTTCTATTACTTGGATGAGCACAAGTCGTGTATTCGCTGGAGACCCTCTCGAAAGAATGAGAAAGCCAAAAGTGAGTGTTGACCACAAAACCTCTCTTCTGACTCCTTTTAGGGTCTTGCTCTCTTATAAAGAAACAGAGATTTCGTTCATTCACAGTTGACCAAGAAAATTGTTATTCTTGAATTTGAAGGGCAGTGAATGATTGTATGGTTAGCAGTTTATGAAGATTCAGTGGGTGTTGTTAGCTGTGCAGGGTGGAGTAGGCTATGACAGTGTGTTGTAAATGAGTTGCAGGCAAAACCTGTGTGGATTGGGGACCGTCCAGTGTGAGGTTTGGGCCCTTTCTCTACAGGATTTCTCAATGGGATAAATGAATCCTGTCTGGCCTAGGGCGTGCATGCAGTAGTTAATGAGCCACATGCTTTTGTCATTCTAGTTTCTATCGACTCTATTCAGGAGGTTTGTGAGGGGAAGCAGTCGGAAATCTTCCAGCGATATGCCGATGGCAGCTTTGATCCCAACTGCTGCTTCAGCATCTACTATGGAGACCATATGGAATCTCTTGACCTGGTATCTTCCAGTGGAGAGGAAGCACGCACCTGGATCACAGGGCTGAAATATCTGATGGCTGGGATCAGTGATGAAGACAGCCTCTCAAAACGCCAAAGGACCAGAGACCAATATCCTTTTTATACTATCTGGGAGTATTTCCCAGTGGTGGAGAACTGTCAGTAGCGTGGGCATTCCTTGAAGTATTTGTTTTGCTAAAAGTAAGCTCTAGGCTTAAAGCTTCAAAGCAGTTCCCATTGTATTCCCTGTTTCCAGAGACAGAGAGAGGATTTTCCTGAGCAAGATTTGGAGATGAATGACTGCGGTGTACTGAAGAGCACACAGGTATATTCTTTCATCTCTTACTCCCTGTGTAAAACTGTCCACTTCGTTTGGTTATAGAGGACAAGTGTGATGCAGCTGTGCAATTCGTTCTGTGCTGCAGTGCAGGTGAACAGCACGTGGTGTGTGTTGAGCATAACAACTACAGAAACAGAGTAGAGTTACGTTATATACGTCGAAATTTCTTTCATTCCCAGCCTCATATACACTCTTTCCTAATATGAAAAAAGTCATCCATAGATAGTGTCCATAATAGTCTATGCTGTTCCTTAACTCCTGTTCAATGTGGTTGAAGCAGACATTTGATGAGGCAGATAAAAATGGTGATGGCAGTCTGAGTATCAGTGAAGTGCTCCAGCTAATGCACAAACTGAATGTGAACCTGCCCCGGCAAAAAGTCAAGCAAATGTTTAAGGTAAGAATTGAAAATGTTTTTTTTTTTTCTAAAAGAGCAAGGATTGAGCTGCTGGAGATCAAACGTGAAACCTAACAGGAGAGATTGTAAATCCTTCAGCAGCTGGTTTGTTTCCGCTCTGCTGAGAGATACTACAGAGCACATTTGGGAAATTGAAGAGAGCTCCAGAAACACATCATAGATGAATTGTTATTCATAGAAAAAGGCATTATACCGGGTACCTCCTGGTGTTGCATAACATAAAGACATACAACACAAAGATTGCATTTTTGCTTCACTTATTTATCTGAAACTCAGTCATGTTTCTTCTTTGATTACGTTCTAATCTTATCTAGTAAAATATCTACTATCCCCCAATAACTGGTACTAATAAAATATTCAGTATGCAAACTTCCATATCTGTTATGGGTTTTGCTCTGCTAAAAGCTGTTTGTTTGGCATTGCATTGTACTGACCTCAACCCAGTTTAATGGGCAATCAAACTATGGAGATGTGTGTGCTTTCATTATCTAAGGGTCTGTTGTATGAAGGGCCCAAGCTGAAGCTGAATCCTTCATTCTCAGAATAGTAAAATACTGCGAGTTTTGCAGAGCTCTGACTCAGGGCCATCTCAGTGCTATTTGCCAGCAGCTCTGGTATCTTAAAGATTGTTCTCTTGGAAGAGACTGCAAGAGATTGCTTTAGAGAAAACTCAATATTGGCATTTCAGTAGCGCTGAAAGGGATCAGATACCAATCTCTGGATGGCTTTGCAGGCAGTCTAAATCTGTCTAAGGCAGGGTGTGTAGCTGAATACCTAAGTTTTGCCTGACTTTAGGTAGGGAAACGTTCTAAGCCCAATTTCACAAAACTGGAGTGGGAATAAGTGAATTGCTTAAGGTCACATAATGATGCTGTTCTCTGTGTTTGAAGACTGAGCTGTCTTTTATTCTAAGCATTTACTGATGTTGTGCAACTCCTGGGCAGTTTGCAATCAATTTAAGAGTGATTAAAATTTTCTTAAAATTCGTGTCTTAATCTTCCACATATTTCTTCTTGCTTTGAGGGATTTTTCCTGGTTTGATAAAGTACTTATGGAATTAAACTGTCTGGACACATTTTTCCCTGTTGCTGTGTGGCTAGAAGACCACAGAGTGGTAGTAAAATAACAGTGTTGTGCTCCTTGCTGTGTCTGTACTGCGTTGCCTCCTCAGCTGTGAGGGCTTGTTTCATGAAGCACCTTTTTTTTTAATACCAGCAAATACTGGGCTTACAGCTGTAAATCAGTGAAGAGGTCAATTTAAAATTCATTCAAATTAGTAGATTAAAGTGACCCTTTTTCCAGGATGAACCATTAGGTTTGATGCAAGCCAAACAGAAGAAGAAACTGGGTAAAAATTTGCTGGCAACAAATTTGCACTTATTGTGTGCCGTGTTCTGGTTTTACTGTTTGTAGGTAATGACAATCGCTACACGGATCAGATGCTTTAGAAATGCTATTAACAAAGAAGAATAGGTTTGCTTTTTCCATAGGCAATATATAATTGAAACTGAGCTGGTCTCAACTGGAAATATAATTGTCTTTTGATAGATTAGACTCAGAATATTAAGCAGCCTTGAAATTAAAAAATCAAATCTTTCATTTAACAGAATAGCTACACCAAGTATTTTAAGATATAATAGGGTAGATTATATATAGGTTTTGAAGAAAATTACCTTGAAAAATTACCATTTTTCTAGTTAAAAAAGGAGTGCCTTTCTTAAAAAAAATCTTACCATAGTTACAATGGGGAAAGCCATTTTTGTTAGCTACTTCTTGCTCACAAATGCATTCATATTTTCACCTGGGGCTCATTTCTAAAAAGGCTTCACCTATGACTTCATGACTCCTCATTCTTCCAGGTGCTTCCTCCATTGTGCTGTCAGCTTCTGTGCTGTAGCTGATCAGGGCTCTGAGCTGCTGAGTGTGAGGCTGGAAGAGACACAACAGCGAGGTCTATTGAGGTTAAAGAGCAGGGAGCAAGTAAGAGTAAGCTGTCTGGCTTCACTGCCACAGACAGCAGAAATCCTCTGAGCAATACAGACCTTAAAAGTTGTTTCTTGGCTCATGCACTAATGCATTTAAGAGGTTCGAAGGGGAAAGCTGTGCAAAGCGTTCATATGACAAGATCAGTCCAAGAAATCGGTCTGTTCTAGCAGGCCGTACGGCGAGGAGGCCTGTCGGGCAGCATCAACCCGCATGGAATTTCAGTGTTGCCTTATTCTCATGCAGAGATTTGTTTATTTGAAGTTTATTCAGGCTATTGCTGGGCAGTTGGGTATCTCATTGCCTTATGGCCGTGTCCTGTAGGAGGCTGATACGGATGATAACCAGGGCACGCTGGGCTTTGATGAGTTCTGCGCCTTCTATAAGATGATGTCAACACGACGGGATTTGTATCTGCTGATGCTCACCTACAGCAACCACAAGGACTACCTGGATGCAGATGACCTGAGGCGCTTTCTGGAGACTGAACAGAAGGTAGGGGCAAGCCAGGACAAGGCTTCCAGTCTGCGTGCCTTTCTCTTTGCCACTGGGGACTCATTGCCTTTTTTAAGAGGTGGGAACTTCACTGTCCTGCACATAAAAACCAGACAGTTAGATGCCTCTTCATTATCCTCTTGAAGGCTGGCGTGACTATTTCTTGAACCTTCATGCACTCACTGCCTGTTTTGTTCTACAGGCTCTTTTGTTGTACCTCTAAATATAGTCTCTGCAGCTTCTTTCTTTTTCACATGTTCTGTTAGGACAATTCCATCAGTATTAGTCTTCTCCCAGTATTCAGTACCCTGCTGCAAAGATGCTGTTGCTGGCTCTGCTTTTGACTTAGAGCACAGTCCATGCTGAGTCACTGAATTACTTCAGCACACTATCTCAGTGTGTAAAGTGGGTCATTATGGTTTTGAAGAGCTGTTGAGAGGATTATTCATGTCTGGGAAATGTTTTTTTGAGGCTATATAGTAGTACATAGTAAGTTGCCTCATAGTGCTTTAACTCCTGATAAGGAGTCTTAAAAGACTTATTTTCCCATTTCACTGATCTGAAACAGGCAAAGTATTTGTGTTTGACAGAGCAGGTAATGTGTATCTGCCCTGTATAATAACACAGGGTGAGAGTGGGGTGGCAGCAGCCAGTGGATAATGATAAGCATGATATTTAGTGTTGCTCATGAATCTGAGACATTTTGCAGCTTTTCAGAGATGTTAATTTATAGCTTTTATAAGCTTTTGCTGTTCAGGTGCTGAAGTGCACCTGTACATTGTGCTTATGATTGTTTATATGAATTCAGCAGAACACCAGCAACCTCTGTGCTGCATTGCAGTAAATGCTGTCCATTTGTGTCACTGTATTTAACAAGGGGGTTACCCTACAGCAGTCACATTAGAAATTTTGTCCCTCTTGTGTGCATTGAAGTTACAGAAGTTCATTTTGTGACGGTTCATGCATGTTTTCATGAAAAAAGGGAAACTAGTGTTGATATAGTCTTATTTTCTAATGGCAATTGGACAGCAAAGTGCAGTCAGTCAGGAACAAATGCATTGACTCGTATTTACCTTTTTCCTTCATGATCCCTTTTGATGCTGCATGCATCAATCTCCGTCTGATTCAAAAATTGTCTAAGAAATTAATGAATTAAAAAGCAACCTCTCTGTCAGCTCCCATTTCAGATAAGTGGGAAATGTTTCAAATTCATTGGTCAATTGGTCCTGTGGATGGTGAGGAAGATGGGCACTGGACACAGGACAGAAATCATCTCAGCTAAGGATTGACATTAACAGCTCCTGCCTTGGGGCTTCTGTCTCTTGCCTGGTGCTGCTCTTTCTCATATGAATGTGCAGAGAAAACAATTGTTTCTTCAGTCTGTTTGAAGCTGTACCAGAAAAACCTGCTGTGTTCCAGAGCTTTTCCTTTTGAACCCAGCAAACCTGTAACATATGGGCAAATAAAGGGTTTGGGTTTTTTTTTCCTCTTCTTCTACATTTATTTGTTAGGTTTAAAATACACTCAGAAAAGGCACTGATCTGGTTTCATTTCCCACTAAGCAAAGATTCCATGTTGCCAAAACGGTCATCAACTTGGTCACTTTATTGACAGTTCCTCAAGTGACAAGGGCTGTACTTTCTTGTGTCATGTACAGCACCTCATGGAAAGGATTTGGTGGACCACACAGGAGAGAAATATTAAATAATAGCAGGGATAATAATTAGAGAATAAAAAGGAGGAATATTATATAATAGCGTTAAAATTGAATTGTGGAAAAAAGCTGCAGCTTATCATAAATGGCCCTTTTTTATAAATGCCAATGCTTCAAAACACCTCTTTTCCTTTGTACTCTTCCCTTTTTCAGTTGAGAATGCCAAGCAACCTTGAAGTTGGCAGATTTCCTTTTCAGAGCATTCTGTCCTGATTCTCTGTTACTCTGCTAGCATCTGATTTTTCTGTCTGCTGCATAAAGATGAGCCTTTTTCCTGTTTTATTTCAAAGTAAAAGCCCTTTGATAATGCAAAATAATCCTTTAATCGTACAAGAGAAGAAATCCCCTTGGCTTGTGAGAAGGCTTGTTCTGTTTGGGTGCTCTAACCAGACCTGGCCTACAAAGCAGAACTCGGTCGTTACCGGCAGTGATCAGGCAGCTGCCAGAAGGGCAGGAATGTTACATGGAGCGGTCTGGTTCTTATCGGACCTGACACTGAGTGACAGCAGTGGGAATCCCACTGGTTACCTGGAAATCCCTGGTGCACTGTGGATAATCTGGCCACTTGTTAAACTGCATATGGAGAAAAGAGCTAAGAGAAGCTGTGTTTGCTAGTTAACACTTCATCTTTGGTACTTTTACAGATGGCGAGTGTGACTAAAGAGCACTGCCTGGAAATCATCAGCAAGTTTGAACCATGCCCAGAGAACAAGAAGCAGGGAGCTCTGGGGATTGATGGTAAGCTGGGTTTCCGATAGCTTTTTGTTTAATATCTGGTATTTGCTCAGGAACCTAAAGGGGAATTGGTACTCTTTGGGAGATATTAAAGGTACCTGTCATGATGAAGCAGCAGTCACCGAAGGTCAGCTGGAGCCACATGTGTCTTTATTTCTGTTTTTGAAAAATACAACAGAATTCAGCTGCATCATTCCTACAAGTATTTTTTTAAATCCTTGAAGTATTAATAAGAGGAGTGATCTGATCTAGAGTGAACATGTGAAGTGGGATGATAGATGAAATTTGTCTAGAAGCATACTTGTGTGACCTCTGCTGCTAAAGCCTTCACTCTGAATATAAAGATGCTGCACCATCGTGATGGTAGCTGTTATTTTGAGGACTGATTCTAAATCCTTTCCCCTAGCCAGTAAATCTTCTGCCAGATCTTACTGACTCCAAGGGCAGAGCTCATTCCTCAGGAATCAGGGTCTGTGCAAAAGTTCTGGGACCTTTTGAAGATCAGTCTTGTCTGTTGCTGTGGGTGGGTTGTCATAGTGAAAAGTGGCAAAATGTACATTCAGTTTGCTTTACTGCGTGAAGAAGTGGGTAGTTTATGGTATATTGTGTAAGGTGGGTTTTTCAAGAAATGGTGGTTGCTTAGGATGGATTCAGGTCTGTTCTACTTTTAGACTGAATTTTCAATTTATTTTAAACCTTATACTAATGCCAAGTGAGTGTGGCAGTTCACATATTCATGTTGTTTCCTGGTGCATTACAGTCAGTGGCAGTTACAGAAATAATGAATAATCAGGATCATTATTTTGCTTTCCTTGTAGCTATAAAAGTCAGACCAGACTTCTCAAAAAATTGTAGTTCTTCATACCAGAAAGAAAATCTTGTAACAAAATGGCCTCATCTGTAAACTTTAGGAAGGCTACAGCAACAAACAGGACAAAACTGTATTATTTATAGTATTGTTTGTTTACAGGTTTCACCAATTACATGCGGAGTCCATCAGGGGACATATTCAACCCAGAACACTACCAAGTGAATCAGGACATGAGTTACCCTTTGAGTCACTATTTCATTACCTCTTCACACAATACCTACCTCATGGGAGATCAGCTGATGTCCCAGTCTAGGGTGGACATGTATGCATGGGTGCTACAATCTGGCTGTCGCTGCGTGGAAGGTAAAGATCAAAATGGAATCATCAGGAGGCTCCATAGTTTTTTCTCTCCTCTGTAAAGGAAGACTCAGTCTTCCAGAGATGTTGCTCGTCTGATGGGTGTATTGTTTCTGTTCCACAGTTGACTGCTGGGACGGTCCGGATGGTGAACCAATTGTCCACCATGGATACACTTTGACTTCCAAAATTCTCTTCAAAGATGTGATTGAAACTATCAACAAATATGCCTTTATCAAGAATGAGTATGTGTACAGTCTGCCAACTTTTGAGTCTCAGGGCTGTAAACTGGTGTTCCTAGGCATCCTTGTAAAGCAGCCAGTGAAAATCTGACCTGTTTCTGCATGTGCCAGACAGTTATTTTCTGTGGGGAGACAGCCTTCAGAGAGAAATATCAGTATTGAGTGAATAGCTGACAGTTTAACCATCTCAGGATGTGTACTGCGGCCATGCCGAGGTGACATCCACACTGTATATTGGCTTTTGTCCTCATCCTGAAAATGCATCATCTCTAAACAGAAATACATCTCGAGTGTGCTTTCACATGGCACCAACCACTCTGAAATTGATGTTACACAAATCTTATCTTAAAGCCTTTCCAACAAGCAGGCATTGTTATTTCTTGGCCTCAGCCTGGACAATCAGCAATAAAGGGCAATAACACCAAATCTAGAAATAACACTTATTGTCTCTGTAGGGGAAGTTTTATCTGTGACTCTGTTTGTCTGGCACTGCTCTGTTGCTAGCTGGAAAAATTTTCAGTTCTGGGAACCTTTTTTACTTTTAGCTGTGAGGGTACACAGGGGCTGCAGCACCGACTGGAGAGGAGAGCTGAAGGCACTGGCTGTTTAGGTTTTCCTTAGGAATGGCCTGCTAGAATCTGTCTGATAGGAAGGACTGGGCAGTGTAGGATGTGAAAAGTGTGCTCTGGAAAAAAATGCATCACATCAGCTTGCAGGAATTTATTTATCCTGTGACTGTCAAAAATGTACCCCACTACTCTTTCCAAACTGAATGGTCCCAGTTCTGTGCCCATGCTGATTGTCTGACCCCTGTGGGTTTCGGTGGTGGTGGTGCCTGTCACAGGAGTGGCTCAGGCAGTAACAGCCCTTATCCTCTTAATGCTAGGACAGCTGAATTTGCAGTTGATGATACTTGCTTATGTCTTTGCCAGGTACCCCGTTATCTTGTCAATTGAGAACCACTGCAGTGTCGTTCAGCAGAAGAAGATGGCTCAGTACCTTACAGAAATTCTGGGAGACAAACTGGATCTGTCTTCTGTGCACAACGATGATTCTACCAAGCTCCCTTCACCAGAAAGTCTTAAAGGAAAGATACTGGTTAAGGTAAAAACCAGCTTTGTTTATTCTGTCCATCTTGTTTGTGATGATTATGGTTTCTGCCTGCTTATCACTTAAATCATTTTACAGAAAGCAGTCTTTAAGAAGCTGATGCTTTAGGCTCTGAAGAAATCTCTTCTCAATCAATAATAACCTGGTTGTGTGCTTTGAATATATACAGTTTTTTATAATGCATGATAGTGAGAGCTGCAGGCTAAGTTGCCTGTGTAAACATTTTATCTTCTAGGGGAAGAAACTTCCAGCCAACATCAGTGAGGATGCAGAGGAAGGTGAAGTTTCTGATGAGGACAGTGCTGATGAGATTGATGATGACTGTAAACTAATGAATGGAGATGTAAGTTAAGTGACCATTTGAGTGTAAATGTGGGTTAAGTATTCCTATCCCACTGAGAAGAAACTTTCTATGAGTTCTCTGGAGTATAGATGTGGTCTAATCTTTGGAGTTCATCACAGAATCACTGTGGTTCTTCAGATCCTGATTTTGCAAGTTTTCCAGATAACTTATAGACTTTAATACTATTTGTTTTGAGAGGATCCTAATCTGGATGCTTGCACAAGGAGAAATATTAGCAGGGCTCTCATTGCTAGAAATTACTTTTAGCGTGATTCTTTTCAACCCACATAGATGCTATTTGTAAGGAGATGTCAAATAATGTTTAGTTTTCTGGTATTGAATGGATGGAGAAATTAATGCCAGTAAGAAAAGTGTCATCTTTCATACCAAAATGAAGTAGTAACATGTTATGGCTGGTTGGATTGTTCTCACTACAGCCTCAGTCAGCATTGCTTTGCTGACCCCATTGTCTTTGTCACTCACAGTTTGCTGTGAGGTTTACTGATGCTTTAAATCTGAGATTTGCTGTGTCTGGTTTCCTTTCCAAGCCAAATTTTGAGGAGCTCAGAAAACCATATCTTGTTTCACAACAGATTTAACTGGGAATTCTTAAGGCCTACTGAGAAAACACAATCTGCCACCTCTTAAAAGACCCAGGACTGTGAGTTTATGCCCCGGGAATGAAAAAGAACACTCTGGATTTCTATTTTTGTTTCCTCCACTTCCTCCCATGGGCTATGATATACACAGAAAGAGGCAACAGCAGTTCTCTTACATTTTGCCCTTGAACTGCTGAAATTAGGGTTCTAAAGCTGCTTCCATTCTGTCCAGTGCAATTCTGCATCTATTTGAGCTGCAGAGTGAACCTTGCCATAGTGTGTGAACGCTGTCCATCAGCCCCCGTGTGTGATGTGCTACATACTTGGATATTCCATGTGTATCCATTACTACAAAATTTCCTTGAAGAATGGCTTCTTGGACAGCACAATGGAATAGATCTGATTTTTTACTGAATATGTACTGCAAAACATAACATATGTTAATCCAGTTCAGTATGGGGAGCCATCTCAGTCATAACTGTCCTTGGCTTATAACAGACATTGCATCTGAATAGCTTTGCTAACAGTCAGTCTTGGTTTAATTAGAACTGTTTTAATTAGTTTTACTGTCTCATCACTTCAGACAATCTGTTTAGACTTCAGATCTAACATCTGCTTCAGGGCCTCTTATGCTTCCATTCCTTATCATGAGTCTATGCTGAGCTGCAGGTCACTGCTTCACGTTATGCACATGAAGAACCTCTTCTTTATTTTCTTTTTCTTGCACATAATGTTTTAGTTTGTGTTAATCCTGGCTGGAATTGCTAAGACTTTTTCCGTCGCTACTAGTTTAATGATTCTGTTTTGTTTGTAGGCATCTACTAACAGGAAAAGAGTGGAGAGCATAGCAAAGAAAAAACTTGACTCACTGATAAAAGAATCCAAAATCCGCGATTGTGAAGATCCAAACAATTTTACAGTTACCACCTTACCATCAACAGGAAAGGCTGGTCTAAAATCAGATAGTAAGAGGGTGAGCATGTTTTATTGTACTTCACTTTCCCCTAGACTTGGCTGTCATTTTGTTTGTCTCTGCAGCTACCTGGTACTGCTATTTCATAACAATAATCGTTGTGCTTTCAAAGGGATGTCCAAAGCTGGGCTTTTAAATCTCTTCTGAGAATCCCCAGTAAAGATAGCTCTGGAGCACCTGATGTGTCTGCAGCTCTCACAGTACTAATGAAACTAAAGAGTGCTCACCATTAATTTTACTTCAGATTCGTGGGCTGAATTAATTCAGTTAATGATGATGCCAGGTGAACATCACTGTCAGTACACAAAGCTTTTGTCTTGCTCACACAGCAACTGGAGCATGAAATGTACTCATGAAATGACTTTTCACTAGAAAGAATTTTATTTTCCAATATAAAAAGTGCATGTGAAAGTTGGCCTTTTTTCCTTGGTTCTCTGTGTTCTACTGAGTATTTGTGTGATTTCTGTCTGCTCTGAAAGTTCCCATAGACAGAAAATGATGGCGATTATTGCCAGGATACAAGGCCTAGTGCTCAGCTTGTGTTCAAAAAATAGTCTGTATTTCTGGTGATGTTCAGATGTGCTGTCTGTTTGATCTGCTGCATTATTCTTTCTGTTTGGTTGCTTTAGAATAAACTTGAGGATGATGTAGAATCCGGGGAAGACTTCAGTACCAATAAAAGGCACAGCCGGTCACTCATGGGCAGTTTTTCTAAACGCAAGGTGAGCCACTCAGTAGATAAGTTCTTCACAAGGTCTCAAGGTCTAAATATATCCAGGATCTAATCTGAAAAACATAAGAATTCATCTGCTCCTTTTTATGTGAAAATTACTGATTCTTTCATAAAAAGACTCTGACGTTGGCCTGGGTCTTCCCCAAGTGCCTGTGCATCGCTCTGCAGCACTGGATGTTACAAAATATGTCAAATCCCATTTTCTGGAATCATAAGGCAAACCAAAGCAGAATTGCATCCAGCTGCTCAAATGTTGATCAGACAGTTATGATGTTATGTTTTTATCTCCTTGTGGCACAGAAAAAAAGCAGCAAATTGAAAATGGCAACAAGTCTGGAAGAGGGTGACGATGATTCAGATTCTCAAGGAAATTTAGCCAGGAGCTCTGTACATTACAGCAGGTTTGTTAACAACTGATTGGGCAATTTTGTTTCTAGAAAAGGTCCTTACATCAATGTCCCCACTTAGCAGATGTGCTTCAGGTCTAGAAGCCAGTTTGTTGAAGGCTGCAGGCACCTGACATACCTCACATACACACCTGGTATAAGGGTAGATCCGATGTCTGCTGCAAGATCATCAGAACGATCTCTTGGTGCCATTCAGACTAATTAGCAAAGTGAACCTTATAGGTGTTCTGAGCTCTTACCATCTCATCCAGCTGGCACATGAGCCCAGTGAATCCATTAAGGTGGATTTGCAGTATGGCAGGTCCCCAGCTGATTTTTTTATTGTTTTATAATTTCCCAGATGCAGTTGCATTAGCATTCCGGTGATTATTTTGATTTTTCTTTTGAAATTGCCTGTTCCAAAATCCTGACATCAAAGATCCTTTGCAGAATGGTTGCTTAAGATTCAGGCTTCAAAACTAAGAAATCAGATCAAGCAGTTCTCTAAGATAGCTTAGAGCTTTCTTTGGAGTTAGTAGATACGCTGTCAGTGATAACCTGAAGCAAATGAGGAGGATCAGAGCATTGCTTTATTGCTGATTCTTTGGGATTTAAAAAGTTTATTTTTTAGCACTTGAATAGATATTCCACCCTTCAGCCATTTGGAGTCCTCCCCACCAGATCACAGTGGATGAATAGTTAGGTCTGCCACTCATGTTAAGAACAGTTCTTTATAGTTCCATGCATTGGTTCCACATCTTCTGTGCTTTGACAGTGAGGCTCTACACGATATAAAACTATTAAGTACTTCCTTGGTGGAAGAAAACCTTCTTATATTTCTTTACTGTGGTTTAGTTTTAAATATGAAAGATAAATTTTCTACCTTAATGGGAAATTAATTTGTTTTCTCTTTCTAGGATAAATCGACAGAAGAAAACAATGAAGCTGTCCAGGGCTCTCTCTGACCTGGTGAAATACACAAAGTCTGTTGGCATCCATGATGTTGAAGCTGAAAGTAGGTTGAACTATGGGCCTGCAGAGAGTAATTGTTATACAAACACATTGAAAACATTATGTTCTTACATATTTTCTGATTAAAAGCTGGTTTTCTGTTTGTTTCTCCCCAACCCTGAAAAGATTTTGTAACAGAAGAGCTGCCTACAATAAAGCTGGACTATCTTGAAGTAGCTGACCTCTTGCCATATATATATTTGCCTTCATTTCCCCAAACATAACTCCTCCAGTAGGCACGATGATTTTGCTGTAATACAGGAAAAACATAGTTCCCTTTGCATGGTTTGTATTCAAATGATACTTAATAGTTACAAGTTTTGAGTGCTTTATCTAGATAATAAATAAATAAATAGAGAGATCACCTCTAATCTCCTCCTCTCCTCTTTGTAGTCTCTTCCAGCTGGCAGGTTTCATCTTTCAGTGAAACAAAAGCCCACCAGATACTGCAGCAAAAGCCAGCCCAGTATCTACGTTTCAACCAGCATCAGTTGTCCCGCATCTACCCATCTTCTTACCGTGTGGACTCGAGCAACTACAACCCCCAGCCGTTCTGGAACGCTGGCTGCCAACTCGGTGAGCACAAAGAAAACACCTTTATTTTTGTTTTGTTTGATTCATCTTTTAATAGAGGCTCTGAAATCACCCCTTAAAATACTGAGTTCTCTGCTCACGCAGCTTTACTGACAGTCGTGTCCTCCGTATTGTTACCCGTGTTGTTACCTAAATAGATTACCTCAAACATGTCTTACATGCAAGCAGCTATCTCTTAAATTGAAATAAATTAACTCCTCAAATGCAAAAGGACTTCAGAGTTCAGACTCTTCTGAAGAGCTTCTCTCCCTGAAGCTGTGATGTGTGTTATATAAGAGAATTCTTTTAAATAAAACATTTGAGATTTTGCATCCAAGAAGTGAAGTGTGGAAATGTATTTAGTTGTCCTACCTTTATCTTGGTTCTGCAAAGAAGAACATTGTTAGTGTACTCAGTAAGTACATTAATTTTTTTTCCTCTTAAAATAGTTGCACTAAACTACCAGTCAGAGGGGAGAATGCTGCAGCTGAACCGGGCCAAATTTAGTGCCAATGGGAACTGTGGCTATGTCCTCAAACCAAACTGCATGTGTCAAGGTAAGAAAAAGGAGCTAAATAAGTGGATCACTTACTGAACGAGAAGAGTGAGTGTGGATCCCTATTCTGGTTTGTTTAAAACAGAAATTCTGGGGCTAGAAACTAGTAAGATAGCAGGTTTCTAATAAGTAAAGTCATGCCCAAAATGGCACTTCTTTCACATGATGGGAGTTCTCATTCTTACAGGTGTCTTTAATCCAAATTCTGAAGACCCGCTGCCTGGTCAATTGAAGAAACAGCTGGTACTGAGAATTATCAGTGGTCAACAGCTCCCCAAACCACGTGATTCCATGTTGGGAGACAGAGGAGAGGTATGAGACAATAAATGATTGCCATCCTTTCAGAGAGCACAAGACATACTTTACACTAATTAAAAACTGTAGAAATTCAAGCCAATTACAGGAACATCTCTGTAGCTACCCAGTAGGATGTAAAGATTCTGTGCCAGGATAGTGGTCCTCTACAATCCCCAGAATGTCCTTCCCACTATTGCCTTCAGGGAATTTATAATTCAGTTGAGGTTCTCATTTAATTGAAAGAGGTCTCAGCAGAGTCAAAGGCTTCCCAGACCTCGGTAATTACAGCAGCTCTCTACAAGGCATGCTCTAGTTTTTCAAGTTTACATTCTAAGCAGGCTTTCTTCCAGAAATGAAAGGTAGCAATACGAGATGTTTGCCAGTTGGCTGGAGTTGGAACTCTTATCTCCCGTGTTGCCTTGTCCATTGTGCCATGATGACACGGAGACTTTTAACAGCTTTAAAGCCATGTGCCTGAATTTTATCTTTGTCACTCTTTTCAATATTTGTTACTTTCTGTTTTCCAGATCATAGATCCATTTGTTGAAGTAGAAGTTATAGGCTTACCTGTTGATTGCTTCAAAGAACAGACTAGAGTAGTTGATGATAATGGTAAGATTATGTGGGGTTTAGGGTTTTTATGGCTGAAACATTCTCTTTCAGGCAAGTTTTGTTCAAAAAGGTAGGAGTAGATGAAATCTGGTGCCTATTATGACAAAACACCGAAAATCGATTTAAGCATTCTCAGTGTTAATCAAACTTGGGCCTTGAATTTTTTGACTGAGTCGATATAATATTTTGAAGGTCTTGGTATAAAACAAGTCATTTGCCTGACTTCTCATCGTGTACGAGAGAAGGGTATTTTGAGCTTGCTGTGGTTAAAAGGAAGTCAGGTTGTCCAAATGTCTGCTGAAAGCAGGGCTGACTTTAAGTAAAATCCAACTCCGTTTCTTGCAAATTCTTCTGCTGTTGTGTCTCCTGCTGAAGTGAGTGGGTGTACTGGATTTTCCAAGAACAATGATCAAACTATTAGAAAGACTAGAATGACATTACGGTTTAGACATTCCTTGTGTAGGCAGTCTTCTTTCTTCTTACATCTTGTGAACGAAATACCTAAAAGCCGATTCCTTCATTCCGAGGTTTTAACCCAATGTGGGAGGAAACGTTGGTGTTCACAGTTCACATGCCAGAGATCGCACTGATTCGGTTCCTTGTGTGGGATCACGATCCGATTGGGCGGGATTTTATTGGACAGAGAACAATAGCTTTCACCAGTATGATGCCAGGTAAGATAGAGATAGTGACATCCCATTTTTTTCTGTGAATACTGAAGCTGAAAATACTGGATTATTGTGTGTGCGTGTGCCTGCTGCAGGAATTTCTAGTTAGAACAAGAGTCTGGGAGTTCTGACAATGAATTCTCTACCTTGGTCCACTACTGACTTAGATGATAATGAAAGCTGTGATAATGGTAATGAAAAATAATTAACCCTATGGAACTGAATCAATTAACTCTATGGGACTGGGTTTTAAAAAAAAAATTGATAAAATTGTTAAGCAGGATGGCTAAATATTGTGTACTTGGAGGAGTACCATACCAATTCTCTACTCCTATTATCTTACAAATTTTTCCTTCATTTTCTTCACGCTAGTTTTTGAAATGCATGAGAGTTTTGATTGTCTTATTAATATCAGTAGTAGTTTAATATAGGACTGGTAGTTACCTATTCTAATCATGGGATCCAGGTTATTAAATGCCATTTTCTGACAGGTTCCTATTTCTGTTTTCAGTTCAGTCTTCTTTCTCATTAAAACTTCTTCTGTGTGTAGTTTTCTTTTCCTTCAAAGTAAAGAAAAAAGTCTGTCTTTAAGACTCAAAACACACAGTCGCAATAAAACGAACTTACTTGAACTGTTTGCAGTATTAATAATGAACTGTGAGTCCTTTGGAGAGAATGTAGTCAAGTTTAAGTCAGGGACTGACAGCAGCAATAATGGACATACGACAAAACAGGACGTGACTTTTTTATAAAATCAAAGGGACAAGAAGAAATGGCAGTTGAGTTTCGAGGTGCTGTGACTCAGATACCCGAGTGTGGCTGGGCCTGGGTGCTTATCGTGGGGAGGAGATGGGAAAGGAGTGGTTCATTTCTTTTACTGTTTACAAAAGGAAAGTCTCTAGATGCTCTTTCCATCACCCGTTGCAGCTCCTCATCAGCTTTGCTCGCTCTGTTTCAGGTTACCGACACGTGTACCTGGAGGGCATCGAAGAGGCGTCCATCTTTGTTCACGTGGCTATCAATGACATCTGCGGTAAGGTGAGTGTGGGCACCGTAGCGCAGCCCCGCGCCGCTGCGAGCAGCCACCGGCAGAGCTCGAGGCGCGCTGCGGAGGGCGAGCGGGTGAAGGTCCCACCTAGCGTGTTTGATCAGCTGGAGTCACCCTCGTCTCTGTATTGTCACGGTGGCCTAAGATCTTTCGGAATACAAATGGAACTAAAGGCAAATCATAGGGAAAGTTATAACAAGAGACTCTTGCCGTGCTTTTTTGAGGGAGCCAGAGGGGAAAGTTATTTCATTGCAGCATGCACACATTTAAATTAATAAGCATGGTTGGGTATTGGTACAGTGAGTGCACCTTGCTGAATAAAAGGTTATACACCTGAAACGTGAGTGCTTGTTGCCTGCAGAGCTTGCTCTGTAAAGGCTCTGTCTGCCTGAGGCTTTCTTATTTTTAAATTAATTAAATTTTTAAAGGTTATTTACTTTGGATTTTTTCCATAATAACACTTTAAATGCAGAGGAAAGATGATCCTTTGAATAGTAGTTGTTACTTTCACTGATTATCTGTTAATAATTTATTTGATTCACATGCAGGAAAAATACAACTATCTGGGTGCTATATCTGAATTCATATGAGTAACTCCAAGCTGAAAGTAAAGCCCTAACTTCAAAGGTTTCCAAAGCCACCTGGAAATAAGACAAATTCTTTTCTTGCAGGGCACTGGATTTGGTTACTTCTATGCTATTAATTTCAATGAAATTCAGGTAGCTCAGTATCTTACAGAGCCCTGAGAGTCTCCAAACCAGTTTATATCCACTAGCAATGCCAGGCTGAGCTTGCTGTGACAGCAAGCTGTAATGTCATCATCGTGACAGTGAGAGGCGGCATTGAATAGGCTCGGAATTCGAGTTTCTGTTCTTGTGGTGCTCTTTGTATAAGAATTGATATTATTAAAGCAGAGTCTTACGTTTTTTTCACCTCTACTTGTGTTTAACTGAAATCTCTTTCTAGATTGCACTATGTCCTGGAAATGCTTTTTTTCTGTCTCTTCTGTAGTCTATTCATGTAGTGCAGAATTTCTTGTGGTTTTCTCGATGTGCCTATCTTGGAGATCCTCCCTCACTGTTACTTTGCCTTTGCTCTGTCTGTTTGTGATTTCAGTGGGCTTCTCTATGTCAAAAAAAGTCTACTTTTAGAAGCAGAGCATTTTTAGACGCCTTGAAGGTACCCCCTCCTGGCTCGGGGAGGTGTAGTGACCACCACCACATCCCTGCATGCCTCCAACCAGTTGCTTCATTAACATTAGTATTTCCTCATTTAGCATTTTGAAGCTCTTCAACTCATGTAACGTGAATTGCGACATTTGACTTGGTCAGTTCTGTTGGACCATCGATCAGCCAGAGAGCCTTCCATGAATGAAGCAGATCCAGGACTGAAGTCCTTCTCTACCCTCCCTCTTCTCTGAGTCTCTGCCTCTGCTCTTTTTTTTGCTGGTCTGCTGTGTTCAAACCACATTTTCCACGTGGAAAAGCACATTAACGGGGAATTGTTTGCTAAATTGTGGGCAAGCCTCTTGTTTAAAGTCTGCTTCAAACAATGAAACAGCCCAGTAAAAGCTGGACTAGAAGCTGAAAGCCCAAGTTCTGGATCTCCCTCAAAAGGACTCTCTTTTTTTTTTTTTTACCCTTTTTTTAAAATTTTCTTTTTTTTCTCAGTTACCCAAATTTGCTTTTGGGTTCTTGAATCACTCTGTTGATTCAAGCTACGGTATTGGCTTTCAAACACCAGCTAAGCTAGAACGGTACCTGGGCCCTGCACTGCCTCTCACCCCTCCCATCACTGCTTTGCTTTTCTTTCTGTGGATATTATTTGTGTATGTTTATGTATGACAATTTTTTTCTGGGTTTTGAAAATATCTATGTTGTCTGATTTTTATAGCAATAAATTCATGTACTTGCCAACTTGTCTCAAGTGCAGCAGGATGCCTTTTCCCTTTCAAATACATAATCTTGTTCAGAAACTTTCTAGTGAAAGTGAAACCACAGTGATCCAGGCTGACTCTTCAATAATTTGGCTCTCACTGAAGGTTTATTAGTATTTAAATCACATTTTCTCTGACATTGACAGGAAAAATCAGTTCCTACCTTCTTTCTCTTATTCTATAGATACTTTTAAAGGCCATTTTAGGTCTTTTTAATCATCTCCTCCTCACACTGGCTGTCGGTTTATGGTGACTAAGCTTCAGTCGATTACAAAAATGATATTCTGAATCCTTTCATTTGCTGTGTCAGATAAATCTTGATCCCATATGCCAAACTGAACAGGACACTTGGGAATAAAAGCAGCTTTTAACTCAGTCTTACCGTACAGTGCAATTAATATCCTTCCGTTACATCCTGCAAAGCAAAATTTGAAATGTGTGAGCATGCAGCCAAATATTTTGGGGTGAGAGATGGACCATTGTGATTTAAATTGGACATTTGCATGCTGTTATTTGGCACTGCAGAAACGTGACCTCACATGATGTCGCAGGGTAGAAATTGAACTGACAGAAAGTGTGACAAGCACGGATGCTGATCAAATGTTACCATGGGTGTCATACGATGCCTGGCAGTCACAGCCTCATGTTCTCTATTTCTATTGATTCTTTATGCTACAGCTAATAAAGAGGCTGATCTCACTGGGAAAGAGAGGCAGCAGAGAAGGAGAAGTAGATTAGAAGGGAAATGCCTCTTTCTTTGCTCTAAGTGATTGATGTGAACAGAGCAAACCCAAGATAGGCTGTCTGGGGCACCAGCCTGAGGCTTTGAAGGTTGGCAAGTACACCCAGAATGTTGACAGGAATGCTGGAACTCTCTGTTTCACTGAAATGTGGATCAGTTGTGTGATGGTGGGATGTAAATCAATTTATGATGGTGAATATATATGTTTGATGCTTAAATATGAACTGAAGTATATCAAGTACTGTGTTATCATCCTGACTAACTTCGCTTGTTTATAATGTGTTCCTTCAGTGACAAAAACACACATGATTTTCTTTGGATAAGTGTTGTATGGTAGGAAATGATCAAAATGCAGGTACACAGGCAGAAAGCAAAATATTCGAGGATCGTTTCTCACGTATGGAGTTCAACTGTTTATGCCATAAGTAGTGATACGCCTGTAAGAAAATTCTGACAAATACAAAGATAAGCCTGGCTGAAAAATTTTATATAAAAAAATAGTCGAGCAAAAGAAGATGTGAAAAATTGCTTCTGTTAATGATTTTTTCCATTTTTAATCTCTGTCTGGTTTCTTGTTTAGTTCTCGTGCTGATGATAGGAATATGGCAGGAGACTGTATGTGTGTGCATGGGTGAACTGATCGTTTGTACAGAGGTTCGTGTGCCATAGGAAGAGACTTCCAGTTTCTATTAAGGGCTTTTTTTCTTCCCAATTTTCCAGGCCAAGCAAGCTGCAGGGCTAAAAGGCCTGTTTCTCAGAAATCCAAAGCAGGCCTCTCTGGACAGTCATGCTGCTGGTCAGCTCCACCGCAAACATTCCTTTAGCAGCCACATCTTGAGACGGACAGCCAGCGCACCCACCAAGAGCCAGAAGAAGTACAAGAAGGGCTTCCCTGAAATTGCTTTTGACACAAAAGACAACAGCTCCGAAGGGGCCGGTGAAGACCGTGAAGTGGAAGCTGCCTCCCATCCTCGCTTTGAGCAAGAGCCAGAAAGCGCTCCTCTGTCACCAGCTCCCCGAGATGGTGCCAGCGGGGAGGCTCATGGCAAGGGGTTGAAAGGTAAGGCCCACAGCTCTCGTAAGGCCAAAAGCCAAAGCTGTGCTCCAGGGGGTGCTGCTTTCAGTGAGCCCATGCAGAGGTCCAACAGGGTTCGGCTTCAGGAGCACCAGAGTGAGAAGCAAAGCGTCTTTGCACGCTGCGCCATCAACAGCTCTGGTAGGATTGGAGTGGCCACCAACTGCATGAAATGCATGATTGGTTCCAAAGAAAGCCCAGATCTAGACTGCAAGTGGAGTGACCATCCCACTAGGCCTATTGCTAAAGATCTCCTTCGCCATGAGCAGTATAGCAGTATCGCTGGAGAAGAGAGGTTAGAGCTAAAAACCTGGGGTGTGCAAGGTCAGCCTGGGCAGCAATCAGATTTGCAGGCTTGCAGCAGCCCTGGAACTGCCGATGATCTAACAAGGAGCACCCAGTCTTTTGTGACCTCAGGGAAGAAAAATGTTGAGTCTAAATGTCACGGAATAAAGGCTCATACCCGGCAGCGGTGGCAGTGCCAGGCAGGTGGCAAGTATGGAAGCACTGTCAACTTGGTTGAAGCCAGCAATGGCTCTATATCCTCCAACTCCAGCAGTCTAGAAAGCCTTGGAAGCCCAGAATTCCCCAAGCGCTGGCCTGAAACTTCTCGAAGGCAAGTGGGCACCCTACAGAGGGAAATGAATGCCTTGTTCGTTCAAAAATTGGAGGAAATTCGCAGTAAATCCCCTATATTCTTTACTGGTAAGACCAGATTTTCTTCACCCTGCTCCACCTTAGATCACATCATTGTGTCAGCTTCTGCATAGCATCTTTACTTAGAAGCTCCTGTATGTTGTTTGCTACCAAGAGCTCTTTTTCTTTATTTTTGGCGATGATAGAAAAGAAGTTTGTTTAAATATTTTTCTTTTCTTTCCTTTCTTAGCTGTGTCTAGTTTAGCTTAGTCCTCCCATGCCTGGCAAACCATCTGCAGTAGTGAAACTGTCCGTAGTCCATGAATGTCTGGCTTGTTTGCTATGGGGTTTTTGTTTCCTTGGGGTTTTTTAGTCAATATGGTACGATACTAAGTAAATTTTAAGATCCAAACCAGAGCATTGAGATTGAATATGAGAAACCCATATTAACAAACAATGTTTCCATTGTCAGTATTTGTGTCTCACTGAGGGATAACCACATCAGAAACGATACCACTCCACTAACAATGAAGCCGGTTCCTTCCTTAAAGAGCTTGCAAAATTACTGCCATCAATTCAGAGATGACTGGATGGTCTGGGCTATTCAGGAGATCACACTTTGTGAACACAGCAGACCATTCCGATCCTAAATGTTTAAATCCCCAGTATGCAAACATTTATAGCCGTGCTTAATGTTATGGATATGATTTGAGTGTGACCTGCGGGCACGGTTGCATAAGATAAAGGAGGAAGATGTGTGACCTGATGTTAGCTGACATCAGCCAAGCGAGGTGAACCGTTAGCATTCCCTGACTGCAAGGTAAAACATGGCCTTTTAAAGGAAGGCTGCTTAAGCTGCAGCATTTTATAGTTGTTTCAAGGTAGGAATATGCCTGTGGGCACTGGGTTCATGTGAATGCATGTTTGTAAAGATGGAAAATAGGAACAGAGGTGATCAAGGTATATTTCAATAAGGAAACTGGGTTTTTTACTCCTGATTTGGCAGGGAGGGGAGGGAAGGGAAGAGATTTTGAAAAGATTGTCTCAGCTTCATACAATTCTGAAGAAGTAAAGAAATACAGCTTTTGTCTATGACTACAAGATCTTCTCTTCAAATCCCTCCCCTTCTCCCTTAACTGTCCAAGGAATTTGGACATGGGTGGTTACAAATTCAGGAATAGTCAAGTGACTTCGGTGCTTCTCAAATTTTAATCCCTTTTTTCAGTAAGAGATTCTGACTGCCCACCTGTGCTTGTCTTCTTTGAAAGCCTCATCCAGAAATCTAAAATATTCTATTTGTTTGATCAATTTAATCTGGTTGAGCATCTACAATTTCTCTTTATTTCTCTTTTTAAATTTTTTTTTACATCTTTTTTCCCATATCTACTTTGAGCTTTTAGGAAAAATACCAGGAAAATGGGAGGGGGAGGAAAGAAATTTGCTGGTTCCCATAGCTTGAAATTAATCCAAAGTAGCAGAACTCTTTCTGTGCCTAAATTAGGCCTTTCAGAAGCTCTGAGTAGTGTGACCTATGAAACCATTTCCCATTATCAGTGCCAGCTCCCCCGCCAGCCCCCCGAGCCACTAAATAAATATTGTGATATGCTTGAAATTTGATTAAATCCATCTGACTTCTCAAGCATGGAATCAGCAAACCTTTGAAATGGTGAGGTAGTCACTTGGACGGGATGCTGCCGATCCAGTGACAAACACTGCCTTTGCCCAAACAGCAGGCTTTCCCCAGCTGCCTGCTGCTGCCCTGCCTCCGGCCAAGAATCCAGGGAAACCAACAGCGTTTGCCTAACGTGGCTGCATTGCATAATGAACGTGCTGTTGGTGGGAGGTGCCACGAGGATGAGGCAGGAAGCTGTAGTCTCTAGTTGTCCCCTTTGTGGCAACAGCGTTACAGCTTCCAGTATTGTGCCTTCTTAATGTGCTTCAATCTTTGCTGATGGGGAGGAGAGCTCTGATCAGTCAGATCAGCTCTGGACTCCTCCAGACACTGAACATTCTGCTGGGTTGTGAACAGTGGGGTTTGCTCACGGGCACCGGTGTCAGCTTCCCTTTAATACTCCTAGCTGATGTGATAAAGGCTTCTCAAGAGCTGTTTCCACCTGTCACTGCACTGGGTTGGGAATACTGGGGCCGAAGGGAAAGGCCCAGTATTCCCTTGGTGTTTTTTGGTGACACAGATGATTTTCTATAGCACCAGGAAAGAGCATTAGGCAAACAGGAGGTGAGCTTCCCTTCCCCAGTCCAGTGGAGTGCCTTCCTTGAACAACAGCAAAAATGGCTTTTTATTCTTCCATGACAAAATAATGGCCTTAATGTCTGTCTGTTTATGGATTCCACTGAGTGCTCTGGTTGGTCAGAAATTCTTAGAATCCTACACAATGTGAATATTTTGTGTGTTTCCCTTCCCTCCATCAGCACTAAATCCCGTTCTCCATACCTGCCTTCCCTACATTAACTGGATTTTTCCTCTGTTCTGTCCTATTATTCCACATGCACCCTCTTTCTAGTTAAGAACTGAAAGGACAAGCCAGTCAAAGGTAATTGTCTCCCGAGTGTCGCTGAGTCAAGCACCTTGTTGCCTGCAGTCATGGTTTTTGTTTGTGTCCTGCCTTATAATTACCTACTCCCGTGTTCTTGAGGTCATTGTCTGCCTTAGTGGTGCTTTGTTGGTTCTTGAACGCATGTTTGCATTGTGGGAAGGAGTCTTTGGCATGATTGCTGTGGCTTTTAGGATGCAGGTTACAAACATTGCGTGTGGACAGAGCATTGTTTTCAGGTACCTGGTGGCTGTAGTGGTTCTTCAGGGCTGCACTGTCAGCCTGGGGTTCATGAATGTGTTTCTATGTCGGTTTTTGAAAATGAAATTAATTACTTTTTTAGGAAACCGGAGTCTGTTTTAAATTGTTTTGTTTTTAAAAGGCACCTTGACCCGTTTCCATTGTGTGCACGCAGATCATTGTATTTGTAATCTACTTCAGAAGTCCTGGGCTGCTTCTTTTCTAAGTAACCTGTTGTCTGGGCAGTGGTGTTCTGGTTATTTCACATGGTCTGATATTCTGACATGTTCGAGTGCTGGAAAGGAGGAAAAAAACCAATTCCGGTGGTGCTGGATGGTGGAGGAAGAAAAGTTAATTTATGAGAGTGGATACAAGGACACAAAGAAATTCACAAGTACAGTTGGTGTTTGAATAAGATAATCAGAAAGTGGTGCTACTGTCCAGGGACTGAGGTTTTCTAAAAGCAACGGGGCTTTTGGGCAGCTAAAACTGAATAAGCAGGACTTTTCCTGCCTTTATCCAGGTATTTGAAATCGTAGGTTATTTTAAAAATCATGATTAATATATGCAAATACTGCCTTAAAAAAATTACGCCATACAAAGAATAAATCTTCAGCTAAAGTACCGTTTGTAATAGCTCATTAATCCCGTCTCTCTTCTTTTCTTGTTTCTTTCTTTCTTCTGTCTTTTCATGTCTCCCGAGCAGATGTCTGCCATTTCTCAATGCAGAGGTCCATCACCTCTTTATGTAGCCTAGAAACGATCACTGAAGAACCTCTTGTTGCCAATGAAAACCATCACGCCAGCCTTTTCCTCCCTCTCCCCGTCGCACCTTACAGTGATTCTGAAGAAGGGTCTGTGTCTGACCATTCCTCCGAACCCCCAGAAGCCAGCAGCACGTCCAGCCAACCTCGGGAACCTCTGCTCACTACAGAACAAAGAACAGACCTGGCTGCAGAAGGCCAAGTGCAGGGAGTCACAAAAGCAGCTGACACAAGTGTAGCAGTCCAAGAAGATGAGAGGACAAGCGTGGCAGGATGTCTCAAAGAAGCAAATGGTTGGACACAGGCGTTCAGGAAAGCTGAAGATCAGTGTGGATTGGCAGCGCATCCTCAAAAAGCCTGGCTGGCAGTGGCAGCGGGTCCGAGTGCTGGCCAGCCTGTTGGAAACTGCCAGAAGCGAAATGACCAACCAGGGCAGGTGTTGACAGACATGAAAAGCACCATTGAATCCAAAGGCCAAAACCTTGGTGAAGCAGCTGTTCTACAGCAGCAGAGCAATGTGCTTAACAGCACACAGACAACTTTGCCTGCAGACACTTTCCGGAAAGCCCAGGGTGCCCAGGCTGTATCTGCTTCTGCTTCTCAGACCAACTCTTATGTGTTAGTAAGACGGTCAAAGAACGAAGGACTGAAGGTGTCAGACTCCTCAGCCTTAATAAAAACTCCAAACAGCCTGTCTCCAGCAGCAGAAGTGTACTTTGATGCCACTGTCAACGACCGGATCTGGAGCAAGCTAGATTGCAGCAATCATCGTGACAGCATGTCTTCCTCTTCCAGCATGTCCTCCAATGACACTGTGATCGATCTCTCCTTGCCCAATCTAGCTCGGAAAAGCCTCCCAGATCTTGGCATCCACCACGAAAGTTTTGAGCCCCTTGCCATAAGAAAGGGTATGCGCCCACGATCTGCTACTGCATCCAGTAACGAGATGCCAATGGTGAGCAAGAGCAAATCCAACCCTAACCTGAGGTCTGGCCAGCTGCCAGCAGATGAGTTGTGCCCTCGTCCTCTTGCCAGGAGTCCTCAAGATGCATTTTCATCCATTCCTAGAAGGCACACCTGGAGCAGGCTGTACATAGAAAGTCTCAGACAGTCTTCTAACAAATCCAAAGCACAGGATATGGTTGGGAATAACCAGGCAAAATCCAAGAGTCTTGGAGACCTTACCTCTGATGATATTGTGTGCACTTTCGAAAGCAAATACCGTAGCATCAGCAGGAGTTTCGTCACTCGATCCATGCGGGAACAGCGCCGCTCCTCAAGCCTGAGGTCCTCGGTCAAATCCCAGGATGAACTCACTGAGCAGCTAAAGAAGCTGACGGCCTTCCAGCAGGAAAACGATATCACTTCCCCTATCAGCCTTGATCCAACCGAGTCTGAGGAGGAAGGGGAGAGCCTGGGGCTGCTGCGCAGGTCTTCGTCTCGCAGTCAGAGCAGGGTGCGGTACATTGCCAACAGGGCCAAGCAGGCTCAGGAGAGGCAGCGGCTGCAAAGCCTCGGCCAGCTCGGAGGGAGCCCCATCGAGGAGAGGGGGAATCCCGAGGGAGCCTGCAGCGTGGCGAGGGCGGTCTGTGCGGATGTAGCTTCTCCTGCTGTGTTTACATCGCAGCCGAAGAACCAAACCGATTATAACGCTGACACAGAAGTCTTCTTTATGCTGAAACTGTGATTCTGGGCAGCATCGATGTTTACATTCCTGTCGGAACAAACCAGAGTGACCCGAGAGGCACAAAATATCCTCGAATGGCTCAGTGCTTCCTGGCCTTCTCTTGGTCATGAGGATACTTAATGTCATGACTGCAGAAGAAGAGCTGAGTATTAAATTTGTCAGCAGTTTATGGGAACAAAAAGTCAGACTTGTTTTTTTACAATCCTCTGACCTCCTTTTTTTTTTTTTTAATTACACTTTACCCAGCCTCACGTTTGGCCTCCTCTGCCTGTGACCGCTTTTTTGCATTTGCAACTCTCATGTTTTTTCCTAATTCAGTAATTGCTGCTTATGAGAGGTGAACATCCACGTGGTGTTAATGACAGCTAAGGTAAATTTAGCTCTTACAGATCATGGCTCCGTGAAAAGAGGCTGGGTTTAAAATCACAGTCCCTCTTCTGTTTTATTTTTTATGGAAAAGCTGGAGGCCTCTGAGGTTGTTCTTCTCTGGGAAAGAGTCCAAATCGCAGTGGAATTGTATCGTTAATTAATAATACACTAGATAAAGTCCATCTTCCGCCATGGACCTGTTTATTTCAGTGAAAATCCATGTTGTCTCACTCCTGGAAGAAGAGCTTTCACTCTGTTCCAAAGCAATGCTTTTTTAAACTAAGCTTGTTTATATATAAATATATATATACACTCACATCTGTGTGTGTGCAAATATCTGTCTGCACGTACCTGCACACAAACTGATCTGTGACTGTTCCTTGTCTCCAAACATCGTCTGCGGGAATGAGACAGGAGAGAGAAGGGAATTACTAAAAATAGACAAGAAATATCTTCTGACTTTAATTCAAAAATGGCTAAAAAGCATGCTACTCTTTTCTTGAGAACAGCACCGTCCCTTCTCTGTGGTGTTCTAACAATGCTGCTGTACATAGCACTTTTTGGATGAATTTTCCTATTTCTGTATTGCACTGCCATGCAAAATTTTCAACGATATGTTTAAAAAACAAAAAAAGAGAGATATTTAATTTTTTTAGATAGATGTATTTAGAATTAAATACCAACCCAAACCAAATAATAATTTTTCCTCCCTTTTTTTTTTTTTTACTTTTTATTTCTAGGGATGTGTGTTCCCCCCCAAATTCTTATGTCGTTTATTATAGATGTACATTTTATCAGTGATGGAGAAGAATGTTGATGTTGTTTGAATGGTGAGATGCATTTTAAAGAGAAACAGAGGTTTAATTTTATTTCAGGCTGCATAGAATCCCTATTATTGAGAGGATATTTTACTTCTGTTGGTAATGATTCTTTTGTGTATATTGCAAAATCTAAAAAATTGTTTGTAAAACTACCTTACACTACTAAAATAAATGTATTTCACCTTCCAGACGGTGACTCCTTAGCTGTAACAGAACATTTTTTCTATGCTATCTAGGAGTTTGTGCTATGCAAATGTGGTTCATTCTGTCTGCCTTGTTTCAAAGAGTCCTTAGTGGATAACATTTAATTTTGCTCTTTTTTGGAGTGGAAGCAATTTAACATCCAGCTGGAATTTTCTCAGGTCCATCAAAACATGTGCAAGTATTGGTAGAGACTGGTGTTCTGTTTTTGTCTGATGCCCAGCCCAGGGGTTCTGGAAGCACTGAGGACCCTGGGGCTGTTTAGTCTGGAGAAGAGGAGGCTGAGGGGAGACCTCATCACTCTCTGGAACTCCCTGAAAGGGGTTGTGCTGAGGTGGGTCCTGGGCTCTTCTCCCCAGTAACAAGTGATGGGATGAGATGAAATGGCCTCAAATTGTACATAGGAAAAGCTTAGGGAAGAAGGCCAGGATGTGCGAGCTGCTGGGGAGTTTTCCATGTTGAACAGTCCTAAAAGTCAAGCAGGTGTAAATTTTGTTTCTTACTTGAACAGGTATTTATAAAGGACCTGGACCAGCAGAACCAGACACCTGGCAGAGCTGTGCTCAACTCAGGGTTGTGCTTTAGCTCACTTTTGAAGTGAAACCAGAAGGAAGAAGGGGACAGGAATTTCACTTCTGTGCCTGTGTACTGAGCAGTTCTGTACAATCCAGAGAGGAATTTAATGTTTCACCTTGAAGCTCAGGGCCACTTTCAGCTGTCTGGGCATCGTGAGCCCCAGCTGATCCCCTGAGACAGTCACACAGTGGCGAGAGCCTCGAGCAGGAGAGATGGGCACAACTTGATAGGACACTGTGCTAAAGGGTTGGACATGGAGAAGACTCTGCAGGGAGACCTCATAGCGGCCTTCCAGTACCTGAAGGGGCTACAGGAAAGCTGGGGAGGGACTGTTTATAAGGGCTTGTAGTGATAGGACTAGGGGGAATGGCTTTAAACTGGAAGTGGGGAGATTCAGGTTAGATGTGAGGAAGAAATTCTTCACAATGTGGGTGCGGAGGTCCTGGCACAGGTTGCCCAGAGAAGCTGTGGCTGCCCCATCCCTGGAGGTGTTCAAGGCCAATCTGGATGGGGCTTTGAGCCCCCTGATCCAGTGGGAGGTGTCCCTGCCCATGACACGGGAGTGGAACTGGATGGACTTTAAGGTTCCTTCTAATCCAAACCATTCTGTGATTCTATGACTTTTACAGGACAACACAGCAGGAAAATAATAGTATTTTCTGAATCCCAGTGTAATATTCTGCTTCCAGACATTGTCTTTTTGCTGGATGTAGTCTCCTCCTCTCTCCCAAAACCCGAGGTGCCCCTGGAGCCTGTAGGATGAGCTGGCACATCCTGCAGAAGCCCCTTAGCCTGGCTCCTCCCTCTCTTTTATCTTTGTAACAGTGTTGAACGCCTGTGAGCAACCAGTGTCCCAGCAGTTCTGTTGTGCCCGTTGGTCGCGTTGCTCCTGCTCGTATCCAGTCAGGCAAGGAGGACTAGGAGAGGCGAAAGGAGTTGCTGTAAGTGAGACACTGCCTTCAGTCACTGCTCTTGTTCTAGATGACAAGGAGGGAAGCCTGGGTGCAACAGGCTGCCTCCTTCCTACCTGATGGCTACTCACCTTTCCCACTTGCTATTTTAATGCTGGTGCCTTCCTTCAGCCCTGCGTGCAGAAGGATGGTTGAGGAGTAGTGTTGTCTTTTTTTTGTTTGCATTTTGAAAGACTGAAAACTTTGAGGAGAGCTTTTTGAATCCTTAGTTTGTTTTGCTGTAAAGCCAGCATGAGAAACCTTTGTTATTAACTCCTTGGGTAGATGGTGAATAGATATTGCAATGGTTAATCTAAGCAGTATCTTTGGATTCTTTATGCACTGACAGGCAATAAAATGCCCTCCTATTTATTCTCTCTCTCTAACTGATTCCTTTTGTCCTTCAGTCACTCTAGTACTAAATTAGAACTAGGGAAGTGTATTAGACTTCACATAACCTCTTTTCTGCGTGTATTTACCCTCTCGTTACTCTTTTAGACAGTCAGCAGCCAGGGTGTTAACAACCCTTTCTTCTGAAGGTGATGCAAGCAGTATATTACAAGTTCTGATTGGGTAAGGAGGCCACTTGGAATACAGATAATGTTGTAGTATTTACCAAATTGTAATGAAAAAGCAGTAATTTACAGGTTAAATCCACCAGGAAAACCACAGCTCCTCAGTGGCTCGACCTGGAGCCTCCTGCTGCCTCCCCGTTTTGTGCCCTGGTGGGTGATTGAGCTGTTCAGTTCGTGCACTGCTCTGGCTGCAAACAGCAGCTCCTGCTTGGTCTGTGTTCTACAGGTTGTTTTTAGAAAGTGTAGGCTGATCCATAACTCAGATGTCAGTCCTCTCTTTTGATCCTTTCACAAGGATCAAAATAGTCCCATTTTGAAGGTTTTTTTAACAACAAGAAAAAAGACAGCATTTAAATTTAACCCAGAAATTGTGTTCTGTGTAAATTTTATTCCTCTCTCTTCTTGGGGGAAAAATGTAGAGAAATGAGTGAGGGAAACAGCTGAGCTGTGGTGTCAGGGGTTCTCAGAGGGGCACAAGTTTGGGGAAAATGCCATGAACGCTGATGAGGTGAGAGATTGACTGGAGCCGGTGTTTGCTGAGCATCAGTCAGAAGAAAGTAATACCACCTACAGGACATTTAGCCCATGTGGTCTCCTAAATGGTAGGTATTCTTGGGCATTTTTAATATGTTTTTTATAGTTTCTGTGGTAATGGAGTCCTGCACCGTGTTTGACACTGGTGTTAAATACAATCAAGATTATAGCAGCCGCTTGAGACCTAACCTGGCATTGAATTTTTTGTAGTTCTGTTGTGGTTTACAATGGCAAAGGTACATTTCTTTCAAACCATCCAGAAATTCTGTTGCAGAGCTGCCTCAGAGCAGGAGGGCCTAGTTTTCGGGACCAACCCACCTGAGGTGCCTCCTCTCCTCTTCCCCCGTGACCCTGGGCGCTTGCCCCTCAGTGTCACGCACCCTGCGGCTGCCTCTCCTTTGTGAAGAGCTGACTGGAAGAGAAGCCAGGCAGCAACCAGTGGATAAATCCATTTTATAGATTTGTCGTGTCCTTTGTGCTACAGTGAAGTGTTCACCAAAATCTTTCCTTTAGTATTTGTTACAGGTGGTCTCAGAAGTGACCGTGTTGTCACCTGGAGACCTGTTTGAACTGAGACTCCTCAGAATGAGGTGCAGGAAATCCAGGACACCTTGATTTTAACCCAACAATGAGTTGCTGTAAAACCAGCTTTAACTGCTTGCCTTTCATCTCCAGCAGGAAGTTTCCTTTAGGCAGGAGATATCTTTGGTCCTATGGACAAACTTCTTCACTTGACGTTCTGTGTGATCACAACCATGCTGCTGCTGAGAGAATCGAGCCAGAAAGGTGAGAAAAATGATCCCAAAGTGCTGGCTGCACCAAATCTGGTTTTGTTCTTCTTGACAGTGTTAGTTCTTTCCTTTTTTAACTGTGAGCGCTTACGGGATTTTGTCTTAATCCAAGAATTTGCTTTTGAATTGGTTATGAAGGTATCACCAGGGCCAACCTTGTTGTTACAGCTCGTGGTGGTGACTTTATCAGGCTGTGAGTGCTGTTACAAGGTGTCTTTGCTGCTAGAGCAGTAAATCAGGTGAAAGAGATCAGGGAAGATGAAAAAGCCTAGAAAAATGTGTCCTGGGACACGATTGTTGAGGTTAAATCTGTGCATTTGTGTGTCTATGGTCCCTTGAATTGCAGCAGCACACGCTGACAAACTCTTTTTTCTGGGGGTGATATTTTCCATGTTACTTGTTCAGCCCCTCTGCCCATGGCCTGTTTGGGGAAGAAGGGGGGGCTTTAGTGCGTTGAATGAAGCCCTCAGCTCTGTGACTCACAAGAATTTCTGTGGACAAAAGGGTAACACTGCAGTTCTTCACAGGGCACAGCTTTTCACAAGCACTTGAGCAGGGAGATGTCTCCCCCTGGAAGGCTGGAGGTGCTCTGACAGAAGCAGTAAGGACGAGGCTGATTTTCAGCATCCACAGTCATTTCCCGCAGCCACTGGCTTTGGAAAACAAGAGTGGAGGGATGGATGAGCCTCTTCTCTTTGTAGAGTCTCACAAAGGGTTCTCACAATGAGCACTTGGCTTCTGTGAAGTGTCACTGCCACAAACTTTGAGTTAGTGCTGCCACTTGGTTACTTATGGTCCTTTCAGGGTTCCTATTACACAACGGGGTTTGGAACAGCTGTGTCCAGTGCCGCCATGGGGGAGCTGAAGCCCTCAGTACAGGCTGTTTTCTTGCAAGTGCTCAAAAAGAAGCCTCAAAAAGCTTTTACTGGCTTTAATGAGTTTCTAAAGGGAGACAAGAGAACTCCTTTGTGAGGATTTCCAGCTCCCATGGAGAACTGTAGTGGAGCGGGAAAAAGCAGGTTTTGTTTTACTCTCATGTAGAGTTCAGCCCAAGGCCATAAAATGCAAAACGAAAGAATGAATAATGCATGATGAATAAATATGTGTTATATTTAATGAAAAACTCACAGCTTTTTCTTCAAAGAATGAAAACACCCCAAAAATTCTGTTTCATCATGAGGTATTTTTGGTGGTTTTGCTGTGAATTCTCTGATCCCAAAGAGCAAGGCTGTGCACATTCTAGAAAAAACATCCCAGGCAATTAATGAGTCAATGTATTGACATAAATGTGGGTTTAATTCTGTGTCTCGATCATTGTAGTTCAACCTCTTGCAGATGGAGAGGGAGTGAGATGTTTTCCTGAGGATTATGAAAAGGGAAGCCGCGGACCAAATAATTGAACTGGACTTGTTAAAAGTCACTCAGTAGGACTCAGAAGCACGGTTAACCTCAGTAATAGTGCTTTTACAAGTGAATCTTGGTGTTTTTACCAAAGAGGGGAGCATCATTATCTTTGTTTTACAAATGAGAAACTGAGGCAAAGGAAGGAGAAGTCATACAGAGATGGTCAGTAGTGGATTTGACACTCTGACATTTGGTTTCACTCCAGTCCTCTCTACAGGGCAGCTCTGTCCATGTTGTGTCCTTCCCTTTCTCTCTGTACCTTGAAGGCAGCACAAGGACAGGCTCCCCGGCCCCTCTGCCTTCAGCACCATCACCGTGGGTTCCAGTCTTTGGCCACGACCCTTTGGGAGGTTTTCATTTTCACAAGGATGACAGGTCAGGGTGCTGTGCTTTGAGGGGGGAATGAAGCAGGATGGTGGAGAAGGGCTTTATGCCTCAGTACCGAAAGGGGCTCCAGGAAAGCTGGGGAGGGGCTGTTGATCAGGGAGTGCAGGGAGAGGATGAGGGAGAACGGTTTTGAGCTGAAAGAGGGGAGATTGAGATGAGATCTTAGGCAGAAATATTTTCCTGTGAGGGTGGGGAGGCCCTGGCCCAGGTTGCCCAGACCCAGGTGAATGCCCCATCCTTGGAGGTGTTCCAGGCCAGGTTGGATGGGGCTTGGAGCCCCCTGACCCAGTGGGAGGTGTCCCTGCCCATGGCAGGGGGGTGGAACTGGATGGGCTTTGAGGTCCCTTCCAACCCACACCATTCCATGATTCTATGGTTGCAACCACTTTGGCTGCTTTGACAGTAAGAACTTGTTACGACTGAGGGATGGGAAGAATAAGAAACCTGGGTGTCTTGGAACAAAATGGGGATGAATTTGTGATTGTTTACAAGGGAACAAACCTGACAAAGCCGAGCCCACTGCACGATGAGCTGTGAGTCAGGGAGAACCATTCCATCTGTTTGAGTGCAGTTTGAAGTGAGGGTGTGAAAAGTCCCTTCTAAGGAGCAGTAAATACAAACCCTGCAAGAAGGTGATTTGTTGTTGTATTTTTTCAGGAACGACAAGGAATGATGATGCTGTGAGCAAGGTACGTTGGAGGTTCACGGGTGCAGATCTACCAATGCTCTCTCACTCTGTCTAGAAACATCACTGTGTAATTTTAGAATAAAGAGGTACATTTAAGACCAAAAAAATTGACAGAATTAGACTGCTTTACTGGCCAAAGCTTGAAGCCATCTCGGGTTATGTGACTCTGTAAGCCTGGAAGTTGTGCTCTTGAATTCAGCATTCCGTGCTGAAGTGAATCCGTGTTTTCCTCTCCTTCTCTCAGGTTCCCTACTGTTCAGTGTGTCCTGGAATTGCTCTCCAATGAGACCTTAATTGGCTGCCAACTGGTTTGTCTGCAGCAGGAACTGGTCTCTTTGGAAGACCACGTGCACCATGTATCTGCAGAATTGTGACAGTGTTTAAACTGTTTTTTATTGGGACAAGGTGTGCTGGCAACACACAAAGAAGTGATTTATTAATTACTCTTGGGGAACGGTGTTGGTGAGATTGCAGCAGCTCACGGGGCAGAGTTACAGCTGGTTTAACACACGTGCACCCCCCGACACCCGCCCAGGGACGGTGTGAGCCCTGGCTAAGTGGGGCCATGTCTGGGCCTTTGAAATCCAATTATTACTACTACTTCTTTTGATTTGCAGGGCAGTGACTCCAGGGGATCAGCAGAGGAGCTGCCAATGCTGACTGTCACAACAATCCTGGTAAGGCAGCGACAGCACAGGCAGTGCCTGGCAGACAGCTGCAATTACACCTTTCTAGCCATATATTTGCTGGTGCTTTTCTGGGCTTTCACACTGATCTCCCTGTTCATCACAGAGGGTGGTTTTGGGGAGCTGGTTCGGCGGTGGGGGGTACAAGCTGTGGGTAGTCTGCAATGTGAGGATTGAGGATTACTGAAGTCGAAATGGACTGGGCACACACTTCTATAAATGATTGCTTTGTGAAGACAGCCAGGCCTCCCCACTCTTTTTAGCTACATGTGAGGGCTGTAATGTTACCTATGTGTTGTCTCTGTCCTGCAATGGAAATATGTAAAGGTCACACAGGTGCAGGGATTTAAAACCAGCTACAAAACCAGAAAATGCATCGCCACGTGCTCGGACCAGCAGGGCTGGTCAGAAGCTGCAGCAGCAAATGCTCTGATTCTGATGTCAGGTCCTGTGCCATTGCATGACCCTGGGGCTTTGATGGGCCAAATGAGATGTATTTGGGCCTTCAGACTGAGGAGAGATTGTCACTCACTGCTGTGGCACACAGGGCTTGCAGAAGTCAGCTGGAGCTGCGCCTGTGGCTGGTGGTGGAACACAGCTCCAGAGAATATCTTTCCAGTCCGGATATGCTTTTGCAGAGGCCTTTGGGGAGGGTTTGCCAAAAGAAAATGGTTTAATTCATAATCAGTTGCAGGCTGTGGGAGCAATAATTGTGTATTTTTCCCTCACTGTGCAGGAAGATCCGTATGTGATGGTGAGAAGTGCAGAACTGGAGGGTTACTGCATCGACTTGCTGAAGGCGCTCGCTGCGACGCTTCGCTTCCGCTACAAGGTGAAGGTGGTGGGCGATGGGCAGTACGGAGCTGTCTCTTCCAATGGCAACTGGACAGGGATGATTGGAGAAATCCTGAGACAGGTAATTTCCAATTTATATTTTTGACCAAGTGCAGCTCCAGAAGGAAAGGGCAGCTCAGCCCTTGGACTTCATCAGCATTGGCTCAGGGACTGAGAATCTGGAGTCATCCTGCCTGTTGTGTAGCAAGACTTGTAGTTGGTTTTATCCTGCAAATGTGAAACTGAGGAACAAGGAGACAATGGGCATCTCGGCTTGCTAACGAAACAAAGATACTGGCTTTAAGGAAAACTTACCTTGAGCTTAACCACTCAGTGAAACTTATCCCTGTCAGGAAGGTGACTTTTAGAGTCTTCAAGGAGGTGCTTGAATGCATATCTTGCCCCACCACGTGTCATTCCCCATGGCTAATGTTCTGTCATCTCTTGGTGACATTTGAACTAAACCTTTGTTTCTCTGAACTCAGCAGCGTTCCCAGCAGTCAGGCAGATGCTGCAGCTGGAAAAAGCAAGGAACGTTCTTTTTGGTAAACAAACCCAATGTGGTTCATGGTGCACGGCCTCAGCTTGTGCGTGTGGTGCTGTAGTAGGAAACCCAAAGCCCCAGGCACCAACCAGCACCCCACTGTGAGCAACACAGAATGGAAAACTGTCCTGTTTCTCAGAGCTCGCACTCTCAGGCGATCGCTGTCTGTTGACACAGAACTGATTTGCAGCGTAGATATCTCCTGCTCACCCTGGGAGGTTTCTGTTTCAGTGACAGAGACCTCCAGGTAGGGTGGATTGTTGATTCGTTTTTATTTCCATCCTACAGGAAGCAGACATTGCAGTGGCTCCACTGACTGTCACGTCAGCAAGGGAGGAGGTGGTGTCCTTCACCGCGCCGTTCCTGCAGACTGGGATCGGGATCTTGCTTCGAAAAGACACCAGCTCTCAGGACATGTCGTTCTTCCACTTCCTGGCTCCTTTCAGTAAGGAGACCTGGACTGGCCTTTTATTTGCTTACGTGCTGACGTGCTTCTGCCTCTTTCTTGTTGCCAGGTACAAATGCATTTGTGTCACAGATTTTGTTCAAGTCAACTGCTTTCTCAGTTATGAAGAGATCTCAGTTTTAAAGGAAGTACCAGGATGTGTTTGGGATTGAGGAACCCTCTGCACAGGTCCAGGTCTAATAAAGCTCAAGGCGCGTCAAATTAAGACAGCATTAAGAGCAGGATCTCCCCACAAGGAGCACTGGATCTCTTGACGTGGATGACGTAGGGTTGCTAAAAGGGCTGCATGTTTGTACTTCAGCTCTGTCCCACTTTCATCAGAGCTTGGTTTGAACTGCAACCACATTCCTACGTGCAGGTCTCTCTCCTGGTGTATTTTTGTGCACTGTGTCCTGACTTGTGGAAGGGATTTTTTTTCTGCCACCATTCCACTCCTTTCCCAGGAGATTCTGCTTTCTCCCCCTTTCTTGATGAGGCTGCACTAACACTGTGCAGCTGCAGTCTGGAACAGAATGTCTGTCACTGCTTTCCTAGATTTATGCACAGTCTCTGTATGGGTAGGGATTTGCTCCGAGGAGCAACTTTCAGTCTGGTACTGCAGAACAGAGCCAATATTGCCAGCGAGACTTGGTTCTGCCACTTTCAGGAAGAAAGTGTCTGGCAAACCTGTGGCAGGACCCCTCAGCCATCACTGTTGCAACCTACTTGAAGCATTGAGCAGGAGAGCTTTCCTCTGCACTGGTTAAACTGGAACTGAGGTGAAGGCAGAGCTCCCACAGGAGCAAAGGGCATTTCCAGGCTCACTGCACTCACGCTGCAGGAGTATTTATAGTTTTACCCCTGAATATCTGGTTTTGTCCTGTCATTTTCCCACAGACTGAGCCCCTGCGAGTGGAGTGAGCCAAAGAATGAAGAGAACCACTTTACGTTCTTGAACAGCCTCTGGTTCGGAGCAGGAGCGCTCGCCCTGCAAGGTGAGCTGGGGGGGATCAGCTGGTTGTACACCCTGCTCTCACCTGTCTGTAACGCTGGTGTGCTGTGCTGTTGAGGGAAAAGCTGTTCCAGCAGGCACACCTGACAGCGACAGAACTCCTGCTTTGGGGAGTTCAGTTGCAGACACGGGGATGGCCCAGGTGCCCGGCTTCGGCTGCGGAACGTGTGTTTTCTGCTGTAACAGTTGCTGCAGGGAATGTGGAGCTGCCACCGCACCGGGGCTTTGGAGAGTGGAGTTTGTTGTTGTTGCCTTTGGCCACTGACATTGCTCCAGCCCTGCACAGGGGGCAGTATCCATGCAGGACAGCCCAGCCCAGCCACAGCAGGTCTTTCCAGGCTTCTGCACTGTGTAGTTTCAGGGCAAGTTTTGCTCTGTGGCCTGTATTTAAAAGGAAGTCTCTATCTCATGTTCATGGACCTTCTCCAGTTCTCTCTCATCACGCGTCTCCTCCCGTACATTGTATTGACTCCTCTGGTCGTGCAGGTGTCACCCCTCGGCCCAAGGCGCTCTCTGTGCGGGTGATTGCTGCTGTCTGGTGGCTGTTCACCATCGCCCTGCTGGCTGCCTACATCGCCAACTTCACCGCTCTGCTGAGCTCTGGCACCGAGGAGCTCCCAATCCAGACTTTTGAAGATCTTGTGAAGCAAAGAAAGCTTGAGTTTGGGACTCTGGAAGGCTCCTCTACTTTCTACTACTTCAAGGTGCTGGGAATCTCATTGTGCACGTGCACATGTACCATAGAACTGCTAAGCTGGGGTCAGGCTGTCTACTTCACACCTGCAGGTCCTTGTACCACCCGCATCACTGCAGGCTCTATTACTTTTCCTGTAATACCTCATATAGTGTGATTGGTGCCTGTTGGTTGTTCATCTCTTCTTCCATCTTTTCTCAGAGAGAAAAGCGTGCAGAACAGCATCTACTTTTATATATTATTCTGTTTTAAGAAAGCAGCGCTCGTCTTCAGGGGTCACCCTTGTGTTCCTTGAACAGGAGAAAGAACACAGGCAAATTCTGGGTACATTAACTGGACACCTGCAGAGGTGGATGTGAGGGGAGGGTGGGTGGGAAATATTTAATACCTGTATCCCTGTAACACTGCATTAGATGGGAAACCTGTGCTAGTGATGCACTGTTTGTCAGCAAAGAGAGGTCAAAGGACAGAGGTTTACGTACTCTTATTCCCCAAATTGTTTTGCAAGCATTGCACATATACACAGAGTTTTTTGTATGATTGTTTTACACTTCAGTTTGACACTTTGATTTTTGGGCTGCAGAACTCCAAGAATCCCATCCATCAGATGATCTATGAATACATGGACAAGAGACGAGACCACGTTTTGGTTAAAACATACCAGGAAGCAGTTGAACGCGTGATGGAATCCAACTACGCCTTCATTGGTGAATCCATCTCCCAGGACCTCGCGGCTGCCAGGCACTGCAATCTGATCCGGGCCCCCGAAGTTATCGGAGCCAGAGGATTCGGCATTGCCACTAGCCAGGGTTAGTCCTTGCGCACCCCTTCTGGCCTGTATCTCCACTGGGGTTCCAGGGGGTCAAAGCCTGGCACAGCCAAGTGCTGAACCTCGCACACGTTGTCTGTATTACCACCAATAATCCAGACTGAACACACTGGTATCCCTGCTATGCTCTGCTTTCATTCTGTAGCTGAATTATCACTCACTCTTTATCTGCAATATGCAAAAAATTTCATCTCCCAGGGCTGCCACTGGGTCCTTTGGGTTTCTTTACTGTTTTGCCTTGGTCCCACCAATGCAGAGCTCCTAACATTTGTTCTCTTGTGGAGCACGACCGCCTCTATTTCTCAGGATACCCTCCCTCTGTCACTATTCCGCGAGTGCTGTTGTAACTGGTTGTTATGTGAGAAAACCACCCGGCCTGGCCCGTTGCCTTGTTTGCAGAAACCGTCTGAAAGGCGGGGAGCAGCACCCAGCTGCCCTGCGCGGTGCAGCCGCGGATTGCTCTCTGGGTGTCCGAGGGGCTGGGATCTCTGCCATGCTCTTCTCTCTCTCTTTCTCCCTCCGCCAGCATCCCCGTGGACGAAGCAGCTCTCCATCGCTGTCCTCAGGCTGCGCGAGTCGGGTGATCTCGACTACCTGCGGAACAAGTGGTGGGAGAGCAGCTGCCTTCACCACAGCCGGGACCGCTGGAGCCCTCTGCAGCCCCGGGCGCTGGGGGGGCTCTTCCTCAGCCTGGCGATCGGCCTGGCGCTGGGCGTCATCGCCGCTGTGCTGGAGCTCTCAAACAGGAGCAGACGCGCCGCCGGGCACGTGAAGGTAGGGCAGGGCTCAGCCTCTCGTCCTGCTTCCACATATCCCTTCTCTTTAGCCTGGACAGGCCGGGCACCGCTGCTCCGCTCCGCGCTGAATGTTGTTGCTGACCTTGCTTTTTCTAAGCAATGCAGTGTGGCAAGGGTAAGGGGGAAGCCACGCTGTGTTGTTCGCTCTTTAAAGCTCTGAAATTTCAGAGCTGTGCGATAATTTTGTAGCCTGAACAGAGCAGCAATTATAAAATAACTCCCCCTGCCCCCCCAAAAATATTAAGTAGAAACATTTACTGTAAATCATAGGCAGCCAAACCACGTTCCAATGTGCTGAGCGTGTACAGAGGACAGGAAATCACCAATAACAAGTTTATTCTCAAGTATGGCTATTTGTAACTCATTTGACAAGCAGGAACACACACGGAAACGAAACCGCACTGGTATCTGCCTGTGTCCCTTGGTGCTCCTCTTCTCCATCCATTCCAAGGGATGGGCTGTGCACACGCGGAAGGTGGGTTCTGTGACTCAGAGCAACTCACCCCCTTGTTTCCTTCCCTTTTGTGTTTCAGAAATCTTGCTGCTCCATTTTCACAGAAGAAATGTGCACTCGTCTACGTATAAAAGAAAATACAAGACAAAGCCAGGAAACCGCGGGGAGGCCTAATGCTTAAGAATTGTTTGCTGAAGGAATGGGCGTGTATTAGGTTTATACCATACATATCTTGTAGGAACTACAGCACTGTAGAAAGAAGTTTTTCTGCAAGTCTAGAGTGTTAGTTTTCTAATTACAAACACACAGAGAGTGCTTCTGGAGTGGTGGTGGAGCTGGATACAGAAGAAAATTAAGTGGCTTCGAAGAATTTAAACTGATGAGGGCTGGAGTGTAACTGTTAAATAAAGAAGGTTAAAACAGCTTGGTGAAATGAAGCTGAGGTGGCTGGGGTGGTGGATCCATGTTTAGTTTAGAAGTTCCCTATGTAAGTGCATGAACGCCTGTAGGAGTAAGTGACTTGGGACAGGTTAATATGAAGTTTCTGTGTACTAATTACAGTCTGAGGTACAATGAGGAAAATTAAAGCTCTCTAATCAAGGACAACTGCTCCTTAAACATGATAGTTATAAAGAGACTGTCCCCTTCTTCTAAGCAGAAGACGGTGGTCACTTTCTGAATCAGAAACGACAATACTGCTGCATAAACCCTAAAATGCAGGACTGAACGGCATCCTTTGGCCTGAAACCAAGAAAGGAGACCGTGCAGTTAAGGAACTCTAGACCTAAGATGTGCAAGACATGGACTTGTCCTCTGTCAGCTTCCCATCACAGGATGAGTTCCACTGCTTGGCTACAGAGGACGTTTTGTCCTCATTAACCTGACGGGGAAGTGGTTACGGAGAAGATGTACTGGAGCTTGAGGTTTGGTCATCAGCCAATTAAAAGGAAGTTCAAGCTCACCAGGCAAGTGTGAGGCAGTGAGTAATGGGAATTTCACATGATCTGCTTGCTCTCGAAGAAGAATAATCTTTGAAATTCGTGGGGAAGAGTTATCTCAGCTGCCTGTTAAAGAGTTCTCTAATAAAGCTGTTTTTCATTTCAGAGCTGGGATGACTGATGTGTGCACGTGCTGGTTAAATCACTCCATTTATGTACTGCACATCTCGTGGAGGGAAAAAAAGCAAATTCAGTTACTTGGAGATGGCTTTAAACTGCACTGCATGAACAGAGAGACTAATTCTTACCAGTCACAGCACTAAATATTACTGAAGGCAACAGAAACTAACCTGCCTGCAACAGGAAGAGAGCTGGGTGTGCCTGAATACAGCACTGCACGTTCCCTTTGAGGGAAAATTTGTGAGGGTCAGCTTCCAGCTGCTGCCAAGTGGCTGAGTACAGCTGCAGAATTCCCTTCCCACCCAACCCCTAACCAGAACAAAGACGGAAAGCAATTGGGTCTGGGAGTTCTTGCAGCTGCTGCTAACCTAGTGCTGTTCAGTTTTCAGCTCCCTGATCATAGAAGTCCTATCTCAAACACAACTTAAGCAATGTCTGTTAGGCTGGAAGGTGGATCTGTCCTGCAATCGAACTAACTGCAAAGAGCATGAAACTTTTTAGGTAAGTTTAAAAGCAGATATGGAAGATGCAATGTCAGATTCACTCAGCACTTAAAAACTATTTGGTACGTGCCATGTCACTGCTGGCAGAGTAGGCAGAGATGTATAAAAAAAGGTTTCATTGACATTTAAATATATTTCTATATGAATGTCTCACAGAACAAAAAAATAAAGTCTTTTCATCACAAATACTGCAGCATTAAAATAAACACTTACCAAAATAAACAATGAGTGATATACATATATATATTTGAGTGTGTATACTATAGAGTGAATCATATTGTTGCTTTTAAAGTCACAAAAGCACAATATAAATATGGAATTTCCTGTGAACTCTTTTCCCTGTTGTAATAAAAATACATTCTTTACAGTTAAAGTAAAACTAGTGCAAGTCCATTCTGCTGCTCCTGTTCACCCCCATCATTTACATGGCACTTCATACTTGAAAATGACACTGAAAATTTTCCCTCCGAGGCGATCGGCAAGCCACGAGTTTTTGATCACAGCGAGCTTGAGGCTCTCACACTTCAAGGCCGCGTAGTAATTGGTGTGGATGGCGCGGCCCATGCCTTCGATGATAACCAGGTCTGTCTTCCGCTCCCTCACCAGCACGGCCAAGCCTTTATCCAGACGGCTGAAACGAGAGCTCTGGCTTAGAAAGGGGCATCCTGACGGATGCTACAGCTGAGAGACAGGCTGTTCTGAGGGCTGCATCATCTCCATAAAACATGGGGGGATATGGAACTACTGATGCCCGTAAAGGAACACGTTAAAGCAGAGGAAATGGGACTGAAAGGTAGTTTTAAAACTTCATTAAATGCATGCAGAATTGTTTTTTTCTCTGATAACACAGCTGAGTTCTTTCTCCAGTAGAGAAACTAATTAAAAATAAATAGATTAAGAATACGGAATGCTTCTTATAGCCAAGTGGATTTCTTGGCCACGTGCAGGCCCTCACTGCATACGCAGGATAACTGAGCTGTTTGTGACACAGGCAATGTGTCACTGCCGAACACAAATGTGATAGATGTCCAACAACTGCTCAGACTTGATCAATATTAAAAGCCTGTAAATCCAGACTAAGCAACTCTTAATGGTTTTGTGAAAGTGATTCTTATTGGGAAAGGCAGCTGAGCTATTCCAGCACTGTCTCCGAGCATCCGGCAGCTGATGGAGACAAAGAACAAATGGGCCCTTTACCCCCATACCTTAAATCCAGACACGGAGAACTCGACCCTGTCTGAACCAACAGCAGCTTCTCTTCCCTCAGAGCAGTTCTTTATTTAAAGAAAAAAAGACAAAAGTTATTAAACTGTGACCTCAACAGGGTCAGGCAAATCTGGTAAGAAGCCAGATGACAATGAATACCTAAGTATTCTTTCCAAAGGCTTCCTTTCCTGCTAGGACTTTGCCAAGAAACATAACATTTCCTTGAGCAAACGGATTAATTAGCCAGCCATGTACCCTCTGCCAGGGATACTCTATATAGGAAATATATGTATTTTCCTCTATTTTTGACACAGAAAATCCATACTTTAGTAGCTTGAGTGCTTATCAGGGAAGACGCAGGCAAGAAATGTTAATTATAGATGTTGAACAAAGATCTGATTTCTCAATTTTTCACCTTAATGACAGTAAGTGATCTGCCCCAGCTTACTGGCAGGTTGCAGATTCCAGATGCCAACAAACACAGTTAAATATGAATTAAGTATATAACGAGGCAGTTGCTGCTGCCCCACGTGCCCCGCAGTGCGGACAGGTCAGAGCTTACTGAATCACGGGATCCATCGCCGCTATCCGCTCAGCGACGATCAGGGACTCGCTGTAGGTGACATCATTTAGGGCAGGGCCAGAGTTACAAGCCAATATAACCTGAGGTAGAGATGTCAGAAGAGTTCACCGATGAGCGCAGTCCACGATGCTGTCAGAGCTGCTCGTTTGTTTAAAATCACCATTTCTTGGCTTTTACAAAAGAGGAAATGGGAAGGGAAAGGCTGGAGGCCCACTCTTTATCTTCCCTCTGTAAAACCAGCCAAGCCTGCTTTGCTTTGTTGCCTTTCCCAGTCACTTGAAGTTGGACTTTGGAGTTCCAGGGATTTGGATATTCCCCATTTGGCCATTAGGAATCACTCTGGTGAAGTGCTCAGCTCGTAGGTATTGAACAAACCTTTCGGCAGTTACCAGAGCTCCAACTCCCCATTACACAGTGAATTCAGAATGAAAAGCACTCACCTCTGTCCCTCTAGAAAGGAGCTCTCTGACAAAAGGAAAGACTCCTAAAATTATGTCTATTCCGCTGTTATCTGCGAAAATTAAGGCACATTTATGAGGGGGACCCTCCTGTAAGAGAAAACCAACATATTCAGGATTGGGTTTGCATTTCAGTGAACAGTTTGTGTTCTTTAGAACTGCTTGCTTTACAGTATCACAGTATCACAGTATGACAAGGTTGGAAAGGACCTCTGAGATCATCAAGTCCAACCTATAACCCAACACTAACACCAACCATCATCTAAACCATGGCACTTTATGACCCCACATTTTATACCCTTAAATGATGGGCAATTTTGGTTATCCAGAAGCAGCATAACTGGTCAGAACATCACCCACCCTCCATCTCAGGGGAAATGGGTTTCCCTAACACTGTTTTTGTGGTTATTTTGGTTACTTCGTTTCGGAGAGGCCTTTCAGGCTCAGTTAACACCACCTACCTCTGCCAAAGCCACGCCTAACTCCAGCAGCTCTGAACAGGAATGTCCTTCAGAGGCTTCTGAACAGAGGGAGTTAAGGCCCAGAATGCCCCTGTTTGGAGACTGGGTCGTACCCAGCGTTGTTATTCTCCAAACAGCTGGAGACCATCGTTCTCTAAAGGAGCAGGAGCGGCCGCCTGCGTGAACAGGGGGGGCTATCGGGGAAACCCCACCTTTGTGGCTGTTTTAAGGCAGCAAGTGGTAGGTGAACAGGATTCCCTTCTGCCAGGAGGGCAGGATGGACTGCTGGGGGCAGGGGCATCCTAAACTTAAAAGGTATTCCCTGTTCTCCATTAACCCTTTCACTTGCTCTAAATCTGATGTTATGCAACTTAGTTCACTCCAGTTCACACCAGCAGAATAATTTTTAGTGATCAGTACTTAATTCCTAATAAAAAACTACCAGGACAGTGCTTGAGGTTTCTTAATTATCACTGTTACACAGGATTAGCTGATGCTTTTGTTTTAAGGTGTAATATGTAATGATTTGAAATAGCCCACACATACTCAGCATTTCCAACACAGAGATTTACAAAGAAACAAAGCTTTTCAATTAACATTAATTAAACACTAACAGAGATCACACAGGGCAAAAAAAGCTTTGCTAATTGATGAGTTAATTACTTTCAGCAAGCTCCTAAATTAATGCCATTTTTAGGTTGGCTTCTCAGGTGGAGGAGCAATCCAAACACTGCATCTGGGCCCAGGTTTTTGAAATTATGGGTCTCACTATATGTAAATAAGTGCCCTGAAAAAGAGGGGACACAATGCAGTTACTCTGGAAGGGCTCTGAAAGCAACTGGTTCCATAAACTGCAGATTCTAAAGGAATTCAGGTAAGGAGCTTGGCCAGACTAATTCCTTATTTTCTTTGTTTATGACAAGGCTGCTGGATTACTGGTGCTGTGCTAACAGGATGTATTTTGAGTTGTCTGAACAGAGTTCTGTTAAACCCCCTGTGATTAATAAGGTGGTTTGATGGTTGATGTATTTAATTACTCAGTGTTTGGTAATGATGGTGGTCGTACCTTCAGTCGCTCCAACCACTGACTGTAGGAATCTTCTAACCAGGGACGTTCTGCGTCACAAACAAAACCGTGTTAGCGATTCTCTCGGGCAAACAGCAATTCCATGCATTGGGAAAAGCAGGAGGTGTCTCTTTACAGGTGCTTCAGTGTTAAAGCATTTGAGCTCAGGTTTTGAATATTCAATGTATAGATTCACATTGTTGCTGTGCTCTTAATCATGGGAATAGCAGTTTTGAAATGGACTTTTCCTAATAAAGCAATGGAGTCATGGCCATTGGTGATCCTGACAACCCATCCTCAGATGGATGGTGTTTTACCTTCCAGGACACCACTTTCTTGACAGGATTCAACAGTTATGGAAAACAGTATGAGCAAATATTCTGAATATCAATGTGACTAAGGCTTCTGCTCAAGGAGAGAGGTTTTCAGGTTTCAGTCCCTTTGGAGCACAAACAGGAACGCTCCACTGAATCTCTGTAGCTTGTGTTTCAGATAAGCCCTTAAGTACCAATGATTTCTCGTTGTCTGGGCAGCAGAACTGCCCCAACAAACACATTCGCGTTTTCTTCCACTCCAATATTAACACAACATCCATTCCAACCAGCACCACAGATCTCCCTATACCTTGTAGTTTTGACTTGGCTTCTTCAAATCCAAATTGTGGCTCAGATTCCAGAACACTGTATCAGAAGAGAAATAAAGAGTACAGAGTTAAGCAAATTTGTCTCCCATAAACATAATTCATGCATTTCTTTAGCAGTTGGTCAGTAATTTTATTGTATTGGTTATAATGGGGAGTGTGGATAGGTCCAGTGACTGAGAAACAGACACTTTGTGGTTACAATAAGAACAAAAGGTTCAAGAGTACTGTAAATTAGAGTTCTGTGCTAAAACAAAAAGGCTTCATCAATAGATAGGTGTTTGCAGGCACCAGACTGCAGGCAAAAAAAGACATCTTTTGGTCTGCAGACCACCATAAAATGTAGTCATAATCTAAAATATCTGCATGGTAGAATAGTGCTTTGTAAAATCTAACTTGAAGGTTGGTCTATGAAGGTTTTTTTAACTTGTGTGGGGAAAAAAAGGAATTTAAAATACGAGATACAGTTTTTAAAAGCTCCTGCTACTGGCTGTATGTATAGTAAAGTAGCCCCAAACACTTAGGTAGTGATGAGGATTTGCATAATGCGATGGTTGGATTCTAAGCTGTCAGTTAAAATACACCACCAAGTGGGCAAGGCTTGCCAGTCACATCTCCTAGAGCTCCACCTTAGCCAGTCTGGATCTCTTAGTTGCTTCCTTAAAGAGGAGAGCTACCCCTAGTGTGAGTGGCCAGTGGACAACTGCTCAAGCTGCTGTCAACTCCTGCTTCTGATTGTGGGCAACACCAGGAGGAAAAGAAGAGCAAGGATGCCTGTGCAGCCTTGAATTGTTTTGATTTTAATGGACTTCTGATCTAATCAGAGGGAAAACTCCTCAAAGATGCAGAAAGGGAAACGAAGTGCTGAATGTGAGCTGTGAAACAGCATCCATATTATCAGCCCCACAAAACAAGAGTTCTAGAATTGAAAACTCAAAACCAACTCAAGACTGTGGGCATTAAAGTCCTTGACCTCATGGCAGCTGACACGATAAAAGCGAAAACACACTTCAAATAGTAATAGAAATGTATGTTGGTCAAATATAATTAGCATTTAGTCATCAAAAGAGACCACCCAACCTAACTTAGAGCCCATTGTGATATCAGATAACAGCGCGTTTCTATTCCAGGAATATGGTACTACCCCCACCCCAAAGCAGCGCTAATAACAACGCTACAAGCAAAGCAGCCAGGCTGGAATATTAAATGCTATCACTTAACTGAAACATTCACAGCAACAGCTCTGCCAGATTTAAAGCAGAAAAGTAAACTCCCCTGCACCACACCACCACTTGTAAATAAACAACCAACATTTGATTAAGGTGAAATACAAACTACAATTAAAATTAGACTGGTGCACTTAATTTTTTTAGAAAAAGAACAATGGGATATTCTATGTCTTAAAAGGGTGCTTTTAAAATATTTAACACCTACTCTGAGACTGCTTTTGCTCCCCAGTCAAAGACATTCCCCGCAAGAAGTCCTTTCACCAGAGCAAACTGCCTCTCCTCCCAGCCTAATGAATCCAAAGATTCGATTACGCTTTGAAAACATTTTAAGGCTATGCCATTTTCTTTCTGCTTTACCTGTAAGAAAGACATGAAACATCGGATTTATAGGCAAAAATTTCTTACCCATCACTGGCTGTCTCAGTCCCAAGACCACGTTCAAGCATTCTCCTCTACGTTCATGGCCTCTAATGGACCAACAAGTTACCGTTATCAGCATGCTTAGTACCAACAAGAAAAGAGTTTCCTGGGATTCTAATGAAAAGCTTTGTTAGTGCTTGGATATGATCTGTAGCCCCAACATTACTTTGTAATAAGTTAGAGGTGCATTAGAACTTGAGCAGATCGGGAAATGGGAGAGTGGACACACATGGAACACTTCAGTGGTCCCACAATCCCTCAAGCCCAGGTAATTCCAGGAGAAGGCTTTACCACTAGCAGTTCTACACAAATGACCTCGGATTTTTGCATCAAGAGTTTCATCATCCCAGCTGCTCAGAAGCTCCTGACTCTTTTTCTCTGCTTCTGTCTCCAGTGGGATCAGTGTTACACTGTCAGTGACCTTAAAGAATTTAAAAGCAATACTGGGCACCATCTTTACACCCAGATCTGTTCTGGGCAATATCTCATCTGGATTAAAAAGCAAACAGCAGTAAGAGCCACCTCTCCCAGAGTGAAGGTAACAACTGACAATACAGTTTGGGAGAACCTTCTATGTATTTTGTAGAAATAAGGAGAAACCACACGCTGGCTCTGTCGTTGTTTCTATGTGCACACAGAGCAGTGGCGAGGATCAGACCTACACAAAGTTACTTTAGAGAAATGCTGACTGCCCACGTTCTCTCCCCCAACCTCATTACCTTACAGAATAAAATACAAAGAGTAAACAGCTGCAAAATGGCAATAAATACTCTTAGGAGTCAGAGGTTATGCTGAGCATCTCAAAAATTACCAAAGCAATCAAGAACCCTTTTACAGCACAGCAGTAAATTAAGCTGCAGGGAAGCACAACAGTTTGGTTTGAGGACATGCTGCCCCAGCAAGTAAAGGACTGTGTAATGGTTTGGGTTTTTCCCAGGCCTTTTTTCATCCTGATGAAGCAGGGGGTAGATGACTGTCTAAGAACACCCCCTCATTTCCTTTTCTTTCCTTCTGGAGGCAGGGAAGAGGAAGAAAAGGAAACAGACTTGAGTGCAGTTAAAGGAACACAGAAACACGAGTTCATTTTTGAATGGAGCTGTTGAGATTGTTCAGTGCTCTACAAGGTAATAATGCCCAGTGGCTTCTACAACTGTCTGCAAGGTACACATTGATTGGAAAGTACTTACATAGCTACATACAGCGTTATGTCTGAAAATGGCTTCCACAGCATAAAGAGAAATATGAGAAAGAGGAAAGGAAAAAAGAAGAAAGAAAAGTTCCTGCAGTCTGCCAGACAGCAGTAGGAGCCTTGGTATAAAGGGAAACAAACAAATGTCCTCAACGTGGAAATTCTCAGGTCATTTGTGACGTGATCCATAAACAGGAGTGCAGGCTTCTCCATGCAGCTTCCTCAGTTCTGAACTGAAGGAAACTTCTCCTCCCTGGAGGAGCAAGTTACAGCAGTATCTGCTGACAGACATCAGGGGCAGACTGACACCACCCATTCACTGCTCAGCAGTATCTGACAACTGCAGCTGGTAATATCTCGGGTTGGCGTTATCCCCACCGTGAACAAGGTAGAGGTCAAAGGTTTTATATCCTGTTACCCACTGACATTTCTCCTCAGTGTCAACCACCAACAGGTTAAAATTGCTGTGAGATGGCCAGTCACTCATCCCTCCCCCATCAGCCATTACTCAGTCAAAGTTTGAGAGTACAGAGAAAAGGTCTTGAACTTACACGTTGTCCACCCTGCAAAGCAAGAACAACTTACCTTTGAATAGGGATCTGGGAAGTTGAACTCGTTCAAGCAGTGTTCCCTTGTATCCAAAAGACTTCTGACTGTTAAGGTACCATAAGCACTTTAAAAAGGGAGAAGGGGAGAAAGAGAGATCAACTAGCTAGATACTTGATTTAACATGCTATCATTTTTGATAACTAGGCAATAATTTTCAATAACACTCTCTGCTGAGATTTAATCTTTCTGTTAAATTCTAACATAAGAATCACAGGCTCTGTGCAGAGGGCCTGGTGCTTGGCACATCAACTTGTTATAGCCTTCAGCCTACTTAGCTTTCAGTTTGCTCTCCTTCATAACCTAATTAGCTTCTATTTGGCTTTTAGTTAGCATTTAATTTGCTCTGCTTAACAGCAGCAGCAAGTAATGAAAAATGGAAAATACTGACACTTACAAAGGCTGCTGCCTGAGTGTCTGGAGCTTGTTCCAGTATTTCTGTCGGAACTTCTCAGCTCTCTCCAGTGCATCAACAGAGTCTGGCTGACTGGCTGCAGCACGTTTTGCCACCTGACAGAGAAATGAGGCAAGACTGAAGTTATCAACTGAACTCTTCCTCTGTGTAACCGATCTGAAGTTCAGTCTGAAAAAGAACTCCTCCATCTGCTCTCCTCTTCAGTGCCTGCGTGTTATCCAGTCCTTCCCACACAGCATCTTCCAGCTTTCCTATACTCCAACCACCAAAGAAGAATTTTAAGTACCTCCTTTTCCCCAACAGATATAAAGTTTATTTTCCACACTGCATTTTCAGTAATTAAACGCAAACTCTAACTACTTAAGAGGAGGGGAAAAAACCCCTCACGCACAAAACAAAGCAAGAAACAGGCAGAAATTTAGCAGTTCACATCAACCCCTTGTGTTCTTTACCACAGTAAGGTCAAGTCAATGTGTTGCCCCTGTGTTTTTCCCAGCACTTTTCCTCCTAAAATTCACTCTCATTGAGTTGGATTTGCTCACTAAGTATACACAGCTCTTAAGTACTCGCATGCACTGACTGAATTGGTTTCACAATGCAGAAAATATAATTCATGTCTGATTAAATTATGCTCTTTGAATGCAGCAGTGGCTTTAAGTCAGGACTCCTAAGAGCAAGTCCAATGAAAATATCTTTGGCCTTTGATTGTATAAACATTCTCCTTGTCAGCTCTGTATAAAGCAGAAACAGCACAGGAGAAGAATGCTTCTGCTTTTGAAGGCATTGAGCACTCCCTGAGGAGACTGGGACAAAGCCTGATGGCTCTGTTAATAGGGAAAGAGGAACTGTACCTACACAGCACAGGTTTTACACAGCAGGTATATTTTGCAGGGTAAACATGCTGGTCTACAGAAGATATATTTGCTAAATACTTGCACCACTGTGAGATTTACCCCATCCAGTGCCTCCTCAAAACAGGTGAGCCAGTACTTTCTGGCCATGGCATCATCCGTGAGGTCAACAGTGTCTGGGATATAGGTGGATGGGTCTTTCAGCAGGGGTAGGTTCACCAGTGGTCTCTCCAACCTGTCCATTTCCAGCATGTCAAACTAGGTGAAAAATCAGAGAGATCTATTAGAACCTACTCAGAAATGGACTCCATAACAAATTAAACCAGTACAAGGGCTAGAGAGTCCTTCCACAGACTGACAAATTTGCAGACAACTATCTTAGAGTTTGTCATAAATAATCCACACCCTGCATGGATCATTTATCCACGCCCACCCTACAGATAGACAAGTTTCATATATTAGGTACTTCCTTTGATAAGCAGGAGTCTCGGGGCAACTAGCTTGAGGATAAGCATCTGTTTTCAGATCACCGTGACCAAGAGAAGGTGCTTAGTTCTAGAAAAGACAACCACATACTGTACCACTCCTCGTTCTCTGCATAGGGTAAACGTCCGGCGATGTGCTCATGAGACCAGAGCTCCCAGCGTAATTCTCTCCCCAGCTGTACTGATTTGGATCTAGAAAAGAGAAAGACAGAGACACACATAATCTGAAAATACAACTGAAAATACTCCCATGAGTGATCTAGAGTTAGCATCCCTTCAGAGAAGCTGCTTCACTGCAAAAGCCATTTCCCCTCCCCTTTATAAACAAACGTAACTTCTCCCTCTGACCCCCACAAGAAATGTTTTAACTGTTAGGTGAATTACCCAGCTCTAAAGAGCTTTGACTTGAATGAGACAAAAGACAGATAAAAGTTCTAAAATCACTCTTTTTTTTTAACCCCCTTTCCTTGTCATTAAGGGCTATAACCAGTGTGCCTTTGAAGCACTGTCACTGGGCATAGAGATAATTTCTTCTAAATCTGGATCGATTATTAACAGAACACAAACACAAAACTCTCAAAGCACAATGTAAGATTCATGTAAGCAATAATGTTACTTCTAGAATTTTGTTTAAGACAGTGTTTAATCGAGTTCAGATGTACAGTACATGCTGCAGAAGCAACGTCTTTAACTCCTCAGTAACTGGTTTCTTGCCTTTATCTATAAAACAGGTATATAAAGAATTCCACATCCATTACTCTGAGGTATATTTGATATTTACCAAAACTAAGTACCATTAACATCCCTATCCGTGCCACTACGTCTGATTTACTGGATAGCTTGCTAGTGCACCAACAAGAAAAGGCAGAATTCAATTAAAACATCCTACACCTGAAAAGTGCCAGACAGAAGTCTCTCATCCTTCATAAACATCTGTGAGGCTTTTCACTCTCAAACGAACACTGTTTTGAGATGCTGGTCTTCTTCAGTACATTAACTGAATTCTGAAGCTGGCCTCTTAAATAGGGGGGAAGCTCTCAGAGGCCACATTTCCCCAATTTGATTTTTATGACTGTTCTTTGCATAAATGCAGAGAAGAGAAGAGCCAAGTCCTGCTGGCTTCTCACAGGTGCGCAGGAAAAGCAGTGAGAAATTAAGACATCCCTGCCAGAATATGTCAAAACCAAAGCCCAGCATCTGTGTTTATTAGTGCCAAATGTATTTATTTAGGCAATGACTTACATGCAGCCTCTTAAGAGAAACTTGGACATTACACTGACATTTCAGAACACAGCATATACAGAACAGAGCAGTGCTGTACTTACTGTCTTGTTCAGCTCCTTTTAAAAATGCCCCAATGGCTCCCAGGTAGCCTTCATGTCTCAGGAACAATGCCTGAACCTCTCCCTGCCACAATATGAAACATTGCAATTGGATGGTCCCTGGTGGCTAACAGGTACTTCTTTGTCACTAGTTTTACACTTAAATTCAAGAGAAACAACTAGAAGACTGTAATATTCATTTCTGCTACATCCCAACACATTCAGTAACTTTAGTGGTGCTCCAGAAACAGCTTCAGGAGGAACTGCTTGCACACGTCACCCCACAATTATTAAACAGCTGGGGAAAAGAACACATGCAGAAGTAGTGTGTAATCTAAGCCTGCCCAACCACAGGGGCAGAGGGAAGCCAGTGCCTTCACTAGAAAAGACCTCAGTGTCATTCTACAAATATTCAACTCCTCTTGCTTGAATGGGCTGGAAATGTGAGGTCACCTGATCTCTAGGTCATCCAGGTATGTGTCACTGCATCCAATGGATTCAAGACATCACTTGTTACCTTTATGTCATGGCTCTGCTATTGAACATCCAACATCACACAGGGTCTCTTGAATTTTCTGCAGGCAAGCCTTTCCCCCCATCAAATGAGTTTAATTGTTAAGATAGTAAATTAACTCCAGGGAGAATAACCACACCCTGCGTCCTAGCAGCAGGGTCCCTCAGCTTTCCCCTGCAGAGCTGGGTGAGGCTCTGCCTGCTCTGAAAGAAAATCTGCTGTGTCTGCAGCAGCGACCACACCAGAAGTTACCACTGAGGTCAGCTGTAATAACAGATCAGCTACAATCCATGGTGAGTTTGGATTTGAATCACCGATAAAGCTATTCTTACAAAATCAAAGCCTGTAGTTTTGCAATAGTTTTCTTGAAACTCAAAGTTTTACAGAAAGGGACTGCAACGGTGAAATAAAGGGGGGGAAAAGGAGTGTCTTGCCTGAAGCACTGAGAAGAGCAAAATTGTGTCATCTTCTCTACAAAATTGCAAAAGTGCAGAACTTATCTACTTGTAACAACCATTAAATGAGTTTTTGGACTTGACTGTTTTTCTAGGGGAAAATCTTCAGTACTTTCCACAGCTTCAAAACTTGCAAAAAACTACAGCTTGGTCGTTTGGGGCTTTTTTCTTTTTGAACAACAGACAAACAGCAAACTGCCCCCCCAATCCAACTGCTAACTAGCTCAGCAGAACAATCCCAACTGCATAGCCTAGGGGTGAAAAGAAATAGGTGCAAGTCAGCAAGAGGAATTGAATAATAACAGCAGCTATGTAAGAAATAATGACAACTCATTACTTGGCAGCTATGAGACAGACTGTCAGTCAAAATAATAATAATAAAGGGAGGGAGGGGGAAGAGAAAGAGAGGCTGGACAGAACTCCCAGGCAATTCACGTTTATTTTACCCCTCCCACAGTAGGTCTTCGTAGCCCTTGCCTCACCTACCTACACAGCAGCCCTCTAGCTTACTTTGTGTGCAATTTCATTTATTAAAGCCTCCCAACAACCTAGAAAGACAACTAAACACGTGACTTTGCCACCAGGAAAATCTCTGCTTTCGTTACCTTGGAGAAGAAGTTGATGCTGTAAGTTATTGTGCGCATGGTGACAGGGTGACCCCGAATAAAGAATCCTCCAAAGTATATTTTATCCAAGTTATGGAGTTTGGCATAGAGGCAGGCAAGTTGACCAATGTCATTGCTGATCATATGTAGTAAACTTTTTGCCATATCTTCTTTGGAAAATTCTTAAAGGAAAGAAACAGCGAGGCAAATTAAACACAGCTGAAGAATGCCCAGAGAGGGACTGTACTGCCCTAAAGGAGGCAAACCCAAAGATGTTTGAGCAGTCTCTTTATGTGGGTAGAAGAAAGGTGTTCCCTCCCCTAAATCTTTTATAAATAAGCACCTCAAACAACACAGAAAGTATATTTGACTGATAAAATTGCAAATTATAGTAAACCACTGTCACAGGTCTTTTTTCTGGACCAAGAAAGCCAGGAATAAACTAACACTGGGCTAACTAGACTATGGGTTTTGTCATCTCCCTAGCTTTACCCAATCCCAAGCTGAAAATCTGAATTCTACTTGTAAGGCAGTACTAGATAACATTTTTAATCAATCAAATATTGTGTAGGCAAAACACTCGTAGCCAAGATCATGAAAAGGACTGGTGGTTGCTTTCTGGCTCTGCCTGTCAAATCATTAGAAACATCAGATTCCCAAGGGTCAGAGAAGATGTTTGAGACTAATGAGGAGAAGAAAAGCAACTAACAGCTCCAAATAACTGGAGCCACTCCAGCAGTGCTCCCTGTCCTCTCTGAGCCGACATGTGTAACGTAGGGAAAAGGATAAGGCAAGATATGTTTATGCTGATGAATCTGGCAACTATTTTTACATCCATTTAAGTGCTGACAGGAAGCTAGCACAGGCAGCAAATCCGTGCTGACAGCAATATAAAGTATTAACAGTATAGCAAATCTCTTATATACCGATACCTTTATCTGCTGTAGTGGATTTCCCGAAGCTGCTGGCTATCAGATTCCCACTCAGCCCCAGGGTCTGGTAGGCACCTCCATACACATCTTTTACCAACATGTCTACGTTTGTGTGCTGGCCCTTTGAAGCGAGTTGCAGCAATTCATCAAATTTCTGAGGAGGAGAAGTAGAGTTACTCCAGCTTTCCTGGACAGCCAGGGAACCTTGCCCATAAATCCAGAGCTCTGCAGCATCTGCAGTGACCAAAACTGCAGGGTTGTTTTGTCTTAGAATTGACCCTGCCTGCAAAAGACACGTTATAACTACAAGGACTTATCCGGAGTCCATATCTTAACACAGACTAAACCTAAGAGGAGCTCCTGTACCGATGAAAAACAGCACCATCCTCTTCAGTTATCTGCAAATAATTTGCTGAATTTCCCTTCAGAAACAAGAGATCGACCAGCACATATAAAAGAGTCAGAAGCCTCATCTCTTATCTTGAGAGAAAGTCAGAAACACAGTAACTAAGAGCAAACAGAATTATGTCTTCTTGAGACATAAGAAGTGTTTAAAACCCAAAAGACTGTCAGCCTCTCCTGTTGCAGAAATGCATTAATGTCCCTGAGATTAAACTTGCATGCAATCTGTGTTATACCAATACTTAACTTATAAGACTGTCAACCCTAAGCTCTTCTATAAAATTAGAATTAAAAGCAAACACTGCAAACACTGTCATGTTCTAAGATTTTTTTTTTTTAAAGCATCAAAGAAAATATTGCAAGTATGTGTTTTCCCTTTGACATTTTCTTGTTTGGTGCATATGTAACTCTAGCTTTTTCTACACTGCTGACATTTAGGGACACCTATTTAAGCCACATGGGTCTTTGAGACAGGAAAAACCAGCATGATTTAATAGCTGAGTTAGGCAGACCAATACTAAATCAGGCTTTATTCTGGCAGATTACCAGCCTGGGATTTAAGTGACAAACCTCTGTAACAAAGAGTCAGAATGCCTCCTCTCTATTCCCAGACATTTTGCCATGACTGTGTGCTCTCTGCTCTGCTTCAGCAGGGACAAGGCAGGCATTTCAAGTTGAAAAAAAGTATGGAAAATTAACAGGGTGCTTTGAGGAGGCTCTTCTCTGTGTTCTAGAGAACACTTGTCCTTGTTGACAAACTCCTCCAGTCCAAGCAGGATGACTATTTTGCCACCAATGAGCACCTTCTATTTTTGTCCCTCCACTATAGCAGTACCTTTGTCAATTTAAAGCTTCCTTTCATGCATCAGAGGGGTTGAAAATGTGAACATAAGTCAAAGACTCAGCCTTGTTATCTAACAGTCCAGGACCACAAGCACCTAATGGAGAGTATTAACATCACCCTGCGCATTGCAGAACCACTGTTCTGTTTCTGCACAAGGGCAGCAATTCCTTGAATAAAACATAAACCCCCTCCAAGAGACATGTAATTATTTTCATCTTCTAGTATCCAGTCAAAGCGATTGGCATTGCAAGGTTTCAAGCTTCCTCTTAACTCCTCATTTAATTCCAAACCCCTTAAAACTGATGCTTTGGTACCTTCGTTTTTGTGAGCAGTGCTCCAAGACCCCAGAAGGTTCCACCTCCAATTGAGCTCCCTCCAATCCATTCAAATTTGTCTTCTGTTTCTACCTGTCAATAAAACAAGACAGATTTGACCATAAAATCCTATTATAGCCATAAACACACAGTTTGATTTGAGAGTGTGTGGGTTTTAACAGTGGAATTAGTGTAGGTGGAACCATTTAATTGTGTAAATATCAGGTGGGAAGTTCTCCACAGGTGCATGTTCCACATACTTGTACCATAAGCATTTTCTGAAATCTTTGTACTTAATTCTTGGACAATAATCCTAAATATTGACATTAAATAGGATCCCCTCAACACTGTACCAAAACAAACAAATATTAAAAAATCACTCTGTTCTGACAGCCTTGATCCTCACTGCTTAAAATAACAACTTCTCCAGACACCAAATTAAATGTGATTAAAAACAAACTATGGTAGGGAAAAGCATTCAGAACTCCACAGAATGGAAATAAAAAGAAAATAATTCTTCTTTTTTTGAAGTTTTTATTACCCAAGAACAACTACAAATCTAAAGCAGAAAGACCTTTATCAAATTCTACAGTAAAATGTTTTAGCAACCACTCACCTTCACTATAGAAACCCCAGAGCCAATATTCACCAATAAATAAGGGAAAATATTTGGGTGGTTTGTCTGAAACCGGAATTCTGTGTCTGAATCCTTCTGGTATGCAAACACTTCATGGGGTATGTTCCTTAGCACGAAGTTGCATCCTTTAATCAAGCAGGTCATTACATCTTCTTTATCTACCCTGAGGGGAAAAGGGAAGAAAAAACCTGACATCAATTTAACAGTCCTATCGATGAGCAAGTCTGCGTAGCTTTTAAAGACTTTACAGATATAATAACCCCCACCACAAGGAAAAGGTCCAGATCTCTTAAAAGATGAAACCCTGATCTGCACGTGTTGTGCTGGTCATGGTCCATGCCAGAACACACAGTCTGAAGTCAGACTGTAGTCACACTTATAAATGGAGCAGGTGCCAGTTGGACCCTTTACAGGAAGCAGCTGTAATGATACCCTGCTTTCCTCTGTTTGCTGTCTGCCTCCTGAACCCCGTGTTCCTGCCTGTTGGCTCCGTTTCTGCCCCTCCACGCTGTCAGCTCCCGATACAGTTATCTGTCTGCAGCAGCGATCTCTACCAAGGCAGCTCAGCCTGGGCTGGCCGATAGCTGTGCGCAGCCCAAAGCTTCGCTCTCGTGCCACAGATGGCTTTTGAGGGCAGACAGGCAAGGCAGAAAGTCAGTCTACTAAAATCTGATCAGAGAAGAAACACACTCCTATAACTAAGTTTAAACAGTTCCACTTACTTCAACCCCAACTTCTTCTCAATAAGATCTTTGAATTTATAGGCACCACCACCTGTAGCTTTGATGACTTTTGTCTCTGTATTGACAAGATGGTCTTTGATGAAATCTAGGCAGGTTTCAATGTAAGTGTTTTCAAATTTAATAAAGTGAAGTCGAGCTGTGATCTCCTCCTGAACCGATATTTCATACAAAGGTTCATTTTCTATGTCCTTTAAAAGAGAAAAGAATTTCTTATACATTATCCAAAAATCCCTCCTCAAGAAACAAGTTTAAACGCTAAACTACTGAATATCAATAGCTGTGCTTCCTTTGCCTCAAATCTGTCTTAATGCTATTAAAAACCTAACATCCCAAGCTACTTTCAAAGAAGAATATAGTTTCAGCAGCTCTTAATACTCCTTAAGCCAAGAATATAATCAGTTCTCCTATGCATTAGACAAGCTTGAAATATTTCTACGAGAAAAGTAATATTTACAGAGGAATATGGCTTTTTTTATACAAGTACCATAATTACCTGTCTAGAAATTAACTTCTCCTAACACTAACTGGCAATTCAAGCGCTCCCAGAAAGCCATAAATGTAACTGAGTTTGCTTGTGCATGGGCTGTGCAACTCTGAAGTCTTGCAACCAGTCCTTCAGTAAAGATTTATCATCACATGAATTTAGATCTAGAATGACAGTAAGCTTGCAAAGCAGAAGTAACTGCCAAACCCATGCTAACAGCTGATTTCTCCTGGAATATAGCACAGGGTTATTAACACACTCATCTGAGCTGCAGTGCCAACGTTTAGGGGTGGCTGTGTCAGCACACACTACAATGTGCATTTAAAACAAGCATCTCAGTTGTGACAACTTCAGAGTAAGAGACATTACAGACTTAAACTTTATCTAGAACTTCTTTATAGTTTTATATAAAACAGGTTATTAGATGGGTTTCAGCCAAAGTTTCTATTCTACTACAAGAAGCCAGTCCAGCACTTCCCTGTTACAAGTCAATTGTCTGGCCTGGTAAATGATACAATTCTCACCTTTCCAGAATGATCAAAGGATCTCACTCTTGCCACTTTGTGCTGCACAGTTGAATAATAAGCCAACTTGGTTAATGAACCACCTGTTAATAAAAAGATGGCAAGTTATGATTAATGCCTCATCTTAGACCAAACAATTTATGTTTAGGTCTGCTTTACCTAAGAGTTCATGGATTTTAAGGTCTCCTCAGCTCAAGCCAGATACAAAGGCATAACTCAGCGAGTCAAAGAACCCTTGTTTGGAAATGAATTTGGCATGGTTAACTCCAAATGTACTGCTTATGGGAACAGCTCCACAAGCTGAGCTCATGCCCAGCTGATGACCGAAGATGAGCCGAAGTAAGTTCTTAATTTGCTTGGCCAGGACATGTACCACCATTATTTACCTGGTTTGAAAACTCTTCAGAGCCACCTCCCCCCCCCCCCCCCCCCCCCGCAAACCTGCTGCTTTTAAGAGGGTTTTATAAGCAGGTTTGCCACAACTGAGCAATGCCACACGCAGGATTGAGAAGTGTTTCATCAGGAACACTTAAGTAAATATTTTCCTGCTTCCAAAGGATAAGCTACAAGTTCACAGCTTGGTTAGAAGATGACTCTGTGTACTAAATAAGTATTTTGCAAGATTATTGTTGGCTTTGGGGTAAAGAACCCTTAGAGTGATGTTCCTCAAGCATACCATCAGCAATATTACCAACATGCAGGTCTGAGCAAACCACCACTATCACCCTTTTCCCTTCGGGCCTTCAGGTTGCTTCATCAAGACAATATAACTTCCAGCTCTCATTCTGAGACAGAACTTAATCACTTGCCCGATCTGCACTGCTGCAGGTCAGATACAAAGACAGCAAATTTATGAAGTTAGACTGAATAACTTCACTAACTGATTTTCCTTAGGACAAACCAGTACCTGCTGGTGCTTCTGATACTTATGGTATCTTAAATCAAGCAGATATTTGAGCCTGGAAGTAGGAGGCTGTAGAAGCTTGTTTATTTTTGGTAAAACAAGCTTTTAATTTTTTTCCCCTTCTGAAAGAAAAATGTCTAACTACTCCAAAGGATCTGATTAAGGTATCAAGTTTGCTTCATAAACCTCTACGCTGCTTTGGCTTTTAGAGAAAAAGCCTTAATTTTAACTCAGCATAAGCACCTTGGGCTGCAGACCATAACCATCCTTATTTGTTCAGAAAGTCAGTTCTAACTTTGTATCCCTGTTCTGTCACCAGGAGCACAAGGCAGTCAGGTGGTCCATACCTCCGAGAGCTACAGGTCGAACGTAGCTGAATTCAAATCTGCCAAAGACCTGGTATGTTATCCCTTTTAGCACATTTACCATGCAGGTCAAAGAACACGCTGCACACAAGATGAGTAATTATGACCTACTGGGTTAAAATTAAAGCCCCAACAGTAAATAAAACCTGGCAATGTTAAATCATCACAGAATGGCTAAATTCTGCAGCCCTACACTCTACTGCCTTATAAACAAGTGTAATCAAGAAATGCAGCAGAGGCGAGTGACAAATAATCAGCTAGTGCTTATAGCTTTGCCTTCATAAAAGTGCTCTCATCTCTTCCACAGTGCTCAAAAAACAGGAAATATTTTGCAACCTGTAGGAGAAAAGTAAGTGGCTTTCTCCAGCAAAATTCAAGTGAGGTCAATTCAGAGTGTCACCGACAGACACTTATAGTAACAAAGGCAATAAAGCTTTCCTGACCTCAGATCTTATTTCAGTGCACTAGCCAGTGCTTTAAAGTTTCTGGTAAACATAATCCAAACTCTGTTCTGCTATCTCAGTGCTTAAACATGAGGCTTTCCTTAACTTTTGGGTTTTTTTAAAAATACTAAACTCTGCGCTAGGAGGAAAATCTTCCTTCCAGACCTCTAAGTACAGGAACTGTGAAGCCTGTGTTGGAATATCAGACTGTTTGTACAACACTGATAATAATATAGGTGCTTCAGCAATTAATTTATCATCAGGAAAACAGTATGTTATGCTAGGCTTCAAACATTCTCCCCTTCCTCTCCCAGTTTTTAAAAGACCTAAATCCATTCAGAACACCAGCTGAGACATGTAACGAGGCTTTATGACTAATCCCACAACTCTAATTCCACTCTGACCCACAGAAAGGACCAATTCCAGCTGTTATTTTAACAGACATGAAGCAAGTGGCTTCTGAAGGAGTCAAGTACCCTTGTGATATAACAAGATCATGTATGATGGTGTACATATTCTCCTCACTACATGGTAAGGCCGCAGCACCTGGAGCAGTGTTAACCAGAGGACAATGGGGGCTGGCACCAACACCATACAGCTCTGTGGCTAAAGAACACTCCTCTGCCTTACCCACTAAACAGTTCCTCTGCCCCAGCAACTGCAAACTTGATGCAAAAAATGTGTACACTGGCTTCTTCGATTTTGCAGATCTTCATAGAATCAACGGCTTGTGTTGGAAGAGACCTCAAAGCTCACCCAGTTCCACACCCCCTGCCACAGACAGGGACACCTCCCACTGGATCAGGGGGCTCAAAGCCCTATCCAACCTGGCCTTGAACACCTCCAGGGATGGGGCAGCCACAACTTCTCTGGACAACCTGTGCCAGAGCCTCCCCACCCTCACAGGAAAACATTTCTTCCTAATGGCTAATCTAAATCTCCCCTCTTTCAGCTGAAAACCGTTCCCTCTTGTCCGACCCCTGGCCTCCCTGATCAAGAGCCCATCCCCAGCTTTCCAGTAGCACCTTTAAATACTCAGGATCTCCCCAGAGCCTTCTCAGTTTTTCCTTGCAGATGAGGTACTTCAGCCCTCTGAATGCCAATCCTTGCAAAGGTGAAGCTATTGTTAACAGGGCTAGACCTCTGCTGTGACCCAGCACGACTGCCAGAGCAGCACCATTCTCTGCCGTAGTGCTCAGGGGTCCTTCCGATGTGGATTATTTCATCTCTCCTTTGGTGCAGGCTGTTGGACACCCGGGAATGTCATCTCCTCAGGTAAGGGGTGTTTCTGGGGGGTGACTGAGGAAGCAATTGTAGCCAGCAGTGAGGCCCAGCCTGCGCCAAACCCTCTCATCTCGCCAGCTCCCAAGTTTGGGCAGAGCAAAGGTGGAGCAGCAGCTTTCTCCAGGCCTCCCTCTTCCTCACAGGAGCGCGGAGGAACACGTGCAGCCTGTGTTAGAAACAGCGTGGCCAGGACTAGGCAAGTGACCATGCACCTGTACTGGGAATTGGTGAGGCTGCACCTCAAATCCTGGGTTCAGTTTTGGGCCCCTCACTATAAGGACATTGAGGAACCGGAGCGCGTCCAGAGAAGGGGACGGAGATGGGGAAGGGGCTGGAGAAAAAGTCCTGTGAGGAATGTCTGAGGGAACTGGGGCTGTTTATCCTAGAGAAAAGGAAGCCTGAGGGAAGACCTTGTCACTGTCTACAACTGCCTGAAAGGAGGCTGTAGTGAGGTGGGTGTTGATCTCCTCTCCCAAGAGACAGGATGAGAGGAAATGGCCTCAAGTTGTGCCAGGGGAAGTTCAAACTGGACATTAGGAAAAATTTCTTCACTGAAAGAGTTCTCAGGCATTGGAACAGCTGCCCGGGGAGGTGGTGGAGTCACCATCCCTGGAGGTGTTTAAAAGATGGACAGATGATGTGTCCAGGGATCTGGTTTATTAGTGAACAGCTACAGTTGGACATAACGAACTCAAGGGTCTTTTCCAACCAAACAATTCTACGAGGGGAGCGGCGGAGGGCGTGGGGACCCAAGGGCAGCCGGCCCTGGCCCCGTGCATCGTCCCCTCGCCCGAGAAGGCTGCTCAACCCCCACTCGCTCCCCGCTCAGGGCAGCCCCGGGCCCGCTGGGCCGCCAAGGGCAGCCCCGGGCTGTCCCCACCCCGCGCCCTCCAGCGGCCGCGCGGAGCACGCTGGGACTTGTAGTCCCGCCACGCGCTTTCCCTTCGCCGTCGCGGGGTGCCAGGACTACAAGTCCCGTCGTGCCCCGCGCCGCCCGCCCGCCGCGGGGCCTGCCGGAAGTCGTAGTTCGCGCCCAGCTCGCCGGTGCGCTCTGGGCGCCGGACGGAACGACATTTCCCAGCGTGCCCCGTGCGCCCATCGCCTGGCCGGCCCCGGTGAGTCCCCTCCGCGGGGCGAGAGCCGCCGCCGCCACCCGCTCCTCGCCCGCCGCCCCCCTTCCCCCCCGTCCCTCCGCGCTCACCGATGTCTATGGCGAAGCGTTTGGCGTTCTCGAGGTTGCGGAAGATCTCGTCGGGCGGGAGGGTGATGCTCTTGTCCAGGCTGCCGTGCCCGCCGCTGCCTCTCCCGCCCCGCTCCGCCATTTTGAACGCGACCCGCTCCTCATCGGGATGCAAATGTATGCGCATACATCTGCATGCTAATGACCCCCGCGCATAGATTATGCTAATGAGGGGAAAGCATCATAGGATTAGAACGGTTTGAACTGGAAACGACCTCAAAGCCCACCCAGTTCCACACCCTGCCATGGGCAGGGACACCTCCCACAGGATCTGGGGCTGAAAGCCCCATCCAGCCTGGCCTTCAGCACCTCTAGGGATGGGGCAGCCACAGCTTCTCTGGGCAACCTGGGCCAGGACCTCCCCACCCTCACAGGGAAACCTTTCTAATATCTCTGTCTCTCCTATTCCAGTTTAAAACCATTACCCCTTGCCCTGTCCCTCCTGCACTCCCTGATCAAAAGTCCCTCCCCAGCTTTCCAGTAGCACCTTTCAGTACTGGGAGGCTGCTCTAAGGTCTCCCCAGAGCCTTCTCTTCTCCAGGCTGAACAAACCCATCTCTCTCAGCCTGTCCTTGAATCCCAGGGCTTGAATCTCCAATCCTTGCAAAGGTGAAGGTATTGTTAACCGGGCAAGAGTTTTGCTGTGCCCCAGTGCAGCCCCCAGAGCAACAGTGTTCCCTGCAGTGGTGCTCAGGGGTCAGTCTTCTTGTGGATTATTCCAACTGTCCCTTGGTGCAGGCTGTTGGAATGTTATGCTCTTGGGCATAGGGCGTTTCTGGGGTGACTGAGGAGCCAGTTGCAGCCAGCTGTGGGCCCCCAGCAAGTGCCAAACCCTTCCTAATATCTAGTCTAAACCTCTCTTCTTTTAGTCACCCCTTGTCCTATCGCTACAGGTCCTGCTAAAAAGTTTTTTCCTCGTCTTTCTTATAAGCCCCCTTTAAGTACCGAAAGGCTGCAATAAGATCACCTCAGAGTTTTCTCCAGGCTGAACAATTCCAGCTGTCTCAGGCTCTCTTGAGACCCCCTGCAGGGTCAAAGGGCTCTGCTGCCACAGAATCCAGTGGGAAGCGTTTCCTGGTTGGGCCCTGGGGCTCGGCCAGCATCGCGTCCACCACAGGCTCCAAGGTCTGGGAGCCCTGGCTGCTCAAGTACACACAGGAACACGTGTGTAACATGGAGGGCCTTGGCAAACTGCATTAATCTAAAGTATTTTCTGTGTTTGGGAGTGAGGTGTGAACTCTCCCGAGCTCACCCTTACTGTGACCCTTCCTGACAAGTCTCCTGGCTCTAAATTTCCAACGAATTTGTTGGTTAGGCATGCCTCTGTATTTGTGTGGTATTGAGAGAGACAGGGTTTGGTATTTTGGAGCTGTGGGAAACAGCATCGCAGGGCTTCTGAATGGACCCAAATCTGATGAGGCAGTAAATATCAATTCTCAATATTTTTGCTTTTACTGAAATCTCTGTGGCATGCCCTTCAGCCCTAGAGACCACAGGGAAATCAGTTATGTGAACAACTCAAGAAAGAATAACTGTCTGGATTTATTAACTATATTTTTATTTATTTTTGTACTGTTAAAAGTTTCTGTAATTTCTGAAGATCAAGATAATTTCTGGCACAGGTTATACAGTAGATGCAGCTCACAGATAATATGTCATAGCATCCTTCAAGGAATTCACATTCTCCCCTGGCGGGAAGGTACCAAATAGTAAATACAATTTGTACACCTGCCTTTCATGAAAGACTTCGATAAATATTTCTTGTAAAATCGACAACATAGCCGTAACTTTCTTTCCTATGAGGATATAAAAATGAGCTTTTGCCTTTATAAAAGGCATACATATCCTGAACCTCACAAACAGAACTCTGCTTTTGTGAGCAAGACATCCTGAGGAATTTCCTCTACATTATGGTTTAACCCTTTTCAGAGCATGCTCAGTACAGTCTACAAATATTATAGAACCCACAGGAAAGCCAGGTTTTCAAACGTGTCCAGTTAAAGTAGCTGTTCTGCTTGAGATGCCTCCAGCTGCAGCTGGGCAGTACAGGTGTGTAGGATACAGGAGTCCAGAAGAAAGGGCTCCTCCCCAACAGACACGCTTGAAAATACTGGCCTGAACATCTCAGAAGCTACTACTTTCTCAACAGATGTACACGTACAACCTCACTAAGGTTAAGAACAGTCGGTGTTCCTCTCTGAACAACTCCTCTCAGTCATCTTAGCTGGAGGATTACATCTCACATTCTTTTAGAATAACTTTCTTTCCACGTGGTGGGATCATTTCAGTCCTTCTGGAAGAAGGGAAGCAGCCATCCGAGCGGAGTAATGCTCTGCAAAAGGAAAACATTCTTCCCTACTTATGAGAGGAGTGGGGGGACTTGTACAGCAAGTCACAATCTCCTCTGGAATACGAGCAGTTGTCCAGGAAACACATCAGTGTATTTTTGGCCTACCAAGGCCTCCAGAGGCTGCAGGAGGGTTTCAGTGCCGCTTGTTTTGCAGGGGGCTGGTGGGTGGAAGTGGGTGCAAAAGAAGAATTTGTGTCCTTTGGCCCAGCTTGTGACCTCTGGAAATGGCAGATGAGCTTCATTCGGGTTTCTGCGTTTGCTGAATGGAGAGACAGGAATTGCAGAGCTTCTTTGAGGCACCAGGCATAGCCTTCACAATAGTCCTGCTGCAGGCTTTTGGCAGATGCTGCAAAAGCTGCAAGGGCAGAAGAGAAGTGTTACACAGGGAAAATCAGGCTGGAGGTTTGCCTAAATAAGGGCAGCAAACATGATTGGGGGATGTACTCACCTCGGCTGTATTTTAGGTAGTTGACAGTCATCTCCAGGATGTCGGCTTTCTCCAGCTTGGAGTTGGGCTGGTGCCTCTGGAATTCCTTCTCCAGGAGCAGTTTCAGCTGCTCGATGCTGCTGTTAATCCGGTCGCGGCGCAGTTTCTCCACAATAGGTTTCCTGAGCTGTAACACAAAAGAAGAGGAGGACAGTTAGGGATGAGACTTTCCCCATCTGTGTAACCTGCTGCTGAAGGCGTTAGGCCCTTCTCCGCTCCTCGCCCTCGCAGTCACAGACACAGCAGATACTTACTCTGTTCTTCTCTTTGGGTGTTAGGATTTCCAGGGAGAGAGCACTGGGTGCCATTATCCCAAGTGCTGGTTTCAGCTCGGAGATTGCCGTTTAGCGGATGGAGAAGGGAGCCGGGAGTTCCTCTATTTATACACAGTTGCTGCATACAAATGTCTGAGTCCTGAGCGACTTTGAGTTTCCCACAGTCGACAGCCAATCCATGCGTGCCCTGGGACAATAGAGAAAGCATCTATTACAGCATGGCAAATTGACTGTGAATTGCCTGGGGATAATACCCTGCTCCCAAAGGAGCAGGTGGACTAGGGAGTGTGTGACACAATAGGGCTTGGCATTACGGCGCTGGGGTAAGAACGTGGGAAAGCGTTTGCCGTCATTATAATCAAACTTCTGCCTGATGTTGGGAATGTCAACATCTCAATGTGCTGCTTTTTCCCAGGCTGTGGTGAAATTAAGCACAGAGGATTGATCCCAGGAAGAGATAATGCTCTGTGCCCAGGACAGAAAGAGGGGTTGAAAAGGAAAAGATGCAGAATTAGAGGGACTAAAGCCTCTCATTGACATTAAACCGTGCTTACATGAATACAGTACCAGATAATTTTCAGGCAACTAAAGACTAAAATCGAGGGAAGAACATTTAAAACAATTTGCACTGAGCAGTTAGCTTGACATATTTTCCTCTCCATTGCTGAAATACCTAAGATCCCTCCATAAGATATATTCAGATGTCTTCCTTGCATTTGTTTGTATAATCTGTGCTTTCCTATGGCAGTCCGTGACATGTAATGATTATGATGCCTTTCCTGAACGTGTCTTATTTAATTTCATGCCACTTTGCAAATGCCTCACTGTTGCCTTGGTCCCGAGTCCCCACGTAATGCACCTAAATATATTCCTTTATAGACAACTGCTATGCAGTGAAAAGTCAATTCCTGTCTATTAATTTGCTTGTATTATCTCACTTTCAGAATGTAAATACAAGTGCTAGGGTATACGGTGACCGTTCAGTCTTGGGCTTTCTCTGCATATGTGCTGTGTATTGTGATGAACACAGGTAATGAAGTGGGAAGGACCAGATGGAATCCAGGATTAATGCTGCCTTTTTGAGATGCTTTTTTTCAGGCTATTCTAGGTTGTCTACTCAGGTCTACTGTCCCCATTCCCCCAGCACAATCTGGTACAAAGCTGGTCACATTTAAGATCTGTCAGTCAGGTATGTGAGGCAAATTTCCAGTTATGCTTTATGATACATCCGTTTCAGCTACAGTATGTGGAGCTCTACAGGCTTAAGGGGAGTCATACATGGGCATCATTTTCTTTCCATAATTCCATGGTCAGAGGATAGACCAGGGAGTAAATCTAGATTGCTGCTAATAGGCTAGCAGGCTGGGGATGTTATTTTTTGTCTGTTACTACCACAATATTCATAAAAACCCTATGTATTTCCTGTGTCTGCCTTTCAAAACCAGAAAGGAAACTTTCCGTTTCACCTGAGGCCTGTTTCATCTGCCCTCAGTGTCCCTCTCAATAAGCCAGGGCCAAAATCTGTGCCTGTGGGTACATGGATAGCAATGTGTTCCAGCACACATAAGGGTTACGATCCTGCAAAGGATGATTCTGTAACTTGTTATTAAACTGAAGCTTACAAAGCCCCTTTTAACTTCTTGGCCTCTCATGGCAGAGGATTCCACAGGTCACCCATTCTCCTTCCTTCTTTTCCAGCCCAAAGATTTAGATGGATCACAGGGTGTAACGATTTTAATTGTTGATGGTTGTCAAACACCTATAATTGAACAGGGAGTAGGAGTCCTATTAAAAATCAGTTCCCTGAATTATTTTGTCAGCGTGCACTCAGCAGTGTTGCTTGCAGCCAGGACAATCCCTGCCCACTTGTGCTCGTGCTGCTATTGGAGCCTGAAGTCAAGCCCAGGCTTTGTGTGCCTCTCTCGGGGTCACATGAGATGGAATGGACAGCAGGTCCCGCCACGCACCGTATGGGAAGGAATATGTTTGAGGCGACAGCGGGCACAGTGAGGTGGGAGGGAAGCTTTGACCCAGTTTTCAGTTCTGGAAATATGAAATGAGTGGTTTTAAGTAATGCCATCCATCCCCAGCACAATGCGCCGGGACTCCAGAGGGCTAAACCAGCTCCCACTGATTAAAGCATTATCCCTTCCTTTAAGTGCTGGGCAGATGGTGCAGCAAGCGTTAGCTTTCTTCTCAGGACCCGCAGAGGCACACTTCTTTTGTTGGCAGTTTAACACCGTGAATGGGGCGATGTGGGAAATCCTGGGAGCTGTGGGCTTGCACCATCTGATGTGAATGGTGAACCAGGCATGCAGCCTCGCAGCGAGCACACACAGCAACAGCCTCTGCACTCACCAGCTCCTCCTGTCAGCTGAAAAGACAGCAAATCTGCAGTTCCCCCCTTCCCTGCTTCTCCAACTCTCTCTAAACTATTGATGGATAAGAGAAACAAACATCTACCCCTCGCCCCCTCCTTTGCTTTGATTGTTAAGGCCTGCAAACTTAATGGTAACAATATTTCCCAGCTAATGCTTCAGAATAATCCATTTTCTGAGTCCCTGGAATATATCCATTACTGACCAGAGTGCAGTGTGCGCTTTCTGCAAGGGTTTCAGAAAGGACAAAACCAAACCTGTGCTGCAGGCAGCCTGGTTGTTCTTTGTGACCAGTCTGTAACTGATTTGCTCAGTTTGGGCTCTTTTAAAATTCAGCTGTTAGCGCGATAGCTTGTCCCGCTGAAACACGTCTGTGATCCAAATCCTTGTCACTGTCCTTCATATCTGTGGGAGGAGCTGGTGCCTCTCTCTGGCTGTCACTGCAGACCCAGAATGAAAGATTGATTGTCTAGGGCTCGGAAGCAGGGGTTTCCCTGGTTTTGGAATGAAGCGTTCCAAGAAATAAATCCCCAAAATTGCTAAACACGTGGAGCTGACTAAATAATGTTACACAATAATTCCTTTCTTTGGAGGATGGCATGAAACTTGGACCCGCTCTTGAGAGGTGGCAGCTATGCTGTGGACAGAGAGCCTTGCTCCCTTAGTGTTCCTCTCTAAATCACATCACAGGTTGCATTGTGAAGATGCAGTCTTCAGAATCACAGAGGGAAACAGGGCTGTGTCTCCACTTTTGCTTGGTGCAGGTATTGAGGAGTGTAAGGGGAAACAAATCTGCAAACAACTGTCAGCGTCTGTTCCTACAGACCTCAGCATTTCCTAAGGCAAGATCCACCATGGTAGGTGTCTCCAACAGTAGGTGCTCACCATTTGACCCTGAGCTGTTGTGTGCAATCTGTGTGCTATAAATTGCTTTGAGTTGAGGAACAGCCACAGAGGACCCAGGGAAGGTACCTACCCAACCCCAAGGCTATGAACAGTCATTTTGTGTCTGTTATAGCCCATAAATCAAAATGGCTGGAGGACCACGAGCCTAGGAAACTGGTGCTGGGCCATGGAGCTTCAGCCCAGGTGCAGACTTACTACACACAAAGGATGCTACTGCTTGTAATACCAGTTGGCAGCTTGCGTGGCCCATCGGAGATTTAGCTTTCTGTGTAGGGGAACCCAGCATATTGCAATGTGGCAACAGGTCTGGAGGAGGGTGGGCTGTCAGAGAAGAACAGAGAAAACCAGAATATCATTATCTATGTTACGCAGATCTAAAAAGCAGGGATCTTGTACTTACTGCACACAACTTGATGGCTTAAAGCTTCACTTTTAGACCATTTTTATTTTAGACCATCTCCTACCTTCATGTCAGCCTGTCCCACAAATGCTGTAGATGGTGTTTTTAAAGAAATAATTGCAATTTTTATTTTTTCTGTGCCTTCCTTAAATGGTTTAAAATCTTTCTGACAACCCCTCTGGAGACACCTATTTAGTGTCAAAGAGCATAACGTTCCCAAGTTTTAAAAGGGGCTCTCACATAATACTGATCGATCAATGCGCTCCTTGGGAAAATAGCTCTCCAGATGGTCCATCGGGACAGGAATTGCTGGTCATCACAATGCAGAGCCAAAAAGCGTCACTAATGTGGGCTGTTGTGAGGCACGCTTCCTTTGTGGTCCCTTTCAATGTCATAAATAGGGAAAAAAGTGTGGGAAACTCTGAGAAACTCAGGCCCACACTCTGAGGTTAATAGGGGCTTTGTCAGTAGAATATTCCTGGGCTGTGGGATCAGCATAATAAACAACATCTTCCCTAAGGGTGGGAATGTGTTGGGAGCAAGGGAGAGTCACCCCAGGGGACAGAGCAGCAATAAGAAGCTTTGAGTCCAATTATTATAAGTGATAATAATTAATAAATTGTAAACATAACCTTTGCTGTGCTGGGACCGGAGTAACCGGAGGTCTGGCTTTTAGCTCTCCAGTAATTGGTGAACTAAAGCCCAGAGGGGCAAGGCTTTGGCTGGCGTAAATCAGTAGTGATGCACTTGCACCAGTCAGGATCTGACTCCCTGGAGCAAAGGGAGGCTTTTTGCTGGGGATTGGTTTCTTCCCCTGCCCTGAAAGGAGGCGCTTGCTGCTTCTGTTCCTTCCACCACTCTGCAAAGAGTAGGTCTGAATCCCCTGTGCAGTAACAGCCGAGCATGATCGACTGCCCCACTGTAGCCAGAGTAATGCAACACAGGCTCCGTGTAAACGAGACTCAGACCTTGTGGTCTGAATGACAGCAGCCGTGTCTCTCCAGATTTATGCCAGTATGGGTGGCAGGAGCTCTGGGCTTAGAAGTCTCAATGTGATCTCACATGAGTTTTGCACAGTTGTCATTTCTACAGCCTGTTTGTTCCTGTGTTAGCCCAGAACTAGAGGCACTGGGTTGAAATCCGACAGCCTTCAGTTTGTGCAGCACTTCTTTGGTTTTCTTTTCTCTCTTCCGTTGATGCTGTCAGTTTTAAACAAGCTGAAGTGATACTGCCAACTGTGACATTCACAACGTGGTTCACTTGGGTGGTATCACATCAGCTGCAAAAGATGCCCATCCATATAACAGCAGCAGACCCCTCCCTGCCATGCCTGACTGTTCCCAGTCCCTGTGGTGCACAGTCAGTGTGCTTTGGGGTTCATTGCATTTTGATTGTGAACTTCCCCAAACTCCCTACCCACAAATTGCTTTAATTAGACTTGATTTAGAAATGCACAGGCACGGATGAACAGCTTGAATTTTGCTGGGATTCGGAAGCTCGTACTAATTGACAAAGAGAAGTTGAGCACAGTGAGGTGAAGTGACTTTTTAAGATCACTAAGCAACCACAAAATCCAAAACTATCTCTTCTAAATTATTTAGTAGCTCATTAGGAAGAACAAATCTGTCTGCAGTGTTGGCAACAGCCCCTGATGAACTGCAGAACTCTACCAAACCCCACCTTGTACTGCATAAACAGGTGGATGAAGAGCACTCAACCAGCTCCTGCATTCAGGGTAAAATAACAATTCTAAAGATCCATGCAATTGTAGTGAGGTAGAGCAATATGTTCTTGACCTGGCTAGCTGGCTTTTTGGTGCTTTCCATATGGATAACAAAGGGTTTTGGCACAAATCAAGTGAAGACTGGCCAGGTACAGCTACCAGTGTTTGAATGCAGTTTGATCTTGCCAGCATAGCAGATTTGAGTTTGATTAGGACTTAACTCAGCACCCATTTGACAGGATCAGATATTTGAGGTTTCCTTTTGTTTAAAGAATAAAAGCATATGATAAAAATGATGTTTTTCAAGGGCATCTCTCCCAGGGAATCTGAGGAGAGCTGAAATTGTTGACCAATGGTGTTTCGTGCTGTGCCATATCTCTGGAAGAACGAGAGGGTTCTCAGTTATAGATCCAAATCAATGTGTTAGTGTGGTTAAAGATCAGTTTTGTGAACTGATTATTTGTGCAGATTTAAATTACTTTGAAGAGAAGGGAAAATAAGAGGTGAACAGTCCCCTGAGCAATGACTGGGAACTCCCCTAAAGAAAAAGGAGTGAATATCACCGGGGAAAGTGCTGTGTTCTGCAGAGGCTGTTGGTGTTTAAGGTGCTCAGGGGTGGCTTTAGGATCCCTTTCTTGTGCTTTTCATCCTGTTTCCCCAAACACCTCCTGAATCCCTTTGTGCTTGTTCACCTCATCCATTCCCTCTGTGTAGCTCTGTGGGAGAACAAACGCATGCTTTGCAACAGGTGCCAATCATGGTGTGTTTTTGACCTTTAAGTGGATGTCAGAGAAAGGGAATGAAATGTCTGAGGAAGAGTATGGGGAAATCATTTGGGAGAGGAAATGCTTTTTCTGTATCTTTGCTCTCAAATTCTGTATACTTTCAACCATATATGGGCAGGTTTCACTTCAGTAAAGAAAGCAATTCTGTTATTGCCTAAAAGAATTTGTGTTTAGGTTATGGAAGGTGTTGAAATTAAAAGACAACAAAAAACAGATCACCTCCAAAGAGGAGGGTGGGATCCCCAGACAGAGTCATGTGCCAGACTCTTTGGAAGTTATTAGTTTTGCATGTTGTTCCCTCCTGAAGGGACAGAAAGCGTAAGAGTGAACTCGGCTTGGTGGACAAATTAATGGGGAATAGGAGGAAATTAACTGGCTTTGAAATTAGTGATTTGCTGGAATAAGTAGCTGTGACATATCTGGGCCTACTGGTCTCAGTATCTCACTTCAATTTCACCCCCATTTTAATTTTGATAACTTTCCCAGAGGTCACTTCTTTGCAGGATCTGAAATCCTGTTCGGTCAAATGAATTTCACAAATATAAGCTGGCACAAATATAATACTGGCATGAAGGGCTCAGAAATATGATAACTTCCAATAGCTTCCCCACTGCAGAAATTACATGCAACACTTAGTCCATTTTAATAATTACAAACCAAAGGATTAATGACTAAAACCATTTTTATTGTACAGTGAAGACACCAAAGTTGCACATCACACAGGATGAATAAATCACAACTTTATAAAAGCTTTTTAAGCTCTTGAGCATGTTCAGTGAATTATAATAAGGTATTTATTGCCTCCCTTTCTTCCCCTTTTCCTTAAGGTATAGCACAAGTATTTCCTTTACAAAAGGCATCAATTATACCTCAACTGAGAGTAGTACTTATTGACATCAAGAGAGTTCTCCCTGGAGCTTTCTGCTCTCATCATAACTCTCTGTAAGAAGGAATATTAAGAATAGCATAGGAACTTCAGAAGAATCAGCATTTCTTAATGACAGCTTTCACTCAAAAAGTAAAGGCTCAGTACCCTCTTTATGATACCAAAACCATTCTTCAAAGTGCTCCTTCTTTAGGAAGGCCAATACATTATCTGGAGACAATGGAGCACTTGAACCAGTGACCCAGAGAGTGAGAACAATTTCCTCTGATAGCCACAGGCGCAGCCTTGCAAAGCGAAAGTGCGATGGGAAGTGAAGGGCACTCGGCTCTCTAAATCAGCTCAGAGCTTGGTCCTCAGTTTGGCCACGAACCACCAATAAAAGCAGCAAACTTGCTGCAAGATACAATCACATTCCTTCACTATGAAGGGAAACTACTCAGCGACCCTCATTTCTTGTGACAGAAAAACAATAACTGCCCCCCCTCCCACCTTTGGAAAGCAATGTTTCCTACTTTAAAGAGGAACCATTAATCACAGATCCCTCTAGTTTTTGTGGCAAAACATAGGAATAAAGCAAGGTTCAGCAGGTCTACCAGGGTCTCCAGATGGTAGGAGCAGCAGCCACTGTCTTCTGGGCCGTTTGCTTTCTGGCAAATGGACAGGGTGACAGGGGTGGACTACGCAGAGTGGGAGAGAACACGGCATCTGCACCCATCTGAGCTTTGCAGAAATGCCTCAGCAGCTGCACCTGAGTTTCCTTCTTGGGTTCATAATAGGACAGAAAATGCATGGCTTCCTTGAGGCACCGCAGGTATCCACTGTTAAAGTCCTGCTCCAGGCTCTTGTGAATGAACACTAGAAGAGAAAGAAAGAAAGAAAGAAATGCAGTGGGTTAAGATCATGATCAAAATGTGGGACAGTAGTGATTCATGCATTAAGTTTCTTTCAAGAGGCCAAGTCCACGGGCCTTGCTCAGGTGAGCAGACCTGATGTGTTCCAGCCCTGCACACTTCTGAGGCCAAAGGCCTTTGGGTGGTGGGTCTGCACTCACTTTGGTCCTGCAGCTGGCTCTGCTGCTTCAGGTAGCTGACAGCCACTTCCAGGATGTCGGCCTTCTCCAGCTTGGAGTTGGGCTGGTGCCTCTGGAACTCCTTCTCCAGGAGCAGTTTCAGCTGCTCGATGCTGCTGTTAATCCGGTCGCGGCGCATTTTCTCCACCACCGGCTTCCTCAGCTGTCAGAGAGGTGGAGCAGATCATTAAGGATTTTCTGAGCCCTGACCTGATTTCCCTTTCTGATGCCCTGATACACGTGTGTTCAAAGATGCTTTTGCCTGCTTAGGAGAGCTTTGCGGTGCTGCCTACCTGTTCCCCATTCAATTTCATTTAGAAAAAAAATCTATATATTCTCCTTTCTCTCTCCTTAACCTATTTGCCTTCCCCCAGACCACCTTCTCCCTCCTTATCCTTTTTTTCCATGTAGTGTTTACGTAAAGGAGGCTCTATTTGCATAAAGCACAGACCAGCCGTTCCCATCCTGCCAAGGGCTCTACTTACTTTATTCTTTTCTTTGGGCAGCAGTTTCTCCTCCATGTGGATCGTGAGAGTGTTACTGGGAGCCATTCTTAGTGCTCTCACTCCTGGCACAACCCCCCACGTCAGCTGCTGTGCTGAGCGTCAGACAACGCTTTGGCAGTTACCCACGGCCTCTATTTATATACCAGGGAGCTTCTGCAGATATGTGAGTGTGGGGATTGCTGGTGTTTCCCACAGCCCCTCAGCCAATCCAGGCACGCAGCTCAACAATAGAGGAAGCATCCATTAGTGCACGGTACATTGATTGCAAATGCCCTGGAGAGAATAACCTTCTGCCCACGCTGGCTGGTGGAGTGTGCAGCGTGGCTCTTCAGGGCTGCCCTGGGGAGCTGGGAAAACACTGACCCTCCAGCTGGTTGTCTGGGATCAATCGCATTCCTGAGTCCCTGCATGTGCCAGTCACATTTGTGGCGTGGAGGAGGCACGCTTTTGGGGGAAGGCGGGAAAAGAAGAAGGGTTAAAATCAACAGCACCAAGGGCATCTCTCTGCTCTTTCTAGAGAGGGCACGTTACAGCCAACCTCCCCAGTGTGGTCTGCCAGGGTGTGGGTGCCTTTGTGCTTGTCCATACTGTCATTGCACTTCTAAATGGTGAGCAAAAGCCTCATCAGTGTGAAACAACAGGTTTGTCTGCATGGCAACTCTGAATGCTGTGGAGAACCTACTGTCAGTATGGTGGGATGTTGGATGGACAGGGTGGATAAATAGGGAATGGGAAGCAAATGGAAATGGTGACCTCTGTTTGTCTCTTCGCACACCGAGGTCTGTGAGCCCATTGCACCAGTGCTCCCATTGCATTTGTTAAGGACAGCCACCCATCTCCTATCAGAACAGGTCCCATGCTGAGTCAAACCCGTAGCTCTTTCTTTTCCCTTTCCTACTCTCTGTTTTGTACAGACATTTACAAGAATGATGGTGAAGATGGACTAAAGAATAGCATCAGCTTCAACCCAGAAGCCCTGGGCCTAGGGAGTTCTGAGGGAGGTGGTGAATGGGATTTGGTAGCTCAGCAAAGAGGTCAGTTCTGCTTCTTGGCTGATCAAGGAGCACCACGCTGCCCCACGGCAGGCTGGAGCTGCCACAGTGTGCAGAGCATGAGACCTCAGAGATCACAAATCTGCTGCCCTGGGTAACCTTTAGCAGGTCATGCCTGCTCCATATTCTTATCTGGAAAATGAGGATAGTGCTGTTTGCTTGTATTGCATGAAAATGTCAGTAAAAATTTAGCAAACATTATTTCTGTTGTGGTAAAGTCAAGAAAAAGAATGAAGGTGTGTGGACACTTTAGGCCAGTTCTGATTTTGTCTTGCAAGAAAAATCTCTGCCTGGATACCATCCTTGAGGCAGCACCAACATAACCCAGAGCCAACCTGAGGAAAGCTGTGCTGCAACCCATCACCTGAGGGTCCAGCCTGAAGTGCCTGAGGCAGAGGGGCGCTGCTTGTGCATGGGAGTGGGGCTGAGATCTGGAAATGGAAGTGGTGGAGGAAGTGAGAAAGCCAAAAAACATTTGTCACTTGGAAACCCTGAAGTGAATCCGGAGTTTAATGGGCAGCTGAAAGGAAGGAGGGAGGCGTCACTGAAGTAGGCAGCATCGTGGTTCTCATTGTATGGGCCTGAATGGGCTTAGCTCTTTGTGAAGGGCAGATGTTGGCCTCGGACCCCTTTATTCCCTGGGAAAGCCAGGAGACAAGACATCTCAAACACTTTGAAGCAGTCAAAGGGTTATGATGGATAAAGCTCTCAGACCATGCCCCAGCATTTGCCAGCTGTAATAAGGTGTTGCCCTTTTTCCTGTATTCTTTGGCTGACCCTCCAAAATTTGGTGTCCTGTGTTATCCCTGTCCTAGCAAGGAGCAATGGTGATGGGCCTTGAAGCTCAGAGCTGACAGTAGGCATGTACCAAGCTGGTTGAAGAGACTCTTCAGTGTCAAAAAACATCTTTTTCCCAACTCCTGAGAAGCAGCCCTGACCTTTATTGCTGTATTATAACTGATAGCCAGATGGTCTTTTGGGAGTTGGATTCTTTCCCTTGAAATCATTCAGGCTCAAGCACCGTCACTAATGCCGTGAGTAGTTGCATGGCACACTTCTATTGTCCCAACAAGAAACGTTATCAATAGGGGAAAAGTATGGGAAACGCGGAGAAATTCAAACCCACACAGCCTGGTGCTAATAACTCCTTTGTGGGGCCTGCACTGCTGTCACGGCACGATGAACTCGCATGGCTTTTTCACCGAGGAAGGCCGAAAGCGCATGTCCCACCATGCAGGAAGGGGCTTCTCAGAGATCCGTGTTCACCAGGAGAAAGGGGCAACGTGGGGCAAGGGGGCAGAGACGCTGGTTCACACCTGGGGTGGCCGGCAGGAATGCCGACACTCAGGAGCTGCTGGTTTGCTCCACCAAGCCTCAGTCTGCTCTTCTGGGAAATGCGAGGGGTGCTGATAAACAATTTCACAGAGCCCTCTTGGAATGAGGAGCTGAGCCCATTTCTGGGTGGGTAGGGGGTGGGTAGGAGCAGGGCTGAAGTGGCCCTCATGCTTTTCTGGCACCGCTTGGGGTTACGGCTGCCCACCTGGGAGGACAAAGTGGAGAAGGAGCCACTTTGGGGACAGTGCTCCTCCGCAGTGGAAGTGCTGGGAGGGGGGCTCTTCTTGCTATCTTTTTCTCCAGCCTTTGGGAGTCTGGCAGAGATGCTTCTTCCCTGGGACACCCCTTTGCCATCACAGCTACAAGGAGAGCAGGGTCTGTCCTGTGGGCAGTGTGGTCTCTGGTGGGCTTTGGTCTCTTCTGCAGGCTGGCCCATGGTTAGCATTGCTGAAAAGGCTGATTTATGCAAGTAAAAGGAAAGGCTTCTTAGGACCAGCCAGGGTCCCAAGCAGACCTGTGCTGACACTTCTGTGTGGAAATCATAGGATTATTAAAGTTGGATAAGACCTCTAAGCTCATCCAGTCCAACCATCAGCCTAACAGCACTGTGCCTACCAAACCATGTCCTGAAACCTTTGAATGCTTGGTGAAACCATTAGATAGGAATGTTGTATCACTCTGACCTCACCATTGCTGGGTGGAAGTGTCCTACTGATTAAGACTCCTGGACTTTACCACCACAAATCCCTGCAACACTACCACATCCTTTCATCACCCCAATGCTCTTACAACTCGCTCTGTGGAGGTGTTTTGGATAAGGTTTGAAAAAACAAGGCCCTATCTGTTTGGGGTGAGCCCTAATGATCCTTCGATAGTTTTTAATTTATGAGCCATTGCTCACAGATGAAGATCCTTTCTCCCAGCTCTCCAGGTGCATCCAACCCTGCCCACCATGCTCTGCTCGGGGTGTTTCAGTGATATCATATTCTACACAGTAAAGAGTTAAAATGTTTTGGCGTGGGAGGCAATATATAAAGAAATTGTCCTGCAAAACTTGCTATTCAGGATTGGCTTCTTCAGCTCTCACAAGCCAAGCGTAATTCTGCTGTCTGGACCAGAAGTGTAGTGAAACCTGCCTTTCAGGGGAAAAGGTTATGTTGTTACTAGACTTATTGTATAATATATTCCATTAAATGTCATTACTATGGCATTACCGTGCTTCCTTTAGACATTAGAAGCCTGTCAAAAAGGATCTTTTATTACTGTAAAGTACATTTTCACAAGTTTAACCTTTTCTAATTAGTTTTTCTTTAGATCCAGAATGCTTAATATACTGCCATTCTCAGGTGTGTAAGTGAAGGAAAGTGGACTTTGATCATTAAGAAACACACGAGACAATTTGATCTGCATTTTCAGGGTTGTTAGAGGCAAAAGCAATTTCTATAGCTGCTTGTGTGGGTGACCCTGAAATAATCATGCACCAATGACACAGTCTTTCTACAGTGAGTATTCCAAATAATTAAAAATTAAGGAGTAGTTATTATTTTTCTGCCCAGCTGAAATTCCCACAAGTCACCTCTCAGCATATTCAAGAGTGCACAAGAGGGATTTATTATTTCCTGGTATATTGACTCTGAAAGGTCTGGGGATTACAGCTGCTTTGCACATGAATAGCTGGAGTGTGTTGTACAAAAGGCATGGTCTGTGGGATAATGGGGTTGGATGTGGGAAAGCGCTGACCCTGGGGGAGAGCAGGCTGGTGCCTGATGGCAGGAATCAATTATGTCTCAAAGGAACACATTGCCCCGGGAGCAGGCTTTGCGGGAGCCACCATGTTATGTGTTTACCACCCTCCTCCTTCAGAAACCTGTGTAAAACCACCACAGAACATATCCCTTCCTTCTGCTTTCATCAGGGCACTCAGCTACACCTTGCTCTCCAGTTAAGCCAGTCAGTGCCAAGCTAGTTATGATCATGGAATCACGGAATGGTTTGGGTTGGAAGTGACCTTAAAGCCCACCCAGTTCCACCCCCTGCCATGGGCAGGGACACCTCCCACTGGATCAGGTTGGTCCAAGCCCCATCCAACCTGGCCTGGAACACCTCCAGGGATGGGGCAGCCACCACTTCCCTGGGCAACCTGGGCCAGGGCCTCCCCACCCTCACAGCAAAACATTTCTCCCTAAGATCTCATCTCAGTGTCCCCTTGTAACAGTGTGTTCCCCAGCTCAGCAGCAGGGCTGAGAGCCAGCAGTTATCTCACAGATGCTACCGGAGGGTTTGGAGCACCCGCCTGCTGCTGACTTCAGTGGGCGCACACAGACCCCATCAGTCACCCGCTCGGCTCTGGCCAAGGGACAGCAGCCGTCACTGACCACAGAGCTGAGGGAGCACACAGGAGCTGCCCAGTTCATGCACTTCCTTTGTTGTTTTGAGTGGGGTTTTTTAGAAGATGGTGGTTTTCTTGCAGTGTGCTCAGCATCTCTCTGGATCTGTCAGCCTTTCAAATGTCAAAATCTGGGCTTCAAGAAAACAAGAAATGGGCTGAAATCATCGGGATTGAACAAAAACATTTTGATGTTTCAAAAAAGAAACAGAAATATTTTGATGGATTTTTTAAATTTACTTTTTGATTATTGAGCATTTAGACTTTGTTTGGATTGCTATCATTAATTTCCTCTCTTTATAGAATCATGAGGCTTGGACATGAAATCTTACTGCAGGTCATAAGTATTATGAGTCTCATGATAAGCATCCCAAGATTTACCAAACAGTGCTGCCAAGCACAAATTGTACTAAATAACATTTTCACAAACCACCTCTGAACTTGAGTACAAGGAAGAACTTTTGCATCTGCTTATCTAAGTGGTGCATGGCTGCGAGTGTGGTCCAGGCCAGTAATCCAAACTCTCCCACAAGCCAGGGAGCTGGCTCCTTTTCAGAGATGCCAAAGATAATTAAAACAAAAATGGGTGCTGAGCATCTTTGCAAAGCCGGTGTCTCAAACAGCCACTTGTCGATAGAAGCACTGCAACCAGTAGGCTATTTGAAATACTGAAATTCTGGTTTTCTCCTGTTCAACTCATTTTTTTCCTTTGTAAAACATTGCTAATAATACATCCTTATCTCACAGAGGAGGTCGCTGAGAATTCATTAGCTGTTATTTGTAAAGCACTTTGAAAATCCAAAGCCAGTGCATTATTCCTAGTCTTCTGGATGCTTTCCATGTTATTAAAATCAGGATTTCAGAAAGGCTTATCGGGGATCAAAACAGCATCCCAAACTTGAAAGGAAGCAAGACTGTTAAACCATCAACTGTCGCCTCCCCCTCCAGCCAGATGTTAAGCCCTAAAGAACTGAAGTGGCACAGGGAATTACTTTCCCAAGTTCCCCCAGCTGGGCTGACAGGCCTTGATCAATGGGTTTCTCCACAGTGAGTGCTATGCAGATGGCCTACCCAGAGCAAGGTTTCTGTGGGGTACAAAGGGAAGTCAAACACCATTTCTAATTCAGCTTGTAGCATGGCACACTTCCTTTATCCTCTGCCTGAATGCAGTGAATAGGAGAGCAGTGTGGGAAACTGGAAGGAACTCCAAACTCACACAGTCCGTGGGTCTGCAAGACACTCCTGTCCTCAATCCACATCTGCCTGTGACAGACAGAGGGGGAAAAGAGTGACGGAACGAAAAATCAGATTATAAAAACTTCATGAAGGGAAAATAAACCCTGACTAAAAGGGGAAAAAGTGAGGGAAGCCATGCAGGCAAACAGGAATTGTGCCAGCCTCAACCTCTGGACTGCCAAGCAGCTGAGTGAGGAAGGGCCAGGAGGGAATGTCAGGGAAAGGAGCTGAGGGAGCAGAACCTTGTTCCCTCACCAAGGCAAATTATTCCACTGAAGGAAGAAGAGGTGGTTTCAACCCACACTAGGATTTCTGAGCCACATATTCTGTTTGCCTCTTTAAGCCCCCAGATTTGTTTAATATATCCCAGGAAACACAGACCCTTGATATTAGTCCATCTGCTCACAGGCCTATGCAAACTTGTAAATGGATACAGAAGCTCCTCCAATCCTTAATTGTCCTGGCATTTTAATCTGAATTGCTGTTTGCTGTAATTTAAATAGGGGGTTTAAATACGTGGGGTTTTTTGCTAAGATTGTCCATGGAATCCCAGACAGACACCCAGAGACTCTGCTACCAGGCATCGCTCGGCGGTCAGGCTGCCTGTACCTCTCTTGCTGTTCCATTCACCAAAGGCCTGCCCAGGTGTGAGGGCAACCATCACAGCACATCCCCACCGTGGAACAGCAGGGCTCCCCTTCCCCAGCTCCACGTGTCAGTCCGTGTGCATTCCTTCAGCAGACTTGGAAAAGCCAAGCTTTGAAGCACCACCCCTGCAGGTCCTGTTCCAGCAGGGTGCACCACGGGTTTGCAATGGGATTTTTGCCCCTATTTGCTGTGCAGTGCTCAAGGAAAAAGCTGACTCTGATGGACCATGAGGATATTGATACTTCCATTTGGCTTATATAGAGCTACAGAGCTTGGCTTTTAAGAAAATTAGATCAAATATTATAACAGTAATACCATGGGGAAGCTTTTATCTTCATTAATACTGCTCAACCATTCTGTGTTGCATGGGTGAAAGAAATGGGCAACAATAGCCCAGAGGCTGATATTTGCCAGGTGAAAATTCAGGCTCAAATGCTTAGGATTTTGATGAATTCCACTGTAGGTGTAAAGAGAATTTGTATTTATACAAGTTTTCCAGAAATCAGGAAATAGCCCTGAAGGTGTAAAAGCTGCAGCCCAAGTCTAGCTTTCCTCTTCACTCCTCATGGAGCCCAAAGTTTCTGCTGACTTCAGTGAGGATCCAAGGAAGGCCCTATTTTAGTTTTCACCTCAGGATGGTCTATAGGACCGGGCACTGAGTCTCCCACATTTTGCTGCCTTTCCCATTCTCTATTCAGAAGCCCTGCTCTGCCCCTGCTCCCGAGTGTTTTAGCCCCTGACTAAGAGAAGGCTATGGAAGTTTGAGTACCTCCGAGTTTCCCACATCATTTCTTAACTATATTCATTCCTGCCACAAAGGAAGTGTGCCTGACTACAAACCACATTAGCCACGGTGCTTGGCTCTGCATTGTGTTCAGTGGGAAACCCTGCTCCCAAAAGGCCATCTGGGCAGCACCTACCAGGAGAGAGCAATGGGAGCAATGAGCATCTCTCAAGACCTGGGAAAGCAGCAGCATCTTTAAGTCTTCCTAAAGAGCGAACATCTGGCAGAGATTATGGGGGAGGTCTGTTGCTAATGCCGTATTTCAAACATCCACATCCACTATCTTGGGATCATAATAAGTTTTCCGTGCAATATTGTGTATGTTTGGAACCATAGCAGAGGGTGTGTAATTCAGAATTCATTAACCTTACTGTAAAGCCCACTGACTCTGCTAACTTTATAACAGGGAGTAATTTTTGTTATCATTTTTCTTTAGGACTTCTAACTCAAGTAGAAGTAGAGCATCTATTTGGGGTAAACATCTAATTTCAGTAACTCTTCCAAGATGGCCAGTAATTGGCTATTTTTTCCCCTCATAGACTGTGAAACCAAAGAGAGAAAATAAAAAGCTATTTTAAATACATGTTTTCATTTTAGTTGCTTTAAAATTCCTGGGTGACACAGCGTAGGGAAGTAGGCACCTCAGTGGATTTACCATCCGGGGGAGATTTTCCTACATTCACCTCACAATAACACACTGAATATTGTAATTTTTATTACCACACACATTCTAAATATATGGGTTTTCCAGCCTTTATAGTTCAGTGAATTTCTCAGGCCAACAGAACATGGCAGGGACACCTCCCACTGGATCAGGGGACTCAAAGCCCCATCCAGCATGGCCCTGAACACCTCCAGGGATGGGGCAGCCACCACTGCTCTGGGCAACCTGGGCCAGGGCCTCTGCTGTAGGGATCCCAGGTGGAATCAGCAGTGGCAGATGTGGGTGGCCTGGTCTGGATTGGCCGAGAGGCTGCAGCCAGCAGCCCCTCTGGGCTCTTGCCTCTCTCCCTCACATCTTCAGAACCACAGGGCAAACCCCAGAAACCGCCAGAGCCCACAAATGTGACAGAAGAAAGCTAAGGGAAGACTAAGTCACTCAAGTCACACATCTGCTCTGCTGCAGTTTTATCATGGAAAGTTAATTTGTCCTCCCCCAAATACAAGTCCTGTGATGCAGGAATGCAATAATTGCAGAGATTCCTGAGAAGCAGGCTTAGTTTGTTGCTGTGTACTCTGGGTGACTGCAGAGAAGGCATCTGACACTTTAAACAGCTTTGCTGGACTAAAACTGGACTGTCTGTCTAAGTGACTTGTGCCAGAAGGGGAAATTATTGTTCTATAGCTGCTTATTAGTAAATTAATCCTGAAATCAGAAACTGTCTCTAGTGTGCCCTGCTGATCATGGGACTGGCACATTTCTTCTTTGTGCACTTGATTAACGAGCTCAAGAAATGAGTTACTACTCAGGAGTTTCTGTTTCAGAGATTCTCCCCAAGAGGGATGCATGCAGCAAAGGATTGGTTTCAGGGGTGGCATTACATGGACTCAAAGATAATCCACAAGCTTTGAGGAGAACATGTGAAATGGTGTCACAAAAGCTTTCCCACAACTTGACATAAAAGACTCAGAGCTCAACAGCTGCTGCCCTGTACGAAAAGAAGGGAGCCTATTCAAGGGCAAGACAATAGGGATGGAAAAGCAGATCCTGGAAGAGGTCATTTAAGCCTTACCTGGTTTTATGAATAATGAGTTGCAGTGAGAGAGAACTGTGTCTATGTGTATGTGTATTCACATTAAGACACGTGTGACCACACATGTATATTAATATATATGTGAACACACCTACACATACATTAATGTAAACACAAACCATATTTACTCACTACCCTTTCTTTTTCAGTAAGAGGAGATCCCAAAACATAAGCCCTGACATTACTTGACAGCAGTTTATCTGATCATTGTTATTCCTGTATTGGATCTTACAGAGGGAGGCACTGATGCTCACGGAGAACTCTGTTGAACCAATTAGGTCACACAGCACATTCTGAGTGAATCTGGGACCTGAAGGCATGGTTCTAGTGGTGGGGTTAATGCTTCACCACTCCTGTGGTATAACAGGGCAACACTGCTGTCAGCCTCGCTCCACACAGTCCAGGGTGCATGGTCAGAGGAGGCAGAGAATATTCTGTGGCCAAGTCCTTCTCCAGCTGTGTGTGCGAGGTTATAGCTCACAAAAAGAAGCGGTTCTGCGTAGACAGAAGGAAGGATAAATGCAGGCAGATCCGGTTCAAGTCTTCCAACGTCAATCTCTGGCTGTGTGTTTATAGGATGCAAACAGCAAGAGCATTAACTCTTCCGGGTGCAGGCACCTATTCAGCAGATGGACATCTCAATACAGAACTGGCCAGGTGGAGAATGAGGAATCAGGAATCTGGTTTCTAATAATTTTATGGGCTATGTGAATTTCTTCTGCACTCAGTTTTCCTTTGTGCGTAGATTAAATGCAAATCATTAAAGTGTGTTTTGGGGAGAAAGTCACATGTGATACTGAACCCAGCCCAAAACACTGCGAGATCCTTCTCCTTGTGGATTTACCTTGACTGGAAAGAGAAACATAAAATGCTTGTGCCATGGCTTGAGAGTGCTCTGAAAAGGTGCATCAGATATCAAGGGAAGAGAACAAACTGAAGTATCTGTGTATCTACAATTAACTGTATTTATTTGCAGTAAGCCAAACTGAAAAAGCCATTTTCTGTTTCACATGGGCAAAAGTGGTGTCACAGTCACCTGAGGGACAACAAGTGGCTCTGGCTTACGGGGAGAATGAGCTGAGGGGATCTAAAGAAGTTCTGCTCTCTATCTCAGAAAGGCAGCAAGTGCTGGTGTGCGCTCGTGCAGGCTGCAGCCTGGGCCTCCGCGCGCCCCCACGCAGCAGCGCTTCTCCCGCCACCGGCAGCTGACCTCCTCCTCCTTCCTCCCCGCATGTGAACCCAAGGCTGCATCTGGAATGCTATTGATCTGCGGCATTAGTCAGCAGCCTTTGCCCATTGAAGGCCAGCTCTTTCCCAGCTTCTGACACGTATTTCTGATCCCAGCCTTTCACGTATCACACACTCCCCACCTGCTCATCTGGGAGAAGGTCATTATCCCCCGGCTATTCACTGGCGATGGAGCATGCAAGAATAGAGGCTTCTCCTATTGTGCTGCCTATCTCCCTGATTGGCTGTGGAGTGTGGGAAACTCCACCGAGCCGGAGACCCACAGACTCTCGGGGACGCTGCACAGTATAAGTATCAGGCGGAGGCAGCTTCCAGCCACACGTTCCTCCTGGACTTCCACTCTGAAACCTTCCTGCTTTCTCAGGACAGATGGCTCCCAGCACTGTTTTCATGGAGCCAGACAACCTGCTGACACCAAAGGAGAAAAATAAAGTAAGTCTAGGCATAGCGAGGCAGCCTCAGGCCATGCTCTCAGCTGTTCTCAGAGCAGTTTGCACCAGCTGAGAAACTGGTCCAGTTTGTTTAGGAGCAGTGATGGGCAACAACAGCCCTGTGAAATGGCAAAGGGAAGACCCTTCTAATAACAGGTCTCTTTTCCTTTGCTTTTTACAGCTGAGGAAGCCGGTGGTGGAGAAAATGCGCCGCGACCGGATTAACAGCAGCATCGAGCAGCTGAAACTACTCCTGGAGAAGGAGTTCCAGAGGCACCAGCCCAACTCCAAGCTGGAGAAAGCCGACATCCTGGAGATGACTGTCAGCTACCTGAAGCAGCAGAGCCAGCTGCAAATGAAGAGTGAGTATTGCACCTTGCTCCAGTTTCTACCTTAATGCACATTTGTGACAGTTTTATGAATCTCTAGCCGTGAACAATAGCTCTAAACTATTCTTTCTTCCCCCTCCCTCTTTTCTTCCCTTCTGTAGCTGCAGGATCCTTCCACAAAAGCTCTCAGTTTGACTTCAGAGAGGGCTACTCCAGGTGTTTGCAAGAAGCTTTCCATTTCCTCTCTCTTCATAAAGTCCGAACTGAAACACAGACCAAACTTTTAAGCCACTTCCAGAAGAGCCAGTCAGCTGCTACAGAGGTCGCCCTTTCCCCTGGGAACCCCAGCACCCTGAAGCAAGCATCACCGAAAGACTCCAGTACCCTCTGGAGGCCCTGGTAGTCAGGGGGGTCCTTACTCCATGGACCTTTGCCTGTTCCAGTTCCAGTCTAGAGGAAGGATCTGACTGCATCTGATAGTCGAGCTCTGATCCTCTCTTCTGTAGGGATTTTTATTTCCCTGTGTATTTTATTTATGTATGAAAAGAATGCTATACTTTTGACTTTTATGGGATCCTTTGGCAAAAGTTCAGGCATTCTGGTGAGTGGTATTGAAGCTGTGTAGATGGTGGTAACTGTACACAGCACTCTGCCCAGTCAGGGGCAAACGTCTTCAAAATGAAGGAGGGTATTTTGTAAAAGTTACAGTTGTGACAGCCAGGAGTTGCTGTAGGAGAGATTTCTCTACTGTTGCTTTGTAAGAGCCATCAGCTTTGCTCTGGCTTGACCAGCAATGTTTGTTTGCTCAGTCACTCCGGAGGATAAATAACTACCCTTAGGTTCATGCACACTTGATAAAATCCATTTCCCTCTGTTTGCTTATAACTTGTAACAGCATCAAAGGTGGTTTTTGTTTTGTTTTGGATTTTTCTGCGATGACCCTTTCATAGCCCTAGAATACAAAGTGTGATGAACAGAAGCCAGGAAACTTATGTGGAATATTTCTACTATTTTGCTGCTTTTTTTCAATTTAGAAAAAGAGTATGTTCTGCTTTATGTTAAAGAAAAGGTAGTCGGTAAAAGACTTGATTGGTCAATGTTATACATTTTGGGTGTAAGCTATGCTTTCTCTAGCATTTTCATTATAATAATGATTTTTGTCTGTATTGAGTGTTTTCATTCGTGGTGGATAGCGTTCCTCCCGCTCCTGGGACAGCCCTGTGGGGTCTGTGCATACTGTGTATGCGTCTCTGTGTCTGTAGAGAGCAATAAAATGCATTTGTGTGCAACTTTTGTCTGGGTCCTCTTCCTCTGAGGGATACACAGCTACTTGTGCTCCTGAGACAGACCAGTGTGGCAATCTTGAAAAGGAGCAGGATTGTTTGTAAAGTAAAAGGTGCTCATATTCTCATCTACTCTATTCTCCTGACTCCCATCACACGAGCACCTTGCACCCCACCAAATAAGGTACTGCCACACAGGTTCCTTCAGCTGAATCATATTAAGTGTCTCCTTAGTCACTGCCCCTCCTATCCACACAAAACCTTCTCACCTGAGAAGGTGAGAACCTTCTCACTTAAACCCACCAGAGCCTTAATCCCACCCTCTGGTCTCCCTGGAATCTGAGTCCTTTCGCACTGTTTTTGTTTTTTCATCTGATGCTGGGAGGGAAGAGGCTCAATTGCTGCAATGCTGTGTATTCTCTAATGCCTTCTCACAATTTCTTCTCTGGCAGCTTCGAGGGGCAAATGACCTGTTCCATGGAGCCTTGGGACAGAGCTGTATTGCAGCATGGAGCTGTGGGAGTCCTGCAGGCACAGGTGGGTGAACGCTGCCCTGGGAGCGACACACAACCTGGGTAAGGCCTTTTGTTGCTGTTGTGCTGACCTGAATTAGGGCTCCTAAAGCACCTCTTGTCAGAGTTTGTGGGAGCTGTGCCTGAGCCAGCATTAAATTAGTTGCATCCCTCTGATGCACCTAGCACTGCAACTCTAGTAAGCCAGGTCTCAGCACCACCTGCAGCCCATCTCCCCTCCATGCAAGGATGGGACAGCAGGTTTGAGGCAGCTGGTTGTGCTGTGATGGCTTTGCTCTTGACCCAAGGCAGTTAGTTTAAAGCTACTGGGTTTCAAATACAGAAGGAGCAGGCATGCAGGCAGAGCAAGGAACTGCACTTTCTGTATTTACTTGGCCTGAGATCACAAAGAAAATCTGTAGGGAAGAAGGAAACCTCTGAAAATCCACAGCACTGTAGGAGCTGTCCCAAAGCAACTGTGATTGTACTACATAATCCAGGGACAGACAGACATTGAACTGAGGCGGATTCAGGATTCCTGACTTGGAATCATAGTTTTGGACAGGAACCAGGCAGAAGGCTCAGAAAGGTGCAGATGGGACAGTGACTCTGGTCCCATTCAGCTTGGTCACCCAACAAGAACAATAGGAGATGCATTAACAGATGTTCATAAACAGAATTCCTGTTACTTACTCTTGAATTAATCCCCTCTTATCCCCTGTCTAAGATCTGGGATTACTTTTTTCCCTTCCTCCTTCTCCCTGAACAGTGAAGGCTCAGATTCTAGCCTTGCCTGCAGCTCTGCCTTTCACACTTTATATTGCCCTCGTGGTATGGAAGCTCCTGGCCAAAGGCATGTACGTGGCTCTTCCCAAACCTGACACTGGAATCTCTGGTTACAGGACTGCTGCTGCCTGACCTCATAAATCCAACACTCCTGTCACAGGATCTACTGAGCACAGTGTCATGTGAACTGCACAGCATGGTTCAAATAAAAAAAAAAAAAGCTCAATTTTTTTGCCAATTGTATGAGGAAACAGCAAAAGTCTTGGCCAGTAGGAATTAAGATGTTAGCATAAACTAAGTAGGCTTGTAGCACCGTACTGTGCACTTGTTCTGGAACAAGGGGAAGTAGAGAACTGCAGCAATAACTTGCAAGAGGTGTTCATTCAGATGCTTGCTAAAAAAACACCCACAAGACCAGTAAAACTATAAATGATTTGGAACTGATTGCCTGGTCACTCCAGGACGCTCATTTGTCTCTTGTGTGTCTATAGGGACATCTCCTGAGTCTCAGTGTCACGTTGCCTGCTTGGGGAAACTGAAATGCACAATGCTCTGCCGGTGCTTCTATTGAACAGGAGCAAAAACCCAACCGAGACCAACTGGCTATTTCAACCAAACTTAAAATACACTTGGAGGTCTTGGGAATATTTTGTTGACGTGAGTATGGGGAAAGCAGGCCATGAGGTAGAGAGGAAGATTCAGATTTGCCAGCCCTTTAAGGGAAAGACAGCAACAGCAACTCGCCTTTGTTGTTGTATACCGACAGATTCAGAAAGAAGTGTTACAAGTCCTTCCACCACAAGACAAGCTTTGATCAGCACTTGTAGCCTATCAGGCACAAAATAGTTCAAATGTGAGACATAAAGCTACAGGGAACTTGGTGTAAATTCCACTGCTCGTGGGCATATTTTATCACAACAGGAAATGTATTTTTTTAAATTTTCAAATAGGCTGCATGAAGTCTATAGATTGCCTCTCACCCCAGAGAAATGACTGCACTTAAAGAGCACTGCTGTTACATTTCAATGCAAAAAAGCAGACAATAAGCTGTTAAAATAACCTGAAAACATGAGAAGACTTCTGCTATCTTAACTTCCAGGCTTCCTATGTCTTCTACCAATGACAACAAACCTAAGGAATCAGACTGATGGCTTTTCATCTTCTGAGAAGTGACCGAGGGCATGCAGCTCTGGGATGCCTTTGAACATCTGTGTATGTGGCACCTGCCAAGGTAAATCCTGGACTAAGAATGCTGATGTGTGTGCATGTGTGAAGGAAGGAATAGTGATGTGAAGAAGAGGGAGAAGGTATTTGCCCTCTTCATAGTCCTAAAAGGCTTCTCCCAAGACCCATCAGTATTAAATCAGTCACAGACAACTGTCCTTCAGCTCTCCAAAGCAGCATTTCCTTAACACCCAGGAAAGTCCCTTTTTTTGTGAAGAACCAGGCACAACCAATCTGCATTTGGAATTTGATGGAAACTGGCATGAATCTATACCAGGCTCAGGGGTTTTTTGTATTCTGGAATAGTGATAGGGATAGAGGAAAAAAAAAAAATCTTGGTCTGCAATTAGGGACATAAGTCAGGAATGACCTGATTACAGGAATACTGCTGAGCTAAATGTGTACTTCCCACCCAGCCATCAACTGCACTTTAAGCAGGACGGCCCCTCAGCTTTCTCATCTGCTGATAGATCACAGTGGTAGGCAGCTCTATGGATTTCTTGCCTAAAAAGTTAGTGCTATATTAGTGCTGCTGGCCATTCTAACAGTGAAAATTCTGCTGCAAATGTGATAATACCGGTTAATTCTGACTTGCAAAACCCACTCCAGGGCAAGCTCAGATGCTTCCATCACATGAGAAGCAGCTGTCCTTTGTCAGAGAAGCATGATCTGCCGAGTCAACTGAAACGTGAAGTACTGGAAAGGAAGTGGTGATGGGTAGGAAATTGAGGCAGCTGCTGAAGGGTAAAATCAGCTCATGTCAAGAGACTACCTGCGATCACTTCACAGTAGAGCGAAGTTCAGTAACTCTGTCCCTTGGCTGCCAAATCTAGAAACCTCCAGACTTTGACATTATGATAAAAGGAAGTGTGACATTCCTGTTTTACAATTGTACTTCCCTACTTTTCAAGCCTACAGGAGCTTTCACTTTCTTTCAGCTTATTTTATCTATCCCAAGTAGCTATAGAAGTTGAGCAAACACAGTTAGAGACAGGGCTGATAAGGCCACAGGGTCACCAGGCTTGTGCTTCATGTCTGAGGCTGCTGGTGCTGACTGTGTGCCAGAGCTGACCACTCCTGGCATCTCCAGTCAGAGCTGTCTGTCTCACAGGGTGGTCTTTGGCAAGTGATCAGGCTGTCACCGTCAGCCAGCATGGATGTGCTGCTGTGACACAGGAAAGCAATACCACTGCCACCTCAACACCCCCCTGTCCCTGCAGCTGCTGTAACTGTTCCTGCAGCCACACAGCGAAACAGTCTGGGGAACAGTGGACTGCAACTAATGCTGTAGATGGCTCTTCCACCTGTTTGTCAGAGTTAATTCTAGCCTTAGCCACTTTCTTCGTGTGTGGTGAGACTGCTGGAATGGGGATGAAAGGTCAGTAACTGAGTTTTAACAGGTGTGGACTGAAAATACGATCCCTGACACATTCTACTTGAGCCATTTTCAGCTGATGGACTTTGAATTGTAGAATGGTTTGAGTTGGAAGGGACCTTAAACCCATCCAGTTCCAACCCCCCTGCCGTGGGCAGGGACACCTCCCACTGGATCAAGGTGCTCACAGCCCCATCCAGCCTGGCCTTGAACACCTCCAGGGATGGGGCAGCCTGATGCTATCCCTGTATTCCCTGATCAACAGTCCCTCCCCAGCTTTCCTGGAGCACGTTTTGGTACTAGAAGGAAGGACATCCTGGCAGAGGTTCAGCTCCCTTGTCTCGCAAGCCCACCCATCTGCTAAGCATTTCAGTCTGAACTCATCAAAGGTCTTGATGAAACCCTCATCTCTTGGCATTCCTCTCACGCTCTGTCCTGTGCAAGAAATGCTGCTGACTCATTTCAGAAACAAGTAAACTATTGCTACTTATTTTTTAATCCAAAAAGAGAGACGGGGGAAAAAAATCTGTATTTACATAAACTGCTTCCCCATGGTATTCGAGGAATGGTGACCCATTTCAGCAACATTTTAAGTGTACACAACAGCTGTTTTTAACCACTGACTACACTTTTAGTAACCAAACATCTGAGGCTGACTGAGAGCCAGAACTGGCTCCCTGACCCAGCTCCCCAGCACTCAACAACATCAAGAAGTGGCTGTAATAGCAAATGGTGGTGTTATGCTTTCAGGTCAAATAGTTTTTATCACTCAGGCATCTGTGACCTTGATTGTTTTCCTGTTAGTTTAGTGTGTGAGCTGGTTTTCACCAACAGAGATGCAACCGCAGCCTCTAAGCCAGGTTTTGAGATGTTCACTGACTCTGGGGCTCCGCTCTTGCCCTGCCACAGCCCTGCTGGGGCTCAGGCTGCCGCTGCCTCCAGCCCTGCTCAGCCTTTCCTCCCCTGCTGCCATTTTGTGGGTTTGGGGGTTCCCATCGCCATTTTGTGGGTTTGGGGGTTCCCATCGCCATTTTGTGGGGTCGGGGCTTCCCGCCGCCATTTTGTGGGGTTAAGGGGCTCCTGCCGCCATTTTTCAGGGGCCAAGGGGGCCCCCACCGCCATTTTGTGGGCGTTTAGGGGGGGAACCTGCCGCCATTTTGCGGGTCGGAGGGGCCCGTGCGGGGCAGCGGCAGAGCACCCCCCGAGGAGAAGCAGCGCCCGTCCCGTCCCGCTCGCTGCTTCCCCTTCCTTTGCCCTCGGAGGCGGAGGTGACCCCGCTGCGTCGCTCTGCCCGCTTTCGCTTTCCGTGCCGCTGTCTGGGGCCCGGCCCGCTGTATGTGGCGGGGGGCGCGGGGGGCCCGCTGAGGCGCCGCTGGACCCCGCGACCCCGGGACCTCGCCCGGTAGAACATGCGCCTGGTGAGTGCGGGCCTGGGGCCCGAGCCCCTGCCTCAACCTGAGCCCTGGCCCTGCCCGGGATCCTGCCTGAGCTCCTGCTCCTGCCCTGAGCTCCTGTCCCTGCCCATGTTCCTGATCAAGCTCCTGCCCTGAGCTCCTGCCCGAGTTCTGATCAAGCGCCTGCCTGAGCTCCTTCCTGAGCTCTGCCCCAGTTGCGTACCCCGCTGCAGCCACTGCCTAAGCCCTCTGCGCTGCCCGAGCTTCTGCTCCAGCCCCTGTCCCGGACCCTGTCCGAGCTCCTGACCAAGCTTCTACCGCAGCTCCTGCTCTTGTCTGAGCTCCCGACCCTGACCCCCCTTGAGCTGCTCCTCCTGCCCCAGCCCCTATTCCTGACTCTGCCCGAGCTCCAGCCCCTGCCGGGTCCCCCTTGTCAAACCCCACCCTGTGGGAGATGGCGATGTTTTGGAGAGGAGAGCGAGCGTCCTGTAAGTGGAAATCCGTTCTTGTCTTGCCTAAAGGTTTGTGCCATTTTGCTGGCCGTGCAGCTGGGACGCGTGGATGCCGTGGTCTGTGAGCCGGGAGAATATCCCCTCGGTGCCGAGTGCTGCCCGATGTGTGCTGCTGGTAGGTCTGCATGCACTGCTCCATCGTCACTGCGGGGGAAGGCTCCCTCCCTGGGGTCACTTGCCTTCCCTGCCACTGACGGCTGTGCCCGCTGCGCCCTCAGGGGAGCCTTGCAGGTCCCAGTGTGAGCGTTGCGCCAGCACATCCTCCTCCAGCGAGCATTCACAGCCAATTTACCCCAGCGCAGGGTCTTGTCCCTTTCATTGGAGCCTCCAGAGTGGAAGGAGTGAGCACCAGAGCCTCTGCTGTGGTAGTGGGTGATTTCATGGCTTCCAGGGACTTTGATTTTGGGTCCTGGTTTTAGAATTATCTCTGGAATTGCTGTTAGGATATTTCTGAGATCCTTGTAGCTGTCGTATACCATCTGTGGGTTTTTTAATGCCACTGTCAGTCCCTGGCCAGATAAGCTTTGCTTCTTTGGGGTGTTGTTTCTGTTTTTTAGGACTTCGGGTTTTCAAGCATTGCACTGCCAATTCCAGCACAACGTGCATACCTTGTGTTAAGGATACATACACAGATCATCCCAATGGTTTCGAACACTGCAGAGAATGTAAACTGTGTGATAAAGGTAAGGAAGATGCTAAAGAACCAGTTTAAATGGATTTTGCGTGCCTTTAGTGTGTACGTTCTCCTCTTCTTTCTTGCCTCATTTGCTTGGTAGATTGGCTGGTGCGTGGAGAAGAGAGGGAATGAAAGGGGAAAACTGACATAGAACTTCAGCTGGCACCAGTGGAATTTTAATCTGCAACCTCTTAACATCTAAAGGCTCCTTTAGATTGCAGCATGTTGTTCCAAGAGCCTTGGAATATTTGGAATTTTAGGCCTGGAAAGAGCTACTAATGGAGCAGGACACCAGCAGGACAGCCAATTTAAACATGTCTGAGTTGGGAGTAGCTTTTGCTGTGCAAGTTACTTACGACAGATGTAAATGTGGTCTGAGATGCTGGAGGAACTGCGCTCCTTTATACATCAAAAAAGGAGTCATCTTCACAAGTCTTGTCAGTTCTGGTGCATTGAGCCAAGGCTAAACGGTTGTGTTTGCTTTTGTATCTGTTGATTGTAAATACTGTGGCTGTGCATGTGGATTTCTCTTAGGAGCCAACCTAGTGCCGGAAGTAGCATGTACGTACACGAAGAACACCGTGTGTGGCTGCCCGCCTGGGTATTTCTGCAGCCTTTTGGGGACTGAAGACTGTGAACTCTGTCAGCGCTACACTACCTGCTTTCCTGGCGGCATGATAAAAGAGAGGGGTAAGCCAACACGGCATCAGTAACACCAAATGCAGAACTGTTTTATGGGGAATGCCTTTGGAGTTTGATTTTGAGAATGCTGGCTGTCAATTCATCCAGAAAAAGCACAGTGAAGGATT